>OY728125.1:1854353989-1855571489 GCA_963277665.1 Viscum album | reverse complement strand
AAATTAATAAATTCAACTTATGTGTTTTTAATTTCATAAAATAGAATTAATTTTTGAATTCATAATATCAAAATTATCTTAGGGTGAATTTTTTGTATTTTTCTAAAAACTTTCAATTTTTGATGAATAGTGAAAAACTCTTCATTATTATTTAAAACTGACTTTTTATTTAAAAATTTCTTCTTTTATATAAATTTATAATAAGTAAATATATATATATATATAATACTTTTATAAGTTAAATGTAATTTATTGGAGTCATTTTATAATTAAATTAGTTGTATAAAATTTTATTGAACTTTTTTACATTTTTTTACCCCCTTCTACGAGCATTAGCAAATTTGCATAAAACAAAATTTTAACACTTTTATGAGTTGAATTTAAAAAATCTAAGAGACATGGTTAACATCAATATGTAAAATTTGGATCAATAAGATAAAATAATTTTTGGTGAATAGTAACTTTTGACTTTAATTTACCACAATTAAAAGTAAATATGGTAATTAAAGATAAAAAAGATATTATAATTACCGTAACACATGTTCTAATTCTATTGGATAATATTAATTCGATCAAAAACAACCTTAGGAATAACATAGTATCATTTAGATCCAATTGTATTAGATTAGGACATTTGTTATTATTTTATTTAAAGAAGAGTTAAAAGTGTTATATTGAAGGTTAATTAACTAAACCATTTTAATATAGGGTTATATGTAATATAAATTAAACTATAAATATTAAGTAGAAATAAAAAATGATTTACTACATCAGGGTATTTTATTTATAATTTTTAGATGTTATATAATTAAATTTATTAATGACACAATTATGATGTAGTAATTACCTTATTAAGGAAATAATCAAATAAATGATATTATAAATATTAAATTAAATATAATTTAAATTATTTTATGTCTTCAAAGAATTTTTTATGTGAATATGACATGTTATGATTGATTCAATGTATCGTTCTCGAACTAATGAAGTTTTTAAGGCTTTCAGAAAAACCAAATACTAAGTAGTGTCAAAAGTTGACATAAATGTTTTTTTAAAACCAATATTATATTATTAAATTATATAATATTCTTAAAAATCCATGGTTCGGCCAAAGGGATTAATTAATATTATATAGGTCATTAATGAACCACTTGAGGTTCTCTTGGATGTTTAGAGTAATTTTATTAACCATATAGTGTAAGAATACAAGAAGACATGGTAAAAGTTAAACTATTTAACTAACAGTTAAATCAAAAAGATAAGGTTAATATGGTGACATGAACTCGTCTAAAACCAATTGGTTGAAAGGATTTAGAATCATACCCACAATAGTTTCTAAATCAATCAATTTTAATCCATTTGAAACCGAAAATTATTTTGTTATAAAATAATATTTCAATCATTTCCTAAGTTTCCCCTCACCCCTCTTATAAAAGTGAACTTCCCCTTCTCTTAATCCCAACTACAATTCCATTTGTCTCATACATCCCCTTCCCCAATATCCTCCCAACTTCCATCACATATACCTAGACTCTTTTTCTTTGATCAGAAAGCCATCCTTTGGAGCCCTTTGGATCAACTTGAAGGAAAACAATCAAAGAAGAGGTAATAATTTCACAACCCTCTTTCATGTTCTTTTCTTCTTACAATTCATATTTCATTATTATTTCCATATCAAAATAATAACTCCAGTACCTCCTACATAATTTGATATTATTGTAAATATGTTACAACCATATTCTCTATTCTATCCATCCTATAAATGAAAATGACACCATATGTGCGTACGTACGGTTTACCGTCTCCATGTCGTGGTGTAGTATGTTATTAAAACACTTAATTATTTGGATGGGTATAATAATGAGTATTACTGGTGTAAATAATTAACATATCATTTTAATTATTCTTTATATATGATATACCATCCAATTATATACTATTTCACCATTAAAATAATGATATTTTCGCTCATGCGTTCGTACGGCTTACCGTCTCCATGACGCAATGAGATGTCATTACCCATCGTAACCATTAAATAATATTTTTCATTTGATGGTAAAAAATAATGTTTAAAGAATTTATATCATTATGGATATGAATAAGATACATCCTATTCATAACAAACATGAGTTGCGTAACAATGCATATTAAAGAAAATGAATCAGTTAACACCCGAAATGATGATATTACAGAAATATCATTGGCAAAGAAATATTTGGAGATCATATACTATATCATATTAATATATATGGTTATTTTACAATTTAATAACAATTATTTCACCATTATACATGAGGTTAACCTACCACCGAGCAAGGAAAAGTACAAGGTAAGGGTTAATTTCACAATCTCATTATTATCTGAGATTGTTTTTACGTATGTACCATCTGGAACATGTGTATTATCCATGTCCATGTTTAATAAAAGAATTTTCAAAGGGATTATTATTAAGGGAATCCTTTACTAAAGCATAATTTTAAATTTTTTAAAGATTTATTCTTCTAAACCTTTCACATAAATTTCCATGATTTTAAAATGATTTTAAGGATTTATTTATAAGGACATGAATGTTTTAATATGTTAATTCCATTGAAAAATTTAAAAGTGGTATAAGACACTTTGATTCAAAACTATCTTATAAATGACTTCATTTATAAATTATGTGTATACTAAATGATTTCATGAAAAAGGGATATTTTTCTCAAAGATTTTTACTGATCATTTTCATCTATGTCAACATCCGTTACTGGATATTATTCTTGATCGAGGTTGATTTATTACGATACCAATATTCTATATTTTATTGAAGGTTTTGTGATATGTTTGACCGTGGATATCTTATTTTTATACCATTCATGGTTTAGGGATAATATATTGACATTTCACTTGCTAGTTTCAAAACAGATGTTTATGTTTTGTTTAAACCTTTTCATATGAGGAATGCCTGGTACTTAGTAAATAACGAGTGGAGCCTGATATAGCTCCTCGATGCATTGGTAGGTCTCATGAGACAATATAGTGTCTTGGAACAAGGCCTTGACCAAATATTATTTGTAGTCTTTTAACAAGGCCTTAACTATGTAGTTATGAAGTTTGGCATTATTTATTCCATCATTATGAAATTGGCTATTAAATATTACATGAGATGATTTGTCTAGTAGAATATCCATGTGAATAAGTAAATTACATTATTTGATTTATATTGGATATATTATTTAGATTTTTATGATTAAAAGGCTTATATTTTAGTCTTATATAATGCCTTAAATATTTATGCTTATTTATGAATGTTTTAACTATATTTTTATCCTTTCTGAGAAAATGATCTCACCCCTTTCTATGTTTAATTTTTCCCAGGATGCAAAAAGTATATTATGAATGACTTGTAGGGATAGTATAAGGGATATTAATGTGTTCAATGGAGAAAATTTTGTTTTTTTATTTTTATTTTATAATGTAATGTTACATTCATGTATGTAATATATTTTTCAAGACTACTAAATTGATTAGTCCTTCGGGACATGATTCCATGTAATCATGAAAATGTATTAAAATAATGCACCACTCTAGGTAATTGGGGTTGGGGAGTTACAGTTTGTATCATTAGAAGTTTAGCAACAACCATGGAAATAGATTTAGATATACTCTGATTAGAGAATGTTACCCAAAGATGGACTTTGAAGATTAGTATAGAATAACTTCCAAAATTTTTGGTAATGGAGAGATTTAATGCATTTTCCATGAAATACATCCCTGTCTGGATACGAGCAGGTAGAGGTAGCTCTGGTATAGATCTACATAGAAATGAAAACTTCGACAAAGAGTTTCGAACTTGACCCAGGGTATCCAGGTGCACAAAAATTTCCCTTGCTGCACTCTTGGTTACGACACTATCGGTGGAATGCATAAGATAATTTAAGTTTTCATTAAATGACATTATGATTGATTTAGAAGTAAGTAATTCCTCAAAGAAACCTTTTAAGATTATATATTATATGTATATTATTTTTAATTTACATTAGGTATTTTAAAAATTTGTAATTATGCATTGTGATTCATAAACTAACCTACTATATTTTATTGTTTATAAATAGATCCATGTAGATGGAATGAGAATCCAACAATACACAAGATATAATGATTAAAAAGGATCATATCTTTCATGGAATTAAGACAAAATTTAAAAAGAGAAATAGTCTCCCACATATTCTTATCATATGAAAAAAAGTATCATGTGTTAATAAGATAAGTAATCAATTCTTTGAGTAATATGGATTTTAAGGGAAGAAATAGAGGAAAAGGATAGAAGAGAGAAAGATGGACAAAGGGATGAGGGGAATAAAGGATTTTCCCATATGTGATATCTATGGAAAGAATCAACTTCGTAAATGCTTGAAGGGAATGAGAGTTTGTTATAAATATGGAGAAAAAGGACACCAAGAATGTAATTGTAATGGAATTAAAAAAATTCAAATGTACAATTATTCATCTGCAAATTGTTGGGACACTACGTGAATCAATGTCCAAATCATTAGATTATACCCCAAATGCTTCTATTGAATAATAATCAAGTTATGATAATACTGAAGATGAAGAAAAATGATTAGAGTTCTTATGTTGTTATTATAGTATTGTGTCATTTGAGTATTGTATTACTGTTGTACATGTTATAATAATTATAATGCATATAAGGATTGAACCGCAGTACTATTTCATTAAATACTTGAGATTGTGTGGAACCAAGAAAGGCAGCTTAATAGTAGGTTATTTTTTTGGAAAATATATTTTTGAGAGAAAGATAAACCATAATATGGTTTTGATACTGAGGTAATTATTTTGGAATAATATATGATTGGTTTGGATAAATTATATTTGATATTCTTGACTACCTTGAATATTATTAATGAATTTTATATTCCACCATTGTGGGAGTTTACAACATTTTTTGATAGAAGGATTGTATCTTGTATTATCTAAGGAATAAGGGAGCATGAATGAAATCAATAAGGATTTATGGCAAGTCAGGGTGTTAGATTGTTTTAAAAGAATACATGATGAAGGTATTCAAATGTTATTATGTGGATAAAAGGATCTTCATTGTGTTTACCTTTATTATAAATTTTGGATTGTGAGTTTGGATAGAAGTATATTGGATAAGTTTAAAGATTGGAATGGATTAAGATTGACATTGGATATTATTGTTAAATAATTTCATAATATTATTTATGTATTGTTATAAAAAATGAAAACTCAGAGGTCGGGAGACAACCTGTCGCATTCGGCAAGGCCGCAAGACTTCAACCCACAATCGAAAGGCGACAAGGGCACATCACCTACCACTGGCATACATAATGTCTTGGTTTGTATAATTTAGTTTTTTTTAAATGTTCTGACTGATGAATTGTAAATTCATTATTTTTGGATCCCTATACTATTAGAAAAAATAGAATAATTTTGAATTCCATTATATTTTGGTGAGAAAGATGAGTTTGTAGTAGGAATTATTTGAGGAATGAAACTCTATTTTTTAAGAATATTTTTTCTTATTATTCTATGAATAAATTAATTCTTAAACATTATGGTAGGGATATTAAAACCATAAATGTGTTATCCTAATACCTTATGTTTTGTCGAAATGATGATATTTTAAAACATCATAGATTGATGGAATTGATGCCCTCAATTTTACACTTAATGGTTTTTAATGACATAAATCACTCCCTATAAATATTTTTTTTTTCTCCAATTACATGTCTCCAATTTCCACTAATGTTCTCTCAATCGAGATCATAATTTTGTGGTGACTTTTCATTTCTCTTTCCTTCTTATTAAGACAAAATTTTGTTAAACCAATTTATAAAGTGGGATTTCAAAAAAGTTATTTTTCTATTATTGACCATTTATTTTCAAATAATAATTTAAAATTGTTAGGATTTTTTTTAAAGATAGGAATAATGTAACACCACAACATTTCTTAGTATATTATCTCTTCAAAGTAATTCAATAACCTGCACTACGTGCACCACCGAGTTTATGTGCACCATGACTTAGCAAACAAGCCGTTCAAAAGAAGTTATAAATAATATTAACTTAATTTTGAATTTTATATATAACATATAACTTTAACAACCATATAATTTGTTTCTTAGACATAATATAATAATAAATTCATTTTTTTAGATAATGGAAGTATTTTTTATAAATTGGAATTTTACCACCTTTTAATGGAGAACCATTTTTAAATCCAATATCTGACACTTTTATGTATTAGATTTGACAAAATAAACATCTTCTTTATAATCGGGACATAAAAATTTTGTTTCAATTTTTTTTGTTGTTTTCTGTTAACTATCATATTTGGGTGAATAGTGAAAAATGTGAACTTTGAATTGAAAACAATATTTTTAATAAAAATGATTTATAGTGTCCAATTATACATTTGAATTTTTTGGAAGTATAATTAGATTATATTTTTATCATTTAATGAAATTTAGGTCATTATAGTAATTTCACATTTAAATTTTACATAAACACCTATCAATCTTTTAATAGATTTTACTTTTAAAAAACCCTCTTTTTTGTTTTGACAATGGGAATAAATTTTAAATTATGAAATGAAACTATTATGTTATGAATTTGGTAAAATTATCTTCATTTTTGAATAGATAATATCAGGATTATCTTAGGGTGAAAATTTGGTATCTTTCTAAAAAAATTTAATTTTTGATGAATAGGGAAAAACAATGTGTTATTATTTAAAACCGACTTTTTATTTAAATAATTATTTATTTTATATAAATTTATTTTTATTCAATATATATATATATATTACCAATATAAGTTAAATTTAATTCATTGATGTCATTTTATAAAAAAAATTAGATATATAAAACTTTATTTAACGTTTTAACGTTTTTTACCCACCTTCTAGAAGCATTTGAAAATTTTAACAAAAAATATTTTTCTTCTTATGTGAGTTGAATTTAAAAAATTTGAGAGACAAGGTTGACATCTATAAGTAAAACCTGGATCAAAAAGATGAAAATAATTTTTTGCGAATAGTAACTGTTGACTTTTATTTTCCACGGTTAAAAATAAATATGGTAATTAAAGGTAAAACTGATATTATAATTACCCTAACAAATATCCTAGTTCTATTTGATAAGTGTAATTCGACAAAAATAACCTTAGGTATAAAATTTGACACTTTAGGTCCACTTGGATTACATTAGGATAATTATTATTATTTTATTTATAGAATAGTGAAAAGTGTTAAATTCAAAGTTTATTAACTGAAACATTTTTAATATGGGGTTATAAATAAGATAAATTAGACTATGAAAATTATTTATAAAGATAAAAATATTATCTACATCATTGTATTTTATATTTTATTTTTAGACATTAAATAACTAAATTTATTTATGACACAATGATGTTGTAATTACCTAATTAATGAAAGAATCGAACAAATGGTATTATAAATTTTAAAATAAATATAATTTCAAAGTTTTTATGACATACACTAATTTGGTAGGTAAATATTACATGTTAGGGTTGATTTAATGTTTATTGTTTGAAGTAATCAAGTTGTTATGACCTTCAAAAAAACCAAATACTAAATAGTGTCTAAATGGACATAAGTGAGTTTTTTAAAAAAATATTGTATTATTAAATTAGATAATATTCCTAAAAATATAAGGTTCGGCCAAATGTCTTAAATAATATTATATATGTAATTAATGAACCACTTGATTTTATCTTGGATTTTTACAGTATTTTTATTAACCAGATAGTGTAAGAATATAGGAATACGCAGTTAAAGTTAAACTATTTAACTAATAGTTAAATCTAAATGATAAGTTTAATATGGTGACCTAAACTTGTCTAAAACCTATTTGTTAAAAGTATTTAGACAAATACCCACATTATATTCTTAATAAATCAATTTTTATCCATTAGAAACCAAAAATTATTTTATAATAAAATAATATTTCGATCTTTTCCCAAGGGGCCCCTCACCCATCTTATAAAAGGGCACTTCACCTTCTCTCAAAAGAACACCTCAAAATACATTTGGCTCAGCCAAACCCTGCCCAAATATCCACCTAAAGTCCTTCAAATCAACCTAATGTCTTTACTTTTATAACAAATCCAACTTAAGGATACCTTTTGATCAACTCAAAATGAAACACCCGAAGAAGAGGTAATAATTCCACCACCCTCTTCCAAGTTATTTTCTACTTCCACTTTCTCTTTCATTGTTGTCTATATACCTAAATAATAACTCCAGTTCCTCTTACATACTTTGATTTTATTATAAATATGGTACAACCATATTCATTATTCTATCCATCCAATAAATTACAAAGTCACCATACGTGCGTACGTACGACTTACCGTCTCCACTTCATTGTGTAGTTTTTTATTTAAACACTTAATTATTTTGATGGGTATAATAATGAGAATAAATTATATAAATAATAAATATAACATGTCAATGATTCTTTATATATGATATACCATCCAATTATGTACGATTTCACCATCTAAAGAATGATATTGTTGCTCGTGCGCATGTACGGCTTACCGTCTCCACGACACGATGAGATGTCATTCCCCATTGACACCATTCAGGAATAATTTTAATTTTAGGATTAAAAATATTGTTTAAAGGCCTATTTAATTATGTATATGAATAAGAAACATCTTATCCATAACAAACATTACTTTCGTAACAAATCATATAAAGGAAAACGAATCAGTTAACACCGGAAACGATGATAGTACTGAAATATCATTAACAATGAAATATTAAAAGATCGTATACGATATAATATTAATGTATATTGTTATTGTGTAATTTAATAACAATTAATTCACTGTTATACTAGAGAGTGACCAACCATCGAATAAGGAAAAGTACAAGGAAACGGTCAATTTCACAATCTCTTTATTATCCGAGGTTTTTTTATGTAAGTATCTACTGGAAAATTTTTATTATCCATGTCCATGTTTCATAAATGTGTTTTAAAAGGGATTATTTTTAAGGTTCTATTTTACTAAAACATCATTTTAAACGTTTTAATGATTTATTATTCTAAAACATTTCCATTAATGTCCATGTTTTTAAAATGATTTTAAGGATTTATTTATTTAGACATGAATGTTTGAAAATGTTAATTCCATTACAAAGTTTCAAAGTGGTATGAGACACTTTGATTAAAAAATATCTTTTAAATGAATTCCATTATAAATTATGTTAATTTTAAATGATTTCTTGAAAATTAGATATTTCTCTCATGGATTTTTACTGATCATTTTCAACTATGTCAACATCCTTTACAGGATATTATTCTTGATGAAGGCTGATTTATTCTGATACAAATCAGTAATATTATATTGAATGTGTTGTGATATGTTTGATTATAGATGTGTTATTTTTATACCATTCATGGTTTATAGATAATGTATTTTCATTTCATATGCTAGTTTTAATATGAATGTTTTTGTTATGTTTAAACCATTTCATATGAGGAATGAATTGGGATTAGTAAGTGATGGGTGGAGCCCTCTATAGATCCAAGATGCATCGGTAGGTCTCATGAGGCAAACTAGTGTCTTGAAACATGGCCTTGACAAAATATTATTCATAGTCTGGGAACATAGCCTTGACTATGTGGTTATGAAGTCTAGAATTAGGAATTCCATCATTTTGAAATTGGCAATTTGATATTGCATGTGATTATTTGACTCATAGAATATATATATTATTAAGTAAATGGAATTATTTGAAATATATTGGCTATATAATGAAAAATTTTGTGTTTAAAAGGCTTATGTTTTAGTCTTCTACATTTCCTTAAATGTTTATGCGCATTTATAAATGTTTCCGCTATATTGTTATCCTTAGTGAGAATATGATCTCACACCTTTCAATGTTTTATTTTTCCCCGGATGCGAAGAAATATATTATGAACGAACTATAGGGATAGTCTATGTGATATGAATGTTTTTATTATAGATAATGTTGTTGTTGTTGTTGTTTTATTTTATAATTTAATGTAACGTTGATCAATGTAATCTATTTTCCATGACTACTAAACTGATCGGTCCTTCGGGACTTGATTCTTTGTAATCATGCCAATGTATTAAAATAATGCACTGACCCTAGGTAACTAGGGTCAACACATTACAAGGCACACATGAGTTTCTGTGTAACACTAGTTCATACATGGGGGTTCTCCCCAAGATGTTGCAATATGGTATTAGTGCACCCAGACTCACTAACTTGTTTCTTTTATTTTCTTTGATTTGGGAAATGATTAGACATGATATAGGTTAATTGAGACTCAGGTATGAGATCTATGATTGGTCTTGGCTTACACTATAAAGTGGACCCTTAAGTTTCCACAATGTTGGAAAAATTATCCTTTATTATTACCAGGGATTAAATTTATCTTAAATGATTCTCATGATCTTAATAAGCGATTTATGATATTATGAGTGGGATCATGCATCTTGACAAAGAATTTAGGATCACATTCCATATATATTGCTATTATTGTGTTGTATAGTAGTTCATTAATTAAAATTTCTAGATTTTTTATTTCTTTTTTAGATACATTATCCATATTTTATAAGTCATTCTTTCAATTTTGTAATGATATAAATTTATTGTAATTAATTTTTTGAACTAATGGAAATGTTTTTTTAGTATGTAGATGATGATAAAGGATAAAATGTAGGGATGATACAATGGTTACTATTATGGGAGTATACCTTGTTTTAGGGGTAGACTAAAATGAGAACCTTCTATGATCCCATAGATAGATAAGGGTTTTTACTAATGAAATTATTTCATTATTTAATGTTTTTCCTTTAAATTATTGAATATGTATCATCAAAATAGTCTTAAAATACTATATGGAAAGTTGGGAGGAATAATCCCATAATATAGGAAGTACCAATTTTTCCACTGATCATATAGGGGAATGCAGTTGAGAAAGCTCCCACAAAAGCTCTGTAGTTTAGGTAGTATGGACACATTAGTTGGAAGTATTTATATTAGAACATGGTAGAGGTATGGTCAAATTTTCCATAATTTAAACAATCAGTTTCCTTATCCATAAAAATGATTAGAGGGAATTTAGAATGGTGACGAATGGTTTGAAATCATCATGGGAAATTATGAAATTGTAGAGAGTATAATGTATCAGAATGTTATGGCGGGGTAGTTCTATTTCCGAGTTCACAACCCATTTTGATACCCTTATATTGTATAGAACCTTCCAAGAATAAGGATATTAAGGTGAATATTAAAAACATTGGATGGAATAGATTAATTAGGATGAGTATTCATCATGGTGAGCAACTATTTTAATCCCCAAGATTGAAAATTGTAGTCTTTAATGACTATACATTGATTACAAGAAGTTGAACCAGGTGAATGTGAAGAAAAAATATCCATTACCATGGATCAGTGTTATTTTTGGTCATCTATGTAGAGACCAATGGTTAAATAATATTAATCTGTGATTTATATATAAGTAGTTTTGAGTAAGAAAGGTGGAGATCCAAAACATAGAATTAAAATTTGGTATTGGTTTTATATGTTCATTTTAATATCATTCAAACTTATAAATACAACTTCATTATTGTTGGTTCTCATGAAAAAGTTATTCCAAACATAATGATTATCATTAAATATGTTTTTAATTGATAAAATGATTAGGAACTTGGTAAAACTAATTTTTTTTATAGGAACCTCTAGATAATATTGAGTATTCATTGAGTAGGTAGACTTTTCTCTAAAGTATCGAAATTCCATTTCTGTAAACATGAAAAGAATTTTCAAGGGAATGTGCTATATAATATGGATAAATCAATTTTATATAAAACTTAGAGTATTTAATGTCATTTTCACCACCCAAAAATTCATTTGAGAGCACAATAGTTTCTATTTTACCTATATATTACTGATGGTTTATCAATGTCATATCCCAACTATCATCATCTATGACATTAGGGAAGAATAAAGTAGTAATTTTATTGTGTATATAATGGTGTAAAAAAGTAATTTCTTTTCATTATGATGATATTAAATACCTCTCCAGTTTTGATACCTCCAATGCTAGGGATCCATGATTTCGTATATTGTGATGCATCAGGCGTTGAATTAGAGGAGTACTGATATAGTGAAAGAATGTAGTAGATTTTGGATCATGTATCATATTACACCATGAGGGGAACTACCATAATAAATATTTATATATTTTATCCATGGTATATGATTTAATGTGTTAGAGATACTATCTCTTCAATGAGTGTTTTATTCATTACATTATTCTCAATATTATTCACTATATCTGCACATAGTGGGACCTAAATCTATGACAGAGGAATTAGTTTCATTATCTACAAGTATTTGAATTCAATATTAAAAGTTCATCAAATAAAGATAATATCATAATAGATTTTCTTAAATTTTATAAATATGAAGATAATGATCTTGGAGATAGGTCTTCATAGGTGTATTGGTTCTTGATAAGCTTGTTGGTTTTATAGAGGATAGATAATTTCAAGGATCAGGGATCAATAAATTTTAATTCCTTGGTAGTCACATATTATCAGTTGGAACATGAAATGTTAAGATAAGTTTCAGACATAGAGAGTTGTTTGATGTGGGAAAATCTAGATAGAGGTTTTATGATACCCTAGTGGAATTTGAGTAGAATGACATTACCCCTAATTATAGGAGAGTGTTAATCCCTCTATCAATCATAGATGTGAATATGAGATACTAAATACCATTAGATGTGTAGTAAATAAGGGTGTGATGAATTTGTATATTGAATTTATTAAAATCATCTCATGGTCTAGGATGAAGAGGTACCTCATAGGGTTTGGGTCCTGGTTCTTTACTCTCTAGAGCGTAGAGGTTGATCACAATATCTTTGTGGTTTGATGTAACCAATTATGTTTCCCATGTCAAAGTGTGTGGAAATCATAGTGGAATTTGTGATGGGGTTGCCCAAAACTACAATGATTCATGATGTTGATGATGTGACTTTTTAATGATAATTATGGTATCTCACTTCTTATCAATCTGATAAACTTTATCAGTATATGAGGGGTAAAGTTATATGTCCATGAAAATGTAAACTTATATGGAGTACAATTGAGAAATTTATTAGATATTGATGCATTATATACATCGTTATTTTTTAAGGGAATGTATAAATCTCAACGGAATCAGGTCATATTGGGCATAAGGTACCATTATCTAAGAGATGGACAGTTTGAGAAGACTACATTCATAATGAATTATATGATTAAATTTTGAAATCTATTCATCATTGGAGCTTGGGATGATCATCTAGTATTTATTTTGTTTACATAAAAAATAGATATAATGATTTGATTCATATTTCAACATATGAGGCTCTTTATGGGATACCATGTTGGTCACTTCTTTGTTTGTATACGGTAGGTGAAGCAGGTGTTGTGGGTCCTATGTTGGTTTAGGATACTGTCGGAAGAGTGCAACTGATTTTGGAGTGGTTGACCAGTACTCAAGGAATAAAAATTTTACAGGTAGAACATAGAAGATTATGATTGGAGTCCACTATGTGTGATCTTTTTTTCTTTAGAGTTACTCCTTTGTTAGGTCAACGACATCTGAGGAATCACAAAATGTTATTAGCATGGTTTGTGGGATCCTTTATGGAAACCAAAGGTGTTGGGAAGTGGTACATCATCTACTACACCCTTCCCATTACCAAAGAATACATAGAATATTTTATGTTTCACAACTCTCAAGTAATATGGTTAATCTAATTATTTTCATGGACTTTGAGGAGGTGAATATAGTACCCAATTTCTCTTAAGAGGAGTGTTCGGTGTGAGTTGTGAATTGGAGTGTGGAAGAACATAAAGAGAAGATAATAACACATGTCTGGTTTCAGTGTTAGCCTAGAATTATCTACTATGAAACTTTTGAATGATATTGTGTGATGTTCTAGCTCATTGGCCTGAGTTGTTTGAAAATGTCTGGTAGCAATACATTTTAGGGATAAGAAGTCTTTAAAGGGGGAGTAATGTGTTATCCTAAACATTTAAATTATAATTAAACTTTCATTTCCCTATAATTTATGAATATTTTTATGTGAACATGAAAATTTCCAATAAAAATCACATTATAAAAAATTTAAATTATTTATGTAATCATAGAGTCCTTATTAACATTTTATAAAATTTTATGAAATATTTGTTGAGTTGGGTGTTGAGTAAGAATAGGAATCCAAGGCCCATAAAACATCAGTACTGATAGAATAAAAATATTCAATATATTATATTATCAATGTTTTATTTTTCTTCAAAAATTTAATAACTCCAAAATAGTTTCTCAAATTAGAAATTTGAGATCGTTATTAGGTTTGGAATATAGGTTTCAACCTAGGAATGACATAACCATTGTGTGTATCTGGTATTTGGTTAAATCTCATGTAAGGGTAATTTTTTAAAATTATTTTATTTATTATTATAATTTAATTATAATTTATTGTTATTTTATTATTTTCCCTTCTTGTTCCCATGAAATCCACTACCCAACCATAATTTTCACCTAGATTCAATCGAGAAAACTTGAAATTAACCATTTTTAATCAGTTTAATATTAACAACACATTATGGTGGTAAAATTAAATACTTAATATTATATTTTTGGTTGAATCATTGGATTAAATGTGGTTTAGAAATTTTATGAAAGAGTTACACATTTTGGGTTTTTCTATAGTTGAATCAATTGGTTATTCGATTCTGGATGATCTCATCCAGTTCAAGTGTCCTAAGATCCTCCTACATCTTGTTGATTAGCCTTTATCAAACCCCTAATTCCAGATCCAGGTGGTGTGGTAATTTTATTCATTCAATGGGTTTCCTTAGTGCACTATAATGGGGTTCATTAATGTTGGAATCATTATTTTTTTACAATATTTAATTATTAAATTTTTTATTTTCCCCTCTTCATAATTCTGGAAAAAATGTTGTATTTAAATAAAATAATAAAACCTAATGTATTTAGGAATAATTAATAAAATTATCAATGTTAAATTTTGTGAAATTATTTGGGAATAATAATTTGATGAAATATCCAATTATAATTTCATTGAATTTTCAAATCATAATTTATAAAAAACATTATCAAAACATAATTTGGTGGAATATTCCAAGATAGTTTTAAAGAATTATCAAATAGTGGTTACATTAACTTATAAAAGGGTAATGTATGATAATTTATCATCAAATAATTATGAACATGTAATTTATTATAAAAATTATCAGAGGATAAATATAAATAATTGTTGAGTGATCATTACTTATAATTTTTAATGGATAATTATTAAAATGTTATAATAAGATAATTGTGACATATTATTAAAGGATTATTATAAGTATTTTTAAAAGGTATTTTTAAAAAAATAACGAAGGATAATTAATGTAAAATAATCAAAGTATAATTTTTTATATTTTCAAGGATAATTATATGTATTTATTATAAAATGATTATAAAGTACTAAAACTTTTGTTATCGAACTAAAATATAGAGTTTTATTACATAAAAAGTTATTTTATAATTATTATTGAAGAGAAGACCGATAATTTATGTGTCGGCCTAAAATTGTAATTTATAAATTATTTAGCAGAGATAATGAATTATTTCATGTGTTATTTTATTTTATTCTTTAATAAAATAATCTATTTTTGTTCAAAGATCCCTTGATGAACCTCAAGCATTGGCGTGTCTAAAACTAAGATAGTAAGTCCTATAAGGAGTTTTTATTAACTATTTATGTTTCGAATCCATCTTTCAAAACAAAAAATATGGTTTATCATTATATTTAAAATTGGAATCATTTATGCAGGAATTCCCTTACTTCTTGGGGATTTTGTTACACATGTTTCCTCACGGTAATTTATGTGTCAGAATAATTTATAATCATGCATGATTGTGATCTCATGTGGGGGTTTGTGTATAGCCTCTAAGAAACTTATATGACACATGTTATAATGAAATATTTCATAGCTTATTATACATGTTTGATGTGGATCACATGCATCATATGTGATAATTTACATATGATGATGTCCTAATATTTCTTTTGTATTCTATCATGTTATTTGTGTCTTTGTTGTATTGTTATTGGATCCCATGGTAGGTAGACGATCATGAAATTTTTATCCCATAGAAGGAAATTGAACATGAATTTTGATGATGGTGATGATGAACCTAGTAGTAGGATAAGGATATGATGATACATCATGGATTTATTTTGATGCACTCAAGTCCTAGATATTTCCTATAAGAATGTAACATAATTCCTAATTAAATGATGAGAAGTTATGAATGCCTATTTTATGAGAGAAAACGACCCTCTTGGTTCCTAGGGAATGAAATGTTCTATAATCCCATTATAGCAAGTAGCATGATCATTAACCTCACATATAGTCCTCGATTACTAATTATACCTTTAATATCTTTCCAATATAAAGAAGAAGTACGGATGTATGATGTTTTTAATGTCCTGGTATTCCCACCATCACTCAGTTTTAATTTTATATTATTATTATTTTGAAATTTATTATTATAATGGTATAAAATTGTATACATGAAGAGACTCAGTTAACAATGTATTTGTAGTTTCCTACTAAGTCTTGTATTCAAATACAACTTTGGAATTTTTGTGAGCTTATTAATATAATTATTAGAGATCTGCTGAAGGAAAAGGATCCTATCATGAATGGATAATTAGGGGATTATGGATTTTATTGTGGACTTAGATAGAATCCATCTGATCCAAGTACTTATTTTATTATTTTAGGCATTTATTTACTATGTTTGTCTTTCCACTTAGGAGACCACTTTAGTAAATGATTAAAATGATAAAATCCAAACATTTTTATGCATATTTTTTATCCAATTTAATTATATTTGGTGTTTTCAATGGATAAATTATTTTTTTTAGTTTTTTAGATAAACTACATGATATTTGAAATATGAAAGTAAAATGGTCTAAAAAGATTAAAATTTAATGGAGTTAAAATTGGGAATTTATTTATACTTTATATTGGAACATTATTAAGTGTTTAAGATTTTCCATGTTTAAATAAATTGTATGTTCAACCATCCGTCCACAAGAATATCCCCACAAGCAACCTACCTCAGTGCAATAGGGATTGACCAACGTTGTAGATCCCCAGAGATGGCCTAGAAAGGGATAAAGGACAAATAAGGGAATCATGCCAATGGGAATCCAATATGGATGAAATCTATGGGAATTACATTGCTAGGATATAGTCAAGAACCGACCAGTGGTGGTGAAACCCATGGAGTGATGGGAAAAGTGCCTTTATAAGAACATGTGGTTGATGATAGTGATTGGTATCCTCTGACACCTGATCGAGTTAATTATGATGAGCTATCCATGATTTGAATAATGAAAACTATCATCCCCCAGCACACTTCCAATGTTGGAAACCAAAACCTAGGGAACTATTCATTTTAGGAAAAAATCCATCTCATGCCTCACTTAGTTCACTCAACCTCAGACACACTGCTCTGCCCTCCCCTATTGTACTACCACCCCACATCCTCATTGGTGGCATCTGCAAACTCAGGAATCACCATGGACAACTTAAAGAAAGAGTGGCCTTATTCTCAATCCCCATGATGAGACATGTAATCACCAGGGATCATCTCCTTCACCCATTTATCACTCCATGATGTTAATTTAGAGCTCCCTCAAACCATTATGAATCCCAGAGTGGTTTAGGAACCAATATATTCCACTTCCATGTACACTCACCTTTGTTGCTTCATTTAAAGCACCACACTAATAGTATTATGTAGTTTATCAAATCTAATGATCCCATTTAGATCCACCAACACCAACCAATCTAGTAGTGACATGTGATGAAACACTGAGATATTGGTGACTTGTTATCCATTTTTTATGGAATGGTGAATTGGGAGCCACCATTGAAGCCAAAAATGAATCATGATCCAATATTGAGTGGACAATGACTCAAGATCCTCTATTGATACAAAAATTACTTGTGATACAACATTTATTTGAATGTGACTTGTGATACACCGTTGAGAGATTCCCACCATTGTTCTCCACTCTCTTCATCCACTAATATTCAATGAAGATCAACTTTACAAACTCTTATTATAACTAAGGTCAAGGTCACATGCCACTATCAACACCAAGAACTGTCATGGATCACCTCTAAAACCACATACAACTTCCATGATGTTCATTTCACGAATCCATCCACTGTGAAGCCTAAATTAAGCTGTTTTTGAACCATCCACGTCAACGAAAACCAATTGTCATTGCCACCACTACTACTTCCACATGTTTAGATACATTCCCCCACCCATGGAAATTTCATGAGATCCTTGAAGAGACTTCCCCTATAGATCATAGTCCATGATGCGATATTCAACACCTTAATGTTTCAATTGTTCCCAAAAATCAACGGATTAGTCTTAGGTCATTTTAAAATATAATAGATACATGCGTATCTTGGTGATTTGGGGATGATTTAAAAGGTCATTGAAGGTAGTCCTTACTGCATATAAATGTTAGATGAATCCCACTGATGTAGTGAGTTGATTTTGAAATGATAGAATACCTATTTCAGCTAAACACCATGTTTTTAAAACATTAATTTCTATATACTTTTATTATGACTTCTTCCTCGTCTACACCCAATATTTTTTAATGGATGGATATACCATTAATTTTTATTTGAAAAGAGGACGTGAAATGTTATAGTGTGAGAGTACTAGTTTTATAAAATTCCTCTATCTATTTTGTTTTCTTAACTATAACTTAGTTAATTATTTCATAGATTTAATGGGATATGATTGTATTTCTATTTCAAATATCAACATTCTAAAATTTCATTGATTAAGAAAATTATTCTCCCTGAATTTGGTATTGGATCATGATGATGGGGTGAGATAGTGTCAACAAGATAAGGGTTTAATGATCACTAAACATGTGGGGATGAAATAGTAGGAAAATCTAAGCCCATAGGGTACTTCATAATGGATTTTTAATTCTAGAGGTGGTCCAACGGAGACCTACCATTCCATTCACACTATGGATGGACATTAGTCCATTCAAGGAAATGGGGTGTATTTTTTTCAATATCAATTAATTTTAATCAAGGATAGATAAAGATAAATGATTTTTAATCTGTTCAGGAAATTAATTAATCAAAAAAATTGTTTTAAATGTTAAATAATACAATTAAGAAAAGGAATCCAAACCTAAAACCCCTTCTCTTTTTATCCAAACTAATATTTCTTAACCAATTCCATAGCTGTTTAGTCAATAAAATTCTTTTTCATTAATTTAATTTTACAGTCGTGACATATTTATTACAAACATTACTCTTGGGAGAAGACTTAGTTCATTAATACTATTACAACCTTAATGTAATTAATTATCTATTACCACACCCCTTGAATAGGCATTGTCAAAACATGGGGTCACTATTGTGGAGTATGGGTATAATTAACCCCATAAATTGCATAATTATAATGTCCAATGATTCAATATGATATCTTGACCCTATGTTGTAGAGGTATTTGTTTGGTATTCCTAGGACCATAAGCCTTGATTTTTTTTTGAAAAAAATCATGTAAGAAGACTCAATATGAACATCAAACACTCACTCTAATCTATTAGGCCTAGAAATTATCCAACAATAGAACCTAATAGACCACTATTTCCCATAATTTTCTAATAAGAATATTCAATTGACCATGACTATAAAAATAATGATTATGAATTATGAGTAAATAATATTCCTATGTTATCCAAGATTCATCGACATATATGATAAAACCCAAGCTAGAACATCTAGGAGTTCAATTTTTTTGTTTGATCATCAAGCCAAGTGGTCGTGGATGTGGAATAATTCAAGATTAAGGAACTCCCCTTTTCACTAGAGGGAGATGCTAAATAATTTTATACATCCCATATCCAAAATAAATCCATGACTAGAATGATCCCCAATGAATATAAATATAGAAATTCTTACCATCCTCCGAAATCATTTTAATAAGAATGAAGAACAATTCCATCAGACATGCTACTGGGGGGACACTCTATTAATATTGGGAATTATTTAAAACGATTTTTGCATGGTGTCATCAACAAAATGTGGATGATCATCAAATTAATTATATCAATATACTAATGGAAACTATAAAATGAGAAAAACCACTAGGACACATCATCTGTAATATCATTGATTGATATATCACCCATACTATCTAGAACCCTAATTGAGAAGATTACTCATAATTCCAAAAAAAATGAAATAAGAGGTACGAGAACCAGGGGTATATATGAGGTAAAATATTATTACACATCACAACTAATTAAAACCAAATTGGAGGAAATGAAAATAATTTCAAGATAGATGGAAGTGATTAAACAACCTGGCCCTCCATAAGTATGCGGTTTTGTTAATCACCACATCATTTCAATGATCTATGTGAAAAGGTGTGTGGTATGTTGTGTTGTGATTCAAAATTAAAACAAAGAACGTGTCAATATAACTGACTATAGAGGGAAGGGAGATCCTAAAAGTGATATGAAGGTCAATAAAATCATTATAAACCCCATTTACTATAGAATTTACAGAATACACCATTATTTCAACAACCATAAATGCAACAATACCAAACAAAGGCCTACAAAACACCAACTTTTCAATAAAAATACTACAACAAACCATCATCTAGTGTGACACCAGTCAAAAAAAGTAATGGAATAGATATTTTGGAGTTGATTAATACAATAATGGATTAATCAAATAAATTTTAAAATCTCATGCATATACTATAAAAACTAGGAATACACCCATCTTATAAAATACCTATTAAAAAATTAAGTGATATCATGATTATCTTATGGTTTCAAAAGAAGACCTATTAAATAGAACCTATGGAATCCCAAGATGACCTAGGAGAAGGGGAATCATTATGTTATTCAAATTTTGGACAAATTCAAAAGTTGAAAACAACTTCATCCCCACAAGATAACAAGATGACATGGGAAGTACCCGAGACAATATAAATGAAAGAAAGACCAAAAAATACATTCAAATGATTGAAAAAAGAGAATAAAGACATACCCATTCCATTCCCTAGAAGAAATATGGACTAAATAAAATATTAGATATGAAAAACATCATAAACCAATCCAAAAGACGTTTCAAAAAGTTGATATTAATATTTCCCTCTTGAAATCCATAAAGAAAATTAACAAATATGAAAGAATCATCAAAGGGATCTTCACCAATAGAAAAAGGATGGATGGGAATGAGAGAATCAACCTCAAGAGAATTGCTTCACCCATGATCACACCACCATTAACCAAAAAATGTGAAGATGCAAGGAATTTCATTATTCCCTACACTAATAGGGCATTAAAATTTATTGATACCTTCTGTGATTATCATTATTCTATTAATTTAATATTTAAATAGATATTTTATCCTTGAATATATATAAAAAATATCCCAAAATATTTGTTGTCTAACTGGAAAACTAATGCGCAATACATCTAGGAGGAGTTTTGGAAGATTATATAATTGTAGTAGAAGGACTGGGCTTTCATGTTGATTATTATGTGAAGAAAATAGAGGAAGGTAAATCACTTGGGAACTCACCCAGAATTTTTGGAACCCCATTCCTAAATATGGATGTGATTATAATTAATGTACATTAAGGATCCCTTACATTTGATCTTGGAGATAGTATGGTGTACTAAAATGTTATTGACTCTAAGAGCGACCCTTCAAACAATCATCCACTCACTGTAATTTTCTACACAAAAGGTATTGAGACCATGGAAAACTCAGGCATGATTAAAGTATTTCTAACCTTATTATATAACCATTCTTCTATAAAACAAAAGAATAAGTTACTACACTAAAATATGAATGTTCTCCTCAGGAAATAATAACATTTGAATTATTTGAAAATTATATAGAGAAACATGAAATGATAGGTGTTCTTGAGGAAATTCAACTATTTTAATTAGGAAATTGGAATTCAATATCATCTCTAGAACAAACCTCAAGCCTAGATCTAAATCATAACCCTTGTTAATTAAAATATTTTAATTTTATAAAAGGATAAAAATTTATGTTTATCATATCTTATAACTTGTATCATGACCAAGATAAAATATTAATTCACAATTTGAAAAGAAACCTTCAATCTATAGGTTGGATCCCTGGAGACACCCCATAAATTAACCCCATGATCTGTTCCCATATAAATTTTCTAAATGTTTAATATACACCAATTAGGAATCCCCATAGGAGACATAACTCTACCAATATAAAAGTTGTTAAAAAATTGGTTGAAAACATTTAGAAGATGAAAAGATATTCACAATTTCAAACTCACAATTGGTTTTCCCCATTCAAGTAGTTCATATTAAAAATGTTTTGACAATAGTGAAAAATGTTAATAATGAATTAATCTATATGAGAGCTTAAAATATTTGTAGTGTTTTCCATGATTATATAAAATTGAATCAAGTCCACCGAAATGATCACTTCCTCGTCCTATTCATATATAAACTTCTAGAATGGTTTTATGGTATGACACATTATTTTTTCATGGATGGATTCTCCAGTTATTTTTAGGTACACATTTCCCTAGAAGACCAAGATAAGAAAAAACTCACATGACCTTTAGAGAACTTTTCTTATGAGAGAATTCATTTCATGTTATTAAATGGTCCATTTACATTATATAATTGTATAGTGTGTATTTTTTCAGATCACATGGATGACTGCCTGAAGGTATTCATGGATGCATTTACTAATTTTAGAAACTATTTTGATCATTTAGTTGAGATCCGATAATTTTTTTTGAAAACATGCATAAATAAAAACATTATTTTTAGATTTGATAAGTTTCAATTTATGGTTGGAAGAGGGATAGTGTTGGGTCATATCATTTTATAAATTAAATTAATGTAGATAAATATAATGATGAATTAATAAATTATTTTCTTTATCTCACCTATGTTAGATATATTAGAATGTTTTTGGGCCATATAGGGTTTTATTGAAAATACATTGGGAATTTTATTAAAATTATAGTACCCATTTAATGATTGATTTTAAAAGAAGATGAATTTATTTTGATGTGATTATGAGGAGGAATTTATTGAAATTAAGGAAAGTTTACTAACCCAAAAATTATGAAACCCCCAGACTGGGATCACTCAATTGAGTTTATTATTGTTGAATCAAACCATGTTAGGGGATTATTCCCCCCCAATAATTAATTAAATACCATAAGCCATAAAATATTCCCCGAGAACATTGGATGTGACACATCTAAATTACATGACTACTGAAAAAAATTAATTGATATTGTGTTTTCATGGAAAAATTTAGGTCTTATTTATTGGGCTTAAAAGAGACATTATTTTTTGATCATGAAACACATATTAACTTGATAAAGAAATATAATTCCAAACCAAAGCGAGTGAGATTGAAAATACACATGACAAAAATGACCCTAGAGATCAAGTAAAAGAAGGGAGCTAAAAAACAATTTAAAGATCCCCTTAGCCGACTCTTGAACACTTCTGAAACAAAATTTATAGAATGGTTCCCACTCAATGATCACCATCCTAGTGAGAAACTCTACATATTGGAAGGGTAATTGTAATAGTATTCTGATTTAGTGTATTATTTGGCCTCCAATCTTATACCCTCTCACAATAACTATCAAATAAATAAAAAAATAAGGCTCATAATAAATTATATATTTTGGAATATCCTTTTATGTGGAAAATCAAAAATTATTAAGTCATAAGGATGTGCTGACCCAAAAGGGTAATATATTTTGTATTTGTTTTTTCGTAAATTTTCTTTTATATGGGAATTTGGTCTTTAGAGAATGGACATAAAATTGTTGGAAATTGGAAATTAATGGACAAAAAATTTACATATTCTAAAAAAAGCATAAAATTTTTGTTAAGATTCAATTTTATGGAAATATTTCAAAATAATTGGATTCGCCACGAAAAAACCATAATTCATTGTTTAATATTTAAATAATGGGGTATTTATTTTATGGGAATAATTTCCAAATCTTTTTAAAATTCTTAAATATTACTTATTGAAGATTATTTCTATAAAATAGTTGAGGCTATGTGCACCAATACATATGGTACCAAATTTGAATATGATTTTTTAGGATTAATTTTATTTTGGTTTGGAGTAAAAATGGACATCATCAGTAACTAATGGAATAATTTTTCAATTGAAATTTGTGGATATAATAAAAAAGTATATGTTCTCGTATAGGACATCTACAATGTATCATCACCCAAAAAATGGAAAATATGATGTGTCTCACATTATGATCAAAGTTATTTTTGAGAAAAATGTTAAACCCACTCAAAATTATTGGATCCAAATTCTATAAAAACATTATTAGCATACTAGGAAATAAAAAAAGACACCTTTAGGTATGCATCCATTAAGATGGATTTTGGAAAGTATTGTCATTTCCTAGTGTAATTGGATCACTAATCTTATTGGGATATAAAATAGATTAATATGCATATTGTGGGTTCTATGAAAATGTAAAATATCTAGTTTCCAGAAATAGAAGAAAATTAGAAGATAGTATTTCCAAAAAACATGAATTTATTATGATAGAACCAATGTGTAAAATGAAAAACTAATGTAGAAATGAAACTTTCAACCTAGATACCGAGTCTAAATATACAATTGTTGGCTGATGTTAATTCAATGTAATCTTATTTATGGGTTGGAAGGACCTTTTATTGTTAATAATGTCTATCCCATTGGTGAAATTTGTATTAATATTGAATAATAAGGAAACAATTTCACTATTAATGGGAATTTTATGAAAATGTTTCATCAAAATATAACTCAAGAACTAGTGGAGGAGCCTAGACATGTACAACCCTTCTATAAATTTCTTACAATGTGGATATGTTGATCCAAATAAAATATCCACATCTTATTATAGAAGGAAACCTATGTTTTATTATTTTCCAAGGATTTAGGATTTGGTCATATTTTCCCATATTCCCATGAAATTTAATGGAATAGATTTTACACTGTTATGAGTTGTTTTATAGGACCACCATTAAGAAATTCAATGGGAACCCCCATGAACTAACAATGAAGTTTAAAAAGTATTTCATGGGAATAGGTATTTTATTTTTTAATTATTTATGTTTTCAAAATAATTCAAGTTTCTAAAAATTTGTTATGAATTGGTAATTATGGATGCTATCTTAAATAAGAAATTTCATAACAACATTTGAATTTTTTCTTACTTGTATTTGTTAGGACCAATAGGGGCCTATATACCCTAATAGGGGGGGGGGGGTGAATCGGGGTATGGATATTCTTTTTCAAAATTCTTCCTGCCCCACTGGATCTTGACCTCTTTATTACAAGGGTCACTTTTTTTTGCACTTGTGTGTTTATTATGACCACTTATTTTCTTCTTTGTCTGATGATGATGCTTCAAATGCAATGTAGGGAAGTAAGTAAGCAGACACAAAGATTTTTACTTGGTTCACCCTCACTGGGCTATGTCCAAGGAGCATACGCTGACAAGTTGCCGTGCTTACCAAATCCCACTAGTCTTCATAAGATGTGGATACAAAATTTGGGATAGATCACTTCTATTCCTAGGCTCACTTCCTTCACAAGGATTAGGGTCATCTCACTGCTTTCCCAAGGGTCACTCCCAATTTCTCTCTCTCTAGCTCATTGCTAGTGGAGAGGATCACCTTCTTCCTCTTCCTAAGCTCACTAATCTAGAAGGAAATCCACTCACAGTTTATAGACCTGTAGGTCTCTTCATTTGCATGAAATAATGCATCTTCAACTATTGATAGATGCTCTATTGAAGTCCAAATTTCATCCACTGATTAATACCTCTTTGCCTCTGAACACTGGTCAATTCCTTTTAAAAACACCTTCGTAGCACCCTACTTTGCGAAGCTCCCAATTTCGCGAAGCTCAAACAAGCCTTCACGAAGCTCCTACTTTTCACGAAGCACTTTCGTGAAGCTCAATCCATCACAAAGAAACGTCCCTCGCGAAGCTTACTAAGCTAACACAGAGCTCGCAGGTTTCGCGGAGCTATAATAGCCGTCGCGAAGCTCCTCTTTCGCGAAGCACACTGGCTCCGCGAGCCACCTTCGCAAATCGAGAGCAAATGGTTTTCTCTAAAAATTCTTTCTACTTCTCTTAAGGGGGTTGGCCTCTATTTATAGGTGATTCCCCTGACCATCGAACTTTCTGCATGAAGTCAACGCCACGTCATCTCAAATTGCGAAGCTCCGAAGTTTGTACCGGAATTCTGTCCAAATCGCGAAGAACCACAACAATTTTCCATTCGCAGAGCTCATCGTAACCGCGAAGGATCACTGTCAACATTACTTCGCGCCTTCACCGCAAAGCTCCCTCACAAAGCCCTTCACCGCCGCGATGTGCTTCAACTCTGACGTTTGCGAAGCTTTGACGTAATCGCAAAGCATCATCGCCTCCATTTTTCTAGTCTTCACGAAATCCAAACCATGCATCCTATCTTTGCGAAATTCATACCTTTGCCATATTAAATTATGATCTTCATGGAAATCCACTTTTCGCGATGCTCACCAAACTCTAAATTTTGGACCCAAAAATTTGGCAGACACTGGGAAATGGCGCCACCTTGTACTACTCTTTTGTACCACCTCCAGATCGTCCTTTCCTTTGTCATCATTATTTTTCAACAAGGATTGTCAACAAACTTCTTGGGAACTCGACAAATATCCATTAAAACCTACATTTTCAACAAACACAATCAACCCAAAAATACTGCAATGTTACCTTGAGGGATTTTTGCCCAACAATATCCCCCTTTGGTTTTGTTTACAACTCTTCACAACTCCGGTCAAAAATATTTTCTGCTCTTTGATACCTCACTGAGTCTTCTTCCAGCCGCTACCACCATTCGCCTCTTGCGATTATGATAGCGTTCAAGGAATCACTTAACACGTACTCTAAGCCCACATGATCTATGCTCAGAGTGAGAAACAAGAGTAGTATAAAAAGATTATCGATGAATCACTTCATGTCAAACACCAATTGTCGATTCCAACCTGATACCAATTCATAAATTGATACCAATTGTTGAACCACACTGATCCAAATTGGTGATAGCTGGACACCTTTTCACACCATTCCAACATCACTCTTCTACTTTTATCACGATCCTCAGCTATCATGATATCTATGATTTGATCGATCACTTCTAGCATCGTCAGATTTAAAAATCTCCCCCTTTCTCATTTCTCCCCCTATATGGATGCTCCACTGGTCAGCTTCTCCCCATATCTGTCATGATTTCTTAAATAGACACACTGTCTCCCCCTTGAACAATCACTATTTTCTCTCCCTTTTTCAACGAACCCAAAGGTTATGCCTTTGTAGTCTGCAACATAGTAGAGAACACATATCTGCACATTAGGGAAAAACACATCATACCTCAGGGAGAGGGGGGGGGGATCCCACATCCACACTTTGTCAAGTGCGAGGAGTCGACTGAACTCCCAGAGCCAGTTGATGCCTCTCAAAATATTCCTTGGGTAAGGCCTTTGCCAGAATGTCTGCAACCTGTAGCTCTGTAGGCACATACTCCAACATCACAATCCCTTGCTCCACTTTCTCCTTGATAAAATGATATCTGATCTCGATGTGCTTTGTCCTTGAGTGATGGACGGGATTTTTGCTGAGATATATAGCACATGAGTTATCGCACTGGATTCCGATCAGAGACTTTACTTCAACTCCCATATCTTCAAGCTGGTACTTCATCAACAATAACTATGTGCATGCTTGAGTGGACACAATATATTCCCTTTCCGCGGTGCTCAACGAAATGAAATCTTGCTTCTTTCTTAGCCAAGAAATACACAATCCACCAAGATATAATTCACCACCTGACGTTGATTTTCTATCATCCACTGAACTGGACTAGTGTGCATCAGTATATCCCAATAACATTGTCTGAGATTTATCAGTATATGTCAAGACGAAATCCACTGTGCCCTGGATATACCGAAGTATTATTTTCACTACAAGAATGTGGATTTCCTTGGGATTACTCTGATATCTCGCTGCTTGGCATGTGGCGAAAACAATATCAGGCCTTGTTGCAGTTAAGTACAACAGACTTCCAATAATTTGCCTATATTCTGTGATATTAACTGCCCTTCTATCCTCATCTTTTGATAATTTCATCTAGGTAGCAACCAGAGTCTTCATCTCCTTGGACTTCTCCATTCCAAACCTCATCAGAACCTTCTTTTCATATTTCTGAAAGACACCTTCACTATGCTTCATTTTAATCATAGATTTTGAAAATATTGATTCAGCATTGAATGCCATTCTCTCGGTTCTTGTTTCAACCCACATAATTCCATCTTCATCCGAAAAACCTTGTTCTCATCATCATGAATAAGAGAACCATATGGTTGCTCGATATGCACTTCTTCCTCTAGAATCCCATTCAAGAATGCTGATTTGATGTCCATCTGGAATACCTTGGACTTTCATTGAACTACAATGGCTATGAATAATCTGATTGTCTCCTACCTTGAAATTGGTGAAAATGTCTCATCACCATCTATTCCCTCTATCTAGGAGTCTCCTTTTCACATCAGTCATGATTTGTTCCGAATCATTGTGCCATATTCTTTAATTTTTTCTTAATAGACCCATTTAGTCCTGATGGCATTTTTATCTTATAGTCTCGAAACAATCTCGCATGTCTGATTCTTCTCAATTATGATATAGCTCTTAATTCATGGCCTGAACACAGTTTTCATCTTTAGTTGCAACAGCAAAGCATTTCAGCTCAACCTGAGATAGAAAAGATGCCTACTGTAGTGATTTCATTTTCCTTTTCTGAACTGAATCTGCTGACCACCAATGATATTAAGTATATCAATTTCAGTTTAGCTCTTTGGATTCCTTGTAGACACAGACTTGAAACTTTCTTGTTCATCATCAGTGTCTTCTTCTAAATCAGTATTAGCCACTTCTGCTCTCCCTTGTGTTTCATTCTTCCTCAAAACATTCATCAGGAAATTTTTCACTGACTCATTCTTTAGTGGCTTCTTTTCTTTCAACTACTTTTCTCTGTGTCATTCTTCAATGACGTCATTTCATTGAACATCTTCTCTCATATTTTTGTTGACACACCTTTGATTTTCTCTCGCAACATCTTGGTATCTTGAAAGCAGTCAGCTAATACCACATGGTTAGAACACAATTGATAATCATGAAAACCTGTGTGTTACTGCTTTTCCACCAATCGTTATTCATGAGAATAAACATTCATCCTTCATATCATATTGATATCATGCATCTGATTAGGATATAGAATTCTCCCCTTGTGCTATGAAACTCTTCTCGTAGTTAGGCCCAACAGTTTAGACCCATAACTAATCTTTTCCTCCTGCATCATTTGTTCTCATCTTCCACTCAGAGTTGATCCATTAACAAAATCTCTAAGCCTACTGAGTTGAAACTCAGTGTAGGAAACAAGAGATAAAGTTAATAACATAATCACTTCCTATTGTGCTCTGTTGCTCCCTTTCTTCTTCAACTGTTGTACCTGATTTGAGCCAATTAAAACGCTGGAGCACATCACTTCTCAACTTTGCATCTTTAGATACCACCTCCCCTTGGATTGTATCTCCATAAAACCTAAAACACATGAATCATTAGTTAATTGCATTTATATTCATAGGGAGAGGGGATTCCTTCTGGACTCCTCAAGATGAGGATTGTGGTTGATCCTGATGGGTCAACCCTTTGATTCTTTCTTGGAGGGAATAACACTATTTTCTTGCTTCCTCCAGCTGCCTAGCCAACTTCAACTATTTTGGCCATATGACTAGGCATTCATTGCCTACATTCTGATCCTTTTTCTGATATGTAGATTTGGTAGGCTCGGACTTTCTCATCGCTTGGGGTATTAACCCACTAGTACACATTTCCTTCTTTAAGGTTCTACCAAAATTCCATTTTCCTTGATTATTTCTCTGATTAAGAACCTCTCTATTTGGCATCTTCCCTTTCTTTTTCTCCCATCTTAGGGGGTCTTCTTCTTTCCTTCACTTCTCGCTGAGAAACATGAAATGTGGATTTTTTTGATGCATTATTTTTTCATCTTTCTTTTATCAGATGTCTGAGTCACCACACTCTTTTTCGCCGGTGGTGAGTCCTCCATTGAACATTCATTCTTCTTTATCACAGTTGGAGTAGATCTCCCCTTAATCTTCCTGGTTTGTTCACATTATCTTCTTGAGAGCGGTTGTGAGTACAACAGAGGAGGTGATTGATACACCTTTCGTTCAGCTTCATGTGATTCCCCTGAGGCTCTAAGCCTATTTTTCACCTTACCACTTTGTCTCCAAGTGTATAATTTCTCATTATGTACCACTGGAGTTGGTAATCTCTTTCTCGGGTCTTTTTCCTTCCCCGCTTTCTTCTTGCTACACTGTCTGGCCAAATGCCCATGATCAGAACATATGAAACATTTTCTATTAAATTAATACCTCATTTCATCACTTCTCTGCTGAGATGTTGATGTAACGTGTTTTCTTCTTCTGGCATCGATCTCCTGAGCTTCCTGACACATACACATGTTGTGTCCCATCCTTCCACAGTAATAACAACTGATGCATGTTCTCCTCTGAGAAACTCCTCTCTCCGATTTATCATGATGCTTCTTCTTATTCTCAGATTTAGTAATGTCTCTATTTTCACAGCCTGAAATGTATTCCAGAGCCTCTGAACAGAATCTTGATGTGTGGCCATGAATCCCACAAAAATAACACAAGTCATCACTACTTTTTGTAACTGCCCTTTAAGGCCTATCTCCAGCACCTATAGGATTTCTTTCACAACGGGAACTATTCACAACTCTCTTTCTATCTTGCACAGGAGGGGATTCATCAAATCCGATACCAGCTTTTCCGAAACATGCTGGTCTTTGAGCTGAGAAAATATTCTGTTGTTTCTATTCAGAAATAGCATATATATTCTTCATTTTATCATCACTTTTCGAAGGATGATCAAATTGAAAGTGTAAGGCATCCTTTATTTTTGGCATTCCTTTAGCATTGGATTTCTCCACTTCCTTCTTTAAAGATTCTAGCTCCTCTTCCAACTTTTGAATCTTCATCTCCCTTGATTCAAGTTGGACATCAAGTTCTCTCTTGAGAAGCTTCCCTATACTCATCTCATCTTCCAATTCACGTGTCATCTTTTCCACCATGTCACTTTTCTCTTTCACTTTCAATTTTTCTTCTTCAATAGAATCAGAGAAACAAGCATTCTCTTGTTGTAGTATTTGATTCTTATGAACTTCTTCAGACAACTGTGTTGCTAGATAACCATTTCTAGCTTTCAGATTCCGAACTTCATCTGACTTTTGATTCTCTTCAAAATCACCATCCTTTTGTTTTCCTTTAATTTTAGCCATCTTTTGTAGTTCTTCGGCATTAGAATCATTCTTCTCTGTTAGGTCAGTAACTATGTCAATAAGCCTTTGATTTAAGCCTCTTAGATTGTTGACCTCAATCATCAATACTTTGATCCGAATTTCTTTAGATTTGAATTCTTCATCCGATTTCCGGTCCATTTCCTTTGTCATGTTAACGACATCAACTAGTGTCCTCCTTGAAACTTCATCATCATCAATGGTTTCAGCATCACTTTGAATTTGGAGTACTTCACTCGTTCCAAAAACATTATTGAGTGAATCTATCTTTTCCATATTTGATTCATCCAAGCCTTCCTTTAGCAAGCGGTTTGATTCTTTTAATTGAATCACACATTTTCCATACACACTTCCACACTGAGGAATACCAACTGACTTCTGATTCTTCTTTGATTTTTTTACCTTTTCCATGGCTCACCGAGATAAGAGTAGACTGATTCTTTAAACACACAGATCAACTACACCAAGTTGGAGCAAACAAATCTAATAAAATCAACCTTCGCTCTGATACCAATTGTTTGGACCAATAGGGGCCTATATACCCTGAGAGGGGGGGGGGGGTGAATCAGGGTATGGATATTATTTTTCAAAATTCTTCCCGCCCCACCGGATCTTGACCTCTTTATTACAAGGGTCACTTTGTTTGCACTTGTGTGTTTATTATGACCACTTATTTTCTTCTTTGTCTGATGATGATTCTTCAAATGCAATGAAGGGAAGTAGGTAGACATGAAGATTTTTACTTGGTTCACCCTCATTGGGCTACGTCCAAGGAGCATACGCCGACAAGTTGTTGTGCGTACCAAATCCCACTAGTCTTCATAAGATGTGGATACAAAATTTGGGATAAAGCACTTCTATTCCCAGGCTCACTACCTTCACAAGGTTTAGGGTCAGCTCACTGCTTTCCCAAGGGTCACTCCCTATTTCTCTCTCTCTGGCTCACTGCCAGTGGATAGGATCACCTTCTTCCTCTTCCTAAGATCACTGCTCTAGAAGGGAATCCACTCACAGTTTATAGACCTATAGGTCTCTCCATTTTCATGAAATAATGCATCTTCAAATATTGATAGATGCTCTATTGAAGTCCAAATTTCATCCACTGATTAATACCTCTTTGCCTCTGAACACTGGGCAATTCCTTTTGGAAACACCTTCACAAAGCACCCTACTTCGCAAAGCTCCCAATTTTGTGAAGCTCAAACAAGCCTTCGTGAAGCTCCATAATTTTCGCGAAGCACTTTCGCAAAGCTCAAGCCATTGCAAAGCAACGTCCCTCGCGAAGCTTACTAAGCCAATGCGGAGCTCGCGGGTTTCGCGGAGCTACAATAGACGCCGCGAAGCTCCTCTTTCGTGAAGCACATTGGCTCCGCGAACCACCTTCGCAAATCGAGAGCAAATGATCTTCTCTAAAAATTCTCTCTACTTCTCTCGAGGGGGTCGGCCTCTATTTAGAGGCGATTCCACCGACCCTCGAACTTTTTACACAAAGTCAACTCCACGTCATCTCAAATTGTGAAGCTCCGAAGTTTCCACCGGAATTCTGTCCAAATCGCGAAGCACCATGGCAATTTTCTGTTCGCGGAGGTCGTCGTAACCGCGAATGATCACCGTCAACATTCCTTCGCACCTTCGCCGTGAAGCTCCCTCGCAAATCCCTTCACCGCCGCGATGCGCTTCAACTCTGACGTTTGTGAAGCATTGACGTAATCACGAAGCATCACCACCTCCATTTTTCTGGTCTTCGCGAAATCCAAACCATGCATCCTATCTTCACAAAATTCATGCCTTTGCCATATTAAATTATGATCTTCATGGAAATCCACTTTTCGCGATGCTCACCAAACTCCAAATTTTGGACCCAAAATTTTGGCAAACATTGGGAAATGGCGCCACCTTGTACCGCTCTTTTGTACCACCTCCAGATCGTCATTTCCTTTGTCATCGTTCTTTGTCAACAAGTATTGTCAACAAACTTCTTCGGAACTCGACAAATATCCATGCAAACCTACTTTGTCAAAAAACACAATCAACCCAAAAATACTGCAATGTTACCTTGAGGGATTTTTGCCCAACAGTATTATCTAAGAGACATGAGTTTCAAGGAATATGTTATTTCCATGTATTATATTTCAATCATAATGATATTTATTGAGTAAAATGGTAAATTATATGATTAAAGTGGATCACTGATATTAAAATGTGGACTCATGATTAGAGGGAATTAGTTGATTAATATAGATGAAATTTCCCTAATATTTTTGATGATTTGAAATTCTAAAATTTAATTAAATTGAATTTTTATTATTAGTTATGCCTTAAATGATTGTCAAATATCATATTTCCATTATAGAGATTATTTCATGACCAATTACTTCCAATTTATTCATGATAATATTTCTTGGGTTGTCTTTGGGAATGTCACTTTCTATAGCTTTTATATGATCATTTCAAATATAAAACTATAAAAAGACATTCAAGATGAATGAGGAATACTTTTAAAATCCCTTATTCTTTAAAAAAATCTTTAAATTAAAAAAATTTTATCTCAAAGATTCCATGAATTACTTTTTTAGGAATGATCCATGACTTAAGAAGTTTTATTATTCGTGCACTAGTCTTAATATTTTCATGATATTTTAATGATTCTGTGTGGGGGTTATTAATTTCATATTAAAAGGAATGGTATTAATTGGCCTGAATTTTTTTTGTAGTTTATCTTTTGGATTAAAAATGTTAGTGATTCATCATTAATACATCACTGTTTTCCCTTCTTAAGAAAGAAAAATGTGGGTTGTGAGTAGAAGAATGAAAAATAGCATTAGTAGATTGATGGTTTTGTCTTATTTGGTTAGTTGATGAATATGTGGTTTATTATAAGAATAACATTAAAAAATTATACTTAAAAAATATTCAAAAAGGAAAGGTTGGAGGAAATAAAATTATAGAAAGTTCAAAAAACATTTATCATACCATCTTTTGATCTGAGCATTACTCTATGTATGGGAAAAATTGTAGTTGATACATTAGAAGTGTATAATGTCACTATAATTTTACTCCTAATATCTTGAAATGTACTTTATGAGATAAAAATAATCCTTGAGCCATAAAATTTAAGACACCCATTCCAACCATCCTTTTCCATCAGATTTCTTAGAACCCTCATTGAGAAGACATCAATATTTTATATTTCTTTTCACTTTTCGAAGTGTAGAGTGTATTTCATTTATAAGTCCATTGATTAGGGGCATGTATTCATGATATGATCATAGCCCTACTTGAATAATATCACAAGTGATGAGTGAAATGATTCCTAATAGATGTAGATCATGAATTTTAATGATTAATAATAACGAATTATTGAAGTTGAATATTGGAAAAGAGATGTATCATCATTTTAAAAGGGGTATAAAAAAAATACTTACGTTTATTACTTCTTTGGAAAATGGGGAATTAAATTGATATTTTATGTGAAATTTGTAAATTTGGATTTTACATTGATAATTTATTTATTTTTACTTCTTTCAAATTTGAACTTTGGTAACATTGGTACCCCTTAAATTCCTTATTGAGATTTTATTCCAGTGAAAAATAATGGTTAATATGTGGAGGTTTTTGACAAAATAGTATTTTGATGCATATTTTGGTTACAATTTTATTGATTTTAATTGATTTTAAATTAATAATTTAATGATTTTCAATGCTGTGGTTAAATAATATGAAATATAAAATTTGGAATTAAAATGGTCTAGAAAGAAGGAATTGTTAAGGAGTGGAAATTATGAATTTATTTCTACAATTTGTGTAAATTTTAGTAACTGTTTAATATTTTATTTTAGTAAAAAAATTTACCATCTACTGGACCTTGACCGGATAAGCCCACATTACACCTAGCATGTCCCTATAGGTCTTATAATTCTATTCAAAGACCTAGTTATGGATTGATGAGTGCATGAGGACACATGGGGACACCAAGCCTATGGGTAGACCATATGGATTAATTATACAATCAATAAATGGGTGGGTCAAATCTGAGCTCTGTCTCAGGGTGGTTAAACACAATGAGTGATGGGATTAGAGACTCACTAGCATGGGATGGTCTATAGCGGTGATGTGCATCCTATAACACGTAATAAAATTTATTAAGGTGAGGCTATCATGGTTTGATTTATAAACACATGCACCCCCACCACAATTCTAATGTGGGACACTAAAAACAAAGATACTATTAATTTTTAGATAATCAAAATTGTCCCATGCATCACTCCACTCAATCTCCCTTACAATCTTCTTCTCCATCCACCATTATACTAACATGTATCATCATTTTCGGCGGCCACTACAAACACCACGTGTCACACCCATATTTTTTATATTATCTATTTTATTAATTTTCTGGGCATCTCATAGTTCGGTTCAAGGCCCGAATTAATTTTTCTAAGATCTTTAAAAAATGGATGTTTTGCCCTTGGTTGCATCTAGCACACTGTGGTCGAAGCCGCGCGGCCTTGCCTGGGTCGCCGTGTGACCTTGCCTAGCTCGCCGCACGGCCTGCCCGATGTTCAAGGCAGATGAGAAGTTTTGTGACGAATAATAAAATGAGAATACAATGGAAATGGAGACCTTGTGCGACCTCAGGTGAGGCACAATTTTGAAACTGCGCGGTCTGGCCTGGTACACCGGGTGACCTGACACTTTCAATTAATTAAATGAAATGAATTAAAAATGAAGAGATAAAATTAAATGAGTCGTAAAATGAAAATAGAACAAAATAATAAGAGTTAGATAAAAACTTAATTAATATTTTTTCTGATAATATTAATATGCTTATTTATGATATTATTAAGTATTATTGTGTATTATTATTATTTATATTAATGATGATAATTAATTTACTTTATTTATAATTATTACTTGCATTAGGATATTAATATAATTAATAATATTATTAATCTCATTGTCATTATTAAGAGCATAATTATTCTTTTTAAAAGATTTTCATTTTCATTATTACTATCACCATAACTTATTATCATCATCATTCTTAATTATTCTCATTAAAATTGTCAACTTTCTAATTGATGTTATATTTTTAACGATGTAACTTTTGTTAGGCTATTGCTGTTATTGTTATTCTTATTTTTATCATTATTTTCTTTAAAGATTTAGTTTAAGAATAATGTTATTACTAATGTTAATATCATTATTAGTTTTGTTTTGTTTTGTTTTGTTTTTATCTTTTATTCCCCCTTTTTTGTTTAGGGTTTCACTTTTTTTCCCTGGTTTTCGATACCCTCCTACCCAGGCCGTCGCACCCCCCTTCTTCCCCCATTCCCATCACGCTGAACTCCCCTCTCCCTCTTACCTTTCCTCCCCTCACGACCTAGCCCTTCTCCTCTTTCCTTGCCACGCCGTCACCCCCTGGAAGCCCTCAGTGCACTGCTGGATTTCCCCTCTCCATCAGTTGCCGGCCCCCCTGCCTTGCCCGATGCACCCAAGCTGCCGACCCCCCAGCCTTTCCCAATGAACCCAAGCCGCCGGCCCCCTCTGCCTTGCCCGCACGAACCCCCCCTCTCCGGATCTCACCCCTGCTCCCTCTACAGCCCGCACGATGCCTCCCTCTCCTCTAGTCCGACAGCCTCCCCCTCTCAGCCCGGTCGAAGCGCAACCCCACCCTGCTACTCTGCTCGCCTGCACCTCCGCTTGAGCCGTCGGTACCCTACTCAAACAGCCATCGGACCACCCCTTCCGGGCAGCACCTCCGGCGAACAACCCTCCCCTCCAACACCCATCTCCCCGCACCCTGCTAGTCGCGGCTTGGCACGACACCTCCCCTCTTATTGGCTGGCGCGGTTTCAGATCCCCCATCGACGCATCTCCCCTTCCATGCATGTCGCACCCCCTTCGGCTAATCCCATCCCCTCTTTTATGTGAGTTTTTTTTGTGGCTATCTTTTTTTCCCAGCGAATATATGTCCGATTTTGGGGTATATTCTTGATGTTGTTGGTTTAATTGATTGTTTTAGGGTCAATTTGGGTTTCTCTGAGTTGCGGTTGGTGTGAGACGATCCTTGCACACCATTTTTGTGAAGTCTACCACACTGAGGTAGGTGGTTCTGCTCATAATTATTTCTTGATGAATTTATTTGCGTGTTTAATTAATTCTACATATTATTTAGTTAGTTGGCAGGGTATGAAGTGGTATTATTTTATTCTCTGGAAATCTCATATGAATTGATTTTTTATTAATGTGTTCTTGTTATATTAGTGTGATTTTTTTGGAAACCCATGTCAAGCTGGTTTAGTGTTTTTATAAATTGTTAAATTTTTAATTAAATGACATTTGCGGTGAAAATCTTGTTTCGATAATATTACATCGTGTGTTTGGTTATGAAGTGGCTTTTTAAATCAAAACCAAATTTACCGTTAGTGAAAACATTATTGCATCGTTTGTTATCACTTATGTTAAACTACTCAAACGGTCTCTTTTTAATTGGTGTAAGTGGTGTGGATTGAACTCTTGATGTGGTGTTGTGTGTGTTTGGTTACGAAAGAAGGTTTGGTTGGTTTTGTGTGTAAATTGACGCTCTAATCTTCAAAAATTTGTTTATTAAAAGTCATAAATTTTTTATTAAATAGTTATTATTGATGCAAGTTGTTTTAATTGGTTGTGTAAGAAATGCATATTGAGTTTGGAAAATTTTAGTGTGTGTATTCTTTCAAATGGCTTTTTGTGTGTGTGCGAATGGTGGTTTTTGGTGTGTGTGACGTCTTTCTCGGTTTGAGTGTGTGATTATGACATGTGTCATGAACTTTGAATTACTTGAGCACAAATGGGAAGCCTGGGTACTAGGTGGGTGGACTAGACTAGCGTGCTAGTGATACGGGAGTGGCCTCAACCCATTTTCACTTAGCGGGATTGACACTTACAATACTAACTAAACATTGGATGATGATTGGAGACCACTATGGTAGGAGGTTTTTCCCTACCAGTGGCCCGTGCATGGGAATGCATGATATGGTTCACCGAGACGTGAGGTTCTAGGGTCCCTTTTCTCACTAGTATCTTTAGGGTCTCTCCCATGTATTGTGCTCTTCCTTCACTTCCTGCTCACCGTCGGCACACAGTGTGACATTGGGGTTACCAAGAAAAGTTTGTGTGCATGTGTATGTGTGTGCGTGCATCTGTGTGTGTGTGTGTGTGGGTGTGGGTGCGTGTGTGTAAGTTAACTTAAGTTGTTTTCCTTTTAGAGAAGTTTCCCCTTAAAACCCATTTTCGTTAAAATCCTTTAAGCAATTATTTATTTGTATTATGTTAATTTAAAATGTATTTGTCTTTTAATAATTATATGTGGAACCTTTTCTCGGTGGAATCCAACTAGGATTTTAGCTCACAGCCTACATACACCCTTGGGTGTATGTAGATTCTATTTCTTCTGCATTCCAGGTTGTGACTTCGTGTTCAGTGATGGTGGTTCAGGTTGCAGTTGGTTTTTTCATGCAGAGTGGTGTTGATGTGGCCTCTCTTTTTTCGGGAGGTTTGAGTATGAGTTTTACTTTCCACTGTCGTCCTTTCATTTTAGTTCTTGATTTGAGTTGTAGACTTTAAAAAAAATATTCATAGTTTAAAGACGTGTTTGGTTGTCGTTTTCCAGTTTCAGTTTATTTACCTGGATAGTTGTTTTTCTGTGTTTTATTTCAGGTAAAATTGGTCCCACTTGTTACTTACGATACCCGGGCACTTGTGCCAGCCCGTGGGGATCGGGAACGCCCTTCAGGTCTTGCCGTGGGCCGGGTCGGGTGCCAGGTCAGATGGAGACCCGACCTGGTTCTTGAAAAAATGGTATCAAAGGAAGGTTTGCTCTCTTGGGTCGTGTTCTTTCAGGATAGAGTCATGGTAGACTCGAGTTAAGGTTGTCGGGACTCGACGTCCTAGCTACGAGTAAGGTGCCTGGCCATCACACCTAGTGGCAGGACTCGAGTTACCAAAGTATGTTGAGGTCTGTCAGTGTTTTTGGTCCTTGCGGTTAATCTTGTCTAAAAGAAATGAAAAAGTGGTAAGGTCATTGGTCTTAGTGAGAACGAAGGGTCTGGATAGCCATGTGGAGCTGGGGATGCTATCCTAGAATACCCTCTGTGGGGGTGGCGTGACTGGTGTATGGCCGCCAACCATACGTTCCAGTCACCCGTTGACACAAGTTTTCTCTTGCGTTGTTTCTCTTCTCTTCGTTTTGGATTTGTGGAAATTTGGTTTTTAAGTTAAAATGTTTTATTCTTGGAAAATTTTTTCATGTGAAGTGCTTTAAAAATGAAATGGTGAGTGAGGTTTGAAAGGTGTGGGTTTTATGTTTTGGTTTTAAAAAAAATGGAAAGGTTTGGTTTTGATCCTTGGCACTCTCATGGGCAACCACATACATGAGTGAAGGTGAAAAGGGAAATGGTTAATGGCATGAGTGGATGAGTGTCTAGATGGACATGAGATGGGTGCCGGTGTGTCATGAGAACATGCATGTGTGAGGCTCATGGGACAACATTTGTGTTTGTGCACCCCACTGGGTTTGCTTATTTTCAAAATATTTTGTTAAAGGAAATTTGTTTTGGTGTTTTAGTAAACGGGGTTTGTGTGGCGTGTCCTTGTGTTTTGGAAATGTTGTATGTGAGGTGTTACAAGCCGACAATCCTTTTTGACTAATTTTTGTATTGATTTTGAATCCTTATTCATGAGTTGGTGTGCAAATGCGTAGTTAATGGTTTCTTTCGAAAAGTGTTTCGGGAAGCCCTTACAGTGGTTCCCCCTGCACGTTTAGTGTTTGCTTGCTATATGTATTGGCCATTGGACCAGTTTGGTTGGGTCCATGGTTTTCTTTCCTGACTAGTGTATGCCCCCCATAAAGCGTTGACATGTGATTGAAGTGCGGCCACATGCAAATTGTCGCTTGTCGGCCCTCCAGTGGATTAGAGGAATCTCTTAATGAATTCTAGAATTGAACCCAACTCTCCTTTTTACAACTAAGAGGATCCTCTCGCAGTGGGATGATAGATGCGGGGGGATTTGAAGGGAGTTTTGGTATTTTGAGTGTCTGACCCGTCGGGTATAAAGTTTGACACTTTCGTGTTTGAAGGTTCCCCCTAGAAACGACAAATGGAATTCCAGCGGGAAAGGGTGAAGGCGGTTCAGAATTTTCAGTGTTGACCAGTGTCTTGAAGGGATTAGTAGTATTTTAATCGGTTGAAAGGGTCATGTTCGGTGTCGTCTTGCTGTGTGAGTTCTCTTTGATTGTAAAGGTTGAAGTTTGACCTCATTAATTTGAAAGTTCTATTTGGAAACGGTGATGGAGATTCTAGTGGGTAAAAGGTGGAAGCAACCTAAAGTGGTCGGTGCAGGCCACTATTCTAAATGACTTTTGGTCCATTGTTGGTTTTGTTTAAGAAAAGGTCTACGTTAGGCCACCATTGTGGTAGACCCAGTCACATGGGGATGCTACGGTAAATTACAGGAATCACGTGTTGTTAAGACTCAGTTTTGAGTCCCTCTCCGTATAATGTTCCTCTCAATAGCAATGGTCATGTTCAGGTGACGATTTGTGGTGTCGTATTCTCATCCAGTGTAACAAAGGGTGATGCACATGCACCATTTCAGACCTTGTGTCGGTGAATGTTCTGTGTATGATTAGTTGGATGTCGTAATGTGTGGTGTTTTCTAGTGTTGTCTCAGTTGCAGTGTGGTTGCATGTGACACCAAGAGGAGAAGCTCTATTCGGGAGTCTTCAATACCTGGCTGTGAGGTAGGAGATGCTTCAAACATTAGGGCTCCCGCCATAGCCCATAGAGTGAAGCTGGCGCGTGGTCAGGAATCCCTGGAGTGTATGAGACCTTGAATTTAATTCTGTCATTGGTGTTGAAAGTAGAGTCAGTTTAAATTTTTTCTATGATTGTTCTACTCTGAACAAACCGTCTGGTTGCATAAGGTTTCCGTGACCATGTGGAGGCATGTTCTACTCGTTGACTTTAAGTCTTGGGGGTTTCATCCCACTGGATACAATCGCTTTAGTGGCCCTTATGAGAGTCTGTTGGGTAACTCAGTCTCAAATTTGAATGGTGTCCATCCAGGAAATTTTGAGAAGTTGGATTTTGGCCGGCTGTGGTTTTGACAGGCGGTGGTCGGGCCCCTCCCTCCCCGCCCTTTGTGGTGGGGTGTTTGGTCCCCATCGAGAATTTTTCAAAGTTTTGTACCCTATGTCAGTCCTAATGGTGGGGAGAACCACGATGGGTCTTGCATGAATATCTCTAGAATAAACCAGTGTTGGGGTTTCCTTAATGGTGGGGAGTCCACCCAGACCTCCCCTTGTTGGCTTTCCAGTATCGTCCTGGGTGTTAATAGATTCTTAATGGTGTGGTGGCCCTCGGGCTTCCCCATGTTGACCTTTTGGTTCTGTTTCTAAGGATGAGTTGGAGATAGGTGATAAGGGTGCTTCTTGGTCGTGGTTGGTCTCGTTGTTCATTCCAGACAAACGACGGGATTTGACCTTGTTTGTTCATTCTAGCCAAATGATGTGGTTTTATTTTAATAGTGATTGAGGTGTTTCAGTTTGTGAAGTTGGTTCTCGCGAGCGCGAGAGTCCTTATCCTTGATCAATAAAATGGAGGTGTTCTAGATTTTTGGGCCAGGTGACACATATCAAAAAGTCTTTTACGTGTTTCATGAAGTTGTCTTTGAGTCACCTTCTCTGAGCACAATTCTTTTGCCTCTTTTCGCTTCTTGATTTTGGGGATCCTCTTTGAACTTGAGTGGGGTAACCACTTATTCTTTGAGTCTCAACCCTAGTTATGGCTTTTTGGGGACGGAAATATTTATGGTGGGGAAAATTTTCACACCTGTCTTTTTTATATTATCTATTTTATTAATTTTCTGGGAATCTGGTAGTTCGGGTCAAGGCCCGAATTAATTTTTCTAAGATCTTTTTTTTAAAAAATGGATGTTTTTCCCTTGGTTGCATCTAGAGCACCACGGTCAAAGCCGCGCGGCCTCGCCTGGGTCGCCACATGGCCTGCCCGATGTTCAAGGAAGATGAGAAGTTTTGCGATGAATAATAAAATGAGAATACAATGGAAATGGAGACCTCACGTGACCTCGGGCGAGGCATGATTTTGAAACCACACGACCTGGCCTGGTACACCGGGTGACCTGACGCTACCAGTTAATTAAATGAAATGAATTAGCAATGAAGAGATAAAATTAAATGAGCCGTAAAATGAAAATAGAACAAAAAAATAAGAGTTAGATAAAAACTTAATTAATTGTTTTGCTGATAATAGTAATTTTATTATTCATGATATTATTAATTATTATTGTGTATTATTACTATTTATATTAATGATGATAATTAAGTTACTTTATTTATTATTATTACTTGCGTTAAGATATTAATATAATTACTAATATTATTAATCTCATTATCATTATTAAGAGCATACTTATTCTTTTCAAAAGCTTTTCATTTTCATTATTACTATCACCATAACTTATCATCATCTTCATTTTTAATTATTCTCATTAAATTTTTTAACTTTATTATTGATGTTATCTTTTTAACGCTGTAACTTTTATTATGCTATTGTTGTTATTGTTATTCTTATTTTTATCATTATTTTCGTTAATGTTTTAGTTTAAGAATAATGTTATTACTAATGTTAATATTAGTATTAGTTTTATCTTGTTTGGTTTTTTTATCATTTATTTCCCCCCTTTTTTGTTTAGGGCTTCAATTTTTTCCCTTGTTTTCGGTACCCTCCTACCCAGGCTGCCGCACCCCCCATCTATGTAACACCTGAGACTTTTATGTTATATAAATCATCAAAGGAATCTTTTTCTATACAAAACTTTCTTGGCTTTCTTTACACGCAATCGCGACCTTCTTCGATAGCTTGCGTCGTACGCAATACCGAGTTTCACTAAACAACATTATACTATTAAAACTAGCCGTTATGAATAGTAATAACCACTTTTTGGAATTTTATAAATTTTATTTTTCAAAATGGACTTCATTTTTGGACTCAGAATATCGAAATTAGCCTAGGGTGAAATTTTGGTATTTTTCTGAAAACTTTCAATTTTTGATGAATAGTGAAACCACTAAGTGGTAGGTTAAAAACTGAATTTTGCATAAAACTTAATTTTACCGCTTCTGTGAATGGAATTTCAAAAATCCGAGAGACACGGTTAATATCAAGGACTAAAATGTGGTTCAATGAGATGAAAATAATTTTTTGGTGAATAGTAACTTTTTACTATTTTTACCGCGGTTAATAGTAAATAGGGTAACTAAGGGTAAAAATGATATTAAAATTACCCTAACACATGTCCTAATTCTATTGGACAAGTGTAATTCGACCAAAAACAAACTTAGGAATAAAATATGACCATTTAGGCCCACTTGGATTAGATTAGGACATTTATTATTAATTTATTTAAAGAAGGGTTAAAATAGTTAAAATCAAAGTTTAATAAGTAAATCATTTTTAATATGGGGTTATACATAAGATAAATTCAATTGTAAATATTCATTAGAAAGCTAAAAAGATTTCCTACATGATGATATTTTATTTGTAATTTTTAGACATCAAATAATGTAATTTATTTATGACACAAAGATGATGCAGTAATTATCTTATTAATGAGATATTGACATAATTGATGTTATAAACACCAAAATAAATGTAATTTGAGACTTTTTATGAATTACACTAATTTTCTAGGTTACTATGATATATTAGTGTTGATTTAATCAACTTGGTTCGAACATATAATTCTGTTATGACTTTCACAAAAATCATATATCAAATAGTGTCAAAATTGACACAAAATAGTTTTTAAATAATATATTATATTATTAATTGTTATTTTATTCCTAAAAATCTAAGGTTCGGCCAAATGACTTAGATAAGGATATATATTAATAATAATAAACAATGTGGGGTTCGTTTGGCATGTTATAGTAAGTGTATTAACCATATAGTGAAAGAAAACAAAAAGACACGGTAAAAGTTAAACTAATTAACTTAGAGTTAAATCTAATTGATAAGGTTAAAATAATACCCTAAACTTGTCTAAATCCTATTGGTTGATAGGATTTCGACCCATCCCCACTTTAGCTTCGAAATAAGACCCTTTGGAACCATTATAAACCGATTTTTACTTTAATATAAAATAATATTTTGAGATATTCCTAAGGTGCCCCTCTCCTCCCTTATAAAAGGGCACCTCCTCCCCCTCCTCCTCACACCAAATTGAGCACTCAAGCTCGGCCAACCCCTGCCATTTTCTCCTCTACACTTCCCTAGAATAATCCTAGAGGTCCTGGTCTTCTCCAAAGACCAATCTTAGTTCCTTAAGTGGAGGATTCAAAGAAGCGTTCCAAAGAAGAGGTAATATCCATTACCGATCTTTTCAATTTCTTTCTTCTTCAACTTCTTCTTCTTTAGTTGTTTCATGATAAAGTAATAACATCAGTATTACTTACATACTGATATGTTATTATAAATATGAAACAACCCTATTTCACCTTCTATCCATCCTACGGAAAAATGAAATCACCACGCGTGCGTACGTACGGAATACCGTCTCCACGCCGTGGTGTAATCTATTTTCCACCATCACCTTAAAAGGATGGGTATAATGGTGTAATGAGTAACTATTAATGATTATTATAAAGTAATATTTATACTGAAATAATATATATATACTCCAATACAGTTCCACGATCATAGGAACGATATCATCACTCGTGCGTACGTACGGAATACCGTCTCCACGATGTGATGCGACTCGTTATACATGATCTTCATTTCATAATGATTATATAAATGAATTGAATGAATGAATATGGTATATACTACACTAATACCATTCTGGAAATGAATTATCTATAACCTAAAGATAAGAATAAGAATTTATTCGACAAAACACGCATAAGAACAAAAAGTTATAAAGACCCGAGTAACAAGTAACAATGAAATATTACTAACAAGAAGCTAATAATATGACCATATATGATATCATATCAATATGTATGATTCTGGAATAAGTCAATAACATTATTTAAACCTTTATACAGGAGCTTCAGACACGTATAAAGCAAATCGGACCTAAGGTAAGGGAAATATCACAATCTCATTTTTATCCGAGATTGTTTATTCGTAAGTATTTACTAGGGTGTATTTTATCATCCACATCCATGTTCCCTCAATATGTAATATTGTTTCCATCCACTTACAATAGTTTAAATCCAATTTTACCCTTCGGTGAGTTTTTAGTAAAGAATATGAAAGGAATCTTTTGTCGTTTTTCATACGAGGAACTTTTTGACTTTTCCGACAAAAGTACGAAGAATGTTTTTCTTTAACTTATACGGAAAGAATGGATTTTTAAAACATTATTTCCAAGAATCTTCCTTTATAAGTTTTCAAGTTTATTTTTGATCAACTTCTTTTATTATGACATGTTAAGAAAATAAAAGTGTTTTTGAATAAGAAAGGATATTTTCCTCAAGAATGGAGTTCAAGTGTTTTATCAAAATTATTTTCCATCTATGATAATAAAGGGTTCTGTTTTTAATCCCTTTAATTACATTGATTTGATTATGTTGTGAGGGAATTATTTTTATGAAGTCATTTCCCTTATATGATTTTATGATGTCATGATGTTTCAAGAATCCCATTTTTGTTACATGTGTTATGCGATGATGTATGTTTTATGATTATGTGGCACACATAAGAAATGATTCATTATAAGATGGGTGGGACCTATATCTCCCTCCAATGCATTGGGTAATGATTTTATATCTCATGAGATAGACATGGCTGGAACGGAAGGTTATTTCGGTTCAGTGATACAGGACTGAAACGAGGAGTGAACTCGGTTCAGAAAGGGACTTTGTCCACTAAGATAGTCTTGGCAATGAGTCATGACTAACAAGAAATGATTTTCCATGATTATGTGTGCATACCACAAAGTTTCAAGTTTTATGTTATGATTTTGGGGATCTCATTTTCACTTCTATGATTTATTCCATGTTAAGATATTATGATCTCTTTTGCAGGTTTTGATTTTCAAAAAGATATGATATGATTTTTATTTCCTTTATTTTCCCTTGCTGAGCATTTGAGCTCACCCTTTTATGTTTTCTTTTCCCCAGGTCAGGAAGATGGATATTAAGTAGAATATGCTAAAAGGGACCCTAGATATGATGAAATAAATGGGAGACACTGTAGAAGATTTATGAACAAGTTGTTTATGTTTCCCAGTTTCTAAAGACACTATACCTATACGGTCCTTTGTGGTTTTGTCATATGTTGTAATAAGTGTGATTCAATTTTGAAGTATTAACAATGTATGTAAAGTGTGGGTCGTTATAGTTGGTATCAGAGGAAAGGTATAGTCAACCTTTGGAAACTAGGATGTGAAAGCCTTAGTAAGAACCCTAAGGATAAGTCTAAGCATAGAACACAATCTTAGTGTTTTAGAAATGGCCTTGAATAACCTAGGATAAGACCTTAAGCATGAAAATTTTATTCTTGAATTATGTGGTTTCCTATTATAATTAGTGTTGCTCACACTATTCTTCTTGGTTTTAGTCAATGGATGGAACCCGAAAGAACCATGTTAATGCGGAATGCGATGGGCAATGCAATGATTGTCCCCCTGAGCAACCAAACGATATGGGAGCTGGAATGCAAAATCTTGTAGCCATTCTCACACAACTTTCTCAAGCTATGAATCATGCAGGATTTCCAAACGAGCAAAGGAGGGAGCAACATTCTGTTGAATCCTTCATGAGGCAGCGTCCACCTTCTTTCAGCGGGTCTACTGATCCATTAGTTGCTGAACAATGGATTAGTACTACTGAAAAGATATTTTCAGTTCTTCAATGTTCTGAGCATGATAAAGTCATCCTAGCAGTGTATCGTTTGGAAGGAGATGCGGATCAATGGTGGAATCTTGTTAAGAATACGAGGCAAAGGGATGAAATTGAGTCTATGGAATGGGACGAGTTCAAGAACTTATTTTTCAATAAGTACTTCCCTCGTATTCTCCGAACAAAGATGGAGAAAGAGTTCCTTGAACTGAAGCAAAGGGATGATGAATCTGTTAGTACCTATGAAGCAAATTTTACAAGACTTGCAAGGTACGCTTCTGGTATTATTATCCAACCTGAGAGTAAGATCGATCGATTCTTTAGTGGCTTAAAACCAAGTCTTCGAAGGGCGTTAGCCATAAGGGACTTCAATAGCTACGAGGAAATCGTTCGATGTGCTCTCAAAGTCGAGATGGAGATTGGAGTAACCCATCAGTCACATGGGTTTGATAAGAAGAGGAAGATGGAATTCAAAGGAAACTCTAAAGAGCACACTGAAAAGAAGATGAACTTTCCATTATGCTCAAAGTGTGGAAAGAAACATGGAGGGAGTTGTCTTAAAGGGACAAGTAAATGTTTTAAATGTGGAAAGGAAGGTCATCGGGCATTTGAATGCCGTGATAATGGGAAGAAGATGTCTAACGATGCAAACAAAGGAAGGGATACACAGAATGAACCTACTACACTTCAATGTTTCAAGTGCAAGGAGATGGGGCATTATGCCAATCAATGCCCAAATCCAAGGGTTGATGATGATGGTCGACGTCAACAAACTCTTAAGGCTAAAGACAAAGGAAAGTCACATGCAATTTCTATCAGCGATGTGGAGTACGATAACGATGTGGTGAAAGGTACACTTACCATCCACTCTAAAGTAGCAAATGTTTTATTTGATTCTGGATCCACCCACTCTTTTATTTCTGAAGACTTTTCTAAGGGTATCACCGTACTACCTCAACAATTAGATGTTGAGTTAGCTGTGACAACACCTAATGGCACATCAATCGCATCAAAAGTTTATAATTCTTCTCCGATCGAAGTTTGTGGGAAAGTGCTTCCTGCAGATCTTGTGATCCTTCCTTTAGTGGAATTTGATGTGATTCTTGGCATGGATTGGCTTTCTCTACATGGAGCTCATATCAATTGCCAAAGAAGGGAAGTCACATTTCATATTCCAGATCAACCTACGATCGTCTATCAATGCAAGGATGAACATAACCTTCCAGTGGAAATTTCTTCCATCTTATGGGTATTGATTCCACTAAATGAAGGTTATTTATCTCAAATGGTTGGTGAGAAACTCACGATTAAGAATATTCCCATTGTACGGGAGTTTGATGATGTCTTTCCGGAGGAATTGCCGGGTCTTCCACCAAATCGTGAAGTTGAGTTTTCAATAGAACTCGTACCGGGTGCTTTGCCTATTTCAAAGACACCTTATAGAATGGCCCCAATTGAGTTGCAGGAATTGAAGAAGCAACTCCAAGAGAATCTTGATAAGGGATTCATACGCCCTAGTGCGTCACCTTGGGGAGCACCAGTTCTATTTGTTAAGAAGAAAGATGGATCAATGAGACTCTGCATTGATTATTGAGAACTTAACAAGATCACTATCAAGAACAAATATCCTCTCCCACGCATTGATGACTTATTTGACCAACTACGCGGAGCTCAATACTTTTCCAAGATTGATCTTCGTTCAGGGTATCATCAATTAAGGGTCAAAAGGGAGGATATACCAAAGACGGCTTTCCTTACAAGGTATGGACACTATGAATTTATAGTGATGCCATTTGGTCTTACTAATGCCCCTGCTATCTTCATGGATCTAATGAATAGAGTATTTAGAGACTATCTTGATCAATTTGTGGTAGTCTTTATAGACGATATTCTTGTCTATTCAAAGAGCAAGGAAGAGCATGAAGATCACTTGAGAATTATATTGAAGACCCTGAGAAAAGAGAAGCTTTATGCCAAATTTACCAAGTGTGAATTTTGGATTCAAAAAGTTGAATTTTTGGGTCATATAATCTCAAAAGAGGGGATATCTGTGGATCCAGCAAAAACAGAGGTTATCGAAAGATGGTCAAGACCAACAACAGTAACTGAGATCCGAAGTTTTCTTGGTTTGGCTGGATATTATCGACGTTTTGTAAAAGATTTTTCACGATTATCTAATCCACTCACCAAGTTGACTCGGAAAGGAGTTAAGTTTGTCTGGACAGAGGAATGTGAAGAGAATTTCAAGGAGTTGAAAAGAAGGTTATCCAGTGCACCCGTGCTCACACTGCCTTGTAGTGGAGAAAGGTTTGTGATCTACAGTGATGCATCCAAGAAGGGATTGGGGTGTGTTCTTATGCAAAATGATATGGTGATAGCTTATGCCTCACGACAGTTGAAAATCCATGAGCAAAATTACCCAACACATGATTTGGAGTTGGCTGCGGTAATCTTTGCATTAAAGATTTGGAGGCATTACCTTTATGGTGAAAGGTGTGATATTTATACTGATCATAAAAGTTTAAAGTATATTTTCACACAAAAGGATCTGAATATGCGCCAAAGAAGATGGTTGGAGCTGATTAAGGATTATGACTGCTCAATCCATTACCACCCTGGGAAAGCAAACAAGGTGGCAGATGCATTAAGTCGACAAGACCATGCTAGTTTATCCATGATGAGGATCACAAAAGATCCAATATTTATGGATTTACAAAGGATGGATCTTGGAATTATAATGGAAGGGGAAAAATCTTATCTTTCTCAAATGAATGTTCAACCATCTATACATGTGAAGATTAAAGAGGCACAGAAAGAAGATGTCGAGTTACAAAAGAAGGTGAGAAATGTTCCTGAATTCAACCTTGATTGTGATGGGATAATAAAGTTCAGGAATCGGGTTTGTGTTCCTCCCATCCCCGAATTAAAGAAAGAGCTGCTGGATGAGGCTCATAGTTCTTCATTCTCTATTCATCCTGGAAGCACGAAGATGTATAGGGACCTGAGAGAGTACTTCTGGTGGGATGGCATGAAAAGAGATGTTGCTGAATATGTATCTCGATGCTTGGTTTGTCAACAAGTTAAAGCTGAGAGACAGAAGTCTAAGGGGATGTTACAACCATTACCCATACCCGAATGGAAATGGGAAAACATCACTATGGACTTTGTCACAGGACTTCCTAAAACATCCAAAGGCAATAATGCTATCTGGGTCATAGTTGATCGTCTTACAAAGTCTGCACACTTCATTGCTATTAGAGAGGATTTCTCTCTAGATCAGCTTGCCAGGATATATATAAAGGAAGTGGTATGATTGCATGGAGTACCACTTTCTATTATATCTGATCGGGATCCGAGATTTACCTCGAAGTTCTGGCGAAGTCTTCAGCATACTCTGGATACAGAGTTGAGTTTCAGCACTGCTTATCATCCCCAGACAGACGGTCAGTCTGAGAGAACAATTCAAACCCTAGAAGATATGTTGAGAGCTTGCTCTATGGATTTCAAAGGAGGTTGGGATCAACAGCTACCTTTGGTGGAATTTTCTTATAATAATAGCTTTCACTCCAGTATTCAGATGGCTCCTTATGAAGCTCTCTATGGAAAGAAATGCAGGACTCCAACTTGCTGGGATGAAGTTGGGGAAAGAAAGCTATTAGGACCTGATCTAGTTGATGAAATGGCAGAAAAGGTCAGATCTATTCAACAACACATAAGAGCAGCTCAGAGTCGACAGAAAAGTTATGCCGACAACCGAAGAAAATACCTAGAGTTTGAAGTGGGTGATAAAGTGTTCTTACGAATATCTCCCTGGAAGAGGGTTATGAGATTTGGAAAGAAGGGGAAGTTGAGCCCTAGATATATCGGTCCTTTTGAAATACTGGATCGTGTTGGGAAGGTAGCTTACCGATTGGCGCTTCCACCGAATCTCTCTCAAGTTCACGATGTGTTCCATGTATCTCTCCTGAGAAAGTACATACCAGATCCTTCACATGTACTCAGCTCAGAAGTTGTACCACTGGAGCAAGATCTTTCTTATGAAGAACAGCCGATAGAGATTCTGGATCGTAGCGAAAAAGTCCTACGAAACAAGACCACTCGCTTGGTGAAAGTTTTATGGAGAAACCACCAACTTGAAGAAGCTACATGGGAGCTTGAGGATATGATGAGGGAGAAGTATCCTCATCTGTTTGTTGCAAAGTGACGAATTTCGAGGGCGAAATTCTTTTTAAGGGGGGTAGAATGTAACACCTGAGACTTTTATGTTATATAAATCATCAAAGGAATCTTTTTCTATACAAAACTTTCTTGGCTTGCTTTACACGCAATCGCGACCTTCTTCGATAGCTTGCGTCGTACGCAATACCGAGTTTCACTAAACAACATTATACTATTAAAACTAGCCGTTATGAATAGTAATAACCACTTTTTGGAATTTTATAAATTTTATTTTTCAAAATGGACTTCATTTTTGGACTCAGAATATCGAAATTAGCCTAGGGTGAAATTTTGGTATTTTTCTGAAAACTTTCAATTTTTGATGAATAGTGAAACCACTAAGTTGTAGGTTAAAAACTGAATTTTGCATAAAACTTAATTTTACCGCTTCTGTGAATGGAATTTCAAAAATCCGAGAGACACGGTTAATATCAAGGACTAAAATGTGGTTCAATGAGATGAAAATAATTTTTTGGTGAATAGTAACTTTTTACTATTTTTACCGCGGTTAATAGTAAATAGGGTAACTAAGGGTAAAAATGATATTAAAATTACCCTAACACATGTCCTAATTCTATTGGACAAGTGTAATTCGACCAAAAACAAACTTAGGAATAAAATATGACCATTTAGGCCCACTTGGATTAGATTAGGACATTTATTATGAATTTATTTAAAGAAGGGTTAAAATAGTTAAAATCAAAGTTTAATAAGTAAATCATTTTTAATATGGGGTTATACATAAGATAAATTCAATTGTAAATATTCATTAGAAAGCTAAAAAGATTTCCTACATTATGATATTTTATTTTTAATTTTTAGACATCAAATAATGTAATTTATTTATGACACAAAGATGATGCAGTAATTATCTTATTAATGAGATATTGACATAATTGATGTTATAAACACCAAAATAAATGTAATTTGAGACTTTTTATGAATTACACTAATTTTCTAGGTTACTATGATATATTAGTGTTGATTTAATCAACTTGGTTCGAACATATAATTCTGTTATGACTTTCACAAAAATCATATATCAAATAGTGTCAAAATTGACACAAAATAGTTTTTAAATAATATATTATATTATTAATTGTTATTTTATTCCTAAAAATCTAAGGTTCGGCCAAATGACTTAGATAAGGATATATATTAAAAATAATAAACAATGTGGGGTTCGTTTGGCATGTTATAGTAAGTGTATTAACCATATAGTGAAAGAAAACAAAAAGACACGGTAAAAGTTAAACTAATTAACTTAGAGTTAAATCTAATTGATAAGGTTAAAATAATACCCTAAACATGTCTAAATCCTATTGGTTGATAGGATTTCGACCCATCCCCACTTTAGCTTCGAAATAAGACCCTTTGGAACCATTATAAACCGATTTTTACTTTAATATAAAATAATATTTTGAGATATTCCTAAGGTGCCCCTCTCCTCCCTTATAAAAGGGCACCTCCTCCCCCTCCTCCTCACACCAAATTGAGCACTCAAGCTCGGCCAACCCCTGCCATTTTCTCCTCTACACTTCCCTAGAATAATCCTAGAGGTCCTGGTCTTCTCCAAAGACCAATCTTAGTTCCTTAAGTGGAGGATTCAAAGAAGCGTTTCAAAGAAGAGGTAATATCCATTACCGATCTTTTCAATTTCTTTCTTCTTCAACTTCTTCTTCTTTAGTTGTTTCATGATAAAGTAATAACCTCAGTATTACTTACATACTGATATGTTATTATAAATATGAAACAACCCTATTTCACCTTCTATCCATCCTACGGAAAAATGAAATCACCACGCGTGCGTACGTACGGAATACCGTCTCCACGCCGTGGTGTAATCTATTTTCCACCATCACCTTAAAAGGATGGGTATAATGGTGTAATGAGTAACTATTAATGATTATTATAAAGTAATATTGATACTGAAATAATATATATATACTCCAATACAGTTCCACGATCATAGGAACGATATCATCACTCGTGCGTACGTACGGAATACCGTCTCCACGATGTGATGCGACTCGTTCTACATGATCTTCATTTCATAATGATTATATAAATGAATTGAATGAATGAATATGGTATATACTACACTAATACCATTCTGGAAATGAATTATCTATAACCTAAAGATAAGAATAAGAATTTATTCGACAAAACACGCATAAGAACAAAAAGTTATAAAGACCCGAGTAACAAGTAACAATGAAATATTACTAACAAGAAGCTAATAATATGACCATATATGATATCATATCAATATGTATGATTCTGGAATAAGTCAATAACATTATTTAAACCTTTATACAGGAGCTTCGGACACGTATAAAGCAAATCGGACCTAAGGTAAGGGAAATATCACAATCTCATTTTTATCCGAGATTGTTTATTCGTAAGTATTTACTAGGGTGTATTTTATCATCCACATCCATGTTCCCTCAATATGTAATATTGTTTCCATCCACTTACAATAGTTTAAATCCAATTTTACCCTTCGGTGAGTTTTTAGTAAAGAATATGAAAGGAATCTTTTGTCGTTTTTCATACGAGGAACTTTTTGACTTTTCCGACAAAAGTACGAAGAATGTTTTTCTTTAACTTATACGGAAAGAATGGATTTTTAAAACATTATTTCCAAGAATCTTCCTTTATAAGTTTTCAAGTTTATTTTTGATCAACTTCTTTTATTATGACATGTTAAGAAAATAAAAGTGTTTTTGAATAAGAAAGGATATTTTCCTCAAGAATGGAGTTCAAGTGTTTTATCAAAATTATTTTCCATCTAAGATAATAAAGGGTTCTGTTTTTAATCCCTTTAATTACATTGATTTGATTATGTTGTGAGGGAATTATTTTTATGAAGTCATTTGCCTTATATGATTTTATGATGTCATGATGTTTCAAGAATCCCATTTTTGTTACATGTGTTATGCGATGATGTATGTTTTATGATTATGTGGCACACATAAGAAATGATTCATTATAAGATGGGTGGGACCTATATCTCCCTCCAATGCATTGGGTAATGATTTTATATCTCATGAGATAGACATGGCTGGAACGGAAGGTTATTTCGGTTCAGTGATACAGGACTGAAACGAGGAGTGAACTCGGTTCAGAAAGGGACTTTGTCCACTAAGATAGTCTTGGCAATGAGTCATGACTAACAAGAAATGATTTTCCATGATTATGTGTGCATGCCACAAAGTTTCAAGTTTTATGTTATGATTTTGGGGATCTCATTTTCACTTCTATGATTTATTCCATGTTAAGATATTATGATCTCTTTTGCAGGTTTTGATTTTCAAAAAGATATGATATGATTTTTATTTCCTTTATTTTCCCTTGCTGAGCATTTGAGCTCACCCTTTTATGTTTTCTTTTCCCCAGGTCAGGAAGATGGATATTAAGTAGAATATGCTAAAAGGGACCCTAGATATGATGAAATAAATGGGAGACACTGTAGAAGATTTATGAACCAGTTGTTTATGTTTCCCAGTTTCTAAAGACACTATACCTATACGGTCCTTTGTGGTTTTGTCATATGTTGTAATAAGTGTGATTCAATTTTGAAGTATTAACAATGTATGTAAAGTGTGGGTCGTTATAATCTACCCCCATTCCCATCGCGCTGAACGCCCCTCTCCCTCTTACCTTTCCTCCCCGTCGCGACCTACACCTTCCCCTCTTTCCTTGGCGTGCCGTCCCCCATGGAACCGCTCGGCACGATACTAGTTTTCCCATCTCCATCAGTTGCCGGCCCCCCTGCCATGCCCGATGAACCCAAGCCGCTGGCCCCCTGGCTTGCCCACCGAACCCAAGCCGTCGGCCCCCTCTGCCTTGCCCGCACGAACCCCCCCTCTCTGAATCGCACCCCTGCTCCCTCTACAGCCTGCGTGCCGCCTCCCTCTCCTCTGGTCTGGCAGCCTCCCCCTCTCGGCCCGGTCGATGCGCAACCCCACCCAGCTACTCCGCTCGCCCGCACCTCCGCTTGAGCCGCCGGTACCCTAATTGGACAGCTGCTAGACCACCCCTTCTGGGAAGCACCTCCGGCGAATGACCCTCTCCTCCGACAACCATCTGCCGCCGCACCCTACTAGTCGTGGATTAGCTCGGCACCTCCCCTCTTATTGGCTGGCGCGATTTCAGATCCCCCACCGACGCATCTCCCCTTCCACGCATGCCACACCCCCTTCGGCTAATCCCATCCCCTCTTTTATGTGAGTTTTTTTGTTGTTATCTATTTTTTCCAGCGAATATATGTCTGATTTTGGGGTAGATTCTTGATGTTGTTGGTTTAATTGATTGGTTTAGGGTCAATTTTAGTTTGTCTGAGTTGTGGTTGGTGTGCGACGATCCTTGCACACAATATTTGTGAAGTCTGCCACACCGAGGTAGGTGGTTCCGCTCATAATTATTTCTTGATGAATTTATTTGTGTGTTTAATTAATTCAGCATATTATTTAGTTTGTTGGCAGGGTGCAAAGTGGTCTTATTTTATTCTCTAGAAATATCATATGCATTGATTTGTTATTAATGTGTTCTTGTGATATTGGTGTGATTTCTTTTTGGAAACCCATGTCAAGCTGGTTTAGTGTTTTTATAAATTGTTAAATTTTTAATTAAATGACATTTGCGGTGAAAATCTTGTTTCGATAATATTACGTCATGGGTTTGGTTCTAAAGTGGACTTTTAAATCAAAACCAAATTTACCATTAGTGAAAACGTTATTTCATCGTTTGTTAGCACTTGTGTTAAACTACTCAAACGGTCTCTTTTCAATTGGTGTAAGTGGTGTGGATTGAACTCTTGATGTGGCGTTGTGTGTGTTTGGTTACGAAAGAAGGTTTGGTTGATTTTGTGAGTAAATTCATGCTCTTATCTTCAAAAATTTGTTTATTAAAACTGTTAAATGTTTTATTAAATAGTTAGTAAAGATGCAAATTGTTTTAATTGGTTGTGTAAGAAATGCATATTGGGTTTTGGAACATTTTAGTGTGCAAATTATTTCAAATGGATTTTGTTTGTGTGAGAATGGTGGTTTTTGGTGTGCGCGGTGTCTTTCTCAGTTTGAGTGTATGATTATGACATGTGGCAGGAAATTTGAATTACTTGAGCACAAACGAGAAGCCTGGGTACTAGGTGGGCGAACTAGACTAGCGTACTAGTGATACAGGAGTGGCCTCGGCCCAGTTTCACTTAGTGGGATTGACACTTACAACACTAACTAAACATTGGATGATGACTCGAGACCACTATGGTAGGAGGTGTTTCCCTACCAGTGGCTCATGCATGGGAATGTATGATATGGTTCACCGAGACATGAGGTTCTAGGGTCCCTTTTCTCGCTAGTATCTTTAGGGTCTCTCCCATGTATTGTGCTCTTCCTTCGCTTCCTACTCACCGTCGACACATGGTGTGATGTTAGGATTACCAAGAAAAGTGTGTGCGTGTGTGTACGTGTGTGTGTGCGTTTGTGTGTGTGCGTTCATGTGTGGGTGTGCGTGCATGTGTGTAAGTTAATTTAAGTTTTTTTCCTTTTAGAGAAGTTTCCCCTTAAAAAACGTTTTCATTAAAATACTTTAAGCACTTACTTATTTTTATTCTATTAATTTCAAATGTATTTGTCTTTTAATAAATTTGCGTGGAACCTTTTCTCGGTGGAATCCTACTGGGATTTTAGCTCACACCCTACATACACCCTTGGGTGTATGTAGATTCTGTTTCTTCTATATTCCAGGTTGTGACTTCGTGTTCAGTGATGGTGGTTGAGGTTGCAGTTGGTCTTTTCATGCAGAGTGGTGCTGATGTGGACTCTCTTTTGCCGGGAGGTTTGAGTATGAGTTTTAGTTTCCGCTTTCGTCCTTTATTTTTAGTTCTCGGTTCGAGTTGTAGACTTTAAAAAAATGTTCATAGTTTAAAGACGTGTTTGGTTGTCTTTTTCCAGTTTCAGTTTATTTACCTGGCTAGTTGTTTTTCTATATTTTATTTCGTGTAAAATCGTTCCCACTTGTTACTTACGATACCCGAGAACTTGTGCCAGCCCATGGGGATCGGGAACGCCCTTCAGGCCTTGCCGCGGGCCGGGTCAGGTGCCGGGTCGGATGGCAACCCAGCCTGGTTCGTGACACCACAAATCACCACTATTGATGTCTCCAAATCTTGAGCTCAATCTCAATCACCATTATGAGGTCTAAAATCAGTATTGATCATTATATTTACCCACATATGACTCCATTCCCCCTATATCGCTTGTTATGGTTGGAGAGGTTGTGGAATTACCATCATCCACTGTTAATAATGCTCAGCTTAACTATTGTGATTCAACAGCCAAACCGACAGTAGCACACTTTCTCTTTACTCTACTTATCCCATTATTGATCCACCACCACCGGTCAAGAAATAGTTACTCATGATACACCATTGATAAAAATATTTCTTTTGAGACGCCATTGAAGATTATGCTGACTCATGAGACACAGTTGAATGGATGATGACTCATGAAGCAGTATTGATATAATAGTGACTTGTGATCCAATGTTAAGTTTATGGTGACATGTGAGCCACCATTAGTAATATTCACAGCTAGAATCCACAATCTTCTGTAGTTGGTGCTCATTATAGATCATCATTGATAATTCCTAGAGGAAATCAACTCGATCTCAATAGAAATTGTTACCACTAGAAACAAACTATGATTACATTGGAACCCTTTGAATACCTTCATGATTTTCATTTTGGCTCATCCGGTCACTATGAAGGCCAGATCAGGTTTCTAACAAAAAATTCCATGTCCATAACCACCATTTGATGCATCCACCACTTACACATCCATGCATAGAGACACTTACCTCTTTCTATGTAAAGCTAATGAAAACCTTGAAGATTCTTCCCCTTTGGATCTTCTTCCATGAGTCAATATTCAACACCTGAAATATTTCGATGTTTCTAAAACTTAACCAGTTTTCCTTGAAATATTTTAAAATAAAATAGATGCATCTGTATATTTTTTATCAAAATGATAATCAAAATAAGTGCAATGTAAGTACTCACTTCATATAAAAGTATCAGGAATCCCACATACAACAGAAATCAAGACCAAAATGAGAAAACACCAATTTCTTTTACTAAACACCTTGTTTTCATAACATGAATATCTTACAGTATTTGTTATGTCCTCTACCTCATGTACCTAATTGAGTTTTTTAATGGAGGGGTAAACCCTTTATATGATTATGAAAAAGGAGGTGAGCTATTGTAATGTTGGATTCTTAGTTTTATAAAAATCCCCTATCTATTTTAGTTTATTAAATGTTTTTATATTTGTGATTTTAAAATTTTAATTGGATGAAATTGTATTTGTAGTTATATTTTTAAAATATTAAAATTGATATGATTATGAATATTATAATCTATCATTTGTATTTTTTGATCACAATGATTTGGAGATCAAGTTAATGGAAGAGAAGTTTTCAACGATTACTAAACATGTGGAGAAGACATAATATGTAAATTTGGGCACATAGGGCACTGAATTCCATATTTGGAATTTCCTAGGTGATCCATGGTAGACTAACTGTGCCTTTAACACATTAGAGGGAGAATAGTACCACCAAGAAAACTGGGACCATTATTATCAATATAAATAAATTTTAATCAAGGGTGGTTAAGGATTAATTATTTTTAATAAATTCATTTAACTAATTAACCAAAAAAAAATTCGATTTCAGAATGGATATCATAGAATTAAAAAAGAGAATCCAAACCTAAAACCCTAACACTTTTTCAATTAAATTGTCTTCACAACTGAAGTCCCATGCTTCATAGTCATTAAAATTCTTAATTTATTTATTTAGATTCAAATTTATGAGATATTTATTAAATATAGAACTCTAGGAGATGAAGTAGGTAATTACTAATACAATACCCTTAAGGGGGAACAGTGAGTTTGTATATACTCTACAACTTGGTGGTGTCACATGTATTTCATCCTTTCAGCTTGTTTATATTCTCTAATTATTTATTATATTGTTATTGTATTGTTTATTAATATTTGTAGTCATCTTATATCATGATATTGGGGGTATAGTCTCACCACTTATGGAATTATACCCTCGATTCTTGTCATCTACCTCTAGCATATGGGTAGGAACACATGATGTTATGTAGTAGTCCAGTTCAGACTTGATGATTTGGGGCAGGAAGCTACAGTCAACATATTTGATATAATACATTTGATAGAATCTAGCACTTCATATTAAACCACTACTTATATACTATGTTTATGATATAAAAATGATAATGGTTTAATTCCATGAGTTTAACTCAACATCTAGTCATATAAAGTGATCACAACAAGAAAATGTGATGCACTAGATAATTTGAACATAATGAGAAAAATATATATCTTTCATTAATGAGAGAAGAAAATGTTTTTTTAAAATTTGTGATGATGATATAATGATACAACATGTAATTCATATCGGTATGAGAATGATTATTAATTATTAGGAAGACCATGTTCTAATAACATTCATGTTAACTTCTTTATTAATGAAAGAGAATAATGGGAAAGGAGGAGACAAAATTTAATCTAGCATTATAGAAGTTAAAAATATTTGGATTTCTGAATGGTTTGGTCATATTTTTATCCAAACATTATATGATGATTTGTTGGAGTCTAAGTTGAAGAAAAGGTGGTGGGGAATTATCTATAAATACCAAATCACCAATTATAATTTTGATTCTACCATTCAATGTGGGATATTAAAAAAATAGATCATCCACTTACTTCTATTTTCATGAATGGATGAATAAATCATCAATTTATTTCTAAAGGATTTGATCTCGTAATCCACTCTTTTTGTGCAGATAAGAATATCTTCACGAAAGGATTAGTTGAATATGTGATAGAGAGTAGATCACACACATTATGTTTTCATGTGATGAATATTGACTATGAAAACTAAATTTTTTGAGAAAATTTACTTCTTTATACTCTTGACTTATTGTAGAACACCTGAGGGTTACACGATGTACAAATAAAGTCAATGTTCCATGAGCCATTTTGATTTTTGTAATGCTTTTGAGATAAGACATACATATCAATTGTATTTAAAGAGTAATATTGAAGAAAATATGATATACCCACATTTTTAATTTTATGATTTTACTGTATTGTTTATATGAAATAATTGTAAGAAGAAAAATTGAGTTAAAGAGGGTTTGTTCCCTACTAAGTATCTATAGTAAAAATGTGTATTTCTATTAAAAGAATAATTAATGCATGGTACTATGAACATGACTGATACCATGAAACACATCCATTGACAGTGAATAAGGATGTAATGAATCTGATTTTACATGTATTTTTTGGATATTTAATAGATTATTTTTTAAACCAGGGGATGAGAAATTCTGTGATTCCGTATCCCGTTGTGCCTAGAATAAATATTTGAAAAATAATAAATATAATAAATATAATACATACTCAATTTTCCTAAAAAAAATTAATTATTTGTAATCATGTTTTCCAATTTGGAATATGAGGTAACCATTGAGTTTAGAACGCATGGATTACCCTAGTTAAGAAATAACATTTGTCGACACTAGGTGTTTATAGAAAATTTATCGATGGAGTTAAAATAATGAAATAGTTTATTAAATTATATTAATTAATTTATTTAATTTAGAGTCCTAGAATATTTTTTAAATACATATTTTTGGGTAATTTCTATGTTTAAACACTAAAACATAGAGATCTAGAGGACTGTTGGAGTGTGTCGAACAATATTATATTGGTGGTCGTAGTCAAAATCGGATGTCAACAATCTGTGGGAGACATAATAAAAGGATTTCATCAAAGACCTTGAAGAATATTTATTCTTATATATTGATCAATCCAAATCAAGGAATAAATTTATTTCTATTGTATTACTTCCCAGTTATTGGGTTTTAGGATTAATTTGAATCAATCCAACAATAGATTGATTTGCTGATCAGTCATCTTGTGGGATGATTTTATTTTACAGGATATTTATAGTGAATTTCACTATGATAATTTATTCTTAACTTATCATTATAATGGAGAGATATTAAGGACAACACAAACATTGGATGAGGTTCTTTCACAATGTATTGGTTGTTCTTCTTTCCCCAAAATCACTATTCACCATGGGAATTCATTTTTTATACTATGGTTTGATATCCTCTGGTAAATCTATTTTTAATCACCACTTTATTGGTGTAACAATTCAATATTTTATATCATGGATTATCATGACACGAAGAAGGAACGACAATGGAACCGACAAAGAATCAAATGGTTTTGGATACCTGATTTTGTGTTCTTTAGAGTTAAATGAAGAACGAACAATGATACCATTCTCCAAATGAATAGAAATTATTGAAGTTTTTAATATGTTATGAAAAAGATTTTCAGGTCTTGGTTCATGATTTTATAGGTGATGCAGGGCTGGAACGAGGGCCAGAGCATCGGAGAATATGCACCAAATCCAGAGCTATGATTCTAGAAAATTTGGGAATGTATGTATTGTATCATGGAAACACATTCATTATAGGTCCCTCCTAGAAGCATATAGGGTTTTGGTAGGGGGATAAGTATCACATAGTGTGTGGTCCCATTTTATGTGCTTGGTGTGTACCTCGTAGGGTTTAAGGACATGGCTTGAATTGCATGGGCAAGAGCACGTCGTGTAATCCCACACAAACATGACATGTAAAAACGTGGTGTATAAGCCATGTTTTAGAAAACGAGCATAATACATGACCGGATGACACACCATGTATTGTTACAAAGACACAAGAATGGGACATGGTCCATTCACACATATAGGACCCAAGGTCACGGTAGATTACATGAAACCCTACTACAAGACATGTAATTCCAAATACATGGGTTAGATCCCTTCTCCTCTATACATTGGATATTTTCTGTTAGTTTATGTTCCCCATATCCATTCTATGAGAGTTAGTATGGAATCAAATTCTTCTCTTATTATAGATATCCATTTATAATTACTTCTTATATTGATTTGTTGGAATCCTTCCATGAGGCATGGAGGGATACCCTATATTAATATTTTGTAATTTGGTGGATTTCTTAGTATCACCATGACCAAGAATATGCAAGATCCAATCATCTACATAGCAGTATAATCCATATTTTGTTTTTTGTATACCACATGGACATGGGGTGATTCTAATATATGATTCATATTTATTTGAACATTTTTAGTGCAATTGTAATCATGAATTTGTATCATATCTCTGAGACAGAGGTAAAAAAAGTTATCAAAATGAAGAGTGTGTTCTCCTGGATGACCAATTTTGGGAGACTTCGAGCTTTAATCCTAGTATGAAATTTATATTTTAAATTACCATTGATATTTTGTGTCTATTTTGAGTATATCTATACAATATTATCATCTATGTTTTAGACATATACCAGTATAGAAGTGAATACACTTATTTTGTTGTATTCTATGTGGTTTCAGGGTTCCCTTCAATTTATCATTGTAATCACCCTTTCATGAGATTTTCCCACATGTGTTGTGACTTGTGTAGATGATCCAATTTTCTATAGAGTCATTGATGGACTAGGACCAAATAGTGATTAGTGGGACTAGACAGATGGAGGTGTTTTCATGTAGCATCTTGACAACGGTCCCTATTTTTACTTTAAATCTTAAACTTGATTTCATACTCATTGTGGTGGACTTGTATTTGGATTTTTTTACAATAAATTACATTATGTTTTACTCTTATGGAATTTATATGTATGCATACACTATTGTTAAGCTATTTTTATATTTCATCATTTTGTAATATTGGAGATGTGTGTGTGTGTGTATAAGTAGATTGGCTATCACATCCCATTATATTGATATACCTACTCGGTGATTGTCACATTACCAAGGCCTATTGGAGTAAGGCTTGGGGAGTCACAAAATGAGAACCATTGGGACATTATGTGAATGTGTGCTATAAAATTGAGTCAATTATACTATAAGATAGTGATTTAATGATATTGTTTTAGGGATATGGGGTTATGTATTTCTAGTTGTGCTTTTACCCTAGGGATTCCAACGTTGGTGTGGAAGCCAATATATCCATACAATAAAACTATGATCACATTGTTTTCAACTGGGTACAAGAGAACAATGATTTTAGGGAAAAATGGTACATAGATCATATAGTAATGATTTTTTGTTTTGATCTCCTTCTTTGAAAAATATCTCTAGATATACTCACTGACCATTATGCATCTTTTTTATATCCTCATTCCTCTATGATGTATTCCACATAGGATTCATCATTGGGATCATGATAATGACCCCCTTAGTGATGAGGTGTCAATAAAGGGACTACTACAAGAGATTATACCTCTAGTTGGTGCACAAGCTATACCACCACCTATAGAGATGCTTATGGTACATGGAGTACCAGCAGAGGAGATGTGTTAGTTGAGTTTTCCTTAAAATTTTCTGTAATAGAGTCCACTTAGGTTCCAAGTTGAAATCAACCCATAATCTTATGAGGAATGTATTTATGTGGTTACCAGAATTTCCTATTTGTTCATGACATATGGAGATTAGATGGAGTTCCAGGTAGTGAGCCTTCTCCATGGATCAACAAGATGATGGTAGGATTTGGTGACCCATTCTTATGATGAGGCAGCTCTAGCATGGTAAGAGTATGAGTGCATTTTCAGAGAAGAGTTCTCTCTAGCTATACTAAGGGTTGTATTTCTCTAGGAGCTTCTACCAATCTTATAGGGTATCATGATAGTAGTGGAGATTTATTGAGGATTACAAAACACTCCAAGTCCTCAATGTTTATGGTTCATTACCATTTTTATGGATCTGCCCTTCGATTGACGGATATATAGATATATAATATCCATTTTATCCCATATATATATTCTTACTCATGGTGGAGTTCAAGAGAGATATTTTTTGGTTGAGAGTTTCGTGGGTGAGTAGATACTATATTTGGTCACCGGTACTAGGAATGTTGAAGTGGAGTTATCTATATTTGGGAGATGATGCCCGAATCAAGGGCCAGGATTTGTGATATGTTTTAGGACGAGGTCCTATGATGGAGGATTGTTTCCCTTGGAATTTGGGGATGACCTCCTTGATCGACGGTTCAAACATTCCAATTGGTTTCTAACGGGTTTGTTCATAGAACTGGAAACATCCAATGATTCCACATTCATTTGGACCTACTTTCCAAAGGTAGGTGCTCATTAGTATATGGACTGATGAGGATTTGAAATTTTTCATTGGTCGAGAGGATGGGAGTTCGGACTCATCACACCTTTTTGAGGGGAATTATTGTCTACTCCGGGACTCTCTTTATATATTTAAGTTATGTTCGTGAATCCTTATTACATTACCAAGTATAAAATTATCTTTCCTTTAGTTTGTCAATCAATGATTGATATATAAGAAATTCATAGAATCTTTTATATGTATTCGAGGTTCTTCATTGATGAAGAATAATCTGTATTTGTTAGAGATTCTTAGTTGATGGTATCCTTAAAATACATAAAATTCTCTTTTTCATTATGATGACCATACTAGTTTTAAAGACACTCAGTGGGGAACTTGAAGTTTATTGTCATTTAGGAGGAGATGAATTATTTCAAAATTGGGATCATACCCGTTGATGGGCTACCTACATATCCTTTGTTTTGGAAAAGGAATCATAACCCACGTAGTTCGAATAAGGGAGTATGATGTTTTATGATCGATGGCTCAAAGAAGGATATCATAATTACTTTTACACTCTAAGCTCACATAAGTCATGATCGGTGTGAGAAACAAGAGGTATTGGTAAAAATTAGATAATTATGCCATGAAATATGCAATCATAAGAAATAATGTGGGACTTATGTATGTATGACTACCCAGATAAATGAAGATTAGGATTTACTTTAGGGTAGAAGTCTAGGAACAGGGTCCATAAAGGTATATGTGCTTCATGGAGATTTGAATACTCTAACTTGGGGCTTACTCCTGAAAAGGAGGCCCAAATTAAAAGAGGACTTGTGCTTGGGTTTTACTCCTAAGAAGGGATCCCAGATCAAAGGTAAATTTGGACTGGTTAAGAGAAATTAAGACTGGGGCTTATTCCTGAAAAGGAGGCCCAGGTTACAAGATTTGAAAAATTAAGAAAATTGGGGCTTACTCATGAGGAGGATGCCCATTTTTGAGACTGGGGCTTATTCCTGAAAAGGAGGTCCAGGTTAATGATATTGTCTTATCTTTAAAGGATGAGATTGAATGAATGAAATCTCAATCTTTAGTGACATAAAGATGTGTAAATCACTAGGTTTTGAGAGATATTCCACAGAATTCCTTTCAGATAAGGAAGTCTAATCAGGAAATCATGCCCCAAATGGCTTTGAAGAGTGTCTTGAAGACTGGATCTTGAATAAGAGAGGTGGAATGTCTTAAGAGGGGTGAAATGGGCAAGAAGGGCACCGAAAAAGGCAGGGGCGCGCAAGTCCTGATAGGCGCGCAGGTACTGCGTGGGCACACAAGTCCTGGTCGCGCAGGTATACCTGCGCGACACATGGGTACTTGCGCATTTGTAATCCATCATGGTAATACTTGGGCGATTCTTGGTTAAAGCCTTTTGTAATCATCTTGAGGTTCTTCCTGAAGAGTGGCGCGCAAATTTTATTAAAGGAGATAGGTGGCGCGCAAGTGTGGCCAATTCCCTTAAGGGCTGGCCACTCAGGCGCGCAAGTTTTGATGAATTTGAACACTTAGGCCTTCCTCCCCCTCTTTAGATAGTCCGTTCTAGGTAAGAAATTACCTTATAAGTGTTTCGGAAGCTTTGAGAAGAGACTAGGGTTCCTGGAGCTCAAATATGAGTTTCTGGAAAAATTCATCTCCTTTGAAATGGGTGGCCCACAGGGTCTATTTATAGGCTAGAGAAGACCCCGGGCGGTTATCACTTAGGTCACACAAGTGTACTTTCACGACCATCGCGGCGCGCAATTTTACTTGCGCGACCATCGCGACATGCAAGTGTACTTACGCGACCATCGTAGAACTTGTGCGACCCTTGTGCAATATTCTTCATACTCCTTCCTTTGTCAATTTTTGATATTTGTCCAAAGGTTGAATCACTTTGAGCTAAGATATTCCCTTTTTCCAATCTTTAGACTCTGTGATGAAAGGAACTTCAACAAAAGTCCCCTCTCAGTGTTGGATCCGGAGAGAAAAGAGGATTTGACTCTGAGGAAAAAGGAGAAATTAGGGTCTTTGTGGTTATTGGAAGTTTAAAGTCATGCATGTTAGACATAAAAAGGATAATGTTTAAGGTCGAAATAGCTTTTACCAAAATGGGTTGAAATTGACTCAATTCCTTGATAATTTTCCTGAAAACATACTACCATATTCAAGTATGGGGGAAAACAATGTAAACTATGACTTAAGAATATTTGAATATGAGAATGATATGAAAAAGAGATAAAAGGAATTTTAAAAATTAGTTCCCAAGAATGAAGTTACCATTATTTAACAAACCCGTTAGGGGGTTGAATTATGCAGTGCCACCTAAGAGCATTGGCTGCATAGTCAAATAATAGTATCTTTTGGCTGACAACTCTTTTATGTGGACTATTTATGCAAGGCCAACTAAGGGCACGTGCTGCATAGTCAGGAAAAAGAACTCTAAGAAATTTACCTTTCTACATCTAAGATCCAGTGAAACTTTATGGAGATTCAAATTTTCCAGTGTATAGAGTTTGTTGTATGGAAAGAGGTACTTGAATATGGAGAAGATATTTCCGAACAAGATTATCGAAGAACTGGATGGATATCAATTCTACGAAAGTCTGACCCAAACGTAGGGAAGAAGAATATAAACCATAGACTTGAATACTTTCAGATCATGAAAAGGGATATGGGACAAATATGTTGAGTATGACTATTTTTGCGGATCCCTACATATTGTCATTTGATACCAATAAGGAAAAAGAGGCTTTCTTCCCAAGAATAAAGTTACCATTATTTAACAAACACGTTATGGGGTTGAATTATGCAGGGACACCTAAGGGCATTGGCTGCATAGTCAAATAATAGTATCTTTTGGCTGACAAGTCTGTTATGTAGAATGTTTATGCAAGGCCGCCTAAGGGAATGTGCTGCATAGTCAGGTAAAAGAACTCTTAGAAATTTGACATTTTTGTGACTAAAAGTCAAGAAAAGGGTTACGATGATCTGAAAATATTTAAGGTTGGGATTATGACACATAAAGATGGGCATTGTCCAATGTATATTAAGATACACGGATCAATGCTAACCATAATCATGTTGTGGCTGGGTTCTGAATGAAAATGTTTAACTTCACTACATATCCCATAGTGATGGGAATCAAGCCATACATAGTTCTTGAACTACAGTTTAACATCATGTGGGGCAAAAGGATTAGAGATCTTAGTATAGGGTCATAGAGATTGGACCATTTTAAGAAATACAGAGTGTGTGTTTTCATGGGGACTTTTCAGCCAAGGGACTAGAAGTGGAATTTGGGGTTAGGCCCAAAAAACATGGGGCTGGATTTGAGGGACACTCGAAAATTCCTACGTATCCCATAAGTATTGGAATCAAGCCCACGAATTTCTAGAACTACCCTCTGTACAAATTTGGTTTGTACATGTGAAGGGTGAAATGGGACTTTAGTACAATGATGGTTTAAACCAAGATAAAAGGTTTGGGCATTGCCATGTATGCACGTAGTCTTTGAAATGAAACATGATTGAAAAATCAATGTAAATAATGGTTCCCTCTCAGGTGAGGGTATCAAAGAATATTGTAGTTTATTGTCATACTGGAAAAAAGTGTTGTATAGTTTTACGTCGTATATCAAGGATAAAAGTGAACCAATGTAAATATATTGATTCTAGGGGTGGTTTCATGAATCAACATCGTATGAGATGGAGGTGAACCGATGTGAAGATATTGGTTTTGGGCTTGAACCTTGGGAGGTTGCCTACGTACCCAGCCTGGAAGGCAAGGATCAAAGTCCGCATAGTTCAATTAAAGAATGAATTAATGATCAATTTGTTATTGGGGACAATGACCTAAAAAATGACGTTGTTGGGACTTACACATGGTTAGTAGCCCAGAGAGAGTGTTATGGTTGAGGTTTTCTCTAAGCTCACGTGAGTCATACTCAGTGTGAGAAACAAGAGGTAACCACAACCTTAACGATGCATAGTTTAATGTCATGTAGGACATATAAAGGGACTATTCAGTTTAAAGTCTTGCAGTTAGGAATATTGGTGCTGCACAGTTTCGTGTCACGTAGCAGGGAAAAAGTACAGTTTAATGTCATGTAGGACATATCAGGGACTTTCTGTATAGTTTAGTGTCATGTAGTTAGGACAATGGGGACAATATAGTTTAATTTCATGTTGTACAAAAGGGACTTATATATAGTTTAACGTCATATAGAAAGGATGATGAAGGGGGACACAGTTTAACGTCATTTTGGACATATTAGGGACTTTTCACAGTTTAACGTCATGTTGGACGAAAGCGTGAATAGTTTAAAGTCATATGCATGGACTGTGGATGGTGTAGTTTAACATCTTGCTGGACGATGGTGCAGTTTAAGGTCATACCGGACCATATGGATGATATATTTTGTGTTTATAAAAAATACTTATTCAAAAATCTAGCATTGGTTGGAGTAGTGATGAGTTATCCATCCATTGAGATTAAAGAATAAGCTCCATTGTAGTAGACATTATGTATTGAGTAAGGTCCTTCCCATTTTGGATCAAGCTTGGGAGGTTTCTTTCCAGGTATCATTGGAGTTCTGAGAACTAATACCAATTCTCCCTGAGTGAATGAATGAAGACGAACTTTTTTGTTAAAAGCCATGCTATTCGATTCTGATAGACCTCCAAGTGGTGCAAAGTGCACAATATTTTCTCATCTAACCATTCCAATTCATTCAAATGCTTTTGAGATTATTCATATGTAGATGATTGATCACAAATGGAAACTTTGAGCGAGGGTAGTTGAACTTCAATTGGCAAGACTACTTCCGTTCCATATACCGATGAATATGGAGTTGACCGCGTTGTAGTGCGGGTGGTAGTCCGATAAGCCCATAAAGCATGAAAGAGTTTATCATTCCATGACTTCTTATCTTTATCAACCATCTTTTGCAGTATATTTGAAAGGGTCTTGTTGAAGTCTTCTATCTGGACATTGGCCGCTGCATGATACCGAGATGAATGGTGGGATTTGATGTTGTATTCTTGATACAAATTCTTCACCTTGGATGAATAGAAGTTGGTGCCATTGTCTGTCAATATGGCATGATGGACACCAAATCTGGTAATGATGTTAGACTTGATGAATCTAACAATGCATTTAGAACTGACTTCCTTGAGTGGTATTTCCTCTGCCTATTTGGAAAAGAAGTCAGTAGCAGTAAGAATGTACTTAAACTGCTTGGCCATAGTAGAAGGGTAAGGTCCCACCACATCCATTCCCCATGTGGAAAATGACCATGAGTATTTAGCTGTATGAAGCAAATCTGGAGGTTGATGAATGAAGTTGGCATGTAATTGGCATGAATGGATCTTCTTTGTGAAATCAACACAATCTTGTATCATTGAAGGCCAAAAGTATCCAAGCCTTTGAATTTGATCAGACAGTCTATGTCCAGACTGGTGGGTACCACAGACTCCTACATGCACTTCTTTCATGACAACCATTGTCTCTTCACCATAAATGTATCTGAATAGAACTCCATCAAAGACACGTTTGTAGAGAATTTTCTCTAGGAGATCTGGGCTATTATAAAGAGTAAAATTGACCACACGTCGCCAAATTTTTTATTTCTTGGCTCTATTAGGTCGAAGTTTTCCATTTTGAAGGTATTCCCTGATAGGTGACATCCATCCTGTAGTATGACCATATAGTTCAGGAATGGGACTAATTTCATTAATTTCCTCTGTTCTGATTCGAACATAAGGGGAAATTTCATGACAGTGGGCAATACTGATGGTTGTCTCATCCCAATTTGGATCTGCTAGAGCTATGGCTATATTAGCTAGTGCATCAGCTTGAGCATTTTGTGACCTTGGGACATAAGAAAATGTCGGTTTCGAAGGGAATTCTGCCATTAACTCTCTGACGTAATCATATAAAGGGATTAGTTCTTCTTTTCTGATGGCATAATCCCCATTGACTTGTTTTTTTATCAGGTCTAAATCACCTTTCAACTTTAAGTGATTCACTTGTTCTTGAAGATCTAATTCCAAGCCTGCGATGAGAGCTTGATATTCTGCTTCATTATTGGTATCACATTCCCACAATAAGAAGGAATAAGGTAACACTGCCTTTTCTGAAGAAATGAGCATAATTCCTAAGATAACTTTGTTGAATTAAGGATTTTCCATTTTCCTCCCTGTTGGACTTCTGGAAGCACCATCAAAATACATTTCCCATGCCTGAGGAATTTCTTGAATAGAGAAGACTTACTCATCAGGGAGTTCAATATCTGAAGATGTATGTTCCACTGAAGGATGTTCAGGCAGGAAATCAGGCAGAGCTTGACCCTTTATTTCCTTTTGAGACACATACTGAATGTCAAATTGCTGCAAAATAACTGCCCACCTTGCAAGACGTCCTATAAGAATTGGACGACTAAGGACGAATTTGAGCGGGTTATTACGAGATACGAATTGGAACTCATGATGTTGCAGGTAGTGTCTCAACTTTTGAACTACAAAGATTAATGCCAGGTAGCACTTCTCAATACTTGAATACCGAGTTTCTGCTTCATGAATAGTTCGACTGAGATAGTAGAGGCTGTTTTCATTCCCTGCATCATTCTTTTGAGAAAGAAAGGCACCCAATGATCTCTCTAGAGATGTCACGTAGAGGATAAGTGTTCTTCCTTAAATAGGTGGCATGAGTACCAGTGGACTCAAGAGGTATTTCTTGAGAATATCGAATTCTTCTTGACATTCTTTAGTCCACTGGTAAGGGACTCCCTTCTTCATCAATTTGGTGAAGGGTAAACATTTTCCTACCAAATTGGTGATGAAACAACAAATATAGGCTAAGTGTCCTTGAAGTCCTCTTAATTATTTCAAATTTTGAGGAGGTGACATACCAAAGATTGACTTGGTATTATCAGGATCGACTTCAATACCACGATGGCGTAAAAAAAAGCCGAGAAATTTTCTTGAGGTTACCCCAAAATCACATTTTAAGGGGTTCATATTCAAATTATGTTGTCTAAGCTTGCGGAATATGACTTCCAAATCAGACAAGTGACTAGAACGTTGTTTGGATTTAACCACCAAATAGTCTACATAGCATTCAACAAACTTCCCTAAGAAGTGTTTGAAGATATGATGCATGGAACGCTGATATGTTGCACCTGCATTATTTAAGCCAAAGGTCATTACCCGGTAGCAAAACACACCCTATGGGGCTCTGAAGGCTGTAGATTCCTCGTCTTCTAGGGAAATTCGGATCTGATTATATCCGGAATATCCATTCATGAAGGAAAGTTCCTCATAGCTAGCTTTTGCATCAATTAAAAGTTCTGTAATTGGAACTGGGAAATCATCCTTAGGACAATGCCGATCAAGATCTCTGAAATTGATGCAAACTCTAATTTGTCCGTTCTTCTTATTTATAGGGACAATATTAGCCAACCAATTGGGATACTGAACTTCTCTGATGAAGTTATCTTTGATAATATTATCCACTTGAACTTCAATTTTGGAAGCATAAATTGGGTGTGTTCTTCTCACGACTTGCTTAAATCATCGATGTTCTTCTGGTAATCCCAAATGATGAGTAGAAACATCAGGATCAAGACCGGGAATCTCTGTATAGTTCCAAGAAAATATGTCTCGATTTTTCATTAAAAAGGAAATATACATCCCTTTTTCTTCAAGAGTCATGGAGGAACTGATTAAAGTTGGGCGGGGATCTTCTTTTGTACCTAGATTTATTTCTCTGAGGTCATCCACAGTGGTAGAGATACCCTCTTCAAATTCTAGAGGTGCATCTCTGAGATCTTCCTCTTCTTCTTCATCATGTGTTTTTTCTTCTGTTTCTACTTTCATAGTAGATGATGAAGCATAATTTTCATGATCAGAAGAGATGTCAAAATTTTCACATCTTGAAGAAGAAGCTTCCATTCCTGACCCAATTGATGATGAAGGGTCTTCTTTGGGTAATAAAGAGGAGATGATGGATTGAGAATCAACATCATTGTTCACCTCTGATGTTTCTATAACTTTGTTTGGCCTAAGTGGTGAAGTATAGACTTTCTGGGTTTCAACCGATGAAATGAAGATGTCACCATCTGTGCTTTCATCCCTACTTGTTGGGTTACAAATTTCTCCCATGTTGTCTAACTCGATTTCCGTAATTGACGTTATGGATCTTTCCATAAGAGTATTTCAATTTGGGTCTATCTTGTTAATTTGATAGATAGGCAACACATAATCTGTACTCACATGTGTAAATGGTTTTACTGGAATCTTCTCCAAACCATATGGTGCATTAACTTTGGTAATCTCCTTTATTGTGGATTTCTCCCTTCCCTTCATGTGATAGAATTCCGCCTCAATGTATTGAGACTCGCATGTCTTGAATGGGGACTTATCACCATACAATGTCCCAAATTGACCATCGAAACAATATTTGAGACATTGATGGTATGATGAAGGGATAGCCGCATGTTGATGTAGCTAGGGTCTTCCAAGCAAGATGTTGAAAGCCGAGTCTTGATCAACAACCATGAAATCCTAATTGGATACAAGATCTCCAAACTGAGTTTTGACTGTAACTTCGCCCAGTGGTTCTTGTTCATTTTTATCATATCCTTGTAACATCATGGTAGAAGGATATATATCAGATTATATGAGGCCCAATCGATGAAGTGTAAGAATGGGCATGAGGTTGACTCCTGAACCATTGTCAATGAAAGCTCTTCAGAAGTCTGCACCATTGACCATGCCAGATAAGTACAAAGGTCTAATATGCCCATGCACAACATCGTCTTCATCTTCATCAGTAAAAGATATTATTGCATGGCATTCTGCAGGATTATTCTCTATGTGATAGAATTCATCTGCAACAATTTCAGTTTCAAACTCTTGAGGACTTGATAAAGACTCGATGAGTGCTTCGCGAAGATTTTTTGAAAAATTCAAAGCATCCAGAATTGATAACTTGGCGGGTACATGGGCCAAGTGTTTCAATATATCATACTTTTGATCCAGAGGTATATGTTTCCCAACAGTAATATGTGGTTTAGAAGGTACCTTGGAAGCAGATGCTTTAGAAGTTGATGCATCTTGTGTTGGGATAGGAGTTGTAAATATTCCTAGTTTTGGAAGAAATGACCAATTAGATTCATTTTATTGCTGAGAGGAAGAAGATATAACATTCAACCAATCTTCCAAAATAACTGTGCCAGGACTGAATTTTCTATTGGTAGAAGAACTTGCATGTTCTTGCTGATCTCGCTGAAGGGCTCTACCATGAGTTTCTGCTGCGTACACAGTTCTTGCAGGGGTAGAATTGGAATAGTAGATTCTATAAGATCCATGTCTTCCCATGTATCCTTAGCCTCTGGAACTTTTTCTGATTCTCCTATTTGATACAGGGAATTCAGGATCATTGAAATCGAAACTGCGTTTGGCATATGGATCTGTTAATTCAATCATATTAACAGAACCAAAGATTAACTCTTCGTCTGATGAAGACTTCTCCTGATTAGCCTGTTTAGGCTGTGCCGTTTGGTGGGGTGGTGCCCGTGGATTTGAAGTAGATGGCATGAAGTCTACCAAAGTCAAAGACAACTTCGGCTTTGACACATACTCATTTTCTTCTAATTATTTTTCTTTCTTTTAATCATGTCGTTTCTTTGAGGATTTTCCCTCTGATGAAGATGATTTTTCCTCAATATTCATGGAAGAAGATAGAATCGGTTTCTTTAATTGTGTTTGAAAAATAGCATGAGTTCGGTTGATTGTCTTTTTGACCATATAATCATCATACTTCTGTGCATTTTTTCTTTTGACTTCTTGTCATTCACCTTCCTCCTCTGGAACTGTAGTAGTAACACATGCTACCTGAGCTAAAGAACCTTACAGTTTGACTTGTCCCTAGTTGACCATCTTTTTCAGGAGGTCTTTGAATACAAAACACTCCTGGATAGGATGCCCCAACATTTTATGAAAAGGGAAATAATCGGGACAGTCTTCATCTCCTTCCTTGTTTGGCCTCTTAGGCCTTGGCAATTGAACCAGATTATTTTCCAGAGCTGAAATGAAGTAACCAGGAACTTGTTAATTTTGGAAAGAGTATGTTTTGCTCTTCAGATCCTCAAATTGTTTTCATATTTGATCTCTTTGATCATATGGACGAAACATCCTTTGTTGTTGGTGCTCAAGAGGTGGAGCCCTTCGAGAAGATGAAAGTTTTAAAGTAAAAATAGGTACATGTTCTTGTTTAATCATAATTGTAGCAGTTTCTACTTTACCCATTCTCCTTCCTGGAGAATATGTAATTACACGAGATTTAGCCTTAGCCTGTATAAGGGAATCTTCAATCTGCTGAGCGATTGAAGTATGGTCTCAAAACCCTCCTGTATATTTCATAGGGATCAATGGGGTGCGTAATTCGTCACACAGATTTTCCACACAGATTGGCAACAATTCCTCTTGAGGGAGTGCTAAACTTAGGGAATATATTAACCCTTCCAACAAGCAATGGAATATGAGACCCTTCAATTTTATATTTTCTTACATTTTGTAAGATAGAAAACCGCTATCTTTGGCAAATTTGAGCTAAACTGAAGAAGGAATTTTTGGTGAAGATCCTCCCATTCGGTAATTGACCGAGATTGCAAGCTTGTATAACAGACAAAGGATGGTCCTTCCAAGGGCCGTACGAAGCATCTGAGTTTTATTGATTCTTGCTACTCTGGAGTTCCCATCATAGGATCACAACAAGACACATAATGTGTTAAAGACTGTTCAGGGTTGCCTGATCCATTGAAAATAGGGAATATAGGGTTTCCAAATCTGGATGGAGGAGAGATTGAATCTACCCATTCAGGGTAAAATTTCTTTTCTGGTTGAACCTACACACATTTCCCTTCCATAGTTTCTAACCGAGCTGTTAATGACTAAATGGTAGTTATTAACTTTTGAGAGACATCCGGTTGAACTTGGACTTGGTTAGGTGCAATGACTGGAGCTTGGACAGATGTGGTGGTTGGTGCTACAACTGATGGTAGCACTTCCAACTGTTGGTGCACATGACCCATAGGGTTAGACCTGTGAGGGTGTACTAATAGAGGATGATATTCTTGAACCATCTCAGTAGCTGAAACAAATTTACTTGGCTGACTGACTCCAGCATGCTTAAGAAGAAGACTACCCTGAAGTAGTTCTGCTTTCGACCTCCTTAATTCCTTTATTTCTTCCTCCTGTTATGAAAACCTTTGTTCTAGTGAGAGCGATTTTCATTCTCCAGAGGAAGGATATGTAACCTGATTCTTTCCCCTACCTTTGTTGGATCCTTTTCGGAGAGGGGGAAGTGGGTTACTTGATAAATTACCTAGGTTCTGAGTAACCCTTTTATTTCGTGTAGGCACACCTTCTTCATTTGTGTCGGTGCATACATCTTCTTGAGCAGGAACCTCTTCATCTGAGTCCCCTGAGTGAGCCTCATCTGGTGGATCAGCAACAACGGAATTGATGACATTGACTGATGCATAACACATCACATCCCTTCTATCAGCATTTTTGTGATATTGTCTTCTTCCATGTCTTTGATGAGACATTTCCTTTTGTTGATTCGATCCCTAAGGAACTTCTTGAAGAACCGTAATTTGGAGGGAACCTCCTAATAATTTGGCTCTTCGTTCCTCTTGAGGCTTCTTCCCTAATCGAGAAATGAACGAATTTCTCTGAGGAGGGGATTGATGATTTGATAAAGTCCCCAGTCTGGTGGACTGGGGTTGTTCCTGCTGTTCCCGCTTAATTCCTCAAATCCTATTTATTGATTCTCAGGTTGGTTTAAAAGAGTCCCCAGTCTGGAAAGCTGGGGTGGCTCTTGACATGCTATGTCTGAGACTTTCTTAAAATCTCTCCTGATCTTGTGAACCTTATTCCGGAAATTAGCTGGATGCATTAACCTATATCCACTTTTATCACCTGGTTCAAAAGACCGTTGGATAATTTCTAACACTTTTGTCACTTGATGATGTGCTTTCTCCATACGAGAGGCATGTTCAATATTCTCATTTGCTTGATGCAGGAGTAATTCAACAACTTGTTCTCTATATTCTTGATTTTGAGAGGAACTATTTGAAGCCTGTTCTTGGGCAAGCTTTTGATTGCAAACAAAGCCCATTGACTGTGGCCGGCCATGGGCAATAGCATTGCATGAGACCATTTTTGTCGGGCTTTGCCGACTGGAGAGAACAGTGAAATGTAGTGGTCCATGAACACCCCATCCTCTGACATGAATACCAGATGGGGCATTTTCAATTAACTGACAAAATCTTCTTAGTGCTCCAAGTAATGAACGTTGAAGGGCTATCTGCTTCTTTTCAGCCTTCGAATTTTGGGAGACTGATAGAGATGCCAAATCAATCTGACGTTGTAACCCTTCTATTATCTTAAGATGATTTTCATATTCATCATAAGATAATATTTTATTCTTCAACTGACAAAGAGTTTCCCATATGTTGAGATGAAAATCATGAATTCCATCTTCCGTCAACATCGTTGGAATGTCATACTGAGAGTCAGCCAGAGGCCAAAACATGACTGGTACTTCACCTTTTGCTAGTTTTTTTCTCATGTTCAGCATTTCCTCTTTATCATTCAATGAAGATTATTCTACCTGATTTGACCAAAGCTGGTGCTTCCTTGTTACTTCATCGAATTCAAAAAGATTGGTAGAGAAATCACTGATTAAACTAAAAGATTCATGACTTAGGGGTGGTTCGAAGAATGACCTACACCCTGGGCTATCTTCTGGTTGCGGAAGTATTTCACATGCTAGCGATGAAGCATCATACATGACTAGTTTCGCATTTGAAAGTGCCTCAAGATAAGAGTGTTTTCTCTGTACTACATTGTCCACTAGAGAATTTTCCGGGCAATGTGCATCACTATTGCGGAGAGGACTTTCACAGCGAAATTCATCATCATGGGGAGGAACACCATAATGGGTTAAAGAAAAAGATGATATCTCTTGCTCCTTAGTATTTTGACCACACAGAGGGTTCCTGTGGCTCTCATATGAAGATGAAACTTTGAGATCGACCGAACTGTCATGAAGCAAGCATTCACGAGGAAGTTTCTGTTGAAGACCTTCAGAATTAATGTTCCCACTATTGGGAAATGAGCGAGTAGAATCTTTAATTCCAACAGATAACTGTCTGAGGGCTTTAAGAACTCCAGCATCGATCAAGGCCTTATTACAGATTAACTCTTTATCTCCTGACTATGTCGGGAGGGTCTTCTTCTTAGACACCTTCTTACTCGCCTTGGAAACCACTTGTTGAAAAAAGTGGCTACTCTGAGCAGGTGTATGTTCCTGATCAGGAAGGATGGACAGGTTAGGCTGACGATCTCCACTCAAATCAGGTGTATGTGCCTGACTTTGTTGTCCGTATGATATGGGTGAGTATTCCCGACAACCCTCTTATATTGGAACAGATATGTGTGTCTGCTCCGGAGTGAATTGTTGATGTGTTAATCCACTGGTAGAGATAGATTTATGTGTCTTTCCCTGAGATGCTGCTAAAGCTGTTATAATATCCTGGAAAGCATCCAGAATATGAGTAGGGATTTTCTTATTCTCTTTCACCATTGATAAAATATGCTTGGTGACTTCAGCTACTGGAATGGGGATATACGTCCATTCCGTGCTTGATGTAGGTGTATGTGCCTGCTCCTATCCTCCTGTTCCTGTCAGTGAATCCTGACAGTACTCAAGAGTGGGGGAAGAGAGTTGAGTCTGCCTCCTATTTCTCACCAGAGCTTTTCGACTGACTTCTCCGTGTGCTTCCAAGCGAGACTGTTGGTAGGCTTGATTAGTATTAGCAGGTGTATGTGCCTGCTGATTGCACTTCGCCGAACGTGGTTGACGAGCTCCATCATATGTAGTCAGACGAGCCTACTGACTAGTTGATGATGTATAAACAGGTGTATGTTCCTGCCTATAGTACTCCGGCAGAATTGCCTGGCGGGATTGGTGTGATGCTGCCAGACGAGTTTGCTGGACAGCGGAATTAAAACGGGTAGGAGTGTGTGCTCGCTCATTACTTTCCACCAAGTTAGGTTGGTGGACTTCTCCGAAAATGGAAGAGATGAGAACATGCTCACTGTTAACCGAATTTCTCCTTTGGTGATTCGTCTTTCCTGCTCGGGTTCGAGGAATTTGAACCGAATGCCTAGAGTCGGTACCCTCATCATGTTGGGGGCGTACTTTTGCACGAGTCTGGTGGAAATTGTTGATAGGAACCCTCAAGAAGGACTCCTGCTTCTTTGAATTAGGGCTCTGAGGGACCTACTTATTCACCTCCCCAGAATATGGGAGTGAATGGTGATTGCGTTCCAGGGATAACGACCCGAAACGGTTGGAGATGGTGGTTAGCACCACCTGCTTCTTGATCACTGATCGTCGCTGTCCGAATGACCAGGGTGATTTTTTCACTTGGAGGGCTTGTCGGGCAGCCTCCAGAGTTGGGATGGTACCGTGTTGACGGTACTCCTTAACCAGTGCATTTGATACCTAGCGTTGAAGACGCTGAGTAGGTGATATCATATTCAGAGTGAACAACGATCCAGTAGGAGTGGCAGTAGCGGAATTCGCAGCAGCGGTATTCACAGGTGTGAACGTGAGAGCAACCATTCTTAGAAATGAATAAGATCTTGGAAAAGAGTGCCTTTTTGGTATAACAGACGTAATCAAGATAAATTAAGCCACTACATCTTTTGGATGAGCACATATGTAAATGATTTTTTTTGTTGTCCCTCTCATTGAGTTTCAAATAGGGGCCTAACAAAATAGTTAAAACATCATTTTATCTTGGTTAAGGATTCACGTTGGGTTCACCGTTTTTGTTTCCCTCAGAATTTGGAGATGAACTCCTTGATTGAAGGTTCAAACATTCCAATTGGTTTCTAACGGGTTTGTTCGTAGAACCAGAAACATTCAATGATTCCACAATCATTTGGACCTACTTTCCAAAGGCAGACACTCATTAGTTTGTGGACTGATGAGGCCTAGGAATTTTGCATTGGTCGAGAGGATGGGAGGTTGGCCTCATCACACCATTTTGAGGGGAATTATTGTCTACTCTGGGACTCTATTTATAGATTTAAGTTATGTTCGTGAATCCTTATTACATTACCAATTATAAAATGAGCTTTCCTTTAGTTTGACAATGAATGATTGATATATAAGAAATTCAGAGAATCTTTTATATGTATTAGAGATTCTTCATCGATGAAGAATCATTTGTATTTGTTAAATATTCTTAGTTGATGGTATCCTTAAAATACATAAAAGTCTCTTGGTAATTATGATGACCATACTGGTTTTAAAGCCACTCAATGGGGCACTTGAAGTTTATTTTCATTCAGGAGGACATGAATTATTTCAAAATTGGGATTGTACCCGTTTATGGGATACCTACATATCACTTTTTTTTGGAAAAGTAATTAGAACCCACATAGTTCTAATAAGGGAGTATGATGTTTTATGATTGATGGCTCAAAGAAGGATATCATAATTACTTTTACACTCTAAGCTCATTTAAGTCATGATCGGTGTGAGAAACAAGAGGTATTGGTAAAAATCAGATAAGTGTGCCATAAAAGATGCAATCATAAGAAATAATGTGGGACTTATGTATGTATGACTACCCTGATAAATGAAGATTAAGATTTAATTCAGGGAAGAAATCCAGGAACAGGGTCCATAAAGGTATATGTGCTTCATGGAGATTTGAATACTCTAACTTGGGGCTTACTCTTGAAAAGGAGGCCCAAATTAGGAGAGGACTTGTGATTTGGTTTTACTCCTGAGAAGGGATCCCAGATCAAAGGTAAAGTAGGACTGGTTAAGTGAAATTAAGACCGGGGCTTATTCCTGAAAAGGAGGCCCAGGTAAAGAGATTTGAAAAATTAAGGGACTTGGGGCTTACTCCTGAGGAGGATGCACATATTTGAGACTGGGGCTTATTCCAGAAAAGGAGGCCCAGGTTAATGAGATTCTCTCATTTTTAAAGGATGGGATTGAATGAATGAAATCTCAATATTTAGTGACATAAATACGTATAAATCACTAGGTTTTGAGAGATATTCCATAGAATTCCTTTCAGATAAGGAATTCAAATCAAGAAATCATGCCATAAATGTCTTTGAATAGTGTCTTGAAGACTGAATCTTGAATAGGAGAGCTGGAATGGCTTAAGAGGGGTGAAATGGGCAAGAAGGGAACCCAAAAAGGCAGGGGTGCACAAGTCCTAGAAGGCGCGCAGGTACTGCGTGGGCGTGCAAGTCCTGGTCACGCAGGTATACCTGTGCGACACATGGGTACTTGCGTGTTTGTAAGCCAGTATGGTAATACTTGGGTGATTCTTGGTTAAAGCCTTTTAGAATCATCTTGAGGTACTTCCAGAAGAGTGGCATGCAAGTGTTTTTGAAGTAGTTAGGCGGCGCACTAGTGTGGCCATTTCCCTTAAGGGCTGGCCACTCAGGCGCACAAGTGTTGATGAATTTCAACACTTAGTCCTTCCTCCCCCTCTTTAGATCTTCCGTTCTAGGTAATAAATTACTGTTGTTAGGTCCACAAGTCTGAATACCCTGAGAGGGGGGGGGGTGAATCAGGGTATGACTAATTTGAAATTAACGCCTGTTCTGATCTTGTTTCACTGTTAAGCAAAACACTCTTCTCTCTCTTTCCTGTTGCACAAAGTAAACAGAAAGTAAAGCATGCACATGACACAACAATTTTACTTGGTTCACCGCAAAGGGATACGTCCAAGGAGCATACACCGATATGTTTCCGGTCGTACCAATTCGACTAAACTTCACTAGCTGTGGATTACAAAGTTCGGGCTAGATCACTTTTATGCCCAGGCTCACTGCCTATACAAAGATTAGGGTTAGATCACTACTTTCCCAAGGGTCACTCCCTGTTTCTCTGTCTCTGGCTCACTTCCGGTGGAGAGGATCACCTTCTTCCTCTTCCTAAGCTCACTGCTCTGTGAAGGGAATCAACTCACAGTTTATAGACCTGTAGGTCTCTTCATTTGCATGAAATAATGCATCTTCAACTGTTGATAGACGCTCTGTTGAAGTCCAACTTTCATCCACTGATGAATAGCACTTTGCCTCTGACCACTTGGCAACTACCTTTGGAAACACCTTCGCAAAGCACCCTACTTCGCAAAGCTCCCAATTTTGCGAAGCTCAACAAGCCTTCGTGAAGCTCTTGCCTTTTCACGAAGCTCACTCATGAAGCACCCTCGCGAAGCACTCTCGTGATGCTCAAGCCATCGCAAAGCAACGACCCACGCTAATCTAAGTAAGCAAACGCGGAGCTCGTAGGTTTCGCGGAGCTACAATAGCCGCTGCGAAGCACCTCTTTCGCGAAGCACGCTGGCTCCGCGAACCACCTTCGCAAATCGAGAGCGAATGATCTTCTATGAAAATGCTCTCTTCCTCTCTTGAGGGGGTCAGCCTCTATTTATAGGTGATTCCACCGACCCTCGTCCCTTCCGCGCGAAGTCAACGCCACGTCATCTCAAATCGCGAAGCTCCAAAGTTTTAGCCAGAATTCTGTCCAAATCGCGAAGCACCACGGCAATTTTTTTTGTTCACGGAGCTTAACGTAATCACGAAGAATCACCGTCAACATACCTTCACGACTTCTCCGCGAAGATCCATCGCGAAGCCCAACATTCCTTCGCACCTTCGCCGCGAAGAACCCTCGCAAAGCCCTTCACCGCCGCGATGCACTTCAGCCTCTTCCGTTCACGAAACTTGACGTAATCGCGAAGCATCACTGCCTCCATTCTTATGTTGTTCGTGATTTCCAAACCATGCATCCTATCTTCGCGAAATTCATGACTTTGCAATATTAAATTATGTTATTCATGGAAAACCTCTTTTCACGATGCTCACTAAACTCCATGTCAACAAGGATTGTCAACAACTTCTTGGGAACTTGACAAATATCCATGAAAACCTTCTTTGTCAACAAACACAATCAACCCAAAAATACTGAAATGTTACCTTGAGGGATTTTTTCCCAACAATCTCCCCCTTTGGGTTTGTCGACTACTCTTCACAACTCTGCTCAGAATGATTTTATACACTTTGATACCTCACTGAGTATTCTTCCAGTCACTACCACCATTCACCTCTTGCGATTCTGATAGCGTTCAAGGAGTCACTTAACATGTACTCTAAGCCCACATGAGCAATGATCGGCGTGAGAAATAAGAGTAGTATGAAAAGTTCATCAATGAATCACTTCATGTCAAACACCAATTGTCGATTCCAACATGATACCAATTATTAAATTGATAACAATTGTTGAACCACTCTGATCCCAATTGGTGATAGCTGGATACCATCTCACACCATTCCAACACCACTGTTATTCTTTTATCACGATCCTCAGCTGTCGTGAGTTCTATGCTTTGATCGATCACTTCTAGCATTGTCAGATTTAAAAAAAATCTCCCCTTTCTCATTTCTCCCTCTATCTGACTGCTCCACCTGTCAGCTTCTCCCCGTATCAATCATGATTTATCAAATAGCCACACTTTCTCCCCCTTTAACAAACACTAATTTCTCCCCCTTTGTCAATGAACCCAACAGTCACTCCTTTGTAGTCTATAACAGAGTGGAGAACTCATCAGCACATTAGGGAAAACACAGCATACCTCGGGGAGAGGGGAGGGTCCCACATCCACGCTTTTTCAAGTGCGGGGAGTCGACTGAACTCCCAGAGCTAGTCGATGCCTCTCAAATGCTTCCTTGGGTAAGGCCTTTGTTAGAATATCTGCAACCTGTAACTCTGTAGGCACATACTCCAACTTCACAATCCCTTGCTCCACCTTCTCCTTGATAAAATGATATCTGATCTCAATGTGCTTTGTCTTTGAGTGATGGACGTGATTTTTTATGAGATTTATAGCACTTGAGTTGTCGCACTAGATTCTGAATAAAGACTTCACTTCAACTCCCATATCTTCAAGATGCTTCTTCATCCACAATAACTGTGTGCATGCTTGAGTGGCCGTAATATACTCAGCTTCTGCGGTGCTCAATGAAATGAAATATAACTTCTTACTTAGCCAAAAAATACACAATCCACCAAGATAGAAAGCACCACCTGACGTTGATTTACTATCATCCGCTGAACCGGCCCAGTCTGCATTAGTATATCCCAATAACTCTGTCTGAGATTTATCAGTATATGTCAAGCCAAAATCCACTGTGCCTTGGATATACCGAAGTATTCTTTTCACTGCAAGCATGTGGATTTCATTAGGATTGCTCTGATATCTCATTGCTTGGCATGTGGCGAAAACAATATTAGGTCTTGTTGTGGTCAAGTGCAATAGACTTCCAATGATTTGCCTGTATTCTGTGATATTAACTGCCTTTCCATCTTCATCTTTCGATAGTTTCATCCGGGTGGCAACCGGAGTCTTCATTTCCTTGGAATTTTCCATTCCAAACCTTCTCAGGACCTCCTTGGCATATTTAGATCGAGAAATTAATGTTCCATTCCTTCCTTGTGTCACCTGTAGACCAAGGAAAAACGTTTTCTCTCCAATCATTGACATTTCAAACTCATTTTTCATGAATTCGGAAAACTGTCTGCACTGAGCTTCATCTGATCCACAAAATATTATGTCATCGACATAAACCAACACCATAATCCTTTGATTACTGTAATTACTGAAATAGTGATTGTAATCAACTCCTCCACGATGAAAACCAAGATTCTTCAAGTACTGATCAAGCCTTGAGTACCATGCCCTTGGTGCTTGTTTTAGCCCATACAATGCCTTCTTCAGCATGCATACTTTGTTCTCATCCACATGAATGAGAAAACCATCTGGCTGTTCAATATAAACCTCCTCTTCCAGAACACCATTCAAGAATGCAGATTTGACATCCATCTAGAACACTTTGAACTTTCTTTGCACTGTGATGGCTTGGAATAATCTTATTGTCTCCAGCCTTGAAATTGGTGAAAATGTCTCATCAACATCTATTCCCTCGATCTGGGAGTACCCCTTGCACACTAGACGTGCTTTGTTCCGAATCACTGTTCCATATTTATTCATCTTGTTGCGATAGACCCATTTGGTCCCAATGACATTCTTGTCTGCTGGCCTTGAAACAATCTCCCATGTCTGGTTCTTTTCAATCTGATCAAGCTCTTAGTTCATAGCCTAAACCCAGTTTTCATCTTCAGCTGCATCGGAAAAACATTTCGGCTCCACTTGAGACAAAAACGATGTTTTCTGTGATGATTTCATTCTTCGAGTCTGAACTGGAGCTGTTTGATCACCAATGATATTCTGCCTATCAATTTCAGCTCGACTCTTTGGCTTCCTCGCAGACACAGACTTGACACTTTCTTCTTCCTCAACAGTATCTTCTTCTGAGTTATCTTCTGCCACTTATGCTCCCCCTAGGTTGCTTACCTCATCATCACTTTCATCCAGGAAATGTTCACTGGATCGTTGAGTATTCTGTTCATTTTCAACTATAGTGACATCATTGCTTTCAATGATTTTTCCCAGCCTTTTGTTGAAACATTTATACGCTTTTCTTTTCCCTGAGTATCCAAGTAATATCCCCTCATCTCCTCGTGCCTCAAACTTCCTAGGATTTTCTTTGTTGAGAATGAAACACTTACTTCCAAAGATTCGAAAGTATTTCAACGTTGGCTTCTTTCCGTACCACAGTTCATACGGAGTCTTCCCTTGCTTTGGACACAACAGAGACCTGTTTGAAACATAGACCGATGTCAACACTGCTTCCTTCAAAAACTTCTCTGGTAGGTCTTTGTCAATAAGCATTGTTCTAGCCATGTTGTTGATGATCCGATTTCTCCTTTCAACCACTCCATTCTATTGGGGAGTTCTTACTGATGAAACTTGATGCATTATCCCATGTTTCTCGAGATAGTTTTCAACTTGACTGTTTGTGAATTATGTACCGTTATCAGTACGAAATTTCAGAATTTTCTACCCAAGCATCTTTTTTTGATTCCCTCCTATACTTATTTATGCAACTAAACACCTCTGTCTTATGGGTAATGATGAAAACCCAGGCCATTCTGCTATAGTCATCAATGAAAAGGACATAGTACCTTTTCCCATTTATAGCTCGTGATGAGATAGGTCCACATACATCAACATGAACCAGTTCGAGCACTCTAGTTGATTTATGTTCCTTTGGCCTGTATGTCTTTCTGATGATCTTCCCTTGTTGAAAAGCATCACACGTATGAGTGCGATCACGTGATAGCTTGGGAATGTCTCTAGCAGCATCACACTTTATGAGATCCTCCATAGATGGTTGGCATAGATGACCAAGTTGCTTATGCCACAACTGGTTTTCTTCCTCTCTGGATAAAAGACATGTATCTTCTTCCCCACCTACAAGGTAGAGATTTCCCTTTGATCGTTTTCCCTGCAGGATAGTTGCTCTATATTTTCCTTTCACAACACACATCTTCTCGGTAAATCGGATAGAGTGCCTAGAGTCACATAGTTGACTGATACTGAGTAAGTTATGACTGAGACCCTCTACTACCAAGACATCAGTACGTCTCATCTCTTTGCCCCAAAATTTGGCTTTACCCGAGCCAACGATCTTCAGGCCTTCATCATTTCCAAATTTGACAACTCCTTCTTTGTCATATTAGATGCCTGTAACAAGATCCTTATTACCCGTCATGTGGGATGTGCAACCACTGTCAAGGATCCAAACACCAGATCGATCTGATGCTTTAACAGCAATCTTTGCCACCACGACCTTCTCATTTTTCTTCTTTTTGGTCCATACTTTTTCTTTCACACTCAGCATGGATTGAGACTTCTGTTCTTTCTCAGAGTATGATGGACCAGCCTCATCTTGCAAAGCTGCAAATCTATTCTGCTTTTTAACTCACCTTTCAGTTTATTGACCTGCTGCTTGAGAATGTTTTGATTCTGCTTTGGCACATTTCTCTGAATGGTCGAAGTACAGTACCTAGCAATGTGCCCATATCCTCCGCACCAAAAACAGTGTCCTTCAAAATATGTTCTAGAAAACCGTTCTCTGTTTGGATGCCATCTCTGTTCTTGTTCCCTTCTATATCTCTTGGATATGGAACACACATACTGTGAATGTCCCATTTTCCCACAGCAATAACACCTGATATAGTATACATTCCTTCGTGATACTTCAGCACTACGATTTTCCCTTTAGGATCTATAAATATTCTAATTCTGTTTTGTGCCCAAATCATCCTTCAATTTCGAGATGAGTGCTTACGGTATGACATTAACTTCCACCAATTTTTGTTTCTTATCAAGCCCTGAATAAACCTCATCATTTGATCTTTCTTGCTGCTTCACTCCTGCTGAACTATGAGCCTCCTCTTTCATCTTCTCTATCTTCTGAATGGCCTGCTTTTCTGATATCACATTGGGGGTCAAGAATTTTTCTTGATCCTTAATTTTTTGTCATAGACTGACCACTTCTTCTTCAAGCTCTTTGATATGTTTGACCTGCTCCTTTCCTGTGTTAGTCAAACAATCAATTTCCTTCTTTTGTTCCTCAATTTTAAGATTATGCTCAACAATATTTTTTGAGCTCTCTGGTGTTGAGTATTTTAGTCTTTCAATTTCTTCTAACAGTTCTGACTTTTCTTCATCTTGTTGTTGCATATAGAGTTTGGCATCACGAACCACTTTATTGGCTTTCTTCGTTTTGGCTCTCCAAACATCTATCTATTCAAGAGCTGCTTCCAATTCGGCTTCTATATCAACTCTTCCTTCAACTTCTTCTTCCTCTTCTCCAACGTCATTTTCTTCCTTTTCCTGAGAACTACCGACGACCGCTACCATAGCATTTTGTCTATGATCATTACAATTTTCAAACTCCTCAACCTCTTCATCCTCAGACTCATCTGAATTGTCTATTTCTTGTGAAAGAAGATTCTTCCTCTTGAAGAAATTTCTCTTGAACTTCTTCTTACCTTTCACATAGGCTGATGATTTCTTCTTGGGAATTTCAACTTCATCATCATCATCATTGTTATCTTGAAATTTCTTGGCGCATCTTGTCGCAAGATGACCAACCTTTCCACATCGAAAGCATGCTAGTGGAAGCTTACCTTTAAACATTCCTCTCCCCCTTTGCATATTTGAAGAAAGGAATGAAATCACCTCATCTGTCTCTTCTTCTTCATTAGAATCTTCAATGGTGAGTTTATTCATGGCCTTGAATGCCACCTATTTGGATTTCCCCTTTTCCACAATCTCGTTATCATCGTTTCTCATTTCATATGCAATAAGAGTGCTGTGCAGGTTATGCAATGTCAGTTCTTTTGGGTCTTTATCTTCCAAAACAGAAACTTTCGGATTGAGCCGAGGTGGAAGTTTTCTCAATATGCGCTTCACAATTTTTATATCTTCGATAATTTCTCCAAGACCCCGCATATCTTCTACCACAACATTTACCCTGTCAAAGAATGCATCAACAGACTCATCCGGGTTCATTATCAGATCTTCATACTTGTTCCACAACACTTGCAGCTTTGCCTCTATGACTTTTGTATCCCCTTCATAAATATTCAATAGCTTTTCCCACATGGCATGTGACGTTTTATATGACATCACCTTTGTATATATAGGATTGGAAAGTGATCCCCCTAAGGCATTGATTGCTTTGGAATGAGCATCCAACTCTTTATGCTCAGTTTGTGATAATGCACCACTAGTAATATCAGCTGTGATACCATGCATAGCTGCTGAAAACACATCCATTCCCAAAGATCGGAAATAGTGTTGCATTAGATTCTTCCATATCTGAAAATTACATCCGTCAAATATCGGAATCCCTCTGTGATTAGTAACCTCCATTTGAGAGAAGAACAACTGTCAACCTTTCCCTCTAATACCAATTGTTAGGTTCACAAGGCTGAATACCCAGAGAGGGGGGGTGAATCAGGGTATGACTAATTTGAAATTAACGCTCGTTCTAATCTTGTTTCGCTATTAAGAAAAACACTCTTCTCTCTCTTTCCTGTTGCACAAAGTAAACAGAAAGTAAAGCATGCACAGGACACAACAATTTTACTTGGTTCACCGAAAAGGGCTACGTCCAAGGAGCATACGCCGACATGTTACCGGTCGTACCAATTCCACTAAACTTCACTAGCTGTGGATTACAAAGTTCGGGCTAGATCACTTCTATGCCCAGGCTCACTGCCTATACAAAGTTTAGGGTCAACTCACTGCTTTCCCAAGGGTCACTCCCTGTTTCTCTCTCTCTGGATCACTGCCGGTGGAGAGGATCACCTTCTTCCTCTTCCTAAGCTCACTGCTCTGTGAAGGGAATCAACTCACAGTTTATAGACCTGTAGGTCTCTTCATTTGCATGAAATAATGCATCTTCAACTGTTGATAGATTCTCTATTGAAGTCCAACTTTCATCCACTGATGAATAGCACTTTGCCTCTGACCACTGAGCAACTACCTTTGGAAACACCTTCGCAAAGCACCCAACTTCACGAAGCTCCCAATTTTGCGAAGCTCAACAAGCCTTCATGAAGCTCCTGCCTTTTCGCGAAGATCACACGCGAAGCACCCTCACGAAGCACTCTCGCGTTGCTCAATCCATCGCAAAGAAACGACCCTCGCAAAGCTAAGTAAGCCAACATGGAGCCCGCAGGTTTCGCGGAGCTACAATAGCTGCCACGAAGCATCTCTTTTGCGAAGCATGCTGGCTCCGCGAACCACCTTTGCAAATCGAGAGCGAATGATCTTCTAGGAAAATGCTATCTTCTTATCTTGAGGGGGTCAGCCTCTATTTATAGGCAATTCCACCTACCCTTGTCCCTTCCGCGCGAAGTCAATACCATGTCATCTCAAATCACGAAGCTCCAAAGTTTCAGCCGGAATTCTGTCCAAATCATGAAGCACCACAGCAATTTTTTACGTTCGCGGAGCTTGACGTAATCGCGAATAATCACCATCAACATACCTTCGAGACTTCGTCACGAAGCTCCCTTGCGAATCCCAACATTCCTTCGTGCCTTCACTGCGAAGCACCCTCGCAAAGCCCTTCACCGCCGCGATGCGCTTCAGCCTCTGCCGTTTGTGAAGCTTGACGTAATCGCGAAGCATCACTACCTCCATTCTTCTGGTCTTCGCGATTTCCAAACCATTCATCCTAACTTCGTGAAATTCATGCATTTTCCATGTTAAATTATGCTCTTAATGGAAAACCTCTTTTTTACGATGCTCACCAAACTCCAAATTTTGGACCCCAAAAATTTGGCAAACACCGGGAAACGGCGCCACCTTGTTCTGATCTTTTGTACCGCCTCCAGATCGTCCATTCCTTTGTCATAATTCTATGTCAACAAGGATTGTCAATAACTTCTTGGGAACTTGACAAATATCTATGAAAACCTGCTTTGTCAACAAATACAATCAACCCAAAAATACTACAATGTTACCTTGAGGGATTTTTGCCCAACAACTGTAGAAGTGTTTCTGAAGCTTTGAGAAGAGACTAGGGCACTGGGAGCTCAAATCTGAGTTTCTGAAAAAATTCATCTCCTTTGAAATGGAGGCGCACAAGGTCTAATTATAGGCTGGATAAGACCCCGGGCGGTTATCCCTTAGGGCATGCACGTGTACTTGTGCGACCATCACGGTGCGCAAGTGTACTTGTGTGACCATTGCGGCACACAATTTTACTTGCACGAACATCGTAGAACATGCGCGACCCTTGTGCAATATTCTTCCTACTCCTTCCTTTTTCAATTTTTGATATTTTTCCAAAGGTTGAATCACTTTGAGCTAAGATATTCCCCTTTTCCAATATTTAGACTCTGTGATGAATGGAGAGTAAACAAGGATCTACAGTTCAAGGCTCTTGGGGGGGGGGGTCCACTGAGAAAATATATAGGGGGTAATAATAATGTTATGTCAGGGGACATCATTCATGATATTTCCATTCTTATTGTACAGCTGACAGGGAGACCGTAGATTGGACACCATGGTAAAGGTAGAAGAAGGAGAAGGCAGGATCATGTGGGGGTGGGGGTGGATGAAGAGCTAGGAGAGAAGTATGAGGGGGGTATAAACATTTACATGTCTCTACCACCAAATCCAAGAGGTCCATGTTAGGATCAAGGAGCTGGAGGACAGGGGCGAAGATAGGTGTTGGTAGTTGAATCTTTCATCCCAGATGATTTGATTATTATATGATGTAAGATCTGTGTATTTTCAACCATAATAGTTATAATGATAGACCCAATTTCTATTCATTCATATTTTTTCACATATCTTCATTGATACTTAGATATTCTGGTTTACCCCTTGGATTAACCATTGTGCGTGGAGACTCCAAATGGAGATGACTCAACTATCCCATAGTTTTGCCGATAGTGTGTTTTAAAACTTCGAGGTATGAATTCTTATTGGGATTTTTGGTACCACCTATGGGGCATTATATTTTCATATTAGGTATGGAATGGGTATCTATAGTTTGTTCACATTTTAAAAATTTCAGGTGGAGGATATGGTGTCTCAGTAGTGACAGAACTAGGTTGTACTTTTTCGGTGAAAAATAAACCCAGGTTGTGCTAGATGGACTCATTCACATGAGGGTGTATCCAAATACTCGTTAGATTTCTATAATGACCCTTGGTTCAGTGGAAGTTTTGAGTTTATAGTTTTATAAAGTGGTTGAAGAGTATGAGGACGTCTTCCATGATGATGTGCAGGGTCTACCTCCCCACAAAGAGATATACTTCTGCATTGAGCTACCCCCATGGGATGGTGTCAATATGTGCACAAAAATATTGGATGGATCCTAAATTTCTTATCAATATAAGGGTATAGTTAGACAACTTTTAGAGGAATGGATTTGTTAGACCAAATATGTCACCCTATGTAGCCCCAGTTTTGTCTGCTAAGAAGACAGATGAGTGCTTCAAGTTGTGTGTGGAATACCAGTGGTTGAAACATGTGACCATAAAGAACATGTATTAAATACCAATGATCTATGATCTCTATTATTAGTTGATATATGTGTGGTGGTTCTCAAATTTTTAACTGAAGTAAGGATATCACCAGTTATGAGCACATGATGAAGATATACCTAATATGACATTCCGATGTCACAACAATCACTATGAGTACATAGTGATTCCCTATATCATGATGAAAACCCCCAATAGTGTTCATGGGAATCATTAACTAGATATTTCAGCCTTTATTAAACCCATTCATGGTAGTCTTTATTGAATATTTCTTTATGTACTCTGCATCTGAGGAGGAGATCGCTAGTCACATGAAGATGGATATAGACATAATCTAAGAGCTTCATCAAGATGAAATTCTCTTTAAGTGATAGTTCTAGATTTTGGATTACCACTTATTGGGACATAATATCATAGTAGATAGAGTGTAAATAGACTAATTCAAGGATGAGGAAGTTTTATATTGGTATCCACTTACAATCATGAGAGAGGTGTGGAGAATCCTTTGGTTTATAGGATATTAGAAGTGATTCATACTTGATTTATCGAGGAGATCAGCACCCATGATAGATTTGTCATGAAAGGGGAAGCCATACATGTGGATTGAATGGTAAAAAAACAACATTTTCAATAGTTTATATATAATTTTATGACTTCTCCCTTCATGAGATTGTTAGAGGAGGTTATTGAGTACTCATTATTCTGTGATAATCAGGAACTAAGCTTGGTTGTGTTTTGAGTCAAAGGAAGGTGGTGATTTCCTATGGTTTATTTTACTTGACGCCTCATGTCTTGAACTATGTGACCCATAATCTTGAGTTATCTATCCCGATATTTACACCAATGATGTAGAGACACTACCTGATGGGTGATAAGTTTATCATCAATTATAATCAAAATGGTATCTGGTAAATCTTCTATAATAATGATCATAACATGATATAGTGTTCTTGGAAAGTGTTCATCTTTGATTATGGAATTTAAATTGTATATACTCCTAGGAAGGGGAATGTAGTGGCGTATTATCTCAGTAACATATATTCATTGTAGTTAAAAAATGAGTCGTTGGTGCAGATGGCCTCGGTAACATTATCATTTTTGGTTGAAGATAAAGAAGCTTACCTCCTATTGATGGTTGTAACCCCTCCACTATTGTAGAGTGTCATGGAGGAGAATCATGGGGATACTAAATTTGAGACCCCATATACTCAAATATCTATCGTAGGTTATCTTAATGGATTTTATAATATTTTGTGGCAAGTGATTATTATTAGAGGATGTATGATGGTACTATGGATATTATTGGAGGAGGGTATGAGAGAGTTGTGTTCATCTCCATTCATAGTACATCCAAGAGTGTAAATGATGCACCAAAACTTCTAACATCAGTTTTGGTGGCTAGGTATGAATAAGGGAGTTAAATAATTTATCTCTTGATTCCTTATTTTTTAGCAAGTGAAGTCTATCCACCATGTTCTAGTGGGTTTAGCATTACCCCATGAGGTTCCAGAGTCGATGTGGGATGAAATATCCAGAGACTTCAAGATGGGAGTATGACATACGTCTAGGGGAAATGATGTCAACAAGGTGATTATTGAACAACTCACCAAGTTGTACCACTTCTTAGATATCTAGGAGAATAGTTTAGTAGAAATTTTAGGATTCCTCTGCATTCATGGGATAGTCTGACTACATAGAGTTCAATTGAAGATCATTTCATTTTATGATGGTCAATCCAAATCAAAATTTTGGAATGTATTTCAAGGGGAGTTTGAGAGATAGTTACACATGAGGAAAACATTTCTCTCCAAAAATAATGGCCACATAGAGAGGAACATTCATTTCTTGGAGGATATACTGTATGCTTTAATGTTGGACATAGGTCATAATATGGAGGATCGCCTACCACTGGTGTAGTTTTTTTACAAGAGAAATTACCATTACACCATCGGTAAGGTTATATTTGAGGATTTTAATGGGAGACATTGTATGTCAACACTTTTCTAGAATTTCCTAGGAGAGTCAACACATATGGACCCATATATGGGGGAAGCAACTACTATGAAGGTACAAATCATCCAAGACAGGATGGAAACTGCACATAATGCTCAGAAGACATATATGGATATATGAAAGAGAACTTTGGAGTTTGAGATGGGATACCATGTGTTCCAATAGTTTTCACTCAACATTGATTGTGGTGATCTGGTTTGGGTTACATGATATCATTGAGATTAATTGTATCATTCCAGACACTTCATATAGATGATGATGCAGTGTACTTCTTGGCTTTGCCTATGCAGTTTGATCAGATATACAATATCATCTTTGTGTGAAGGGTGAGTAGGTATGTTCATAACCCATCACATGCTATCGACTAGGGGGAGATGGAAATTGAGGATCGTGCTGCATTTTATAAGTACACATTAGAGATCAAGGATGAATAGTATGGGATCCTTGGTGGGCATGTGATTCCTTTATTGTGTGTCTAGTGGCAGGACATGAATCTCCAGGGAGGAATATGGGGGAAGGAAGCTCTAATACCTGATAAATGCCTAAATATTTTTGTGTAGAATTTTTTTATATTTTTTGGGATGTAAAGCTCTATGGGGGTCATAATTTAATGACTTAGATTTTCCATGTATTATTTTTTTATTGTGAGGAATATTTTGGATACCAGGCACTGAAATGGATTGTGATTCTGATGCCCATTGTTCTTGGAATAAATGTTTGAAATATAATAAATATATTATAAAGCACATGGATGAAATTTTCTAGAAAAAAGTGGAATAAATTCTATAAATGGGGACAGATTTTATGTCTATGGGAAAAATTGAGTTTAGAACATGAGGCTTCCTTTACTGAAAAATAACCTTGGTCGGTACGTGGTGTTTATAAAAAATTCTACATAGTAATAAAATGAATAAAATAATTAAATAAATTCATTTTTTCATTGATCTATTTACCAAGAATATTATATAAATACATGGTTATGGGTAATTCTTAGTTTTAGATGATAAAACCTTGAAATCTTTATTACTATTGGAGAGCATCAAAATGAGATTATACTGGGAGATGACTACCCAATAAAAGATTGATGATAGATGTGAGGTGAAGTCAAGGGATATAACCAAATATCATAATGAAACATAGTTCTTCATCAATAATTGTTCCAAATCAATTAATGACATTTCATATTATATTCATTCTATATTATTTATTTCTACATTGAACTTGAATAACTTGATCAACAGATTTATTTGTGGATCTATTATCCTGTGGGATGGTTTTATTTTTGGGTTTATTTCAAGAGAATATCTTGTTAGTAATTTATTCTTTGATTATCATTAAAAAATTGTTTGATTGAGACCAACATAAAAATTGAATGAGGTTTGTTCCTCTTGTTGTGTTTTTTTTTCTTCCCCAATTATTTGTTCATTGTGGGATTTATTCATTTCCCTTGTGGCTTAAAATGCACCAAGAAATCGATCATTACAGACCTATCACTTGGTTAAATAATTATATATTGTAGATATATTATCATCTTGACATGAAGTTGGTGTGATGATGGATGTGGAAGAGAATTGGATGGTATTGGATACCTGATTTAATGTTCTTCGTTGCGCAATGAAGAAAGATGAGTGATCCTATTTTATGAATGAATCAAAGGGCCATAATTTGTTAATCGATGGTGGAAAGGTTCATTAAGGAATGATTCATTATTATTTAGGAATGGAATGGACTGAATAGTGGTTGGGGAACAAGATAAGATGCATGAAATTAAGATCTGGGATTTTAGAAAAATATACACTACAATGCATGTAATGCCGAACCACATGCAAGTAGGACCCTCCTATCGGTAGCTAGGGATATTTGAGGGAGATAATATTCATATAGTGTGTGATCCCATCAAATGAATTGTGGTCCCTTTTCATGATTTCATCATATACTTTATTGGGTAGACCCAAAGAGGATAGAGTACATGGGTACATGCAAGTTGTATACTCCCACACAGACAAAAATAGGAAAAATTTACACATGCTAAGACCTATAATTTTACATGAGCATTGTACAGAACCAGAACATGTTTTGTACTATCACATAGACATGAGAATAAGACATGGGGAATTGAAATGTGTATAACTCAGGGTCAGAGAAACATAGCATAACCCTACCACATATTGTGTACTTTCTAATACATGTCTTGGAACCCTTTTTCTCTGTAACTTGGATGAGTTTTATTAAGATTACTTTTGAATATCCATTCCTAAAGGTATTTTATAGAATCTCATTCTACTCCTAGGTTATCGATCCCTTCAAGATGGAGTTTTTGAAATCCTTCCTTGAGGCCTAGATTGAGATCCTCTATTAATATAAATGCACTAGGTGGAGTTGTTGGTATTTCTAGGACCCACACTACATGGAAGACAATCCATTACTTAGTAGGTTAAGAAATATTGAGTTTCTGGTATACCCCATCAGCAAGGGAGTGATCCTCATCTATGTATTTTATCGCTTCACACATTCATTGTTTATATAAAATGGTGATAATCGATGCATAATACATCATAGATGGATGTTATCAGAGTTATCAGACTCACGAGTGTGTTTTCCCTGGAGAGTACATTGACAAAATTTTATCTAGAATCCTAGGATGGAATTATCCTTGTGTCTTACCACTCATTTTGTCTGCCTTTGTTGAGTATATATGGATATTTGTGTTGTGTGTGCCGTATGAATATACCTATATAATGAATATTGTGCATCACTTTTTGTATGATTTTTGGTTGTCCTGTGCCCTACTGGGTATCATTATACTCACCCATATATAGTAATTTACCACATGTGTCAGGTATTCAGCAGATGATCCCTTTTGATAGGTTCCATGACATACCAAGAGAAAATAGTTTTTTGTAAGACTGGATAGACTGAGGTGTGTCCCAAATCAATTATGACACTAGATCATATCAATGCTTTGTTGGTTGGACATACATTTAGACTCATTATGGTGTGATTTTATTAAGAACTATTTAATTTTATCTACTTTTTTTCATATTCTGGTTGTGATATTTAGATGTATGAATGCATGGTTGTTAAGTAAGTTTTACATTTCAAAATTGTGTAGTCTTATATTTATTTGCATTTGTATCAGTACATTGGATAAGAATATCCATGTTAGTTAAATAAATACTCTGCACTAGTTTCCATCCCCTAACGTATTGGATTCATTCTTGGGTGGTCATGGCATGGGCCCCATTGGGGAGGTTCATGAAAAAAACAATGAAAATAGTGTGATATTCATATTGAGATTGAGATGACCCTTAATATAATAAACAAATTAATAGTACATTTTGATAAAATCATTCCCATTTATTTCACCCTACATTATATAACACACACATATATATATATAGGGACTCTTCATAAAATCCAATTGAGATTCATAAATAATTTGATTGAATTTTGATAGTTTGTTTTTGTATAAAATAATTTAAAATAAATTTCCAACATCACTTGCACACATCTAATTGAGGCTGAGAACTTCATTTATAAAATAATAATATACACGATCATTTGATAATCACAGATTGATGAAGCATGGGTTATTATTAATTAAATTATAATTGATAATTTAGAAATTAATCTAAAATAGAAGGACCAATAATCATGCAATATCATTGACATTACACTATTCATCGAATATTTATTCTTTGATGAAGAATATCCATTTCAGTTTGACGTGGATACATCATTAATATGAATAATATGTCCTGCATATAATGTTTTTAGAAGGTATAATTAAGAAATTTTAGATTCTATTATAAATAATGACATTGATGAACTTGTGGTACTAGTGTTAATAATTCCAATAATTTTAATAGTAAGTGTATTTTACATATATAATCATGTGTTCATATTTTTCATAAACATGTAATAAATAGAATGTTACTGCTAAGGAAATATGTGGGAAAACTATAGGATGATCTTAGAATTTAGTTGGATTTTTAATTAAGGATGAACCATGTAAAATCTAGTTGTACTAATATTTCATTTAGTATTGTAATTGCATGTGTTTGTGAATATTAGCAGCACATATTAGAATTAATCCTATTAACTAGGGTATATGCTCTAGAGTAAAATTGATAATTGAAAATATTATATAAACATGGTTATAGTTGGTTACAGAGACCTACCCACACCTCACAGTGTCGCAACATGATTTATCTAGGGTCTAAAATATGTACTATATATCCTGAGTAAAAACTATAACACTAAGTATACTGAATAAGTCTACTAATAGAATAACATTTTAAAATTTTGTTATATTAGAGACTGTGTGGTTTTTTGGGAAATAACATCCCTTTCTATATATTGTAAGTGGATGGGAACTTTAGAATATATGTACATAGACGTAATTAACATCTAAAGGTTGTGTTGGGTGTTAACTCAGTCATCCCCTAGCGCAAGACAAAAATTCATAACAACACACCTAGTTTAACACTTCCGTAGGGTTTGATTTGGGTTAAACAGATAATATTTATAATAAATTATAACGAATCTATTAAATTAATTAATTTGGTTATGGAATATGGGAGAACTCAACTTAAAGAAACCAATATTGAAAAATATGGATTTAAGTTTATGTAAAAGTTGATATGATAGTTTTTAAGAGTAAAAAATATTTTAATTTATATTTTCATAATTACCTTATAATATAAATATTCATAACTCATTTTAACCCTTTTGGTTTTAGTAATTGCATTCACTAGATATAACCATGTGTTCAGTGGAAAATTAATAGATTAACTTAATGAAAAACTCATCAAAATGTGTGCTAGAGTGAGAGACTTTGTGATTATTACAAACAATCTATCAAAAAATATGATTACAAATGTTATCATAGTCGATGTTCGAAACACACAAATGAATATAAGTATGGAATCACATTAAATATCATGTGATGAATATGATAAAGGAAAAAATTTTAAATTTAATTTTTAAAAAATATGGGAATAAGAACCAATAAAATTTCATAATGTGGAGTAAAAGATTATTTAATTATGGAAGGGTGGGTTTTAGACCATCAAACATCCATATAAAAATGAATAATTATCTTGACAGTATTGAAATACATATATTTAATCAGAATTCATAATCAATAATTCAATTTCCTATTTGTGGTGATGTTTTGAATTATCCAATTCAATTCTCTAATCCAAGGACTGATGAAGATGATTAGCATCACCAACCTCCATGAATAATATGACAATGGAATTCCTATGCAAGAAAAATCCATAAAGTATATCAAAAAATTTAAGACACACATACTCCCCAATTTGTAGTTATTGAGGTCATCTTGAAATCTAATTCTATAAAATAAAAAAAAACTACGATTTTTCTAAAGACCGTTCAATCACCATCGTATGATTTTTTTGTTGAAAAAATCTTATAGTGTAATGATTATTATATTACATTATAATGCATTTATGAATGTTCCCTATATCATTATGTTAGAGAAATATAATGTCACTTTTGAAATTTAATTTATTTGTATAATTTGAGTAATAAATTATTTATTTAAATAATAAAAAAACCTTTAATAGCAACCTATGTTAGTCTATAGTTGAATATATGACTGTGATCTCTGGTGGGAAACTAATTCTACAATAAGAGTCATGATAACTAATCACGAGGGATGTGTAGCTCAAATGTTTAGAAAGAAACCCGATATTGAGATATTTATATCAGGAAGGAAGTGATGAGTTTCTCATACATACACTATTTATTATGAATTTGATAGATAACAAACAATTAAATATTTAGGGATTAAAATCCTTTTTGGGAGTAAAATCTAATGACGAAAAAATATAAACTGTGTAAATTTGATGTTATATTAAATAACATGTGTTACTTTATAAAACCCCAAAAAATAAACATGAATATATTAAAATAAAATTATTATGAAGTCTATAATAATCACTAATATAGTAAATCGTTAAAATTTATTTCATTTAGAAGAAAATAATTATAATGAGTTAATATTGAAAAGTTTATTTTTAATAATTTGTGTATTTATTAATTTACATATTTTATTTTAATAAACTAAAATTATAAAATCTATAATTTTAATTTGATATAATAAATTCCTTTTTGGATTTATCATAATAAAATTTAATTAGTAAAATATATTCTTCATTTAAAAAATGTTCTTTTAATTCGAAAAATAATGTTTTCTCAAAAATTAATTTTATTTTATTTTATCATTATTTAATATTATAATAAATTATTAAGAAATGTTTTTAATAATAATATATGTATTTAAAGAATAATTATATTTTTTAAAAATATTATTTAAACATTTATATTCGATTTCCATTATTTTTAGAGCTAAATTAAAATGTTTCAGTAAAAAATAATATTTTTTGGAATATTTTATTCTAATTAACTATTTTTATGGTGAAATTCGATTTTGGATTTATTTTAAATTTGTATACCATTTTTTATAATAAAATTCTTATGTAATAAAAATTAGTATTAATTATAATTTAATCTTTTATATAAAATTTTAATCATAATTACAGAACTTTTCATAAAAATTATATTATGTGTTATGTGTGTTTATTTTAAAATTAAAATTTCAGGCCCTAATAAAATATACTTGGTAAAATGAGTTAAAACTACTAAATCTGGTTTCTCAAATAAAAAAAATTAATGTTTTAAATTTGATCATTATTTTTAATAAATAAGGTTAAATATTAATTAATACTGTAAAATTAATGTTTGGTAAAAAAAATAAAATGTTAAAAAAAATCCTAAACACGATATAGGGTTTATCCAAAATGTGTGGATTATTATATTATAGACCCAGACAAACTTCCTATCCACTTGTTTCAATTTTTTCCCCTGAATATTAAATATTATCATTACATTATTGAAAATTGTAATTGTTACTTCCTAAAGCACCCTTATCATTCCTTATAAAATAGTAACACTTCCACAACAACGAGACTCTCATATCTTTAACATTTTTGTTAAAATATGAAAATATTCTCCTCTGAGATTCATATCGGATTTACATATACTTTTATTCACCTCAATTATTCATATTTCCTTTATTTACAAGTCTTTTTCAAAATAAAACTCAATCAACGAAAATGAGTATTAATGTCACTGAATTTTTTTATCAATGTAATAATTCATAAATCATATATAAAATTATTAATATAATGAATTATGTATTATTAATATATATAAATTTAATAATTTTAATTGGTAACTAATTACTCAATCCATTCAATCCATTAAGAAAACAATATAACATCCGTTGTGTGTATGTTTAGACAATCACCTCCAAAAAGCGACGTTGTTCCTTTTTCATAATTTCCACTTATAGATGGTAAAAATTATAGATTTTTTGAATTTTTTTTTACTTTTCTTTTATATAACTCTGAAATGATAATTTATCATATATTATCTTTTTATATATTCATTGAAAAATGAAATCATTCATCGCGCATATGTGCCTCCAACTACCATCACCATGAAAAAAATTAATGTGACATCACCACCCACCATTGAAGGTACCAATAATATATTTAATAAGTACATATGATTTTTATTTATTTTTAATTATTCTATATATATTAAATTATCTTAATCTAAATACATACCCTTGCTCAATATATCATTATAACATTTTACCTTCCGGGTTGATTTAAATGCCTATCTAAACAATATTATCAAGATTATGTCATAAATGATAATATGATTTCATATGACCATAATATAATTAAATAATTTAATAAATAATATTTCTTAGTGATTATATAATTTTTTTGTTTATAATTATGATATTTTTTAACATACCACAATTCGATCATTAAAAATATCGAAAAATAGTCCATCAATATTTCCATTTTCACAATCCTTGTTAATTTCATCCAGTTAGTGAAAATAGGAATTATTTATTCCATCAAAAATAATGAATATTCTATATTTAATGAAATAGTAATTATTTAATTTAAACAGCATAATGAAGATTTTACACATCTTCATTCATTTTTATAAAAAATTATAAAACTTCTAATATTCCACAATAAAAACAAACTATAACCAGTTAATATATTTGTATTATATTATTAATATATATATAGTGCATTATGTTTAATTTATTTTTTTGATATATTGAGTTTAGATAATGATCAATTAAGTTAAAATACATGGTAAGGGGTTTCCTCTCAACATTTCATTCTTAAAGACATGTTTTGTTTTGTTAACACAATGTCAATTATTTGGTTTATATAATTAATATTTTATATTTTTATCATGGAATACATTTTATTGATTGTAATCGATGTTATATTTTAATATATCTCTATTTGAATATGATATTAGTTAATTACTCCTCAAATTATATGGGGGTTTTTTCACTCAAATATTATCCTTTGGACATAGACACTCATCTCTAACTATTATCTTCTAGAATTGATATATTATATCTTATGATGATATTATTTTTTATTTAATACTTATATTATTATTAAATAATCTTTCACTCATATGTCATATTCTTTGTTGGACTCCATTATCTTTGTAAAATAGAATATTATTAAGAGTAATTCCCATTATTATAATAAAATTTCCTCGATATCAATGTTTTCATTTCCCATAAATGTTCTCATTTACCTAGTAGAAACTAATATTTATTTTATATCCAATTATCAATTTATAACCATTTATTAATTTTCAAAAATGGTTTCCTCGTCCATTTAACTATGTAGATTATCAATAAAGTTATTTTAAAATATTTTAGTGATTTTCCTTATGTTGATCCCGTGTTCTACACTTATGCATAACATTATAACACATGTTATCTCCTATTAATGTATATTTATTTGATTCTATTTTGAATTAACACTTTATAGTATTTTCTATTTATCTTAAAAAAATCCAGAACATGACTTTAAAATCACATCTTTTATCATGATTTTAAAAAACACTTTAAAAATTAATTTTAATGCTTTATCTTCCATTTTAAATGTATTATTATTAAATAAAGTAGTATATTATAAATCACTAAATATGTACCCTACATAAATAATTCATATGGGTTTTTATGATTTTTATTGTCAAATAATCATGTTTTTAATGAGATACCATTTTTAAAAGTTACGAACCATATTTTATCTCTATGGGTTATTACGAGTAAGATATATGTCATGATTTTAAATGGAACTCATTTGTATGGATATTTATTAGTGGGTTTATATATTATCCTACATTGACTTAGTTATGTGTTTAAATCTTATGAGACAATTATTTTATGAATTGACATTTTTTTATTCAAAACATGAATCATGGATTTTTTTCACAATATAAAGCGATAATTTGTTTTCACAAAATGGAGCATAATGTTTTTTTGTTCAGAGCTTGAATCCTAAGAATTTTTTATTCCCAAAATGAAAAATAGGAATTTTTTGTTCATAATACGAAGAATAAACATTTTGGTTGTATAAAGTAAGTGTTTTAGTAGTTTATTTGTATAGAACATGAAGCATGGGTATTTTGTTTTTCCCAACATGAAGGGTGGGAATTTTGTTTTCAAAACTTGATTCTTGGTTATTTTTTATTCAATTCATAAAATGTGGTAGTTTTTTAGATTATAATAGTTGTTTATTTTCTTCATAATATGAACCACAAACAATTTTTTTGTTTAAAACATTAATGGTGGGAATTTTTTCACTACATGAAGCATGGAAATATTATTTGTTAATAATATTAAGTATGTGAAATTATTTTTCAAAACAATAAGCATGGGTATTTTTTGTTCACAAGATGATCTATAGGAATTTTATTTTTTTACAACATGATGTCTGGTCATATTATTTGTTCACCACATTAAGGATGTAAATTTTTTATTCAAAATGCTATATTTTCTCAATTATTATGTTTGTTTCAATGTTATTTTTGATATTATGTTTCAAGGGAATTATACATTTCCAAAATATATTCTTTTGATTATGATTAATTTATTATGTTTATTATCTCATAATTTAAAAACGTTTCCTATTTTATATCTTGTTCATTTTAGATTTCAAGTACATCAATCACTACATGTGGAAAAATTTTATTTTTACATGGTATTTTCAATATATATTCCTCCACTGATCATGTTTTGTCAAGTTATTATGATCCCACCATTGATAAAATGTTGAAAAGCCTTCCCTTACTAAGTGTTTGAGATAACACCATTCTTATTTTTTCTTTCTCAATATTATAATGATTAGTATAACATAGGATCTGTCTATAACTGAAATTATTAAGATTCAAATGTGGAGAAAAATTCACATGTATTAGAAAATAAGTTTCATATGTAGCTGCTCCGCAAGAAAAAAAATCATCAGGTTTTTGGAATGTTTGACATTTTATGATATTTAATTTATATCCTATAGTAATTTTTTAAAATCTGTATAGGTTTAACACATTATATGTCAAATATAGTGTTTAATGAATATGTTTTTAGCACAATATCTCAGAATAGAGGTTTATGGTGCCACAAATGTATTACACGTATTCATACAACATCATTTCCATAGTCAAGGCTCACTACCGGGGATATCATAGTAGACATAGTCTTATAGTTGACTTAGTTCAATACCCATTACATTATTTCCATAGTAAAGGGTCATTAAATTCCCATTTTGGTTCATATTACCCCATGATATATCATTCTTTACCTAAATAATTTTTGGGATATATAATTTAGATCCCACCTATCACATAATGAAAACCATACTTAAGTGTTCTACATGATCATAAAAACATTCATCATTTCATCATAGACTCATTAAACCATGGAAAATAAATGAGTTTCATAATGATTTATCATAACATAACAATAAATCAAAATAAATAACATGTGTTTTTTCATTATTGTATATCCCCATTTGAGGATAAGAAACATCCAAAGATGTTGATGGTGATGAAAAATACCAATAAATGAGAATTGGAAAATTTAAATAAAGACATGAATAATATCATTATCCTTAAACATAATTAAAAACTAAAACTTTTCCAAGAATATTCATAAAATATTTTCATTGTAAATTATTATGGGAACTTATACATTATTCATTAAATAACATAATTTTCAGGATGATAGGAAATTTGATTCATGTCATATACATTAAAATATGACATTCTTATCCCACATCTATAAAATGAAAAAAAATAAATTCTACAAAAAATTAATAAATATAATTTGAAAACTTTTTAAATAATATAAATGGTTCTGATAGTGAAATTTGTAAAAATTATAAACATATTCATCATACAATTTTAAGAACCTGTATAATGATGAAACATATTTCTAACCCAAAAAGAAGAAATAAGGTTGAATTTTTATAGAAATATTTTATTGATCATTTTAATAAATAATTAGAGAAAAGTAAAGAAAAAAATATAAATAAAATAAAATAAATATAGGATAGAAAATAAACGTGTTTTAATGTATTTCCCTTAAAATAGGTTTAAGCATAAAAAAATCCACGTAAAAATGAGATTACATTATAAACCCTTACTGCATTAGAAAATTTTGATTCTTAAATCCATTAAAATAAATTAAAAAATTAATCATTAAATATCATTATTATAAAGATATTCATTATTTAAAAAAATACAAAAAATATATACAGTATATAAATAGAAATTGGTTCATAATAATAAACATGTAAAAAGTAAATATTGATGTAAAGAAACATTAATATTTTGGTATGATCTGTATTAAAATGTCATAAAATGGAGAAAATAGATGTATTTTTAGATAAAAATAATTTTCATGATAGTAAAATTAAAATAATTTCATTTCTAATTTACACACCACACAAAATAAAAAAGTTTTCAATATGTCATATGTCACACAAAAATGAAGGTGATATGAAAAACCCTTACCTCTGGTATTTAATTTCATCACACACATTCTTAAAATATTTTATAATGAAATTAGATTATTATAAAGTTAGAAAAAACCATATTTATAATTATATTACCAGATATGATTGACTTATAATTTCTAATAATTTCCTTATTAATATTTCCTCATTAAATTCATTATTTTGGGCATTCACTGTTTCATTTTTTATACATGTTTTGGTTCAGCATTTATATTCTATTGACCCTATCCATGGATACATAATCTAAATAATATAAATAATGAAATAAATAAAATATTTTCTCCATTATATACACTTTTATAATCATCCATATATGTTTGTTATGAAAAAATAAATTCATCCCTTTATAGAGATAGTTATTCATATATATTCATGAGTAATGTTTCTATTTATAAATGGTTTGAATAAAATAATTGTGTATAATAATATAAATTTATATAATTGTAATGATATCATCAATATCATATATATTCATTAAAAATATGTTTATGATCACCGATGTAAATAAGATATGAACAATGAATAACATCACTTTGGGAGGTTATAGTCCACACATATGACTAAACACATATCATTTTCCAACTTATGAAATGGTAGTCTATAAATAATCATGGATGATAATTTTATTTCCCTTCAGATAAAAATAAGATAGAATATGGTTGAACCATTAGAGTAACAAAATTTTATTTTATAAAATAAACTTATTAAATAATTTTAAAATTGATATAGAATTTTTTTGAGGAGGTTATGGTAGAAAGAATCTCAAAATATAATGGTAAATACAATTACCTCTTATTCTATAATATTCCATTTAATTTAATTGTAACCCTGCATGAGAAGGTTTTCTAGTGAACCTAAGACATATATTTAATGGGGAAAAATGTTGAGAATATATTTTGGTATATCAAGGAAGATATACGATGCTAAATTTTTATGGAGAAGTGATTGGTTCCCTTTTATGTGTTAGGTGGGAGGAAAACTTCTAAATATATAAATCATTTTTATATATATACTACCTTACTCAAGATAAGTTGCTACAATTTTTTTGTTTCCAATATAATATTGATAAGTTTGAAATCCTATAAACTAATGATATTTAATCATGTTTTTTTATTTTAATCCCATATATTTGGTAAACACTTTTTATATCCCTAACCTTAGTGACAAGATAATTAGTCTTAATGGGTTAATATTATCACTCTAAGTGTTCATTTCGATTATTATTGGACAATAGTTCATATTCTAGATCAATTATAACTCAATTGATAAAATATATAACATTTCAAGATTTTATAATAATATTTCTAAAACATGTATACCTTAAATATCATTTAAAGTCACTTTCATGAACATTAACATATTTTGAATTTAATGGAATCTTGATTATATTGGAATTGGAATATAATAACATTCACCATACAATATATATTATAATTTTCCATAAAATTATTATAAATCTATAAATCAACAAAAGAAATTCAAAAATAAAAATTTTAAATAAATTTTCTTTGTTTTTTGTTTCATATGAATTCAATGCATCAACGATGACTAAGGGATTCAGAATGTTTTACCATTACCATAAATAAAAAAATTACAATCTTAAAAATAATTTATTAATATTATAAACAATCATTATCGAACATTAAAAAAATATTTTTAATTCTTATGAAATCATATTATATATATTAATAGAAGGAGAGTGATATTTTTTAATTATCATTTACCAAAAATAATATAATGGTCATTATGAAATGAAAATAGCATCATATTTCATACCTTAGAATATAGGATTAGTTTAGTGAAAAAACTTATAAAATGAAATAAGTACTAGTTTTTAAGATATTTTGGAAGTTTTACCAAATTATTTACCTCTAATAACCCATTTTATCCTTTACATTGTTGATAAACATATATAATGGTTACTATTTATTATGTCTAAAAATGAAATGGAAATAATTAATATATTTGAAAATTCTTATACCATATATGGTATCCACTTTCTATGTTGTAATTTATATTATATTTTCAGAATAATTTTTTTTAAAGTTTACAAAATGTAGTGAATATGAGTTTTTAAAAAAAATGAATGTATTAAAAATAATAATAATTTTATATTAAAAACACTTATGAATTTAATTTCAATATAATTAATCATATTATGATTAAAAAAAGAAGTCTTATTTTTATTTCAAGAAAAATAAAAATGGAAAAGAACCTTGTATAACCATGGTTAGAAAATAACTAAGAAAAATATTTTTTATTTGAATAAAAACATTACTTAGATTTCCAAAATGTCAAACATATATTTATAAGATCTAAATTTTATTTTTAAATGAATTATATTTATTATTAAATTTATCTTTTTCCTATCAAAAATAAATTTCTATAAACATTAAATTCATTACTATACTATGACAATGTTATAAAAGTGACATCATTTAAAAAACTGATAATTTTCACTATTAAAAAAAATCATTTTTTATTTCAAAAAATTTCATCCAAAGATAATTTTAATAATAAGAAACAATAAAATAATTTCATTTAATTCAATAAAAATTATAAAAATCATGCATTTTATTTTTATATTTAAAATGAAAATTATAAGGGAATCTGGCATTTATATAAAAATAACCCCTAAAAACATCAACATTTTTAACATTATATTATTTAATTATTACCATACAAAATTGATTATTTGTTTCAAAATAAATAAAAACTATTTTTTACTAATGAATATTTATCAACATATATTTATATTTCGATTATTCAAATTTATACTGCCAAACCAACAAATAAGTTATGATAACCATATTTAAATAATAGTATTTCCATGGTATATTTGTGTTTATTAACACTCATTGTTGTCAGTGGTACATGATATCAAACACAATATTTAGTTAAAATAAAATACATTCTAAAATCATGTTTCCTTATATGTCAACCCTTCATTCTTCCCTTAACATTTGGATTCTCTAGAGGAGGGAACATGTGTGTGCATTAGCAATGTTTATATCAGATATCATCCATGAACAAATTTTTATGTTCATAAATATTTTTCATTTATTTTTTAATGAAAAAAATGATCCATTAATTGATAATTTAATTATTATAGGTTGGTATTTATTATTATTAAATTGAAATATGTTATGATAAATATATATTGTATTGATAATATGATTTAAATATAGTTCAACTATCAAGTCATATTTTGTGATATACTCAAATAAAATAATATGATATGTAGTTTCTTTAGAGGGTCTCTCAATCATAATAATGATATATTAATTTCATTAATAGTGACAGAGTCAAATCATCTGATATACCTTAGTCTTGAGGGATGTCATACCATTTTCTTTAACGCTCACTATTTCTTGCATCATGCCATACTAATGATAACATGTCATAAAGGGTGATATGATTGGTATATAATTATTTAAAAAATCAATTAAAAATAAAAATTATGAATGATCTATAATATATTTATTTCACATTGAATCACTTGAATTACTACCTATAATAACCTCCCATCATAATTTTAAATTCATTTCCTCCTTTTGATTTCACTGATTGATAATAATAAATATTACGGAGTCATATTCAAAGATATATACCATTAAAAAAAATATATGACTTCCATAACATATTAATATTAATTAATTACACACATGACCTTTGAATTTCATATTTTACTCATACATAGTGGATTCTTCAATGATGACTTGGGATCATTATCAATTACTACATAAAATTATTATTAAAAACACATTCTATATTTAATACTCACATTGAGTCTATGTCCTATTCATAACATAAAAAATAAAAAATAAATACATGAATTAAAGGTTTTACATAACAATATAATCCATAAAAACCATTATATTATGAAAATGTTGATTTTATTCCCGGAATTAATATTTAACACAAAAACAGATTAAAATAATATAAATGTGTATTTCCAATTATTTTATGAAATTTATGGTGGTTATATTCAACTAATTACTTGAAAATATATATAATTTTTTCCACCCCCATGTGTATAAATTTTTATTTTATAGGAATAATTTTATATCGAGGTCACACTTACACATCTCAAGTAAGAATTGGAGAGGAATTTAAATTCTATCATTCATAAATTAATTTTTTATCTTATATGAATATACATTCATGATTTGTTTATGTTCAATAATATTCATTTAATACTATATCTTACCCATGCACAATGTAACTATATTCCATGAAATATCAGTCTCTCCCCTTAATGTAATATAATTTGTCTGTCAATTTATGAATAATTTTCAAAAACATATTGTAATTTTCATTTAAAACCATCAGTTTAGACCAATAATTATGTATTTTAAATGGTTATTTTTGATATAAATGTATAATGGTAATTATATAAACAAATTTATTCTAAAATAAAAGGTGACCCTTATAAGTATAATCAATGATAAGACTTTTAAATATTAACAATAAACACCCCAGTCATTCCCCTTTAATAGTATCACCCATAAAAACCTTATTCCCTTTTTTATTGTTAATTACAAGTATATAAATTAAAAATTTGAGAGATTTTGTCCTCAGAATTTTAATATTTTTAAATTTCAATTATTTTACCTTTTTCATATATATATATATATATTATCTATATATTAAGAGTAAAAATACTACAATAATATTTTAATTTTTGTAACATCACTGCCCATAACCATATAAAAAATCCATCACTATTTCCCAAAAAAATATATTTCTTCCCAAAAGATTCCAGGATAATTTTTACCCACATTTATTTTGAATAAAATTCACATAAAATAAATAAAGAGATTTATATGAAATGATTTATTATCATCTATTATTTCTTACCTATAAGGTATTACATAGTCTCTAATGATTTAAAATATGGAAATATAATAAATGCGGTCTCAAATATAATGAAATAAATTTTCAATAATACATTAATAATATTTGTAATAGAAATAAAAAAAAACTATTTTTAATGATAATTACAATAATTTATATACCCCATTATGTGACCCAACTCTCTCATGTAAAAGATAAATTTTAAATTAAAAAAAAGGTACAAAAACATATAATTTTATCAGGTTAAAAATAATTTGTGGGAAAGAAGAAGCATGGAGAGAGGGATTATCCTCGACTGGGGGCTAAACCAAGTGTCGTCGAGGGATGTGTTGTGCCCTCCTTCAGAGGTTGGGCACGTGAGGCCGTCTGCCCCCCCCCCCCCCCCATCCGATCTTCTGGAGCTACCAAAGGTCTCAGAGCCTCTCTTTCCTTCCTCGCTTCCCCCAGAGGTGCCTATGATCAAAATCTCCCCTGAAGGGTTCAAAATTTCTAAGTGAGTCATCTCGTTCTCCTTGTTGCCTTTCAAATTTCATGAAGTTGCGGGGGGTGTATTCACACACACTGATTGCAAAGTTTGGTCCAGATCGCCCCCCTGTGAACATCTTCAGAATGTATTTGTCTTCCACTTGGGGATTCCAGCAAGTGGCTGTCATTGGGGTTCTCTACAGCTATCACCTAAGTGTTTATCTCCAGTCCTTTGAGGATTTTTCCCAGGCCTGGTTTAGTGTTTCATAGAGGTGGCACAACCGCCCTTTTCATCTGTTCTGGTGTACGGTTGATTTTCACAGGGGACGTGATTATAATCGCTCTGCCTTGTGGATCCACCTCCCAGTCCTACCGCTTCCTTTTCAGAACCCTGGTGTATTGAAAGGGATTGGAGACTGTCTTGGCAGCTTCTTGTGTGCTGACGATTCTACCACTTGAGTCTTACAACCATGTTTTGTGTGCTTGTGTGTTGAAATGGATTTGTCTAGGGTTTTCCCTTTCCAAATTTGGCTATCTCTGGGTGGTGAGGATGGCATCTAGAAACGTATCATCTATGAGGAGGTTGTAAGTTATTGTTCTTTAGGCTTCTATTAAGGATATTCGTGATCCAGATGTCACTGGAATTGAGGTTGTCATCGAAGAGGTCCCTCAACATCCTATGATGCTCAAGAGGATCAGTTCCCCTCTGTGGTTGAGGATCATGTTCTGCCTCCGGTCTCTACATAGGTTCTGGTTCCACCCTCATTTCAGGCCCCTGTCTTGGTGCACCATGGCTTCCCAATCTCCCCTATTCATTTGACTTTGATTATAAGAGATCAGGGGGTGCCTTAAGCTATCTGTTCTCCAAGGGATGGGCAGGTGTCTAGTGGGGGACTGGCCAGAGGTGCCTCTCACTGGCTAATGCTGGAGCGGTTTCGGTTGAGAAGGATTCACAGAGGTCTCCGTTGAATAAGGGTAAACATGTAATGGTTGATAAGGATGATTTTACTATTTATCTTGGTAGGAGGTCAAAATTGCGCAACAATTATGTCTTCCCTCATGATGGAATGGTATGTTATGATGCAGGGATCCCATCCTTCCCTCCTCAATACAGGGAAGCTAGTATAGGTAATGATACCCCCAATGCTGACATGGGTGGAAGTTCAACCTCTCATTGATCTAGTCCTGGTAATGTGGTGCATTCTCCATTATGTGACATTTTCCTGAATCTATCTAATTCTCCTCAACTCTCTTCGAGGGGATGGTCCAGGAAGTTGGTGTTAGTGATCCTAAGTAGTATTTGCATGAGAAGTAAAACCAGACATTGATTAAAGTGGATGTTTTATGCTGCATTGACTTTTTTGTGTGGCTTTTTGTTGTGAAAGTCTTCAGCCACACTACTAGATCTTCCTCAGATGTGGTTTCAGAGCAGGGAGAGTTCACGAGCACAACCATTATGATTTTTATAATTGAGAGGGTATGGTGAATGCCATCGGTATCAGGCCTATGCATCTTTGCACGGGATAGCTTCCCGAGTGTCCATGCAAAGGTTGATGCTTGACTTAATGATATTGATGCTTGGTAGAGGAAGCTCCAAATATTCTTGGTTTGGGTGACATTTCCTTTTAATGTTTTTATTTGGATGTTACTATTAGGGTTCTAATTTACCCTTAAAAGTACCATTTGAAATTACCAAATAACTGGATTTGGAGGATCATGTTAAACATATAGAAAATACATGTGTACAGGGGATTTAAAAATAATAACGATTCATTAAATTATATAATTAATAACCAATCATTACATTAATAAACATAATAATATAAGCCATTATAATTTCAAATAAATTAACTTTTCCATAAATGAAATTGTAAGGGTTAATATATGAAAATATATATTTCATGTTTAGATATTGATATATTTATAAAAAAATACTATGGAGAAAGACAAAATTTCAGAACTTATTTTATTCCTAAATAAATTAATAGATCTTATTTTCCCCCAAACTCATTTATAAATTGTCCTCTTTTTAATTTAATCATGATTTTTCAAATCAAATTGATAGTGATATGAGAGTATATAAGTAAATATTTATGACTGGTATGAAATGATTAATTTTTTGTAGATGGAAAAATGAGGATGTCAATATTATTCTTTATTTTTTTCATTTACCTTTCAAGAATAATCAATATTATTCTATCATAGACTGGAAACAACATAATTTAATAAAAGTAATAAAAAAATCTAGGAAAAGAAACACAATGTTTTTATAATAAATTTTTTATTTTAAATTAGATAACAAATTTTAAAATATAAACCTCCATAAAAATGATTACATATTAATTCTGTTACTTTTTCTCTAAGTTATATCAGAATTATTTCTTATTAACTCAAATGAATGAATCATTACGGCTAACCAAAACCTCATATCATGATCTGATTACTCAATATTAATAAATTATAACATAAAATAATTTAATATATATTTTTATTTTATTAATAAAAAATCATTATTGATTGTCCTGAGAGTTAGGGATTGAGAAAAAAGGAAATAAAGAGAATGAAAATATAATTTTTAGTTCAAAATGATATTATACATTGAGAAATTCCTTACTTGTTTTACTTACAATTCTTAATATTTATTTGATCTAATTCATTATCACTAAATAGGAAAACAAAATTTCATTAAACTATCCAAAATTATAAATTTAAAAATTTATTAGAAAAATCTATAATCAGGGTTCCCATATAAGCACATTAATCAATATCTCAACTATGTTTTATAAGAAAGAGAACTCCCAAATTCATATCCTGCACATACTCAACTTACTATATGAAATCATTTTCCTAAAATCACTTGGGTCACTCAAATACATAATATGAATTATGAATCTTGTGATGGGAAGGAGAAAACATATTAATATTAAAATGAAAATTACCAAATAATGGCTCAGGTGGATAACAACTATCACATATTTTCATCCTTATATGCTCTATTTCATTCACATTAATATTTAAATATAAGAAACAATTTTGATAAATTCACCATTTATTGAAAAACGTTTATATCAATATTTCATAATAATTATGTTTATATAATTCATAGAGGGGGAACATGAATAATGATAAAACACTAAATAAACAAAAAAGTAACCCCAAATCCCATATTGGTGGAGAAACTCAAGAGAGCTTCACTGTATCACCATACCCACTATATGATTATCATCTAAATTATTCAAAATAAAAAATATATTCACCCATTGACATGTATACTCATAAAAATAATATATTATATATATCTAGATCATATAACGTGGGCCATCCATGTTGTGGTTTCCATAACATATTCTAGATTCTTTCAATAAGCTTTGGTAGATTTACATTTAAACTCAGCTTCTTAACTAAAACAATTATGTAAATTTCATATCAAAATATACCAAGTGTCTTCCATTAAAACTCAAATGAAATTACCCTAATGTTTTGGTTCATATGATGGAGTGTGTGTTCATTTCATATATCTGATCACATTATTTCATTTAGGACTTTGGTATGATATTCATGAATTTTCATTGAGTATTATTAAATGAATACATTAATACATCAATTTTTTATTGATTTATCAAATGTTATGAATTTTTTTTAAATTACCATGTGTTATGATAATGTTATTTTTTATTTATGGAAATACGTAGTACCATTTCAACCAAACCATTATATTTAATGATATACCCTAGTTCTATAAGATGATTTTTTTAAATGTATTTGATGATAATAAAAATTATATGGGTTTTTTATAAAGGGATATTTATTTCATTCATTTTAAATATCCCTTTTATAAGGGATGAAAACCCATTTACATTAATTTTCAACATTATTTGTATCATATCATACTGTTGATGTTATGTTATAAAAGGAGATATTGTTTTAATGGAACTATTTCTCACATGGCATAAAATAGAGCATTATGAGTGGTCCATGACTCTCCTATTAAATTTTATGTAATTGAACAACCTACGTAGAGAATCTTCTATAAATAGGATACAAAATATGCAAATTTTTATTGCATCAAGTGAGGCTTTCCAATATCATCGAGTACTATTCACTTATTGACATGTTATGAAATTAAATATACTTTTCATATTGTAATATTTTTTATTTTTCACACTAATGTAATTATCCTTTCACATTTAACTCATGCGTAGTTGAGTCTTTAATAATGATATAGGATTATAATTAATTATGAAATATTACACTTTTATGAAAACCCCATTATATCTTCAAAAGACACATAGAATCATTGAACTATTATAATCTAAAAAATAACCAAAACATTAGTTAATATTTGAACATTACATTAAAATCTAAAATATCATTGAAATAATTTAAATATCCATTCTAGGAAAATTTTAAATTTAACACAAAAATAGACAAAAATAGTATAATTGTTTCATTTTTCCTAATATTATGAAACTTTTTGAGTTATATTTGTTACATTAAAATAGAAAGATCTATCTCTATAACATGGGTAATAATATAAACACACTACCAATGTTGTCAATAATTAATTGCATCAAATACACCATTTCATCAAGAGATAAGATGTCGATTCAAAATGGTTGATGAAAACGTAAATCTTATATAGGGTAGGTGAGGTGGTTCAAAATATCTATCTAGTCATTGATGGATATCCATCCTCTAACATCTCTAATTTTAATTTATCTTTAAATTCCCCTTTTATGTAATATCATCCCACTAATAAATGAAACATACATCCAACCTCCCTTTACGTCCTCCCATTGTAATATATAAAATATAAATTGGGATTTTATTAAAATTATTTAAAAAGAAATAATCAACCATATTTTTTTAAAAATGTAATGAATGTTAACATCATTATTTATTCATTGGTCTTATTAAATTTGATAAAAAATATGTCATGAAAAATTTACCCATATTTACTATATTACTCTTTATGTTTTCAAAAAAATAATAACATACATTTAATTATCTAGCACGTAAATCTCATATTTTTCCCCTAAAGTAGGTGAAAATTTCTATATGAATCAAACTTAATAAATAATTTTTTAATTAAGTACTATGAAATTTAATTGAATTGTTAACATAATTGTGATCCTTAATTTAAAATTAATAAAACTAAGAAGAATGAAATTTTGGAGCATAATTGAATTTTTTTTATAGGTTTACTCTCCATAAATAAATTTTTAAATATTCCATAATCAATATATGAGGATTGGGGGGATATATCTCTTATCCCAAATGTTTAATCAAACTAAATCATTATTATGTGTACACATGATCATAAATTCTAATATAAAATCTATAATATATTCCTTATTTATATTAATTTTTTTTTCCATTAATAGCTTATCCAATAATAAAATTTTATCCTATTTTATCCCCATTTAATACAAATTTATGGGATTAATCAACTTTTTATTGTTTACAAACCTACTTAACTATTTATCAAACATGTTTTTATCCCTACATTATCATAAATATTGGAAATGTCGTATATGGGTTTCAATGGAATCATAAAAGGAAAATTTTCCTCTCTGTTATTAATTTATGAAACAGGTTTGATGATTTTCTAAGAAAGGGATATGTGGGATTTTATGGTCTTATTTTATCATCCTTACATATATGTCTTATGGAGATATTTTTTATGGTGAAAAAAAACATGGTCTGGCCTAATTGGTGGGAAATCAGTTTTTTCTTTTTTCACATTGGTATTAAAATATAAATTGGATAAGATAACGGTTTATATAAAATGATGGATAGTAATGGATAAATGGTGATATTGGAATTGTGGAAACCATTATGATGACTATTCCTATGAAATACTAACAAAATTTTGATTTAATGAATATTGGTTGTAGGGGTTTCACGAGGCATTAAATGCAGCTACTGTAAGAAAAATTGATGGACTTGAGTTTACATAAGGGCGTTAATATGGAATTCATGTTTAGAAAAGGAATATTTGTGTTGTATTATATAGAAAACCGATTAGTAAGGTATATTTTGGTTTTTTATTTCCAAATGTATATTTTATAAAAAATAAAATTCCATGATATGATGTGTGGAAAAAAAATTATGTATTTGTGATTTTGATGTATGTAATAAGAATATGAAAATATAAAATTTTAATGTTAGTTATCATATTTTACCTATTTTAGGTATGGAATAAGGGAAAATAGTTTTATTGAAGTATGATATTTATGTTTAATGGAATGTGAACTTAAGTAAACAATGAATTGGGTACAAAATTATTTATTTTCTATATTGGTTCATGGAAATATTATTCCATATATAAAAAATGGAATACAAATATGGTCTTAGGGGTAGTTCCTAATAATTTTTTTTAAAATGAGACCTTTCTTTTATATTAGCCTTTTTTTGTTTAGTGTTTTTATGTCAACGACATTTTTTATATTATAGACAATCAAAGAGGTAGGGTGGATATAATTGTTAACCTTTTATCAAATATTATTCCTTTTAAATGTCAAAATCAAATAGTTTATAACCAATATTTTTACGATCCTATTATAATTCTAATGTATAATTATTTTTTTTAATTTTCCATTAAACTCAATGTCACAATAATATTAAAAATGATGCACAAGAAGAACAATATTTAATTTTTTAATCGCCTAATATGGGACAAATAATCCATATGATTTGATTATTTAACTATCAACATATTAAATTACTAGAAAAAACTTATGAATACATGAAATGTTTGGTAAATTACCATCCCTCATTTCCACTTTCTAAATTTCATCTCACCTTTACTTATAAATATAGGATTTAAATTAATTTACTAATGATAAACAATATATCAATTAGGATTGACATATTATTTGGATAGGATCATTATTTATATTGATGTATATTATATTAGGACCTATCCTCATATTTTTATATGAAACCCATAACCTCATTCTCTTCAAGAAAAATATTTTTAATGAAAAACACTATTTTATAACTATTATTAAAATATTCCTTCCCTAGGATTTATAATGGAATTGCTCTATCTATTTTCTAATATTCAATGTCAGCATTCCATGATCATTGCTAAATTTATTTTTCATTCAATGGAATAAAATAATATACTATCTCCTCTCCATGATCACCACATTAAATATATTTAAAATATTTCATTATTACTCATTTCTTGATTTTTTCACATTTAAATCCCTTTAACTGATGGACCATATTTATTTTGATGTTTCTTTCTCATAATTCCCATCTATTTCATCAAAATTCCTGAGCTAATGTTCAATGGATATTATTATATGTTTTAAACTATATCAATGACATTATAATATATTAAATGTAATTTCTAAAATTTCTAATAATATCATATCCAAACAATTGTTTATACAAACATTTTTATAAGTACTAAATTTACCTCTAAAATGATTCTCAAGGTTTAAGAAGATAAATAAATATAATATATCTCTACCTAAACTAAAATATAATATTATTTAAATATTCAGGATATTATACTAAAAAAGATCTCATAATATATTAAATGATTCATATATTCAAAATTTGAAATTCAAACTTTTAATTTGAATATGCATATTAAAAAAATTTATTTTATCAGTCATATTACTTTTCACCATATAAATATTTTTTTTTTAGTTCTTTACATGATGAAAATTAGTTATTATCAGGTATATGGTCACTTTACATATTGTAACATCCACAGGCCTTTCCTATTGTTTCATTCATGGTCACATCTCATGGAATTCATGGTAGTTTTTCCTAATTGTAAAAAATGATTACAATCACTTCATTTGATAAACCTTACAAGGAAACATATTCATAACCACTTCCATTGATATACATTAACATGATAAATTTTTATTTATACATCTTTATTTTTTTCATTATGTGTGACTCATTTTTTTGTAAATTTAGTTATAAACACTCATTGAATTTTATTAAATTTTCTTTTTTAATACCTCTTCAACCAAAACACCTATAAAACATCATAAAATATTATCCTAGTTTATTCAAAATCTCCAACATTTTATACAAAAAAATATCCCTAGACTTTTTATCATTATATATATATAACATTGATTTTATAGAATTATTTCATCCAGAATAAACATATATACAATCCAAAAATTACACAACACATTCAAGAAAATATTTAGTCATGGACATAAATGTTTTTACCATATAACATATAATCTTTATACATATATTATTTATAAATATTAAATTGTTTTTTTTAAAATATTCTTAATTCTTTTATTATTTATCAATAACAATTCATAGTAAATTATTTTTCATAAAAGTAAACTTTATTCATAACCATAACATAATAACATTATTTTATAATAGTAATCACTATATTAATTTATATCTTGATTCTTTATCCTTATTATTTGGAAAAAAATATAGTAACCTAATAATCAATTAGGTATAAAATTATACCCCATTTTTTCAATATTAATCACATGTATCCCCTTATTGACACAAACAAACATTTAATAAAATGTTTCTTTTTATCATATGAATTCCATTAAATAATAAACATCCATTTTGTATCATTATGTCTAACCACACTCGATTCAATGAACAATGTAATAAAAAGATAAAAATATGAATTAATCATATTATATTTCAATTCAACATAAATCCCCAAGATTACACAGTATTTTTATTTTAAAATAAATTTAATATCTTGTGTTGTACACTACACCAAGATAAGCTTGCACTACACACAACACCGTCTTAGCTTGTGCTACATGCAACAACGAATATGAGTGCACCATGACCTCTCAAACTATATAATTTAAAAAAGTTGTGAATAATATTAAAAACATTTTGAAATATATATATATATATATCGTGTAATATTAACATCCTTATTATGTGTTTATTAGACATTATATAGGAAAATTTCATTTAAAAGATAAAAGATGTATTTTACAAAAAAGAAAAAACTTTCCTCCCTTTCATGGTGAACCCTTTTAAAATACAATATTTGATACTTTTATATATACATTTTGACAAAATTAAATTATTTATTAGATGTGGGATTAAAAATTTAGTTTGGATAATGTTTTGGTATTTTTTTTGTTAAAATCCATATTTTAATGAATAATGGGAAATACTGTAATTTAATTTAAAACTACTTTTTCATCTAATTTATCAATATAGTTAGATTGTTTTATTAATTGGTTTTAAAGGGAAATTGAATTCTGTTTTTATCATATAATCCAATTTTGGTCATTTGATATAATTTCTCATTGAAATTGGACCTAAACACATGTCAATCATTTGATATTTTTTACTTCTTAAAACCCCACTTTTTGGTGTTGACAATGAAAATTAATTTTAAATTAACTTATTACAACTATGTATTATGAATTTATAAACATGGATTATTTATTTGGAATATTAATTTCCAAATTGTGTATATAAGTACCATATATTTTTTAACATTATGAATAGTAATTTTAGTAAATATTTTTATTTACCATGGTTAAAGGATAAATAAGTTTAATAAGGGTAAAAAAAATAATACTATAATAACATAAAACTATGCTAACACAAGTCCTAATCATATTAGATGATATATGGACGATCATGATCATCCTTATGTCATTTTTAGGACCCCATGGAGCCACTTGGGTGTGATAATGACCTTTTATAATGTTTAATTTAAGTAAATATGAAATATAACAAAAACGTGTATCTCCTAAGTAAAACAATTTTTATTTGGTTTTTATAAATGATTTATTCACCAATAAATATTAATTTGGAAGCTAAAAATATTTCTTACAACATTGTTGTTTTTATAATTTTTAGAGATATAACTCTTTATGAAGGAGATGACGGAGCAATCGAGAAACTCCGACGAGAAGGACTCACATGCGCAGGTCAGGGCTACTGATCCGAAATCTAGGGAAAGGTTTGACTTTTTTTGGGATGATCATTTGGGGAATAAGGATCTATTTGATTAGTGTACTTCTAGGTATGATCACACAAGTTCTTTGGGGACATCTTCATAACCGTCTCATATGAAGAAGAACTTCGCCGAAGTTGTTAAATCTCTGGTGAATGTGGCGTTCTATGATTTTGTTCTTCTTTCTATGGGAAGAATCATTCACAAAGGTCATGTATTTCTTGTCTCTACAAACCAAGAAGACATCAAGGAGAGTATCAAGCTCTGCATGTAGTCGATTATTGCGAGGGTTTTGACTCTGAAGGGTGAGAGAGCCTGGTAGTTTTTCTATATGGTGAATAGGATTTTGGAGATATGGGGTTCTGGGGACTGGTGCAAGATTGCCATGGGAAGGGGATACATTCACATAGTCATATTTTATGATGAGATAAAGAGAAATTCTTGATGCCTTGGTGATTTATCGCTAAAGAATTGAATTCATAGGATTCATAAATGGGGTCGTAACTTCTATCCTTTCGATGTGAAGAATACACATAATCAAATGTGGATATGAATTTGTAGGATCCATTGGCTCTAGTGGAATCCCATGATCATATGAGATATTACATAATCAGTTGGAAACAACATTAGGATTGATAGGAAAATGGGAAATCCATGATTTTGGCACTTTTACTGGGTTATGGATGAAGTAGACATGGCTGCCACTCTAGTTGAGGATGAGGTACTCAATATTAGGTATGATAGTTTTAAATTAGAAATCCACTATGAAAGGAAGCCAAAGTTCTATTTAGATTGTTGTGTTTTTTTGACCTAGTCCATGAATGCAATAGGTCTTAATTACGAGGATTTTGTTACATCATGGGGCATGATGAGGAGTCTTGTAGGAAGGGTGGTGATAAGGATAAAGGGACACTGCGAGGTGACTTATCCTTTGAGATGTTGAATACAAAAGAAGTGGAACTTGGGTTGGATCCAGAGGTGGTTGTTATTGTTAGCATTGTTGATATTGAGATGTTTTCTATAGATTTAAATGTATTTCTTATTAAAAATCCAGTAAGGATTGTCTAAATGGATATGTCACTGTATTCATGGAATGAAACTATGGTTTCTAATAATACTGTGGTGCATTGTCCAGATACTAAAAAGGAGGATTCCTCTTTCATCCCTACTCTTGTGGTTCTTAATAACCCAGTGGTGCATTTTCCCGTTGCCAACATGCAGGATTCCAGCCCTCTTTCTGGGACTCTGGTTGTAGTACCATGTAGGAAGACCATGATGGCTTGGGTGGTTAAGACATGTTCTGAGCAGCATGTTCATGGGGGGTGGTTATGCTTTGCTAAGCCCGATGGGTGGGAAAGGCTCTCCCCTTCATGACTTGGAGGTCATCACTACTTTTTTGGGGGTTGTTCATGAGCATGACATAGAGGCTTCAAAGGAAAATTTCTTGTTGTAATCACACCAAGGTTACTCTTCCAAGGATTATCTTATAGTGGATGATCCACCTCATGAAATGGAGGACCCCTTAATTCAAGTCCATAGTGTGAATGCAGCCAAGAGAAAAATATAACAGGATTCCCCTTTGGGTATCCCCCATTCACTCAACAAATTCATTCCTCTTCGTGGGAAGTTGTGAGCTGATGATTATGATGTTACTTATAAACCTGATGATAAGAATGGTACTTCCATAGTGGAAGAGCAGCCTAAAGAGAAAGGACAATGGAAGAATAAGAAGATTATGGTGGAATTACAAAGGAAGGATAGGCCTCACACCAATGGAAAAACAACTTCAACTAAATGAAGATCCTATTTTGGAATTTTCAAGGGGTTGGTAATGCTTCCATGGTCAAGGCCCTTAGGCATTTCATTAAGACCAAAAACCCTTTGTTGATTGCCTTAGTTGAACAAATGATGAACTTTGATAAGTGGGTTGCTTTTAAATGGGAAACTCTTGGCAACTCATTTGTCTCACAGAATCTGAGTGACAATGGAGCTGAATCCCTTATGATTCTCAATCATGACAGCGTTAACCTATTATATTTCATTAGGAATCAGTAGGTTTTCTATGTTGCTATTCGGTTTCAGGGATTCACTATTACTTTCTGTTTTTTATGCATCCAACTTCTACCTCAAAATAAGGGAGTTGTGGAGAGATTATGAAACCATTTCTGCTCAGGTGCCTCATAACTGAGTTTCCAGGAGTGACTTCAATACAGTTCTCTGGCATGAGGAGAAAACGAGAACCCATTTTAATAGGTTGGAATCCACTGATTTCTCCTCATGCATCGACAGTTGTCATCTGACTAAAGTACCCATCATGGGTGCACATTTTACATGGAGATGGTACACCCTCAATGGGTGTCAAGCCAGTAAATTGTAAAGTTTTTTTTGTTAAAATAGATGACATACATGATGACATTATGGTATCAGGGGTGACTTTAACCAAATTTCACTCTGATCACAGTCTGATTTTAGTGTATGTTTGCACCAATCAGAGGCAATCCTCCCCCATTCCCTTTATATTCAGCAATGCCTAGCTGGTTACTCTCAGATGTAGAGAGGTTATATCTAATGCTTGGATGATGGTATAGATTTTCACCCCTTGCAATTATTGATAGTAAGCTGAAACATGTGAAGAAGCGGTTCAAGGATTAGAGAAAGGCGTTATTTTATGATATGAAAAATGGCATTGAGGCGGTAGAACAACACCTCTTGTCTTGATAGAATGCAAGTAAAAATTAGTATGTCTCAAAACGAGATGAGATTCAGGCTATTTTTTGCCTTCATGACCTTCTTGCACATCTGGAAAGGCTTTCTAAAATCCAATATAATAATAAATGGCTGAAAGAAGGGGACATGAACTCAATGTTTTTCAAATGTTTTCATCGAGAGAAGAATACACATTGAAGTATCACTGCTGTTGAAATCAATGGATCATTATACAACTCAGAGGATTAAATACTTAGTGATATTATTATCTATTTTTATGACAAATAATTAGAGAAAGGGAATCACAACTTTTTCCACCGGCTTGATAATATGTAGGCCAAAATTGGTGCTCAACACAATCAGATGTTGGTGGCAGCACCAATGGAGAAGTAAAGGAAGGATGCATTCACTACGGAAAAATGCAGATTTAGCGACGGGTTTTTTTCCGTTTCGTGGCGGTTTAAACAACCGCTAAATTGCACATCGGGAAACTTTTCATGGCGGTTTTCAAAATCATCATAGAACATTTCGCGGCGGTTTTTTGAATTTTATGAATTATTTTATGAATTATTTTTTAATTATTTTTTTATTTTTTTAATTTTTTTAATTTTTTTTAATTTTTAATTTTTAATTTTTTTAATTTTTTTTTTAATTTTTTTTAATTTTTTTAATTTATTTTTATTTTTATTTTTTTAATTTTATTTATTTTATTTATTTATTTTATCTATTTTACTTATTTTAGTTATTTTATTTATTTTAGTTATTTTAGTTATTTTAGTTATTTTAGTTATTTTAGTAATTTCTTATTTATTTTATTTTTTTTATTTTAGTTATTTCGTATTTATTTTATTTATTTCATATTAATTTTATTTATTTCTTATTTAATTTATTTATTTCATATTTATTTTATTTATTTCATATTTATTTTTTTTATTTCTTATTTATTTTATTTATTTCACTTAATTCGCATTACTTTATTTTCTTTATCCACGCATGCATGCTCATGCCCACGCACATGCCCATGAAAATGCCCATGCAAATGCCCATACAGTATAAAGAAATAATGCGTTTGGTGAGATTTAAACCCCTAACCTCTTGCATATTTTCCAAAGTGATTACCACTCCACCAAGCTCATCATGTGGTTAATTAATAGAATTTAATATACTTATATATACGAATTGAAAAAACAAATAATACATAACTAATAGATATAAACTCAGTAATAAATAAACAACAATCAACAATCAATAATTAATAACCAATAATTATTAACTATTAATTATTAATTTATTAGTTATTTATTGAGTTATTTAATATCATTTACTGTTTATTATAATAAATAACAAATAAATTATAATAATATTTACAAAAATTATAAAATAATGAAAATGAAAAAATAAAATAATAAAATAATAAAATTACGAAATTAAAATAATAAAGAATAAAGAATAAAGAATAAAGAATAAAGAATAAAGAATAAATAATACATAATAAATAATAAATAATAAATAATAAATAATAAATAATAAATAATAATTATTAAATAATAAATAATAAATAATAAATAATAAATAATAAATAATAAATAATAAATAAAAAATAAAAAATAAAAAACAATAAATATCGAACAATAAACGATAAAAAATAAAAAATAAACAATAAAAAATAATAAATAATAATAAACAAATAATTAATAAATAACAATAAATAATAAATAATAAATAATAAAAAAATAATAAATACTAATAAATAATAAATAAGTAACAATAAATATTTATCAAAATTAAATAATAATAAATAATAATAAATAATAATAAATAAAAAATAATAAATAATAAATAAAAAATAAAAAATAAAAAATAAAAAATAAAAAATAAAAAATAAAAAATAAAAATAAATAATAATAAACAAATAACAAATAACAAATAATAAATAATAATTAATAATAATTAATAATAAATAATAATAAATAATAATAAATAATAAATAACAAACTATAAATAATAATAAATAACAAATAACAAATAACAAATAACAATAAATAATAAATAATAAATAATAATAAATAATAATAATAAATAAATAAAAAATAATAATAAATCATAAATAATAAATAAGAAATAACAAATAACAAATAATAAATAATAAATAAGAAATAAGAAATAATAATAAATAATAAATAATAATAATAAATAATAAATAATAAATAAAAAATAAAAAATAATAAATAATAAATAATAAATAATAAATTATAAATAATAATAAATAGTAATAAATAATAATAAATAATAAACAACATACAATAAATAATAATAAATAACAAATATTAAATATTAAATAATAAAAAATAAAAAATAATAAAAAATAAAAAATAATAAACAATAAATAATAAACAAGAAATAGTAATAAATAAAAAATAAGAGCAAATAATAAATAATAAATAATAAATAATAAAAAATAAAAAATAAAAAATAAATAATAAAAAATAAAAAATAAATAATAACTAAGATTAATAATAAATAACACATAATTAATAATTATAATTAAATAAATAATAAATAATAAATAATAAAAACAATTAATAATAGATAATAAATAATAGATAATAATTAATAAATAATAGATACTATATAATAAATTATAAATTATAAATTATAAATAATAATAATAAATAATAATAATCATAAGTAATAATAATAAACAATAAATAATAAATTATAAATTATAATAATAATAAATAACAAATAATTAATAATTATAAATAATAAATAATATACAATAAACAATAAATAATAAACAATAAATAAGAATAAATAAATAATAATATGTAATATATTATATATAATATATTATATATAATATATAATAAAAAATATTATTAATAATAATTATAAATAATATATGATAAATAATATATAATAAATAATAAATAACCAGTAACAAATAATATTATTTTTAATAAATAATAAATAATAAATAATAAATAATAAATAATAAATAATAAATATAAATAATAAATAAATATAAATAATAAATAATAAATAACCAGTAACAATCAATAGATAATAAGTAAATAAAAGTATATTATAAAAATTAAAAAATAAATGAAACACATGAAAAAGTATGAAAATGCGTGATAAGGGATGAAAAATTATTAAAATGCATGAAAACAGATGGAGAAGCATGAAGAAGGAAGCATTATAAAGCATGAGAATGCATGAAAACTCATGAAAACTCTGAAAAAACCCTTAATAATTCAACATAATCATCATAATAACCCACAAAAAACCATTGATAAAGATAACAAGTCATGGAAACCCAAATAAACATTAATAAATATAGCAACCGTTAAAACCCGTCAAAACGGTCACAAAACGACAAAAACATTTGACTCGCATCAATAGAGATAACTTATGATCCGAGAGTCTGTTCCAGATCTGTGACTAGTCAAATCAAAGATCCTAAGACGATCTTTGAGCTGATAGGTGAAAGAGACCAAAGGGACCAGCGGATTGAAATTTATGACCATTTAAAAAAACTGACAGGGAACGAGTGCTAGAAACAAGGCATCGAAAAACATAACAAACACTATACCCACTAAAAAGGCAATAACTTATGATCCAGAAGTCAATGTGGCCGGAACGACCAGTCAAACTGAAGCTCATGGAACGAACTATGAACTGGCAGGTGGAGGAGTCAGAACTGACACACGGATCAAAAGTTAAGTCCATTTGAAGACAAGTTCGACGGGACATTGATGATGGAAATGAGGTTTCAGAGGACTTCAGAGGAGTTTTTGGGGTTGAAAAAACAATAGAATCTTTTTTGTGTTGAATTGGTGCATAGCTCTTTTCACTGGATTTGATTTGATATGTGGTAGAGCCCAAACAGACACCTAGAGCAGAAGTTATGGCCGTTTGAAGTTTGAGAACTTTTTTCAACTTTCTTATAACTCTCATATCTTCCGCACCTTAGACTGTCTCATTGTTCTGATTATATATGCCACTAGATGTCTTCATGAGATTCGATTTTACTGGTTGTGTTGCTCCCAAGGACTCCCAGATCAAAAGTTACTTTCGTTTTAGCGATTTCAAGTTTTCTCAAGTTTTTTTTTATTTTTCTCCTTTCATTTCACGGCGGTTTTACCCAAACCGCTGCAATTTCGGGGAGGTTTTTTGAAAAAATGTTGCTAATCCTTGAAAAAATTAAAAAAAAAATAAAAACATTAAAAAAATTTAAGTCATTTTACGGCGGTTTTTAAACCGCCGCGAAATAGCGGCCTGAAAAACATTTAGCGTCGGTTTTTAAAACTGCTGTGAAAAAACCGCCCCAAAATGACTGTTTTTTCGAAGAGATTATTTTCCATAAATATAGACAGTGTAGTTGGTCTAGATGGTTTCACTAAAAAAAATTTATGTTCTATTGGGACATTGTGTGCACTGAACTCATTAGTGTTGTGGGTGATTTCTTCAATCATGCATCATTTCCTTACAGTGTTAATGAATGATTTATTTCTTTTCTTCCAAAGAAGGAATGTGTCATGGATGTCAAAGACTTTAGGCCGGTTTCTATTATGAACATGATACTCAAAGTAATTAGCAATATCATTTCCTTAATCCTGAGTACAATTACAGATGAATTAATAACTCCTAATCAATTCCCGTTAGTGCCCGTGAAGAAAATTCAGAGTTGTATTCTCATGGAATTAGAATGTGTTAACATTATGAGAATGAAATATTGGAATGGATGTTTCTCTCTTAAGAATGATATCTCCAAGGCATTTGACACGATTTGTTGGAATTTTTTGTTTTTGATTATCAAGAAACGTGGATTCTCTGAGCCCTTTATTACCAAGGTTTCTACCGTTTTGAGTAGTACTAGGCTGTCAATTCTCATCGACAGGTCACCTAGAGGTTACTTTAGATGTACTAGAGGGGTTAGAAATGGGGACCCACTCTCTGGACATCTTTTTTCTCTTTGTGATGACTACCAAAGTGTGTGTATAAATGAACTTGTGAAAGTTAGTCTATACAACAAAATCATAGTTGGAAGGGATTATTTCACACCCTCTCACCTATTTTATGTTGATGACATACTTCATTTTGGGAGAGCTAATAAAAGGACCATTTCTTGTTTTCAGATGCCTTTATTCACTATGAAGTCATTTCTGGATAGGTGATTAGTTAGAATAAATCTTTTATTGTGTCTATGGAAGGTATGAACATCTCTAAAAAGAAAATAATATCCATGAACCTTAGAGTGATGAGGAAAACCCTTCCTTTCATTTATCTTGGGGTACCACTTTTTGGGGGAAGAGTCAAATGTTTTTATCTTGAATGTATTTACTCCCGAATCATTTCTCATATGGTGACTTGGAAAGGGGAATCCATCTCCCAAGATGGTAGAATTTGTTTGGTGAATTTTGCGAGTACTTATATGTTTCTATATCCCTTTCATGTTTATTAATGGCCCAACAAACTCATTAAGGAACCTTATGTTAAAATCTAAAACTATATTTGGACTTGATCCATTTATGAGAGGAAGCATATTATTATTTCCTGGAATGAATGTATCAAGCCAGTTGACATGGGAGGCATGGGTGTCAAGGATTTGAGCCTTTTCAATGATTATCTTATTAGTAAGTTTGCAAGGAACCTGGTTTATGGTGGTGATATATCACTAGAATTTCATTCATAGAGATTTCTATCTATGTTTTACAATTGGAATTCCATGCATGTTGTTTCCTTTATTTTTCCTGCCATTAATTATGCCTACCATAGCATCATGAGATGATATATTTGGACAGTATGTCCAAGTTCTGTTCATAATATGTGGGAAACCTGGTTGCTGGACATACCAATACATGAGACAATGAATGTTCCAGATCCCATGAAAACACTATCAATTTCGAATTTATGTCACCATCAGGATCTGCAAGGATGTTTACCGAGTCTTATCCAATTATAGGTACAACATTACAGGTACAATGCCTATGATTTTATAGCTAGGACTCTGAGCATGAATGGGATACTCACCTCCAGGGAGTACTATAGGCACCTTCTTGATGGTTCAATTACAACCCCTTCTTGGTTACGTTGCTTTGGAAAGCCTTTGATACCTCCTTCTTAGTACCCTCTCATATGGCGGGTCTAGAAATATAGGCTGTCTTTGTTGAGTATGCTACAACAAACTGGGATGTAACTTTCTCATGTCTACTATTTGCGCATGCAGGCTGATGAAACCATACAACATATCTTTCTATTATGAACCTATTCATGTCAAATATGGAATTATTTGCAGGCCCTATTTGGCAATTCCCTCCAGGCGGGTATATTTTAAAGGATCATGTGGTCTATCCAGGGTTCTAGACACAATGAACAGATGTATACGTTGTTTATGTATGATGTTTCTTCTCCTGATGATTTCTTATAGATGGCCCAAAATAGCATGGTCTTTGACAACCACATGACCTCTTTGAAGGCTGGGTTGAATGTGATTTACAGGGTGGTGTTAGCCGCATCTAAAATTCAAACAGGTGTGATGAATAACACTGCAAATAACTTGATTATTTTGAAGACTTTCTATGTGTCTGGAATGTTCAAGAAGCCTATGGTGCTAAAATTAATCTAATGGATCCTTCCTATCTTCCCATGGTGGAATGTTAAAGTGGATGGGGTGGCCTCGGGTGTGCTAGGACCATCAGGCTATGGTGGCATATTTTTCTCCCATCGAGGCATCATTAAAGGATACTTTTACCATTATATTATAATTGGATCTTCTTTCGATGCTGAGATTTGGGAAATGACCAAGGCCATCAACTAGGTTACCCAACATGGTTGGACGCATATTTGGGTGGAATTTGATTCTACCACAGCATTGCTAATTTTGATGACGTGTTCTCAAAATTTTCATTAGAAAGTGATTATATCATAGGGTGCTAGTCTTAGTGCTCTTGATCACTTGTATTGGGTTACCACTCATGTCTACAGGGAGGAAAATCAAGCTACAAATGCTCAATCAAAGGGAACTATCATGGAGGTCTCCTCAAGATGATCCTTTATTACTCCAGAGATTTTCTCTCATTTTGTTGATTCAGATATGCATGGTGTGCGTTATTCACGACTTTGTATGCCCTCTTGTTCTGCCACTTTTTCAATTTTGTATTAATTTTATAGGGACAAGTTCTTCCTGGATCCTGAACTTGTTTGTTATAATTTGTAGACATTAAATAAATAAATATATTTACGATACAATAATGATGCGGTGATTAACATAATAATGAATGATTGAAATAAATGATATTATAATTATTAAAAAAAATTAATTTGAGATTTTTTATGCCCGGAATGAATATTTTGGATAACATTTACATTTTAGGGATAAATTAAAACTTTTTTTTATGGAATAATATTTTTAAGACACTAAAAAAAATAAATTACCAAATAGAATCCAAATTGACAAAAATGAATTTTTAAAACAAATAGTATTTTTAAAAATTGTATAATTGTCATAAAAAAATATGATTCAAAAAACTCATATAGATAGTGTCAAAATTGTCATTAATGATGCCATTTTGTTTCTTTTGGATTTGTATTGTAACTATAATAACCATATAGTATACAAATATTAGAATACATGGTAAGAGATAACTTGTTTAACTAATGGTTATACCTAAAAGATGAGGTTAAATTCATTAACAAAACTTGTATAAAACCATATGGTAGAAAGTATTTAATCCCCTACTCATATTTTACTCTAAATTAATTACCGTTGAGCCATTAGAAACTGAATATAAATTAATAATAAATTAATATTTAATGATTTTCTTAATGTGTTGCTCACCTATCCTATAAAAGGTAACTTCTCCTTCTCTATTATTCATACCGACAAAGCCCTTTGGATCTTCAAAACCCAGCCCAATCCTCCTCCAAAAATCCATAAATTCATCTAATAAGTCACCTTTAAAATGAAAACTATCTTATGGAGTCATTTTCTTCAATTCAAAAGGAGACAACCGATAAAGAGGTAATCATTTTATCCATTTATTCAATGTTATTTTCTTCTTCTACATCCACTTATTATATTGTAACCATACTAAATTAATAAATATAGAATATAATATATTATAAGAGGTTTTTTATTCTTATAGAAAAAAAATATTCCTCTTTTTACCCAGCTTATGAAGAACAATACCACCATGCATGTGTACATATAGGTTTCCATCTCCATCCAATGGTGTAAGCTATTTTTCATCTATACATTATTTTGACGGGTATAATAATGAATATAAATGACTTAAATAATAAATAAGACATGATAATGTTTATTTAAGATTAATATTACATCCAATTCCATACCATTTAACCATTTATAAAATGATAATGTCGCGTGTGCATCCGTACGACTTACCGTCTCCAGAATGGTGTATTCCATTTCATATATCAATCTATTTTATATATTTATATTATTAATATATATGATATATAAACCATATTATACATTATGGAAGTAATTAAATCTTTATCTAAGTAATATGATAAAGAATAATAAGTCAAAAAACAAATGAGAAACAACACGATTATTTCCCAAAATGTTGCATTAGCTTTTAATAAATAATAAATTGGTAATATAAAGTCATAAAAGAATCACATATGATATAATAAATATTATTTTGATGCTGATATAAGTTAATAATATGATTGAAAACATTATACATGGTTTTTGGACATGTTCGGGAATATTGGACTTATGGTAAGGGTTAATTTCACAATTTCATTATTATTCGTGGTTTTTGATGCATAAGTGTCTAATGGGATATCATTATCATCCAAGTCCATGTTTCTAGAAAAATTCATAAATTTTTTATTATTATCCTATGGATTTTTAAATTCATTTTTAGCAATGATTTAATTTTTATAAATTTTTTGAAAGGAATCTTTCGGTCGTTTTCTGAATGAGGTACTTTATTGCCTTTTTGAAAAATTTAGGAAATATTGTTTTTTAACTTATACATAAAGAGTGGTTATTTTTTACTATCATGTAACATTTAAATTTTTAATATTTTATTACAATATTACAAGGTTTTTTTCAAATGAAGTGTTTTATTTTAAAATTGAAAATCTTTTATATGATTTAATGAAAAAATGGATATTTCCCTCAAAGAGTTTTAATGAATTAATTTCATCTATATCAACATCCCTTGTTGGATTTTCTTATTGTTTTGAGGTTGATTTTTTTGGATAAAATCTTATATATTTTATTGATGTTTTTTGATATGTTTGACTATAGATATGCTATTTTTTTACCCTATATGGTTAATGGTAAAATTATTATCATTTCATATTCTAGTTTTAAATATGAATGTTTATGTTATGTTTCAAACCTATCATATGAGGAATTCATTGAACATAGTATGGGATGGGTGGGGCCCTCTATATCCCCACAGTTCATGGGTAGGTATCATGAGAAAAATTATTGTCTTGGAATAAGGCCTTGATAGAATATTTGTGTATGGTCTTGGCACAATGCCTTGATGTAGTGGTTATGATGTCTGATATTATGCATTCCGTCCTTATGAGATTATTTATTGATTTTACATGTAATTATTTTACCAGTATAATATCTATGTGAATGTTTAAATGGAATCATTTGAATTATTCATTCCACATTATGCTAGAAAAAATATTTTAAAAGACTTGTGTTTTAGTTTTATACCTAGCCTTAACAGTTTATGCTTATTTTTGATAGCTTTATCTATATTGTTTAAACTTACTGAGAATCTAAGCTGACCCCTTTCATATGTTTTATTTCCCCCCGAATGTGAATAAGTGTTTTATGATTGATATTCAAGGTTAATATAGGGGATTAATGGAATTTTCAAAGGATTATATATTGTTTGTTTTATGTTATAAATTTTAAAGTAATGTTTCTTTATGTAATATATATTCTGTGGATGTTAAAAAAATTAGGCCATTGTGATTTGATTCCATTTAATCAGGCTAAAGTATATAAATAATTCACTGACTCTTGGATTATGTGGTTATGGCATTACATTCAAAATATCATGTTAATGATGATAATGAAACCATTAAATACTTTTTAACTAATAAAAAACTAAACCCTAATATCGATTCTCGAAGAATTCTTCCCATATAATCAATCCATATATCTTCACTCCAACATTCTCTTGAAATAATTAGTTCAAAAACACCCATTTTTTAAAAAGTGGAGGCATATAGAAATGAATTTAAAAATAACTGTTCCCAAATATTCTTGTTAGTAGTAATGGAGATATATTTATAGAATGACATATATGATGATCTATCTACTTCCAATCTCTCTTATTTTTATATGAAAGTGAATTTTTATTAACCCCATTTAGTAAAATAATTATAATATTAAATAATACACCACGTGGGAAAGAATTTTTCCTAAAAATAATTATTACATTAAAGGATGTGGTTGAGTCCTAAGGAACAACATGTTTTTCACATTCAAGGTAATAAAACAGAATATTAATTATTTCTCCCAATATAGTATTTTGGTACACTTATTTTTTAACTACAAGTTCATGTATATATTGTTTTATATATCATTGTTTAGATTTTATAATTTTTCATTATTAATAGACTTCCTCTTTACCACGAATGATAGATTATTCCCCTTTTTTTACGTAACATGTCCTCCATGGAGTTATCTTATTTTGGACTAAATTAGTAATTTTATTCTAAAATCATGTATATTTCTCCTCCAAAATAGTATTATATGATTTTAATCACCTATGGTTGATCATAAATATGTTATTTTCATTCCAATATAGAGGTTTTACATGGATAAAAATAAAAACCAACTTTTTTCCTTCATCTAATTCCATCAACATCTTCAATAAGACCACAATATATATTTTTTTTGTAAAAAATTCCCTTTTAATTCCGTAATTATATCAATTGTTTTTCTAAATTTATTTGTAATTTTAAATGGTTTTATGAATCTTCATTAAATAATTTTATCATAATTTTTATCTATGTATCCATTATTCCTATATATAAATCACTTTTAATAAGATAAATTTTTTTATCAGAATCTATACCTTAGAATAAATTTAAAACATAACATATAACACCCCCTATTTTTGATAAATCCACATACTCTATGCACATCTATTAAATTTACCTTTTGGTAATATATGTGAGAAAATATAAAAATTATTCATTTCTAGAATTTAATATATTCAATAAATGATAAAAAATTGTCTTTCCCTTGAATTTTTCTTCCACTAAATGGACCTTACTACAATCTATCCTTCAATCACTATTTATTAAGCTATCTTATTAAAAAATGAATAATGTTTTCCAAATTTCAAGGTATTTTACTTCTAAAACTTTTATTAACTTTTTATATTAGTAAATAATCATATTTCGGATTTTTGTAAAACAATCATTGATTTTTTCGCTTCTATAGGAAATATTTTTTCTTCACGGTCAATAAACATGAAATAAAATGTAATCACTCATCCAAAATACTTATTAAGTCTTATTTAAATTGATTTATGATTACAATGATGTTTTTAGAGTAGTTATGTTTATTTATTTTTCCACCTAGTTAAGAAAAAATTCATTAAAATTCATCTTTATTTATTTAATTTTAGTTTCTATATAATCAACATTCTCCTGTAATATAAATACCTCTACTCTAGAAGCTTGAATAAAGTGGATACTTTATTACATTGGAATATGATACACGAGATATTAGCCCAATGGACCAAATAGTATTATAGTCTTAGAAAACTAGATACATACTTAAAACTAAAATTTCATTTGAAAACAAAAATTACAACATTGTGAAAGTAAATATTTAGCATCATTGAACTCATTTAAATATTTCATCCTAATATTTCATGGAATGGAGAGAAAATAAATGGGGGAAATTGATTCTTAAAGAGGTTTATATATAGTAGAATCTTTCATTGATCACTAAAGAAAAATCAATATAGTGATGCAACAAAGAGAAATAACTTCTATTTAATAAATAACATGAGTAAGAAATGAATCAATGAATAATATCATTACAGAAATCCCAAGGATAATAATAAAAAATTAATTAAAAATTGAGAATATTCATACTATTGTATGTCGTGATCTCAGATATCATGATATCTCTATCGTCAAGACAATATGAAAACACATTTTAAAAATATGGGTAATGAATAATTTAATGCCAACATACTGGTTTTTCTCATGAGCCGTGTAAATTAAAAAAGGGGATATATAATTTTAGTCCCCACCCATCACCTGATGTCCAAATTATTATTCATATATTGAATGTTTTTTTTAATTCATGAAAAATATTCCTTATAAGTATATGACCATATTGAGTAAATAATATAGATTATTAATAATTACCCAATCAATAAAATAATTTTAAAAGTAAAAAAACCATATTTATAAATGACATATGGTGTAAAATGTAATAATTAAATGATAATGAATAATTATATTTAATGAAAATTTAATGTACATTAATCACAAGAAAGTGAATGTTTTAAGGGAATGTTAATGACTACATAATTTAATAGGAAGGTGAATGTCAATACTTTCCCTAGTCAAACTGATCATAAAACATTCAGATAAATAATAATTATGGTATATTATGCATCTGATTTGTGTATACATTTTCATGTAATTTATTGAAAATATGAACATGTTTTCATTAATTACATACTGCTTAGAGAAAAAATACTTTGATTTTGGTGATCTTGTTCATTTTTAATATTTTTATGGCCAAATACACAAAATGGGGGAGAATTAGAAAAATTTATTGACTACATGCCGTGTACTTATTTACATGCCGTGTACATCTTGACTCAGAGATAGATTGACCAGGGCAAGTACATGCCCAAGTAATCAGAATCTGGTACACGTTGTGTTCAGACTTTACACACCATGTACACCATTGAAGAAGTAGTTGGCGGATTAGAAGAAGTATACACACCCATTTGGACGGCTGAAGGGGACTTTAACACCCCACGCTTCCATGCTGTGCTTCTCTTTGAATAATAGAGCAGTGTGTGTTGTATGCAACCTCAGGTTCTAACACACCGCAACCAATCAAAGTAGCCGTTATGAATAGCAATACCCACCTTCTAAAATTATATAAATTTTAAATTTCAAAATGGACTTCATTTTTATATTCGGAATATCAAAATTAGCCTATGTTGAAATTATTGGTATTTTTCTGAGAACTTCAAATTTTCGATGAATAGTGAAAAATACTTAAAAACAACATTTTTAATCAAAATAATATATAGTGATAAATTATAATATTTAGTGGTTTTAAAGTATAATTAGAATATATTTTAACCGTTTTATCCAATGGTGGTCATTAGAATTAATTTCACTTTGAAATTGGACATAAAAAATTGTTAATCTTTTGATATATATTGTTTCTTAAAAACACGCTATCTGTTGTGACAGCGGGAATTAATTATTAAATTAAATAATTCAACTTATATGTTTTGAATTTTGTAAAATAGATATCATTTTTTAATTAGGAATATCAAATATATCTTAGGGTTAATTTTTGGTTTTTTTCTGAAAAACTTCAATTTTTTGGTGAATAGTTTAACCAGTAAGTGGTAGTTAAAAAACTAATTTTTCATTTCAATGAAACATTACCACTTCTGTGAATTGAATTTCAAAAATACGACATACACGGTTTTCATTATTAAGTAAAATTTGGTTCAATGAGATGAAAATAATTTTTGGTGAATATTAACTTTTAAGTTTTATTAATCGCGATTAAAGGTAATTAGTGTAATTTAAGGTAAATATAATGTTATAATATTATGAAATTACTTTTACACTTGTCCTACTCTTATTGGATGAGTCATGGACGACTAAGAAAATCCATGGGTCAACTTGGGGACCCCATGGAGCCAGTTGGGTAAGAAAATGACATTAATAACTTTTTATTTAATGTAAAAATAAAATTGTCACAAACATGTGTTGTGTTACTAAAAAAATTATTACATGGGGTTATATAAGTTTACCTTTAGACTATAAATATTAATTTGAAATATAAAAATATTTCCTACATCATGGTAATTTTTTATAATTTTGATACATTAAATAATTTAAATTTCATATGACACCATGATGATGGAGCGATTACCTCATTAATTAACGATTTAAATAAAATGAAAGGATAATGTAAAATCTAAGCCTTAAATTTGTCTAATGCCTATTTTATGACTATATTTTGAACAATTATCACCTTATACTCGAAATATATAATTATGGGACCTTTAAAATCTGAAACTCATTATATAATAATGTAATATTTCATGACTTTCCAAGAGTACCCCTCCTCTCATCCTATAAAATCCCACCACCTCTACCACCTTATTCACACCTTCAAATCCATTTGGCTTGGAAAAACTATTCCAAAATAATCTCTCAACTTTTCTCTCTTACTCCTAGAAGCCTCACTTTGGGCAGAAGTCTTCCCAAGAAATCCTTTGGCTCAAATCAAAAAGAGTTACCCGATTTTAAGGTAATGTCTTCTCTTATGTTCTTTTGATTTATTTTTCTTCTCCAACCCCTTAAACTCTTTTTATTCCTTTATTTTGTAACAACAACAGTATCTTCAATATACTAGGATTTTTTATGAGAAGTATTTGATTTAAACTTACACACACCTTCATCTAATGGTTAAATAACATACTGTTTCTATGGGTGGCGAATTACTGCCTCACGAAACGATGATTGTTCAATATTCTTTAAACACCTCTCATGGTGGAAATTAAGATGTAACTATATATATTTATGATATATATTATGTTTATGTTTTCATTGTGCTTCTGTATTTTTCATTTATGGAATAACTTTATGATTTCCATTATGGGTAAACGTAATAATTTCATTTTAGGAAGTGCGGAGTACCGCCCCCTTAAAGTGATTTGAATCGTTAATGCCATATGTGGGACGTATAAAGGATGGGGTAAGTGATATTATATATGATATTATACTTTAATTATAATATACCTTTATATCAATATGATTTCATTCCATTAAATACGAAATAGAAATGAAAGTAGCGTTCATGCGTACGTACGACTTACCGTCTCCATGAAGGGTGCATTTCATTTCTTACCTCTAAATGTTATTTAATATTATAAATTCATGTATATATTGTATATATAAGAAATATATTATATCTACATCATTAATATAATTCTGGATATAATGGATATTTTTCCACCTGAATAACTTGTAATTATAATAAGTTTATTTTTGACTCAAGTACCAAAGATCGACAAAACGACTGTTATTAACATAAATAATTATATAATGTTCATAACATGGTAATAAGTGATATAAAAGGAATAATGAACTTCAAAAATATTCTTAAGCAAGTATAAATTAACTCTAGTATATTATTTAAGAGATTAAATAACGATCGAGTCAAGTCAGACACAAGGTAAGGGACTTCATCTCAATCTCCATTCATTGAGGCATATTTTGTTTTATACACAACTTTCTTTTATACGGTGACTTTTAATTTTAATAAAAAGGAATATTTTTTATACAAATCGTTTTACTAAATGACAAAAGGGAATGTTTTTTTGTTGTACGTATGCGGCAACAATGAATTCTCCGCCGCCGTGACCATTATTTGAGTTTTGACTTCCTCCACAAGCCATAACTTTTTTTTTTAAAATGAAAAATAAATACCAAGTTTTAATTTTATTTTATTTTGGTATTTAAAATGGTTTTGAAAGTGTTTTTATTATATCAATGTGTTGTATTGATATCTTGTGATTGAAATGTGGAAATGTTATGTTTATTTTATGCATGTTTTATGTGATATGATTATGTTATGGTATATGATATGTTTAAACCTATTCATATGAGGAATGCATTGGACAAAATAAGTGACTTGTGGATCCTGCTATAGATCCTCGATGCATCGACATGTCTCATGAGAAAAACTAGTTTCTTGGAATGAGGCCCTGACAAAATCTTATTTGTAGTCTTTGCACGAGGTCTTGGATACGTGGTTATAATAGTCTGGAATTATGCATTCCATCATTATGAAAGTGGTTATTGATATTACATGTGATTATTTGACCAGTAGAATATCCATGTGAATAAGTAAATGACATTATTTCATTCTAATTTTTCCATATTATGCTAAATTTCAAGTTTAAAAGGCTTTTTTTTAGTTATACATTGCCTTAAATTTTTATGTTTATATATGAAAGCTTCCACTATATTGTTATCCTTACTGAGCATCTGAGCTCACCCCTTTCTATGTTTTATTTTTCCCAAGATGTGAAGAAATATTTTATGACTGACCTACAGGGATAGTCTGAAGGGGATATGAGTGTGGACTATGGAGACTATGTTATTGTAGTTTTTCACTTTATGATGTAATGTACCATTTATGAATGTATCTAGTGTTTCCAAGGCTACTAAACTAATCGGTCTTTCGAGACTCGATCTTTTGTGATCATGCCAATTTTACATAATAATGCACCGACTCTGGGTAACTGGGTTCGGGGTGTTACAGTTGGTATCAGAGGCAGTTTAGTACTAACCTTGGAAGCTAGATTTAGATAAACTCTAATTAGAGCACGTAGCCCTAAGATATACTTTGAGGATTAGTATAGAAGAACTTCCTAGAATTTTGGTATTGTAGATATTTTGTGAGTTTTTTGAGAAATACATCTCTTTCTGGATACGAGCAGGTAGTGGCGGCTCTGGAACAAATGTACCTAGTGGTAAAACCCGAAAACAACTCTTTGAGCTAGACTTGAACGGGAACTGGTGCATGGAAATTGGTCTTGAGGCACTCTTGGTTACTACACTCCTGAGGGATATGCTTAGGATAATTCTCATTTTTCATTCAAACCATTATAAAGGGTTTATGAGTATATACTTCCTTAAAGAAAACATCTTTATGATTATGGATTATATCCATAAACTGTTCAATTTATGTTAAGTATCTTATAAGTTTGGAATTATTCATTGCAATTCATAAACTGACCTAGTTTATGACATTGTATAGAAATGGCGCACAGTAGAAGGAATGTGAACTCTAGCAATTAGTATGATCCAAAGAGTAAGAAGGATCATACGTCTCATGGTATTAAGCCAACATTTAGAAGATAAATATTCTCCTATGTATTTTCAACATATGAAGAAATAATATCATGAGTTAATAAGATAAGTAAAGAATTCTATGAGTTCTATGGCTTTGAAGGGAATAAAGAGAATAAAAGGATGGAAGAGAGAAATATGGATAAAGGGAAGAGGGAAAAGAATAATTTTCCAATATGTGATAACTGTGGGAAGAAACACCTTGGAACTTGCCTGAAGGGAATGAGAGTTTGTTATAAGTGTGGAGAAAAAGGTCACCAAGTACGTGACTACAAGGGTAAGAAAAAGGTTTCTACTATACAATGCTTTATATGCAAGGAGTGGGGACACTATGCAAACCAATGTCCGAATCATCAGAGGATGCCCCAAATGATGCTATTGGATAATAATCAAGTTATGATACTACCACAGACGAGGAGGAATGATTAGAGTTCTTATATTGTTATTGAAGAATTATGTCATTTTAGTGTTGTATCAATTATGTATTGGTTATAATAATTATGGAGTATATAAGGATTGTACTATAGTACTATTTCATTAAGGACTTGAGATTGTGTGGAACCAAGAAAAGTGACTCAATAGCAGGTTAAATTTTTGGAGAATATATGGTTGAGAGAAAGATAAACTATAATATGGTTCTAATACCGAGATAGTGATTTTGGAATAATACATGATTGATTTGGATAAATTATATTGGATATTCATGACTTCCTTGAAGCTGATTAATGATTTGTATACATTTTTTGATAGAAGGAGTATATCTAGTATTCTATAAGGAATAAGGGATCATGAATGTAATCAATAAGGATTTATGGTAATTCAGGATGTTGCAGTGTTTTAAAAGAATACATGAATAAGGTATTCACATGTTATTACATGGAAAAAAGGATCTTCGTTGTGTTTAACTTCCATATAAAATTTGGATTATGAGTTTTGGATAACTATAAAGGTTGGAATGGATTAAGTTTAACTTTGGATAGTATTGTTTAAGGTTAAAACATTTCAGAATATTATTTTTGGAATATTATAATACTATAGTTTTAGGAAAAAGACAACCTGCAGGTCAGGGGATAACCCGTCGCGTTGGAAAAAGCTGTAGGAATTGAACCCACAACCATAGTGCGATATGACTTTATTAAATACCACTAGCCTAGAGGAAGTTTCTGGTTATTACAAAATAACTTTCTTCATGGTATGTGTTAATATTTGGAACCTTATATGATTAGGATAAATATAATATTTTTGAGTTCTATTATATTTTTGAGTGAAAGATGGGTTTGTGGTAAAAAATTATTAAAGAATGAAAGTCTACATGAGAAGTATGTATATTTCATTACATTCTTAGTAAACATCCTAAATAAATTCCTCAACTTTATGTAAGGTAACTTAAAACAAAAACGTTGTCAGTTAACTTTTCCTACTAGGGAATCAATGATCGTTTAACCAATCTTAAGTTTGTGATTTTCTTGTAGTTAAACATTCTCCTAATAATGTTTTATACAATTTCACATCAGACCTTGATGGTTTGTTTCTCCTCCATATCCATATTTTCATATAATCCTCGTATGGGCTATCTCGGTTGACCTTTGTATGTCTCTTTCTTTCTTTCACAGTTATATTTTTACTAAACCTATTTCCGATGTGGGTTTTCCACAAAGGTATTTTCTATTTTCAACCTTTTATTTTCAAAGAAAAATTTCTAATTTTGAGGTTACAATTTATTGAAGGAGGGGAGAAAGTGACACCCCAAGCTTCCATGGTACGCTTCTCTTTGAATAATAGAGCAACGTGTGTTGTATGCAACCTCAAGTTCTAACACACCGCGACTAATCAAAGTAGATGTTATGAATAGTAATACCCACCTTTTTAAATTATATAAATTTTATATTTCAAAATGGACTTCATTTTTTTTATTCGGAATATCAAAATTAGCCTACGTTGAATTTTTGGTATTTTTTTGAGAACTCCCAATTTTCGATGAATAGTGAAAATACGTAAAAATAACTTTTTTAATAAAAATAATTTATAGTGATAAATTCTACTATTGAGTGGTTTTAAAGTATAATTAGAATATATTTTAACCGTTTTATCCAACGATGGTCATTAGAATTAATTTCACTTTGAAATTGGACATAAACAATTGTCAATCTTTTGATAAATATTGTTTCATAAAAACATGCTATTTGTTGTGACAGCAGGAATTAATTATTAAATTAATTAATTCAACTTATATGTTATAAATTTTTTAAAATATACATCATTTTTGAATTAGGAATATCAATAATATCTTAGGGTTAATTTTTGGTATTTTTCTGAAAAACTTCAATTTTTGATGAATAGTGAAACCACTAAGTGGTAGTTAAAAAACTAATTTTTCATTTAAATGAATCATTACCACTTCTGTGAATTGAATTTCAAAAATCTGACATACATGGTTTTCATTAGTAAGTAAAATGTGGTTCAATGAGATGAATTTTTTTTGGTGAATAGTAACTTTTAAGTTTTATTAATCGTGATTAAAGGTAATTAGTGTAATTTAAGGTAAATATAATGTTATAATAATATGAAATTTCCATTAAACTTGTTCTACCATTATTTTATGAGTCATGGCCGACCAAGACAATCCATGGGTCAACTTGGGGACCCCATGGAGCCACTTGGGTAATAAAATGACATTAATAACTTTTTATTTAAAGTAAAAATAAAATTGTCACAAACATGTGTTGTTTTACTAAAACAATTATTACATGGGGTTATATAAGTTAACTTTTAGACTATAAATATTCATTGGAAATCTAAAAATATTTCCTACATCATGTTAAGTTTTTCATAATTTTTATACATTAAAAAAATTAAATTTTTATGACACCATGATGATGCAGCGATTACCTCATTAATTAACGATTTAAATAAAATAAAAAGATAAGGTAAAATCTAAGACTTACACGTGTCTAAAGAATATTTTATGTGTATATTTTGAACCCTTATTACCTTATCCTCGAAGTATATAATTGTGGGATCTTTAAAATCCGAAACTCATTATATAATAACGTAACATTTATGACTTTCCAAGAGTGCCCCTCCTATCCTCTAATAAAAGGCCCCCACATATACCACCTTATTCACACCTTAAAAGCCATTTGGATCAGCCAACCTCTGCCCAAATACACTCTAATATTCCCTCGATTACTACTAGAAGCCTCACTTTGGGCATAAGTCTTCCCAAGAAATCCTTTGGCTCAAATCAAAAAGAGTTACCCGATTTTAAGGTAATGTCTTATCTTATGTTCTTTTGATTTATTTTTCTTCTCCAACCCCTTAAAATATTTTTATTCATTTATTTTGTGACAAAAAAAGTATATGTAATATACTAGGTTGTTTTTATGTGAATTATTTGATTTAAAATTACACAAACCTTCATCTAATGGTTAAAGAACATACCGTTTCTGTGGGTGGCGAATTACTGCCTCACGAAACGATGATTGTTAAATCTTATTTTAACACCTCTTATGGTTGTCATTAAGATGTCACTATATTTATATATGATATATATTATGTTTATGATTTCATTTTTCTTATTTATTTTTCATTTATGGCATACCTTTATGTTTTCAATTATGGGTAAACGCGATAATTTCATTTTAGGAAGTGCGGACTACCGCCCCCTCAAAGTGATTTGAATCGTTAATGCCATATGTGGGACATATAAAGTATGGATTAAATTATGTTATATATGATATTATACTAGAATTATAATATACCTTTATATAATTATGATTTCATTCCATTAAATACGAAATTGAAATGAAAGTAGCGTTCATGCGTACGTATGACTTACTGTCTCCATGAACGGTGCATTTCATTTCTTACCTTTAAATATTATGTAATATTATAAATGCATGTATATAATGGATATATATGATAGATATGATATCATCATCATTAATATAATTCTGGATATAATGAATATTTTTCTACATGAACAACTTGTAATTATAATAAGTTTATTTTTGACTCAAGTACCAAAGATTGAAAAAACAACCATTATTAACTTAAATAATTACATAATGTTAATAACATAGTAATAAGTGATATAAAAGGAATAATAAACTTGATAAAGGTTCTTAATCAAGTATAAATTAACTCTCATTTATTATTCAGGAGATTAAAGAAGGATCTAGTCAAGTCAAACACGAGGTAAGGGAGTTCCTCTCAATCTTCTTTCATTGAGAAATATTTTGTTATATACAAAAAATTATTTTATACGGTGTATAAAACCCTTTGAATTTTACTTTTAATAAAAATGAATATTTTTTATACGAAGCGTTTTACTAAATTACAAAAGGGAATGTTTTTTTGTCGTACGTATGCAGCGACAACGATGTCTCCACCATCGTGACCATTATTTGAGTTTCAGCTTCCTCCACAAGCCATAACTTTTTTTTAAAATGAAAAATAAATATCAAGTTTTAATTTTATTTTATTTTGGTATTGAAAATGGTTTTGAAAGTGTTTTTTATATCAATGTGTTGTATTTATATCTTGTGATTGAAATATGGAAATGTTATGTTTCCTTTATACATGTTTTATGTGATATGATTAGGTTATGGTTTAGGATATGTTTAAACCTATTCAAATGAGGAATGCATTGGACTAAATAAGTGACAAGTGGAGTCTGTAATAGCTCCTCGATGCATTGGCAGGTCTCATGAGACAATCTAATGTCTTGGCATGAGGCCTTGAAAAAATCTTATTTGTAGTCTTCGCACGAGGCTTTGGCTACATGGTTATGATAGTCTGGAATTATGCATTCCATCATTATGAAAGTGGTTATTGATATTGCATGTGATTATTCAACTAGTAGAATATCCTTGTGAATAAGTAAATGGAATTATTTTATTATAATTTTTCCATATTTTGTTGAATCTCAAGTTTAAAAGGCTTTTGTTTAGTTATAAATTGCCTTAAATTTTTATGTTTATTTATGAAAGCTTATGCAATATTTTTATCCTTGCTGATCATCTGAGCTCACCCCTTTCTATGTTTTATTTTTCCCAGGATATGAAGAAATATTTTATGACTGACCTACAGGGATAGTCTGAAGGGGATATGAGTGTGGAATATGGAGACTATGTTATTGTACCTTTTCACTTTATGATGTAATGTAACATTTATGAATGTATCTAGTGTTTCCAAGGATACTAAACTAATCGGTCTTTTAAGACTTGATCTTTTGTGATCATGCCAATGTTACATAATAATGCACCGACTCTAGGTAACTGGGGTCGGGGCATTACAGGGATAAGCTGTGTTCAACTTATACATGCCGTGTATACATTTATAGAAGTGGTTAGAGGCTGAGAAATGAGACTACACACTGTGTGTGGTGGCGCTACACATCATGTATAGATACCTACCAGGCAGCATCATGTTCCAAGTCAAAGACGGCATGTTAGGCCACCTACCGGCGAAGAAAACAAAGGCAAAAGTGCACTGAAAAAATTACATGCCGTGTACTTTTTTCCACATGCTGGGAATGTATATTTTCTATAAAATGAGGCCTTGGCCTCTGGTTTGAGGGTGGTGTGTGGAGAGAATGTGTGGAGAACAGTTTGAAGGTTCGAAGGAGAGAAGCTCTGTCGTCGTACTACCATTGTTCTACTGTCGACCAAATAATCAATCCCTCCTCAGTGTTCCAAGAATTATCTCATCAGGTATCAAGAGCTTTGTATTTATCATTTTCTATATATTTTACTAAAATACCTAGTGTGATGGGGTTGTATAAAATGATGAGTTTTAATTTAAATTAGTTGTTATGAATGTGTTTGTTCCTTTTAACTTCTTCTTATACTTCTTTGACCACTTTTTATCATCACTGAATATTTTGAACCAGACCGAGGGTAGAATTTTCTATGATTCAAAAGAAGAATAATGATGAATAATATCATGACCATTGGATTTTTTCATAGATTCAAAATGGACTAATTCAAATAAATAACTGTGAAAAACTTACTACCGGACCAAGGAGTTAGTTTCTTTATCTCTAAATATAAATTTACCGGACCAAGGAAACTTTATTACAAATTGAAACCCAGAGTGGTGTGTTTTTATAGACAACAAACCCTATTAAGAAATTTGATTTACTAAACAACTTCTCATTAATCTATAACCTCATCGCACGTCTCTCTTCTTCTATATCAAAAACAATTCCAGTGAGATCCCAGTTTTTGGAAGGGTATGTTTTAGTTATGTTTTGGTTGAATCCCTTGTTTCCATCTTCATGGGATGTCTTATTAAATTATGAGAGGTATTGGGAGTATTTAGGGGGCTCAGCTCATGGAAGAAAGGAATGTTGGGCAAGACAAGTCTGGGCACATGACCTACACATAGCCAGGGCAAACCGTGCGGCCTGCCCAGGTAAACCGTGCAACCCCTCCTCCTCCAGACAGTAGAATGTGCACAGTTTTCACACGATTTTTCAAACCGTGCATCCAAACCATGTGGCCTATTAAATATGGGAAAAATATCAAAATTTCCACCCCGGGATTTTAAGAACCCACTCAGTATTTCCTGTCCATTCCTCCCTCTTCACCCTAGGAATGAAACAAATTTCCCAAGATCTCTAAGAGGTTGATATCCCTCATTTATAAGGAATTTATGGTACCGTTGGACGTGGATCGAATCTTCGGGTAAGGCAAATCCCATCCTTGATTCTATTTTTGGTTTAGGGCTATATCTTCTCTCCCTCTTGTTCTGAATCTCTAAAACAATATCTTTTGGGAGAGTTTTAGGCTGAACCTCCAAAGGCTGGTCGGATGGAGGTATAAGGACTCTATTGAGTGTGCGTTCAACTGGGGTTTCGAGGTAGGTGGTCTATAAACGTTATCCCATAGTTTTATTGTGGATTTATGCATGTGTGGCTTTGCTCATGGTTTCCTTTTGATGATATTTGATCAACCTAGATGCGTTCGATATAAAGGATGCTTAAAAATTGTAAATGGGAACCCTCATGATCCCCATGGGATGCGTTGAGAATGACTTGACCTAATTTGGGCCATCCATGGGGTGTTCCGGCTTTTCCCAGGCTTAGAGATTATTATTAAACTAGTGACCGTGTTGTAATAAATGGTAGAGCCCTCGACAAATATGTTGGCATGATTGGTTGAACTAGGAATAGAAGTTAGGTGATGCACATAGACTTGGCAATAACCTAAAGGTTATTTGGAATGGGTTAAATGGTTGATTCATGGAAATGATGAATGAGTTAAATGGGTTAATGTGTAATCTGATTAAATTCCATAATGGTATAGGCTATGGGTTTAGTGTTGAATGCTTAGTGAGATATAAATAACACATGGGAATTAGGTGAGTGGTTAAATGAAGTGAAATGGAAATGTGTTAATGGTTTAAGGCATAACATGAATTCTCATGTGGTTTTTTGTGAATGGTGTTTGTCAAAGGGAAATGGTATGGTGGTTTTATGGTTACTTATACGTATAAGAATGAACACATGGCTTGGTAGAGTAGGGTATGACTTGAGGATCTACTCCCACGGGTCGAGTGAAGACTGATGCTCTGAACTCCACCCTATATGCACGGGTTAGGAATGGGGACTGAGGATCTATTCTCCTAACGGTTTCATCCACCCGGACTGAGGCTTCGAGGTGAGGATATGGTTGCTATGTGGGGGTTAGTCCTATTGAGATAGGATAACGATGTGTTTACCCTCTTCCATGTGATTGTTGGACTTAGACCCATGTAACATAATGTATGTGATTAAACCATGGAAATGTGATAAAATGGTAAGTGATGATAATTTGTGTGAAATGAATTGTAATGGAAGTGGCAATGGCTTTGGCTTAGAACTGGTTTATGGCACCTTAAATAATTACTTGAAAATTATCATTCATATTCCTTTTTCATGATCTACCTGTTCATACTAGTTATTTTGTAGACACTATTTGTGGTGGCCTACTGAGTTGTACTCACATAATGCTCAGGCCACCATTGGGTACCCGAGCAGACTTTATATTTGCAGGACAAGAGAAGGGAAAGGGTCCTTGATAGATAGTTAAGTGGACATGGGTAGCACTTGTTGGTGTATATAGACTTGGAGTCATGAACATTTTGTGGATTTTGGTCGTTGTCTTTATTTTGGGATTTTGTTCACTTTTGCACTTTTTGTAGGACATGGAATATTTATTGTGGGAAATGGTTGTTATACATCTTCCCTGTTTATTGATTATTTTTTCTAATATTGGTTTATTTATGTTGTGGAGTACTCTAATAGAAAGGTTGTATAGTCTCCCCACTTGACAATAAAGACCCCCGCTGCTAGTCATTAGCCTTTGGTGTATGGGGAGGCGCGCTTAAGGTTATGTAACTAACTATCTCGGAGCACCAGTTTAGTGGCTTCCGAGTTGGGAATGTTACAAAGTTGTATCATAGGAGGTATTTCTTCTCCATATCTATGGTCTGGTTATTTGGGATAGGTTGCAAAAGTTTAAGATGTGTCGGGCCTTTGTAAATGAGCTCATTCTTGGGAGTAGCTAACCCTTGTATGAGGGAAAACCCAAGTCACCCTGGGTGGGAAATGTTGTTCTTGGTTGTGTGTTGTTACAATCGATGATATTTCACCATTGGGTGATTCACATGTGGTTTGATGTGATTGTTTTATGATATTTGGCTCGTGGCCTTAACGACATGAGGATTTTCATTCATGCCTCATTACAGGCACCTAGGGAGATTTGTGACATGCATTGTGTTATTCACACACACGGGGTGGGTGTGTGAGGCAGGAAAGTAGGGTACATCATTCATTTCATGAAAGCAAGAAATAATGAGAAGAATGATATAAAAAAGTGGGTAAATGATGTTTAATGAAATATAATGGATTGAAATAAAGTGGAAAATGTTTTTGTAAAATGTTGTGTGAGTTTTGTGATAGGGCATGGTTGTTTACCCCATGTGGACCATGGCCCGTGGTAGGGATGGTCAGGGTGGTGAGTCTGAGGTGTTAATGTTGTTGAATTAGTATATGAAATTCGGTTTTTGTAGAAATTAAAGGGATTTTGATGAATTTGTGAATGTTTTATGGTATGCATGATAAATATCATTCTTGGCAATGTAGAGATATTCCACCACGATGTCGGTTACCAGTTGGGCAATGGGAGGATGTCGCTGAGAACACTCCTCTGGTAGAAGAGCATGAAAATGTGATGATCAATGAAGGTAGAGATGACTAGTTCTGGGAGAACATGGCACGCCTTATGTAGATGATGGATCGGGACCCAGGGTGGGTCGCACCGAGTATGTTTGAGCTGACCAGGGAGTTCCAGCAGCAGCACCCACCGACCTTCACCGGAGAGGGTGGGCCAGAGGCAGTGGAGTTTTGGTTAGAGTCTGTCTCAATGATACTGGATCATCTCGAGACCCCTCTTGAAAAGTGAGTAAAGATGGCCGTTTATATGTTGCAGGGCTAGGCAAGGCGTTGGTGGGACATTTAGGCTCCGTCCGAGTTGGCTGAGGGGATGTCGTGGAAGGTTTTCCAAGGGAAGTTTCTGTAGCATTTCTACCCATATACTTTGAGGCAGGATCATGCTGCAGAGTTTATGAGCCTAACTCAGAGATCACTATCAGTGATGGAATATGCATGTTGCTTCATTGATTTGCAATGCTTTGTCCCAGTGTTAGCAGGTGATGAGGCTGTGGTAGCAAAGCATTTCTAGGATGGGTTGAGACATGAGATCAGGTCTCAAGTAAAAATATTCTGCTTGAAGAGGTTTGTAGAGGTGATGGATCAGTAACACATCTATGAAGGGAACCTAAACGGAGCTTCGGGTGGTGGGATTTTCATGCCAGCTGGGTAGAAAAGTGGTGCATCTTCCGAAGTTCAGAAGCGCCATTTGGAATGTTTCCATCAAGGTGGTTAGAAGAGAGGGTCAACATATCAGAGTGGGAACCATGTTTTCTATTATCAGTGCGGTAGGATGGGGCATATTCATGGTCAGTATCCTCGACCTCCAATTGAGTTCCATTCTTGCGGAAGGATGGGGCATGTGCAGAGGTTCTGCAGGATCACTCTGCAAACGGGTGAGCATGACGTTGAAAATCAGGTACCGGGTACGGGAAGGGGATCAATTTCCCCGTATCAGGTAGGTAGTTGAAGCTCCATGGGCCATATTGACAAGGGAGGTGGATTTGGAACTCTAGGGAAAGATCAATCACGCCAGTATGGTGGTGTGGCGCAGGGTTCTCAGGCTAGATCCTAGGGTAGAGGGGCAGGTCAGCTTCTGGAAGTTCAGTTTGTGCCTGGTGATGGTGAGGCCAGACCGTCAACTATTTGTGGAACGATCCTTGTAGATTCTACATTTTCTAGTGAGTTTTTTGACATAGGTTCCAGACACTATTTTGTTTCTTCTCAACTCGTGGTAGTGTTGGGTTTACCTATGCAGGGGGTGAGTGGAGTTATGTCAATTGACACCCCATTGGTAGTGCTGGTTGAGGATATCAAGTAGAGCAATAGATGTTCCTTGGAAGTTGGTGGGTATCATTTTTTGTGGGACTTGTTCATTATCAAGATGTTAGGGTTTGACCTAATCTTGGGAATGGATTGGTTGGTGTTGTATCGGGCACACATAGACTATTATCGTCGTAGAGTATCGTTCAGATTTCTTGAGGGTGACACTTATGTCCACCGTGGCGAATGGGATGTTCGAGCAGGTTGTGGGGTGCTGTTTTGTCAACAGTTGAGTGGACTCACGGCTCAAGTGGCATGTATAATGATTGAAGATGATAAGGTAGGGTAAAAATCTAATTTTAATCTCGTCTTGGATCGGTTTTAGGATGTGTTTCCAGAGGATTTATCAGGGTTACCACCTAAGAGGGATGTTGAGTTCCCGATCAAGTTGCTGCCGGGAGCGGATCAAGTTTCTATTCTGCCATATCAAATGGAACCAGATGAACTCTAGTAACTGAAGGTTTAGCTTGAGGAGTTGGAGCATAAGGGGTATATCCGTCCTTGTACGTCTCCTTGGGGATCTCCTGTGCTTTTTGAAAAGAAGGCCGATGGGTCATTGAGGCTGTGTGTTGACTATCTAAAGTTGAAACAGATGATGGTGAAAAATCTGTACCCTATTCCTAGAATATATGACATGATTGATCAGTTGAGGGGTGCATCGGTGTTTTCTAAGATTTATGTTAGGTCAGGTTATCACCAGATGAGGGTGAGGTCTTCTAACGTACCACAAATAGCTTTGCAGAGTCGGTACGGGTTGTTTGAGTCTGTAGTAATGCCTTTCGTCTTGACGAATGCACCAGCGATGTTTATGGATTTGATGAACCAAATCATTAATCCCTATCTAGATCAGTTTGTGATTTTATTTCTTGACGATATCTCAGTGTACTCGAAAACTCATGACGATCATTCCCAACATCATGACATCATATTGGGTATACTAAGAGAGCATCAACTATACCCCAAGCTATCAAAGTGTCAATTCTATAAAGGTAATGTGCATTTTTTGGGTCACATCATCTCGTAAGTAGGTGTGTCAATGGATCAAGAGAAGGTGCATGCAGTTGTATCTTGGGAGTAGCCCAAGAGTGTTTCTGATGTTTGGAGTTTTCTGGGTTTGTCCGGTTATTACCGAAGGTTCATTCAATATTTATCTTGCTTGACAGCACCACTCTCAGGCTTGACCAAGAAAAGAATCAGGTTCGAGTGCTCTGAGGCTTTTGAGAATGCCTTCCAAGAGTTAATGAAGCGGTTGACGACCGTACCTATCTTGATCTTACATGAGTTGGGTAATAATTACATCGTGTTTTATGATACATCCAAAGTCGGACTTGGGGATGTGTTGATGTAGGATGATTGGGTTGTGGCTTATGGTTCAAGGCAGTTGAGACCCCATGAGTGAAACTATCGCACTCATGACCTAGAGTTGGCTGTAGTGGCGTACGCCTTGAATTGCTGGAGGAAATATCTGTTGGAAGAACGATTTACTGTATTTACCGACCATAAGAGTTTAAATTACATCTTCTCACAATGGGATATGAACCTTCGATAGCAAAGATGGGTTGAATATCTCCAGTCTTTTGACTTTGAGTTGGTGTACACACCGGGAAAGGGAAATAATGTTGCTGATTCTCTGAGCAGGAAGAATTCAGAATTAGGTTGTTCAAGAGTCCAGCACCAAGTGGATGGTGATGGCTTTTTTTGTAGAGATGCACCTGGAGGTGCAGGAGGAGAGTGGTCAGGTCACTCTTGCTTCCTTAACGATGGATTCAACACTTTGGAGTCATGTTAAGGAAGGTCATATTGATGATCCTAAGTGTTTTATCAAGAAGGAAAATCTTAAAGGTGGGGAGCTACCTTTTGGTTGGGCCGTCAGCGTGGAAGGTGCTTTTCCTGTTCGTGATCGTGTGGTTGTCCAAAGTGTGTGCAAGAAGAGTTGATGCATGAGTTCCATGAATCAAAGCGGGTAGTTCATCCTAGTTTTACCGAGATGTACCGTGATCTCTGAAGGCAGATTTAGTTTCCTAGAATAAAAAAGGAAGTTGTAGACTTTGTGGCACGGTGCCTTACCCGTCAGCATGTGAAGGTCGAGCATCAACACCCAGGTGGTTTGTTGCATCCATTTCCCATTCCGGAATGGATGTGGGATAATGTAACAATGGATTATGTCGTGGGTCTTCTGAGGACCATGCGAAATAATGATTCAATCTCCGTGGTTGTGGATCGGTTAATGAAGGAGGCTTATTTCTTAATGATTTAGGAGACCTTTATAGTCGACCAGTTGGGTGAGCTGTATATTCAGGAAATAGTGTGTTTTCATGGTGTTCCACAGACCATAGTTCTAGACCGAGATCCACATTTCACATCGCATTTCTTGTATGGGTTGTAGAAGGTGCTTGGTACGTAGGTGTTTGAGATTATGGCTTTCCACCTGCAGACGGATGGGCAGTCAGAGCGTATGATCCAAGTGTTAGAAGACATGTTAAGAGATTATGTCTTGGACTTTGGTGGTTCTTGGGAGAGGCACCTATCATTAGTTGAGTTTTCCTACAATAGCATTTTTCAGGATACGATACAGATGGCACCGTTTGAGGCACTCTACGAGAGGCCATGTAGATCTCTATTGTGTGGGATAGAGATCGGTTAATCTGAGTTGTTGGGACCAAGTCTCATGCAGGAGACATCAGAGAGAGTTAAGTTGATCAGGAAGCATATGACAACAGCTCAGTGTAGGCAGAAGTCATATACAGATCGGAGGCGTAGACCACTTGAGTTTGAAATGGGTGATAATGTGTTCCTTCAGGTGTCGCCAAGGTTGGGTCACCATCGGATTCGAAAGCAGGGTAAGTTGGTGCCCATGTACGTGGGCCCTTTTGAGATTGTGTAGTGGATTGGACCAGTGGCTTACAGATTGGTTCTCCCATAGTGGTATTATGGGATGAATGATGTGTTTCATGTGTCGTAGCTTCGAACGTATCACCCTGACCCATCTCACATGGTTTATGTGGAGGATGTAGAGCTTGATGCTGATGCGTCCTTTAAGGATCATCTGGTTTATGTGGTGGATCGTAGTGAAAAGTTCTTGTAAGGCGTGGTTGTGCCATTTGTGCGAGTACTATGGCAACATGGGAATGTTTAGGAAGAAACTTGGGAGCAGGAATTGGATATGTGGGCCCAGTGGCCCGCACTCTTCTCTTTGGTGGATCAATGAGGGTTGGAAACTTGGATCGAGGATGAGCCATTATAAGGTGGGGAGGTTGTAAGATCCCGGTTTTTGGAAGGGTATGTTTTTGTTATGTTTTGGTTTAATCCCTTGTTTCGAGCTTAAAAGAATGTCTTCTTAAAGTAAGAGTGGTTTTGGGGGTGTTTCTGGGGCTCGGGGCATGAAAGAAAGAAATGTCGGGCAAGACAAGCCTTGGCGCACGGCCTGTGCACGGCCAGGGAAAATCGTGTGGCTTGCCTAGGTTAGTCGTGCAACCCCTCCTCCTCTAGACAGTATCATGTGCACGGTGTGCACACAGTTTGTCAAACTTTGTAGCCAAACCGTGCAGCCACTTAAAGTTGGGAAAAATTACAAAATTGTCACCCTATGATTTTAAGAACCTGCTCGGGATTTACTCTCCATTCCTCTCTCTTCACCCTAGGAACGAACTAAAATTACCAATATCTCCAAGAGGTCAATCTATCTCATTTCTAAGTGATTTTTGGTGCCAGTGGATTCAGATCGAAGGTACGGGTAAGCCTAATCTCATCATTTTATTCTCTTTTTGGTTTAGGGTTGTATCTTCTCTCTGTCTTGTTCCAAATCTCTAAAACCCTTTTTTTGGGTGAGTTCTATGTTGAATCTCAAAAGGCAGGTTGGATGGTGGTATAAGGACTCAATTGAGTGTGCGTTCAACCACGATTTCAAGGTAGTTGGTCTACAAACATTATCCCATAGTTTTATGGTGGATTTATGCATGTGTGGCATTTCTCAGGGTTTCCTTTTGATGAGCTTTGATCAACCTGGATGTGTTTGGTATAAAGGAAGCTTAAAAAATGGTAAATGGGAACCCTCACGATTTCCATGGGATGCGTTGAGAATGACTTGACCTAATTGGGGCCATACATGGGGTGTGTTGGCTTTTCACGGTCTTAGATATTGTTATTAAACAAGTGACTTTGTGGTAATAAAAGGTAGTGCCCTTGATGAATATGTTGGCATGATTTGTTGAACTTGAAATAGAAGTTAGGTGATGTACCTAGACTTGGAAATAACCTAAAGGTGATTTGGAATGGGTTGAATGGTTGATTCATGGAAATGATTAACAAGTTAAATGGGTTAATGTGTAAACTGATTAAAGACCATAATGGGATAGGTTATGGGTTTAGTGTTGAACATTTAGTGAGATAGGAATAACACATGGGAATTGGGTGAATGGTTAAATGATATAAAATGGTAATGTGTTAATGGGTTAAGGAACTATGTGAATTCTCTTCTGGTTTGTTGTAAATTGTGTTTTTCAAAGGGCAATGGTATGGTGGGTTGATGGTTACGTATATATATAATCATGTTCACATGGCTTGGTAGAGTGGGGTGTGACTTGAGGATCTACACCCACGGGTCGAGTGAAGACTGATACTCTAAACTCCACCCTAAATGCACGGGTTAGGAGTGGGGACTGAGGATCTATTCTCCTAACGGCTGCATCGATACGAACTGAGGCTTCAAGGTGAGGATATGGTTTCTACGTGGGGGTTTGTCCTAGTGAGATAGGATAACGATGTCTTTACCCACATGCATGTGATTGTTGGCCTTTGACCGATGTAAAATAATGTATGCGATTAAACCTTGGAAATGTGATGAAATGGTAAGTGATGGTAATTGGTGTGAAATGAATGGTAATGGAAGTGGGAATGGATTTGGATCTGAACTAGTTAATGGCACCGTAAATAATTACATGACAATTATCATTCATATTCCTTTTTCATGAACTACCTGTTCATACTGGATATTTTGTTGACACTATTTGTGGTGGCCTGCTGAGTTATACTCACACCCTGCTCGGGCTGCCATTGGGTACCCAAGGAGAATTCATGTTTGCAGGACATGAGAAGGGAAAGGGTCCTTGCTATAGAGTTGAGTGGAAATGTGTATCACTTGGTGGAGGATCTAGACATGGAGTCAGGAACATTTTGGGGTTTTGGCTGTTATCTTTATTTTGGGATTTTGTTAACTTATTCACTTGTAGTAGGACATGGCATATTTATTGTTGGAAATAGTTGTTTTACATGTTCCTTATTTATTTATAATTGTTTCCACTATTGGTTTATTTATGTTGTGGCTTGCTCTGACAGAAAGGGGGTATAGTCTCCCCACATGACCACAAAGACCCCCGCTTCTAGTCGGCAACCTTTGGCATACGGGGAGGCATGCTTAAGGTTATGTAACTACCCAGGTCGGAGCACCGGTTTAGTGGCTTTTGGACCAGGAATGTTACAAAATGGTATCAAATGAGGTCTTTATTCTCCTTCTCTGAGGTATTGTTATTTGGGATAGGTTTCCAAGGGTTAAGATGTTTCGGTCCTTGGTAAATGAGCTCGTTCTTGGGAGTAGTTAACCCTTGTATGAGGGAAAACCCAAGTCACCCTTTGTGGGAAATGTTGTTCTTGGTTGTGTGCCGTTACAGCTGATGATATTTCACCGTTGGGTTAGGCACATGTGGTTTGATGTGACTATTTTATGATATTTGGCTTCTGGCCTTAACGACACGAGGATTTTCATTCATGCATCATTGCAGGAACCTAGGGAGATCGGTGACAAGCATTGTGTTATGCACACGTACGGGGTGGGTGTGTGAGGTAGGAAAGTATGGTGCATCATGCATTTCATGAAACCAATAAATAATGAGAATAATGAAATAAAAAATTGCGTAAATGATGTTAAATGAATATATGGTTTTGAAATGAAGTGGAAAATGTTTTTGTAAAATTTTGTGTGAGTTTGATGGTAGTGCATGGATGTTTACCCCATGGAGACCATGGCCTGCGGTAGGGATTGTCGGGGTGGTGAATCTGAGGGGATAATGTCATTTAATTGTTATATGAAAATGGTTTTTTGTAGCTATTAAGGATCTTTTGATGAATTCATGATGGTTTTGTGGTATACGTGCTAAATCTCGTGGTTGGCAAAGTAGAGAGATTCCACCATGACATCAGTTTCCATTTGGGAAATGGGAGGATGTTGCTGAGAACACTCCTTTGATAGAAGAAAACTAAAATGTGGTGATCAATTAAGGTAGAGAAGACCAGTTATGGGAGAACTTGGCTTTCCTTATGCAGATTATGGATCTGGACCCAGGGTGGGTTGCACCGAGTATGATTGAGATGACAAGGGAGTTATATCTGCAACACCCTATGATCTTCACCAGAGAGGGTGGTCCAGATGCAACAGAGTTCTAGTTAGACTCTATCCAGATGACACTGGATCATCTGGAGACCCCTTTTGAAATGCGAGTAAAGCTTGATATTTATAGGTTGTGGGGCCATGAATGGCGTCGGTTGGACATTCATTCTCAGACTGGGCAGGATAAGGGGATTTCGTGGAAGGTTTTCCAGGAGATATTTCTGGAGCATTTCAACCCAGTGACTTTGAGGTAGGAGTAGGATGTAGAGTTTATGAGTCTGAATCAGGGATCACTATCAGTGATGGACTATGCTAGTCGCTTCACTGATTTGCGATGCTTTGTCCCTATGTTATCAGGGGATGAGACAGCGGTAGCAAAGCGTTTCCAGGATGGGTTGAAACATGATATCATGTATCAAGTAAATATCTTCCACTTGAAGAGGTTTACAGAGGTGATGGATCGGGCACTCATATCTGAAGGGAACTTGAAGGGAGATTCGGGTGGTGGGTTTTTCGTGCCAGCTGTGCGGACACGTGGTGAATCTTCCGAAGGTCGGAAGTGTCGTTTGGAATGTTCCCAACAAGGTGGTCAGAAGAGAGGTTCATCCTCTCAGAGTGGGAACCAAGTGTTCTGATATCAGTGTGGTAGGCTGAGGCATATACGTGGATAGTTTCCTCAACCTCCAGTTGAGTACCGTTTGTGCGGTAGGATGGGGAATGTCCAGAGGTTCTGCAAGAACCCTCGGTGGATGAGTAAGCATGATGATTAAAAGCGGGTACTGGGTATGTGAAAGGGATTAGGTGCCCCGTATCAGGCAGGTAGTTGGAGCTCCACTGGCCATACTAGAAGGGGTGGTGGACATGGAACTCCAAGGCAAGATCGCTTATGCCAGCAGGCTAGTGCGGCGTTGGGTGCTCAGGATGAAGCCCAGTGTGGAGGGGCAGGTCAGCTCCAAGTATTTCTGTTTGTGCCTAGTGATGGAGAGGATGGACCATCAACTGTTTGAGGTATGATCCTTGTATCTTCTAAAATTTCCAGTGCATTTTTTGACACAGGTTCCACACACTATTTTGTTTCTTCTCAACTCAAGGTAGTTCTGGGTTTACCTATGGAGGGGATGTGTGGAGTTATGCCAATTGACACATTTTTGGGGTGTGGGTTGATGATATAAAGCATTACAAGGGATGTTCCTTGGAAGTTGGTGGGTATCGTTTTCTTTGGTACTTGTTAATTCTCGAGATGTCAGGGTTTGACCTAATCTTGGTAATGGGTTGGTTGGTGTTGTATTGGGTGCACATTGACTGTTATCATCGCAAAGTATTTATCAGGTCTCTTGAGGGTGACACTTATGTCCACTATGGTGAATGGGATGTTTGTGTAGGGCGTGCAGGGCCGTTTTTTAAACCGATGAGTGGAATCACAGCTCAAGTGGCATGTATCATTCATGATGATGATGAGGGAGGGTAACTATATAATTTTCCTCTCGTGGTGGATCGGTTTTAGGATGTGTTTCCTATGTTTTTGTTGGGGTTACCACCTGAGAGGGGTGTCGAGTTCAGGATCGAGTTGCGGCCGAGAGTAGAGCCAGTTTCTATTCCGTCATACTGAATGGTGCCCACAGAACTCCTGGAACTTTTGGTTTAGCTTGAGGAGTTGAAGCGTAAGGGGTTTATCCATCCTAGTACGTCTCTTTGGGGATCTACCGTGCTTTTTTCAAAGAAGGATAATGGGTCATTGTGGCTATGTGTTGACTATCAAATGTTGAATCAGATGACGGTGAAAAATCAATACCCTCTTCCTAAAATTGATGACCAGTTTGATCAGTTGAGGGGTGAATCATTGTTTTCTAAGATTTATTTGAGGTCAGGTTATCACCATATGAGTGTGAGGTCTTCTAACGTAACACAGAAAGCATTGCGGAGTTAGTACGGGTTGTTTGAGTTTATGGAAATGCCTTTCGGATTGACCAATTCTACGACGGTGTTTTTTCATTTGACGAACCGAATCTTTCATCCCTATCTAGATCATTTTGTGATTGTCTTTCTTGATGATATCTTAGTATAGTCAAAAACACATGACGATCATGCCCAACATCTTGACATCATCTTGTGTACGCTAAGAGAGAATCAACTATACGCCAAGCTATCAAAGTGTCAATTTTGGATAAGTAAGGTTCATTTTCTAGGTCACATCATCTTAGTGGAAGGTGTGTCAGTGGATCCATATAAAGTGCGGTTAGTTGTATCTTGGGAGAAACTGAAGGGTGTTTATGATGTTTGGAGATTTTTGGGTTCGGCTGGGTATTACCGAAGGTTCATTCAGGATTTGTCTCACTTGAAAGCACCACTCTCAGTCTTGACCAAGAAAGGAAGTAGGTTCAAGTGGTCTGAGTCTTGTGAGAACACCTTCCAAGAGTTGAATAAGTGGTTGATGACCACACCTATCTTGATCATACCTGAGCCAGGTAATAATTACATCATGTTTTGTGATGCATATGGATTTGGACTTGGGGATGTGTTGATGCAGGATGAGCGGGTTGTGGCTTATGAGTCAAGGCGGTTGATACCCCATGAACCGAACTATCCCACTCATGACCAAGAGTTGGCTGAAGTGGTGTACATCTTGAAGTGATGGTGGCACTATCTATTGGGAGAAATATTTACAATGTTTACCGGCCATAAGAGTTTAAATTACATCTTCTCACAATAGGATATGACCCTTTGGCAGTGAATATGGGTTGAATATCTCAAGTATTTTGACTTTGAGTTGGTGTACATGTTGGGAAAGGGAAACAATGTTGTTGATGCTCTGAGCAAGAAGGTTCAGAATTAGGTGGTTCAGGAGTCCAACACCAAGTGGAAGGTGATGAAATTGTTTTCCGAGATGCACCTGGAGGTGTAGGGGGAGAGTGTTTAGGTCACTCTTTCTTCATTAACGATGGAGTCACTGATTTTGAGTCAAGTTAAGGAAGGTCATCTTGATTATCTAGAGTGTTTGACCATGTAGGAAAATCATAAAGTTGGGGAGCAACCTTCTAGTTGGGCTCTTTGTGTGGAGGTGTTTTTTGTGTTTGTGATCGTATTGTTGTGCCAAAGTGTGTGCGGGAAGATTTGATGTGTGAGTTCCATGAATCAAAGTGTTAAGTGCATCCCGGTTTGACCAAGATGTACCGTGATCTCTGAAGGAAATTTTAGTGGCCTGGAATGAAGAAGGAAGTTGTGGGCTTTGTGTCACGGTGCCTTACCTTTCAGCAGGTGATGGCAGAACATCAATGCCCAGGAGGTTTGTTGCATCCATTTCCCATTCCGGAATGGAAGTGGGATAATGTAACAATGGATTTTGTCGTGGGTCTTCCAAGGATGCCACAAAATAATGATTCAATCTGGGTGGTTGTGGATCAGTTAATGAAGGTCACTCATTCATTACCGATTCAGGAGACCTTTACAATCAACCAGTTAGGTGAGATGTATGTTCGGGAAATATTGTGGTTTAATGGTGTTCCGTGGACCATAGATTCCAACCGAGATCCGAATTTCACATCGCGTTTCTGGCAAGGGTTGCAGAAGGCGCTTGGTACGCATGTGTTTTTGAGTACAGCTTTCCACCCGCAGATGGACGGGTATTCGGATCGTAAGATCCAAGTCTTGGAAGGCATGTTAAGAACTTGTGTCTTAGACATTGGTGGTTCTTGGGAGAGGGACCTATCATTAGTTGAGTTTTCCTACAACAACAATTTTCAGGATACGATCCAGATGGAACCATTTGAGACACTCTATGGGAGGCAATGTAGATCTACCTTGTGTTGGTTAGAGGCTTGTGAATCTGAGTTGTTGGGGCCATGTCTCGTGCGGGAGACTTCATAGAGAGTTAAGTTGATCAAGAAGTGGATGGATATGGCTTAGTGTAGGTAGAAATTGTATGCATATCAGAGGAATATACCTCTTGAGTTTGCAATGGGTGATAAAGTGTTCATTCAGCTGTCGCCAAGGTTGGGTCACCATTTGATTGGAAAGCATGGTTAGTTGGCACCCAGGTATGTGGGATCTTTTGAGATTGTGGAGAGGATCGAACCAGTGTCTTGTTGATTGGATATCCCATAGTGGTATGGTGGGATGCATGATCTATTTCATGTGTTGCAGCTTCGACGATATCAACCTGAACCATCTCATGTGGTTGATGTAGAGGATGTGGAGCTTAAGGCTGATGCGTCCTTTGAGGAGCATCTGGTTCGTGTGGTGGATCGTAGTGAAAATGTCTTGTGAGGAAATGTTGTTCCATTGGTGCGATTACTATGGTAGCATGTGAATGTTTAGGAAGAAACTTGGGAGTGAGAATCAGATGTGCGGGCTCAGTGGGCCAAACTCTTCTCATCGGTGGATCAATGAGGCTTAGAAACTCAGCTCAAGGACGAGCCGTTATAAGGTGGGGAGGTTGTAAGATAATGGTTTTTTGAAGGGTATGCTTTTATTATGTTAGGTTTGAAGCCCTTGTTTTAGGCTTCAAGGGAATTTTTCTGTAAGTATGAGAGGTCTTGGGGGTGTTTTGGGGGCTCGGGGCATGAATGAAAGGAAAGCTGGGCAAGACAATCCTGGGCACACGACCTGCACACGGCCAGGGCAAACCGTGCAGCCGGCCCATGTAAACTGTGCTACCCCTCCTCCTCCAGACAGTAGAATGTGCATGGTTTGCGCAGGGTTTTCCAAACCTTGCGGCCTCTTAATGTTGTGATAAATTACAAAATTTCCACCCAGGGATTTTAAGAACCCACTTGGGATTTCATCTCCATTCCTCCCACTTCACCCTAGGAATGAACCAAATCTCCCAAGAGCTCCAAGAGGTTAATATACCTCGTTTCTAAGGCATTTTTGGTGCCGTTGGATGTGGATCAAATCTCTAGTTATGGTTAATCCCATCCTAGCTTCTCTTTTTGGTTTAGGGTTGTTTCTTCTCTCCCTCTTGTTAGGAAGCTCTAAAACCCTATATTTTGGGTGAGTTCTAGGTTGAAGCTCCAAAGTCTGGTCATATGGAGGTCTAAAGACTCAATTGAGTGCGCGTTCAACCGCAGTTTCGAGGTAGGTGGTCTAAAAACGTTATCTAATTGTTTTATGGTGGATTTATGCATGTGTGTATTTTCTCATAGTTTCCTTTTGATGATAATTGATCAAGCTGGATGTGTCTGGTATAAAGGATTCTTAACAAAATGGTAAATGGTAACCTTGAAGATCCCCATGGGATTCGTTGAGAATGACATGACCTAATTGGGCCATCCATGGGGTTTGTCGGCATTTCTCGGGCTTAGGGATTGTTATTAAACAAGTGACCTTGTTGTAATAAATGGTAGATCCCTTGACGAATATGTTGGAATGATTGGTTGAACTTGGAATATAAGTTAGGTGATGCACCTAGACTTGGAAATAACCTAATGGTCATTTGGAATGGGTTGAATGGTTGATTGATGGAAATTATGAATGGGTTAAATGGGTTAATGCGTAAATGGATTAAAGACCATAATGGGATAGGTTATGGGTATAGTTCTAAATGCTTAATGAGATAGCAATAACACATGGGAATTGGGTGAATGGTTAAATGATGTGAAATGGTAATGTGTTAATGGGTTAAGGCATAATGTGAATTCCCATGTGGTTTATTTTGAATGGTGTTTGTCAAAGGGAAATGGTATGGTGGATTGATGGTTACTTATATATATAAGTATGTGCACATGGCTTGGTAGAGTGGGGTATGACTTAAGGATCTACGCCCATGGGTCAAGTGAAGACTGATGCTTTAAACTCCACCCTAAATGCATGGGTTAGGAATGGGGATTGAGGATATATTCTCTTAACGGTTGCATCCACTCAGACATAGGCTTCGTGGTGAGGATATGGTTGCTATGTGAGGGTTAGTCCAACTAATATAGGAGAATGATGTGTTTACCCTCATGCATGTGATTGTTGGCCTTAGGCCCATGTAACATAATGCATGTGATTAACCCATGGAAATGTGATGAAATGGTAAGTGATGATAATTGGTGTGAAATTAATGGTAATGGAATTGGAAATGGATTCCGCTCTGAACTGGTTAATGGAACCTTAAATTATTACTTGGAAATTATCATTCAAATTTATTTTTCATACACTAGCTGTTCATACTGGATATTTTTTAGACACTGTTGGTGGTGGCCTAGTGAGTTGTACTCACACCCAGCTCGGGGCGCCATTAGGTACCCAGGCAGACTTCATGTTTGCCGGACATGATAAGGGAAAGGTTCCTTGCTAGATAGTTTAGTGGACATGGGTATCACTTGGTGGAGGATCCAGACATGGAGTCGGAACCATTTTTGGGATTTTGGCCGTTGTCATTATTTTGGGATTTTGTTTACTTTTTCACTTGTAGTAGGAGATGTCATATTTATTGTTGGAAATGGTTTATATACATGTTCCTTGTTTATTGAATATTGTTTCTGCTATTGGTTTATTTTTGTTTTGGCTTACTCTGATAGAAAGGGGGTATAGTCTCCCCACTTGACCACAAAGACCCCTGCTTCTAGTCGGAAACCTTTGGAATACAGGGAGGCGCGCTTAAGGTTATGTAACTACCTACCTCAGAGCACAGTTTAGTGACTTCTAGGTTAGGAACATTAAATTTCCCATATTTACTTTTATTATGTTAAGTAATTTGTTAAAAGAAACTTAAAATCAATTGTTCTTTTGATCCAAACAACAACAATCAAATCCAAATTAGGAAAACATAATTAAAACATGAATACAAACTAAGTAAATACAAGAGAAACATTATTTATTATTCCCTGTGGATCGACCCCTTACTGGTTCTATACTTTTTAGGGTAAAATTAATTTGGGACACCGATAATATACCATTGGTGAGACAAGTCGCCAAATTTTGGAGCTGTTTTTGGGGACAAAAGAAAAGTTAATTATGTTCTTGTTTTAATTTAGGTTGTATCAAATTTTAGTGAAAAAAAAATAATAAATTCCCAAAATCCTATTTTCTAATCATATTTCCCTTTACCTTTCATTTTCATCATTTATGATTTGTGTGTTTCATATTTTGCAGGTCATTAGGTCTATGAGAAGCTACCTCACACGTTCCAAGAACACTGAGGCATCATTGTTTTTTCCGATTGACCTAGGGATCGAACAAACACTCTTGAGGCGCCAATGATAACTCATTGTTGAGAACAAGAAAAACCCTCCACTGGAAGAGAATGGGGAAGGAAATCCAGTTGTTGTCTAAGGAGCTAGACATCAGTTTGGTCCAGATGACAACCAGAACCAACAAGTTCCACTTGCTCTAGTGTATGGCCTGCATCATCTCCACAATTCCAACCAGAGCAGATGCCATATTTCAACCAAGGTCAGGGGTTATACATCACACCTCATAAAAAACAGTACAAACCAACTCCACTCCCTTAGTATCCACCTCCATGTCATACAATCATGGATTACGACCTACCATCCATCCACGGAGCTGACACATGCATCATTCATCCCCCGGTGCAAGCCCAGAACTTCGAGATCAAGCATAATATCATGCTGCTGATCTAGGTCATTGTTCATTTCGGTGTCATGCCCATCAAGAATCCCAATGCACATCTCTCAAATTTTCTGTAGGTCTGTGACACGTTCTGATACCTTGCAGTGTCCTCATACGATGTTTATCTTCACCTCTTCCCCTTCTCTCTAAGGGATAAGTCGAAAGACTAGATTAATGGTTTTCCACAATGATATATCCTCATCTGGGAGGAGCTAGCCTAAGAATTCGTGCCTAAATACTTCCCACACTCAACGATTGTGACTGTACAGAACAAAATCCACAACTTCTAGTAGCATGATGTTGAGTCACTGTACAAATCATGGGAGCGTTTCAAGGAGATGTTCTGAAAATTCACATACCACGGACTTCCACAGTGGATGTAGTTCTAAACCTTATATTGAGGGTCGAAAAAAATACATTGCTTATGGTGGAAGCTTCTGTAGAAGGTACGATAATGAGGAAATACCCCGAAGAGCTTTTCAATCTACTAGAAGACATGTCTTCCAACAGCTTCTAGTGGCATTCCGAATGGGGAACCCAGAAATGTGGTATGCATAACATTGATTCAACTATGATGCTAGCTGCCCAATTGGATGCCATGTCCAAAAAGATAGATGCACTCAATCTGAAGGGAACGTCCCAAGTACATGTAGAAAACCATCCGACATTTAGAAATTGTGGTGATAAACACATCATGGGAGAATGCCTTTGTTCTGCTAGAGGCCCTTCAATAAGCGAAGTGAGTTATGTTACAAAAAATCGAGGGATCAACCAGTACAAGCATTACCATGACCTGGCATGGTGTGGTCAACACAACACAGGGTAAGATAAACAAGATAAGAATCATCTGCCCTAGTGACCGCCCAGCTTCAACCAACCTCCTTATCAGAACCAATATCAGAGGAAAAAAGAGCCCCAACAAGGATTTTGTCAACTGCAAGGGTATCATAACCCTTGCCCGCAGCAACCGCGGAAGCCACCACCTCCACTAGCTCAACAACCACCTCAGTAAGAGAACACCTCAAGGTTAGTGGATCTCATGACCAAATTTATATCTACTGCTTCGACTAGGTTTCAAAATTAGGTGGTTTCTGTTTGATGCCTGGTGAATACGATTGTCCAGTTGGAAAACCAACTCTTGGGAAGGAAACCCAGTACACTACCGGGTAACACTGAGAAGAAACCAAGGGAGGAGGCTCATCCCATTATGCTATGGACTGGAAAGGAGCTCCAACAGCACCAACCAACACAGCCAGATACACCCACACCCCTGTTGATGAAGAAGGTACAAATTCAGAGCCCTCCTCATATCAAGTCCCATGGAAGGATGCTTAGTAGAATAAATAGAACGAGGTTTTCAGACCCTTTGGGACTGCCTTACACTTCCCAAAGAAAATGAACCATAGAAAGTTGGACCACCAGTTCAGAAAATTCATGTACGTGTTTAAGAAGTTGCACATAAATATTCCATTTTAAGAGGCACTAATGCAAATTCTCACTTATTTTAAATTCATGAATGAATTAATCCCCAACAGGAGAAAGATGGAAGATCTAGGCACCATTTCCCTCACCAAGGAGTGATCTGCGGTCTTCCAACATTCGATTCCTCCCAAACTCTAGGATATAGGTAGCTTTACCATTCCATGTAATATTGGACCATGCGAGTTTGGGAAGGCCCTCTGTGACTTAGGGGCCAGTGTGAACCTCATGCCCCTCGGAGTTTTCAAAATGCTAGGGCTCAACGTTTTGAACCCTACCTCTGTATCCCTTCAACTTTTTGACCGATCCATTGAACATCTGAAGGGACTACTAGAGGACGTATTGGTCAAGTTGGTTAGGCTGATCCTCCCCCCAAATTTCATCATCCTCGACATAGAGGTTGACCAGGAGGCACCTCTCAACTTGGGAAGGCCCTTCCTCACCACAGGGAAGGTAATGATCGATGTGTAGCAAGGGGAGCTAATTTTCCGTGTAGGAGATGAGAGAGTCTCCTACAATGTTATCAAGGACATTAATCATGCATCATTGTCAAAGCATGATGACTGTTATGCGATAAACACTATGGATGAATGCTTAAGCACATCAGAGGAAGAACTGATATGTTCTTTTACCTTAGATAACTTTATCATTCCATACATTCTATTTGAACAAGATCTAGAGGACTTGAAACTCCTAGAAAGCCAGGGTGACCACTACTGGAAACGTGCAGTTGTTCCGAATATTCTGGAATGGGAAACACTGCGACCACTTGTGCATTCGATTTTAAAGGCCCCTAAACTAGAACTAAAGCCTCTCAAATCTTCTCTAAAGTATGGTTATTTGGGATACCATCAAAAATTTCCTATCATACTTAATACAGAACTGTCATAGGAGCACTAAGATGCCCTTCTACTAGTTTGGAAACAGTATAAGCACACTATGGGGTGGACAGTCGCTGATTTGAAGGGAATCATCCCTACCAAATTTCATCCACAAAGTCCTACATGAAGAAGGTGTCATGGAATCTCTACAACCACAGCGGCGCTTGAATCCTCCCATGATGAAAGTTGTAATGAAAGAGGTGATAAAATGGTTCGATGCATGCATCATCTATCCCATTTTAGATAGTCTGTTAGTGAGTCCCTTACTATTGGTTCCCAAAAAGGGGGGTATCACTGTGGTATCAAATGATAAGAATGAGATCATCCCCACTCGCACTATCACTGGCTAGGGAGTCTATGTCGATTAATAGATTCTGAATGATGCCTTAAGGAAACATCATTCCCCCCCACCATTCATTTATCAAATTCTAGAGAGACTAGTGGGGAAGAACTTCTATTTCTTCCTCAGCAGCTATTCTGGCTTTAACCAGATTTCCATTGCTCTAGAGAAACAAGAGAAGAGAACATTCACTTTCCCCAATGGTATGTTTTCTAATCGAATAATGTCTTTTGGCATGTACAATGTCCCCTCCACCTTATAGAGCTATATGATTTCTATCTTTCAAGGCATGGAAGAACTGATCCTGAAGGTATTCATGGATGATATTTCCATTTACAGAAAATCATTCAACACCTATTTGTGCCACCTTAAGCTAGTTTTAGAATGATGTAAAAAAACTAACCTGGTTTTGAACTGGGAAAAGTGTCATTACATGGTGAAAATATGATTCATAATTGACCATAAAATCTCAAAAAAGGGGATAGAGGTGGATCCGGAAAAGATAGATGTCATTTAACAACTACCTATTCCGACTTCCGTCTGAGCCATCTGCAACTTCCTAGGGTATGTAGGTTTTTACTGGTGGTTTGTCCACGACTTCTCAAAAATATCCAGCCCTTCAAAAATCTTCTCACAAAGGATTCCATATTTGAGTTCAATGAGACATGCGCCATATCTTTTTAACACATGAAGCAGTGCCTGGTGGAAACCCCAATGATGATTTCTCCCAACTGGGAGGAACAATTTGAGGGGATGTGCGATGCCAATGACTACACAATGGGATCAGTCTTGGGCCAATGTCTAGACTAGATTTTATGACCTATATATTATTCCAACAGGATGGTCAACAAGGCACAAATCTACTACACTAACATAGAGAATGAGATTCATTCACTAGTTTTTGTGTTTGACATGTTTCATTCTTACTTAGTGTTGTCTAAAGTTATTGTTTATACTGACCATACAACACTAAATTACCTACTGAACAAGAAATATGTGAATCCCTGTTTGATTTTTTTGGGTACTACTCTTACAATAATTTGATCTGGATATTCGAGATAAGAAAGGGAGTGAGAAAGTTGTTGCTGACCATCTCTCCCACCTAGAGGTGCCTCATTTTGAGAAGGAGGAAGATCGGGAGATCAGGGAAGCTTTCCCTGACAAGAACCTTTTTTTGGTCAATGAAACAACTAGACCATGGTATGCTGATAATGCTAATTTTCTAGTTACAAGTATCATTCACCCCGAACTCTCTTTCGTGCAAAGGTAGAGATTTTTTTTCTAAAGTGAAGGGGTACTTCTGGGAAGATCCTATGATATTCTGATCCTGTAGCGATGGGGTGATCCGTCGTTGTATCCTGGAGAATGAAGTTCATGGCATCATGGAGTTCTATCATGCCTCAACAGCTGGGGGACATCATGGCCCTAGTCCTACAATAGCAAAGATCCTGCAATCTTGGTTTTTCTAGTCCACTATGCATAAATATGTCGGGGCCTTTGTTTCCTGTTATGATCGATGTGAGAGGACTGGTAAATTGGGACATAGAGAAGAGATGATCCAGAACCCCATCCTGGCAGTTGAGATCTTCGATGTTTGGGGTATAGATTTCGTGGGTCCCTTTACCCCATTGTTCGGGAACACTTCTATCCTAGTCGGCAGTGACTTTGACACCAAGTGGGTAGAAGCCAATTCTATAGCACATGAAACATCCAAGGTAGTCATGATCATTTTAAAGAAACATATTTTTAGTAGGTTTGGAGTTCCCGGAGTACTGATTAGAGATAGAGAGACCCACTTTGACAACACACTAATGAGAGGAATATTGTCAAAGTATGGAGTAAATCATCAAATGGGGACACCATATCATCCTCAGCCCAGTGGACAAGTGGAGCTCTTCAACTGTGAGCTCAAGAAGATCTTGGAGAAAATAATGAACCACTAGAGTAATGACTGGTCCAAGAATTTTGCTGATGCTCTGTGGGAATATCAGAATACATTCAAAACACCACTGGGAATGTCCCCATTCTGCCTCATCTATGGCAAGTGGTTCCATCTGCCAGTGGAGTTGAAACACAAAGCCTACTGGGCCATCAAGGACCTGAATTTTGATTTGAAGGGATCTGAAGAGAAGCAAAAGTTCCAACTGTCAGAAATTGATGAAATCATATTAGAGGCGTACGAGAACACTAAGAAGTACAAGGGGAGGACAAGAGAAATTCACAACCGGATGATTTCATGTAAATAATTCTGACACGGGGATCAGGTAATACTCATTATCCCTCATCTTTGATTATTACTAGGAATGTTAAAGTCACGATGGTCGGGACCATTCAATGTTATACGCGTATTCCATCCTGGAGCAGTGTAAATATTTGGAGAGGATGGTCAACCGTTCAAGGTGAACGGATAGTGGTTGAAAGCTTACCATCGTATTGACGACACAGGGGGAACGTTGTCTACCATATAGTTGAGGTAAGATGAGATTAGTAGGTCGACCAGCGACCTAAAACAAAGGCACTTCCTGGGGGGAAACCCAGAGGATACACGCCATGTACCACCTATATACACATCATGTACTCTTCCCTTTTCATTTATTTTCTATCTATTATACACATAGAGTTAAACTATGTAATAAACAGGGATGATTCCAATGTCGATGGTATGGTCACTGGAGTTTATCTGAGCCATCACGAGTTCGAATCTATCCAGAACAACCTTCGGCATGGGGTTCCTCCTATTTTCCTTTTTATTTTATTACATGGTGTGTGGAGTATATATTTTTTACATGGATACATATTTTATTATAAGAAACCCATGGTGGGGATTGATTAGTTGTCCAAGAATGTAACCCGGTTCCAAAAGACTCGGGTTCAAATCCTGACAACCACCCCCTTTCAATCATTTTTTCTTTTAATAAAACCACACGGAGTATCTTTTGATATATGTTTCATGTGACATATTTTCCTTTTAAAACTAAAAATATTTTCTGTACAATGAAATTCATGTGGGTGAAGTATGAAGATTGGCAGAGTCTTGGCCATGGATCCTAATGATATGGGTTCGAACTCGGATAATCTCCCTGCTTCATCCCTTTTTGTCTAATTAAAAACCACACACCATGTATTTACTTTCTTCACATGTATTATAGTCCATATATATTAAAAAAAATAAAGAGGATAAGGAGTACATCCTTTGCTCCAATGGTTTAGGGCTTCCGTTTGGAATGTCCAATCACCGATTCGAACCACGCCCCAAGCACCAGACAAAAGGTTGTACTTCTCTTTTTAAAATTTTAAAACACACGTCGTATATTTCCCGACACATTATGTGTCTAGTTTTATTTTTTAACTATTTATATATATACACTTTTATTATTTAAGTTATTAATATTAATTAGATTACTATAATAATTATATATCTATATATATTTATAATTTAAAAAATAAAGGGATACACGACGTGTAGTCTATTGTACATGTTGTGTACCTCGTATATAAATTCCATGGACCACCCGACTTCAGTCCATGTCATGCAGCCCCCTCTATCTCCCCATTTCTTCCCCCATACGCCACCCGACCTCTCCACTCTCGAATACTATGATTTTTGGGAGTTTCTGGTTCTGATTTCTCCTACATTGTGATCCTTGGTCCAGGTACGCCCTTCTAAACCCTCTATTTCAAGTTATTACATGTGCACAGGGTGGTTTTCGGATCGTTCGCCCATTTGGATTTTCTGGTACATGAGAACGAATTGAAGAACACACGCTATGTACATTTGTACACGGCCACACACTGAATGCTTCATGATATGAAAGTACACGACGTGTATGTTTGGTACACACCGTGTACCTACCCCTAATGTTCCCAGGTATGTTTTTCACATGGCCTCATACACCATGTTCACGTACATGGAATGTGTGTTCAATACAATCCATGTATACCATTTATTTCAGCTATCCTGTGTCTATCCCTCCACACGGGAATGCTACCACTGCTCTTGCACTTTCCGTGTGGGACTTGTACACGACATGTCCTGTTTTATTAGAACTACTTAACAGGTGACCGTGTCCTTGAAAATACACGACCAGGACCACTATACATGTACATGGAATGTATGTTCGATACACACCGTGTAAACTTTCCTGGTTTATTCCTTGCTCACTCGACATGTATATCTGGAGAACACGGGTAGCTAACCCGCTTTTATTACATTCCCTGTACTATGGAAATATACACCAGGTACTTATTATTTTTCTATTTTTCTCACATTTTATTCTTTTCCTTTTTCTTTTAAGTTTCTTTTATTTAGTTTCTCTATTCTAATTCAGGGTATGACAGGCATAGATCTTTCCTGAGGGAAGCAGCAGGCCTTTGGCAATAAGGGCGAGAGGCCCATTTATTGTCAGATCCGACTCCGGCCTGTGAAACTACCAGATCCAGACTCTCCAGTCTACCATCACTCTCCATTGTCCATCCTTACACCCCTCACTCCCACTGCTGAGGATGGTTTGAGTAACACTTCACCTCCACAATCTCATAACGAGCCTCCGAGTAGAATCGTTACTTCTCTACAAGCTACCACTCCACATGAGATCTACTCCTCCGCAGCTGGTCCCTCATCGACCGCCCCATCCAGCGACCCTCCACCTACTGCAACCGATCCACCCCCAAAGCCAGCTCCCATTGCCACACCTCTACCTAGGCAAAGAACTATAGGTGTTCCCTACCCTTTCATGGTATTCCCAGTCACTAATTTGGAAAACGACAGGGTCTTGGGCTTCTCCCATTGGTCGATTCTGTTGAGCAGCCGTAATCAGGATAGCAGCATCCCACTACAGGTGGTCATCTGGGGAGGGTTGGAGGGTCTTCTCGGGCACACTCCCTTACTCTCAATCTTCTAGGTCACCACTCCTATTTTTTTGGGATTTATTTTTGGATGTTGTTGCATCATTCGAGTTCAACAGGGCTGAGTACCGTGAGACACCTAGTGATGCAGTACTAGTGGTCCCATTCGGGATACGCGTCAGTTACATTTCCCTTACCATGTTGGAGTTTGGCTAAGGGTGCAGTTTTTTTCTTCATCTTGTCACCCCACCCCATGCCACCCCCATGACCTGACCCGAGCTCCCTGACCTCATTCCCATTTGGCAGGAGATTTTTGGGCCTGAGCACCAATATAACCCTACCTCACAGAAGAGCACCCTTATAGCTAACTATATCTTTCTCTTCACCCACAAGTGATTTAGTGGCATTCCTTTTTCCCACCATGAGGATATGGGGCTTATGAAATGGATCTCCTTATCTGTGTCATCCAGCAGAACTACCTAGACCTCCCTAACCTTGTCGCCTCCTATTTTCACACCAAGTTTACCGGCCATCAGGGAAACCTGAATGGAGGGTTTTACGCCTCCCGCCTTTCCCACAATCTCAGTGTTTTTCATCCTTCACTTTCTCATGATCTCTTAGGTTCCCCATAGTGGATGGACTTTCTCATTATTTTTCACATTGGATTGTTCTGGAAGCAGGGGGTGCCTATGCTCTTGCCCAGGCATGACCCCACCCACCTGTTGACCCTCCTATACCCGTTGATGCACCTGCCCCTCCTTCCCTACCCCCACACCCTCAGTTGATCTCAACTTTTCCCTCTTCCTAGCTTTGATGGAGCAACACATGGTCTGTCTCAATTATCCTTAGGACCAGCTGAACCAGATGTTGGGGTTTCTTATTCAGCATTATGGTATCTCACTACCCCCACTGTCTACCCATAATCCATCTCTTGACCCTTCTTTTATAGCTCTATCACCCTTCACTACACTAGAAATGGATTCAGTTCTCTTATCCACTGTGTTCCCCACTGTTACTACTACTTCCACCACTACTTCCAGTACAGGGAGTGATGTCGAGCATCCTCTTCTAATTCCATCTCCTGCATCTCCAAATTCTATGACTTCTCTTCTGGGTGCAGAGTCTGATCCTCTAGTATACAAGACTCCTTAGCCTTCTCTACCGGTTGATTCTATACCAGATGATGCCTCTTCTGAGGTGACCCCAGACTAGTTTTTAGACACATGTTTTTCATTGTATATATATTTTTGTGATATATTGTTCCTGTGTATATTGTGTATTCTTGGATTGTTTTCTCTCCACCTCCATCACATGTACTCTAGTACATTTTGGGCTGCAATTTTACACAAACTTGTGTTTTTCTTCACCTAGATATGAAGGAAGTATTATTTTTCACTTTTTTCTATTATTATTCTTTTTCATTCTTACTTTCTTTCTTTCCTTACATCCCCTCATTCTGATCCACTATTGTGTCCCCAAATTCCTTTATTCACTTTCGGGCACTTGGTGGACCAATTTTGGTATTAAGTATGGGGGAGCATCTCTTGACCACCTTAGTCTTTTCCCTTATCATCATTCTAGGAGACATCATTAGTAGAAGATATATTTTAAAATGTGAAAACCTTTTGGTGAACCATATTTTTAAATAATAAAACTGAAAGTGGAAAATTTTAAAAGTTGCATTATTATTTTCGTTCTTAAGTATTTCAAAATTGTTGCCGATATATTTTAAATTACAACTTGTAATCCTTGGATAATTACATCGATGATACTAATCAAATATATGCAAGTCACGACCTGATTATCTATTTATTTTTTTCCCACTCCTAAGGGGATGTCTAAACCCTTTTTCATATTCTTCCTAATACCCTCTTTCTTGAGAGATTTTAGGATATGCATAACTAGAAGAATTTTCATGTTTTCTTTTCAAAACATGAGGAATTTTTCAATTACATTAAAATGATTGAGGTGATAGATTGATTTAACCCCTTTATCCAGAGAGATATCCTATATATTATCTTCATGGAGACCCTATAAACAATGAATATCCTTTATAAGAAGCCATATTACAATACTATATTCCTTCTTACCCTACTTATTTTATGATTTTTCATGATTATTCAATTAATATCCAAATAATGTATTGGAAACATATGGCATACTTTTGTGAATTGTTAAGAAATTATGTATGGGGGAGATCCTCTTGATCATACGGGGAAAAAAGGGTTCTAAACCTCTATTTTTGGAAATTCTGAAAGGTTCCCTTTGTTATTTAAAAAAAATGATATAGAAAACGAGACCTTGTACTCATTTGATGGTTTGTGAACTCTACCTACCCAACTAAAGGAGAGGGTGGTGATGAGATTATTTGATAAATCTTATTGAGGAAACATTTACATTCATCTTAACTTTGAATATCACACACTTATATTTAAAGAATTTAGCCTTATTTTTCAAACCTCTGAGTTATTTTTCACATCTTTACCTTCCAAAATTTAGCCATAGAAACATTTGATCATTATTGAAAATCCCTCATGATTTCTATAAATCAATTTTATAAAGTAGAGAACTAGATTTATTGCATTCCTATGGAAAGAGTGTATATACATTCATTGAGATAAACATTTATTTCAATGTTATTGAGTGTTTAGTATATTACATGTTTGTTCAGTACACACCATGTATACAATTTATTTCGGCTAGACCATGTCTAGCCCTCCACATGGGCATGTTAACTCTTCTCTTTCACATGCCGTGTGGGACTTGTATACGGTGTGTCCGGTATTATTAGAACTACTTAACTGGTGGTTGTGTCCTTTCTAATACACGACCAAAACCACTTTACATGTACCTGGTGTGGTTGTTAAGTACATGTCATGTAACCTTTCTAGGTTCATTCCTTGCTCGCTCGGCATGAATATCTAGAGAACACAGGTTGCTAACCAGTATTTATTACATGACATGTAATCTAGAAATACACGTAGTGTACTTTTTATTTTTAAATTATTCTCAAATATTCTTCCTTTATGTTTTCTTATCTTTTTCATTTCTTTGGTTTTTCTATTATATTTCTGGGTATGATAGACAAAGATCCTTCATGCGGGAAGTGGCCGGCCTCTGCCACTAAGGGCGAGAGGACCATTTATCATCAGATCTGACTCCAGCCTATGACACTACAAGATCCAGACTCTCCATTCTACCAAATCCCTCCATTGGCCATCCTTACACCCCTCACTCCCTCAGTCGAGGCTTTTCCAAGTAGTGCTGCACCTCCACCATCTCATACCGAGCCTCTAAGCACCATTACTCCTTCCCTACCTACTCCCACTCCACCAGAGATCTCCTCCTTCGTAGTTGGTCCCTCATCGACTGCCCCATCGAGTGAATATCCACCTACTATAGCCGATCCACCCCCTGATCTAGCACCCACTGTAGTACCTCTACTTGGGATAGGACCTGCAGGTGTTACCTACCCTTGCATGGTATTACCAATCACCAATTTGGCACACGATGGGGTCCAGCAGTTCTCTTTCCGACTAATTCCATTGAGAAGCTGCTATCTGGATAGTAGCATCCCACAGTAGATGGGCATTTTGGGAGAGTTGGAGGATCTTCTTGGGGGCACTCCCTTACTCTTGGTCTTCCAGGTCAGTACTAATACTTTTCATGATTTATTTTTGGAGTTTTCTGCATCATTTGAGTTCAACGAGGCAAAGTACCAGGAGACGCCCTGCGATGCAGTACCAGTGGTCCGGTTCCTGCTAGGCGGCCATTAATTTTCTCTTAACATGATAGAGCTCGGATAAGGGTGTGGTTTATATCCTCATCCTATCACCCCACCCCATGTCTCCTTCATGACCTGACCTGAGTGCCCTGACCTCATTTCCATGTGGCAGGAGATTTCATGGTTGGACCACCGCTATACCTCTTAAACCCAAAAGAGCACCCTCATAGATGACCCTATCCTTCACTTCACCCACAGGTGCTTCAACGCCATTCTTTTTCCCCACAATGAGTTTATAGGGTTCATGACCGTTGGTGACATGGATCTCATGACATGTGTCATTTGGAAGGACTACCTGGACCTCCCTTACTTTTCCGCCTTCTATTTTCACACAATGTTTATCGGCCGCCAGGGAAACCTGAATGGTGGGGTTTACGCAACCCACCCTGCCCACCATCACGGGGGTTTTCAGCCTTAAATTCCTAATGACATGATAGGTTCCCCCTATTTGATTGACTATCTCATGAATATTCACATGGGATTGGTCCAAAAGAAGGGGGTGCCTACATCCTTGCCCAAGCATGCCCCCACCCACCTGCTAACCCTCCTATCCCCAATGATGCACCTGATCCTCCTACTCCACCCCCTCTATCTCACCCATCCTATCCCACTACTTCCAACCATCCTTATTCTATTCTACCTACCGAACCCCCTACCCCTACACCCTCGGTCGATCTCCCCTTTTCCCTCCTCCAAGCTGCGATTGAGCAGCACTTGGTCTATCTCGGTCAGCGTCAGGACTGACTGGAGCAGATGTTGGGGATTCTTATTCAGCATCATGCTATCCCACTACCCCCACCATTGGCCCCTGCATCAGTTCCTAGCCCTTCTTCTGCAGCTCCACCTCCCTTCACTGCAACAGCAACAAATTCATTTCTCATATCCACTGTGGGCACCACTGTTACTACCACTGCCACCTCTGCTACTAGTCCAAGGAGTGATGCTAAGCTTCCACATCTGAGTCTAGCTCCAGTGGCTCCTACTTCTATAGCTTCTCTTCCGGGTGCAGAGTTTGAGCTTCCAGTTTCTACATCTCCCCATCCTTCTCTACCGGATGATTCTGTACCGGATGATGCCACTTCTGAGGTGACACCCTGACTGGTTTGTGGAAAAATGTTTTTCATTGTATTTTTTTGATATATTGTGCCTGTGTATGTTGTGTATTCTTTAATTATTTTCTCTCGACCTCTATCATAGGTACTCTGGAAATTTTTGGGCACCACGTTTCCACCACCCCTCGTTTTTCATCACCTAGATATGAGGGAAGTATTGTTTTTCACTTTTTTATTTTATTTTTATTTTTCTTTCATTCATTAATTCTTTCCTTACTTCCTCTCGTTCTGGTCCACTATTATTCCCCAAATTCCCTTCTTTACTTTCAGGCACTTGGTAGACCAAGTAAGGTATTAAGTATGGGGGAGCATCTCTCAACAACCATAGTCTTTTCCCATATCATCATTCTATGAGACATCATTATTAGGTGATATATTTTAAAAGTTGAAGACATTATAGTTAACCATATTTTTAAATATTAAAACATAAAGCGGAGAATTTTAAAAGTTGTATGCTTATTTTGGTTTTTAAGTATTTTAAAATGATTCCAGATATAGTTTAAATTACAACTTCTAATTCTTGGATAATTACATCGATTAGGTAAATCAAATATATGCAAGTCACAACATGATTATATCATTATATGTTTTACCACTCCTGAGATTAATTTTAACCCTTTTGTCATATTCTTCCTAATACCCTCTTTCTTGAGAGATTCTTAGGATATACATAAATAACAGAATTTGAAAATTTTATTTTCAAAACATGAGGAATTTTTGAATTACATTATAATGATTTTGGAATTAGATTGTTTTAACCCTTTTATATTGAGACCTAACAAACATCTTATCTTCATGAGGCCCCTATAAACCATGAATAGCAATTTTAGGAAGCCATTTTACAAGACTATTTTACTTCCTACCCTAATTCTTTTATGATTTTTCATGATTATTCATTTGAGATCCAAAGAAGTGATTGGTAACACATAACATACTTTCATGAATTAGTATGAAATTAAGTATGGGGGAGAGCATCTTGATCATGCGGGGCGAAAAGGGTTCCAAACCTCTCTTTGTAAAAATTCTAAAAGGTTCCCATAGTTCGTTAAAAAAATGATTCATTCAGCGGAACCTTATACTCACTTGTTGGTTTGTGAACCGTACTTACCGAACTAAAGGAGATGGTCGTGATGAGATTATTTGATAATGATTGTTTAGGATTCTTTTAATTTGAGCTTAAAATTGAATATCATGAAATATTATTTAAAGAATTTATCCTCCTTTTTCAAAACTTAGAGTTATTTTTCACATCTTGCCTACCAAACATTAGCCATAGAAACATCTGATCCATATTGAAAAGCCCTCATGATTTCTGTAAATTAATTTTCTAAAGTAGATAACTAGATTTCTTTAAAACCTATGAATATAATGTATATATCTTTGATTGAGGAAAAATTTTATTTAATATTTCTTGAGTGTTGATTATATTATTGGGGAGGTAGATCATCGAGTGGCTTGTTTAATTTTTAAATGTTGAAACTTTGGTTTAAAAGTGGTTGAAAGTAGTTTATTCAATTATATATTAAGCATGATTAGAATATTTCCTGAATTGAAATTGTTTGGTATAATTTTGGAATTTTATCCTATAAATTATTTTTTACTTTTATGATTAACTTAAGTTCTTCCTTATAAAATATAGACTTTGTTAATTAGATGTTGAGATTTGTTTGAGGGCAAGAAAATGACTAAGTATGGGGGAGTTTGATGTATCTGATTTTTGTATACATTTTCAAATACTTTATTGAAAATAAGAAGAATTTTTCATTAATTACCTACTTCTTAGGGAACAAATACAGTGATTTTGGTGATCTTATTTATTTTCAGGAGTGTTATGGCCAAATACACAAGACGGGGGAGACTGAGAAAAATTTACAGACTACATGGAGTTTATTTATTTATATGCCGTGTATATATAGACTCAGACATAGATTGACTAGGGCAAGCACATTCCCAAGTCACCAGAATCTGGAACACACCGTGTTCACACTTTACATGTTGTGTAAACCATTCTAGAATCAGTAGGAAAATGAGAAGAAGTCTACACACCCATGTGGTCCGCTGAAGGGGACACGCTGTGTTCAACTTATACATGCGGTTTATACCTTTCTAGAAGTGGTTGGAGGCTGAGAAAAGAGACTAGAAACCATGTGTTATAGAGCTACACACCATGTATAGCTATCTACCAGGCGGCTCTATGTTCCAAGTCAAAGACGGTGTGTTAGGCTGCCTACTGGCGGAGAAAACAAAGGTAAACGCACATTGAAAAAAGTACACGCCGTGTACTTTTTCCACACGCCTTGTATGTATATTTTCTATAAAAGGAGTCATTGGACTCTGGTTTGAGGGTGGTGTGTGGAGAGAAATTGTGGAGAAAGGGTTGAAGGTCCGAAGAAGAGAAGTTGTGCAACCGTACTACCACCATTCTACCGTCTACCAAAGAATCATTCCCTACTCGGATTTCCATGCATGATCTCATCAAGTATCAAGAGCATTTTGTTTATCATTTTCAATATGTGTAACTAAAATACCCAGTGTGTTTGGGTTGTGGAAAATTATGAGTTGTAATTTAAATTAGTTTTTATGAATGTGTTTGTTCCTTTTAACCTCTTCTAATTCTTCTTAAACCACTTTTTATCATCACTGAAAATCTTGAACCATACCAAGGGAAGAATTTTCAAGGATTCAAAAGAATAGTAACGATGAATGATTTCATGACCTTTGGAAGTAGTCATCAACTCAAAATTAACTTAGACAAATAAAGAGCTATGAAAAACTAACTACCGGACCAAGGAATTAGTTTTTTCAGCTCAAAATATAAGTTTATTGGACCACAAAAACTTTATTACAAATTGAAACCCAGAGTGATGGGTTATTATGAACAACACAACCTAATAAGAAATTTGATTTACTAAACAACTTCTCATTAATCCATAAACCCAATGCACTTATCTTTGTATCTATATCAAAATCAATTTTCCTGTATTTATATTTAGTTCGTCATGTAACTTTTTAAAATAAACATTAAACTCATTTTTATTTTTATCCAAAAAACAATAATAGACTCTAAATTCAGAAAACATCATTAAAAAATAATAAAAACAAAGTTAAAATATGATAAAAATAACTTCTTGTTGCCTATGGATTGACCCCTTACTAGTGTTATAGTTGTTAGGGTATATACTTTCTGTGAAATGACTTGCCAAATTTTGGCACCGTTGTCAGGGATGAAAGAAATGATATTTTTGTTCTTGTTTTCATTTAGGTTGTATCAAATTTTAGTGAAAATAAAAAACATAAATTCCCAAAAACCTCTTTTCTAATCTTATTTATGTTTATCTTTCATTTTCCTCATTTACACTTGTTGTGTTTCATATTGTGCAGGACTTTAGGTGTATGAGTGACTACCTCACACATTCCAAGAATGCTGCGTCGTCAAGGTTTTTCCTAATTAACCCAGAGATCAACCATACACTCTTGAGGGTCCAATGATCACTAATGTCCGGGCACAACAAAAACACTCCACTGGAATAGAACGAGGAATGAAATACAGTTGTTTTCTAAGAATATGGAAAATAGTTTGGTTCGGATGACAACTGAAACCATCATGCTCCACTTGCTCTAGGGTATGGACTGCAGCAGCTCCAACAATTCCAACTAGAGTCGATGCCATTTTTTAACCAAGGTTAGGGGACTTACATTGACCCTCAAGACCAACAGTACATACTGGCTCCACTCCCACAACAGCCACCTCCACTTCGTACTCTCATGGAGTACAACCTTCCATCCATACACTGAGCTGACACGGGCATTGTCCATCTACCGGTGCAGGCCCAAAACTTCGAGATCAAGCCTACTATCATGCAGTTGATCCGGAACATCATTCCGTTTGGTGGATTTCCCAAAGAGGATCCCAAATCCCATATCTCTAATTTCCTAGAGCTCTGTGACACGTTCTACTACCACAGAGTGTCTACAGATGATTTTTGTCTTCGTCTCTTTTCCTTCTCTCTATGTTATAAGACGATAGACTAGATTAAAGGTTTCCCAGAATGATACATCCTCACCTGGTAGGAGATAGCCTAGGCATTCATGTCTAAATACTTCCCAACCTCGAAGATGGTGACTCTATGAAAGGAAATCCACAACTTCTAGCAGCATGATGCTGAGTCACTTTACAACTCATGGGAGCACTTCAAGGAGATGTTGCGCAGATTCCCACACCACAAACATCCACTTTGGATGCAGGTCCAAACCTTCTATGGAGGGTTGACAACAAATAAAATGTCTATGGTGGATGCTGCTACTGGAGGTATGGTAATGAAGAAATCCCCTGAAGAGCTTTTTGAACTACTGGACAACATGTATTCCAATAGCCTCTAGTGGCATTCCAAACGAAGAACTCAAAAATGAGGAATGCATAACATTGATGCAACTACTACGCTTGCTGCCCAATTGGACATCATGCCCAAAAATATCAATGCACTCAATCTGAAGGGTTCATCCCATGTACATGAAGCAAACCATCCGACATGTAGAAAATTTGGTGATAACCACAACATGGGAGAATGCTTGCATTCGTCTAGAGGCCTTTCAACAAGAGAGGAGAGTTTTGTTGCACAAAATCGAGGCCCCAACTAGTACCAGTAATACCATTACCCAGCATGGCATGATCAACAGAACACAGGCTCGGGCCAATAACATCAAAATAATTCACCCCAGTGACCGCCCAGCTATAATCATCCTCTTTATTAGAACAAATACCAGAGGTAGCAATAGCCCCAACATGGATCTTATCAATATCAAGGGTATTAGGACCCTCGCCCGCAATATCCGTGTAAACCACCACCTCCACCATCTCCACAAACACCTCACCAAGAGAATACCTAAATATTAGAGGATAACATGAAAAAATTTGTATCTAATGTTGAGACGTGGTTCTAAAACCATGAGGATTCTTTTCGAGGCATGTAGAATCAGATTGGATAGGTGGAAAACCAACTCTTGGGAAGGAAACCCGATACACTACGGGGTAACACTGTGAAGAACCCGAGGGAGGAGGCTCGTGCCGTTACACTACGGAGTGGAAATGAGATCCAACATCACCAACTAGAATAGATAGGTACACCAACACTCCTAATGATGAATATGGTACAAATTCAGACCCCTCCTTATCAAAAGGCCCACAGATGGAGGCTTCACAGAATAAAGGGAAGGAGGTTGTCAACCCATTTGAGCCTACCTTACCCTTCCCAGAGAGATTGAAGCAGAGAAATATGGATCACCAGTTCAGCAAATTCATGGAAGTGTTTAAGAAGTTACACATAAATATTCCATTTGTAGAGGCACTGATACAGATACCCACTTATGCCAAATTCATGAAGGAAATAATCTCCAAAAGGATAAAGAAATAGGATCTAGGAACCATTGACCTTACTAAGGAGTGTTTTGCAGTCATCTAGCATTTGATTCCTTCCAAACTCCAGGATACATGGTGCTTTACCATACTATTTACTATTGGACCATGAGAGTTTGGGAAGTCCCTATGTGACTTAGGGGATAGTGTGAACCTCATGCCCCTCAGATTTTTAAAAAACCTAGGGCTCAACGAGTTGAAGCCTACCTGAGTAGCCCTTCAAGTTATTGGACGATCCATTAAATATCTGAAGGGACTACATGAGGATGTATTAGTCCTAGTGGGTAGGCTGATCATCCCCACATATTTCATCATCCTTGACATAGAGGATGACTATTAGGCACCACTCATCTTGGGAAGGCCATTCTCAGCCACTAGGAAGGTACTAATCGACGTGCACCAAGGGGAGTAAATTTTCAAGGTAGGTGATGAGAGAGTCTCCTACAGTGTTCTAAAGGCCATCAAGCAGACATCATTGTCAGATCATGAGGACTATTATGCGATAACCACTATGGATGAATGCTTAAGCACAGTAGAGGATGATCTGGTATCTTCTTTTACCCCGAAAATCTTTATCATTCCATACATTCCATTTGAAGAAGATCTTGAAGACTTTCAATTCCTAGAAGGCTAGGGCAGCCACTACTGGAAACATCCAGTTTTTCCTATTATTCTAGAATGGGACAAGGTGCAACCACTTGTGCCTTATATTTTAACGATGCCTGAACTAGAACTGAAGCCTCTTCCATCTTCTATAAATTACAAGTATTTCGGATACCATCAAACATTGCATGTCATACATAACGCAGAACTATCAGAGGAGCAAGAAGATGAACTTCTGCTAGTTATGAAATAATGGAATCACGATATTGGGTGGTCATTCACTGATTTGAAGGGAATAATCCCTACTATTTTCACCCAAAAAGTGCTACTTGATCAAGGTGCCAAGGAATCTCAGCAACCACAATGGCACCTGAACCCCCCCATGAAGGATGTTTTAAAGAAAGAGGTGATCAAATTGTTGGATGCAAGAATCATATATCCCATTTTAGATAGTCCATGGGCGAGTCCCTTACATGTGGTATCAAAAAAGGGGGGTATCACTGTGGTATCAAATGATAAGAATGTGTTCATCCCCACTTGCACTGTCATGGGCTGGCGAATCTGTGCCGATTACTAGAAGTTGAATGATGCAAAAAGGAAAGATCATTTCCCCCTGCCATTCATGGATCAAATTCTAGATAGATTAGTGGGGCACAAGTTATATTGTTTCCTTGATGGATATTATGGCTATAAGTAGATTTCCATTACTCTAGAGGATTAGGAGAAAAGAACATTCACTTGCCCATATGGTACATTTACTTACCAAAGAATGTATCTTGGCTTGTGCAATGCCCCTAACACCATTCAGAGATGTATGGTAGATATCATCCATGAAATGGAAGAACAGATCTTGGAGGTATTCAAGGACGATTTTTCCGTTTACGGAAAATCATTCACCACTTTTTTGCGACACCTCAAACTAGTTTTGGAAGGATGTGAAAACACTGAACTAGTTTTTAACTAGGAAATGTGTCATTTCATGGTGCCTAGTGGCATCTTTTGTGCACACAGAATTCTAGAAAAGGGGATAGAGGTGGATCTGATCACGATAAAAGTCATTTCACAACTCCCTATTTTGACTTCCGTCCGAGCCATCCGTAGCTTCATGGGGGAGGTAGGTTTTTATAGGCGGTTTGTCTGCGACATCTCAAAAATATCCCAACCCCTCGCAAATCATCTAACCAAAAATTCCATATTTGAGTTCAATGAGACATGCGCCATATCTATTGAACACCTGAAGAATCGCCTAGTTGAAGCTCCAATGATGATTTCTTCCAACTGTGAGGAACAATTTGAGGTGATGTGGGCTGCCAGAGACTACATAGTTCGAGTTGTATTGGTCCAGCAGCTAAACTGGATTTTCCGAACTATATATTATGCCAGTAGGATGCTCAACAAGGCACTTATCAACTACACCACCACATAGAAGGAGATTCTTTCAACGGTTTTAGCATTTGACAGGTTTCATTCTTACTTAGTGTTGTTAATAGTTAATGTTTATACTAAACATGCAGCACTAAAGTACCTACATAACAAGAAAGATGTGAATCACTGATTGATCTGTTGGGTTCTCCTCTTACGAGAATTTTATATGGAGATTCAAGATAAGAAAGGGAGTTATAACATTGTTGATGACCATCTCTCGCGCCTAGAGCTGCCTCATTCTGAGAAGGAGGAAGATTAGGAGATCAGGGAGGATATCCCTGATGAGCAGATCTTTTAGGTCAATGAAACACCTAGACCATAGTATGTTTATATTGCTAATTTTATGGTTACAGGTTCTGTTCACCCCAACCTCTCCTTCCTACAAATGAAAAGATTTTTTTAATGTTAAGATGTACTTTTGGGAAGATCCTATGCTATTCTGATCATGTGACAAAGGGTGATCCGTCATTGCATCCCAATGAATAAAGTTCATGGCATCATGGAGTTCTGTTATGCTTCACCAGTTGGGGGAAATCTTGTCCCTAACCATATGATAACAATGATAATGCAATCTGAGTTTTTCTAGCCCACCATGCATAAAGATTCCTGGGCCTTTGTTTCCTATTGTGATAGATGGCAGAGGACTGGTAACATGGTATATATAGTAGAGATGCCCTAGCACCCAATCCTGGAGGTCGATATCTTTGACGTCAGGGGTATAGATTTCATGGGTCCCATTCCACCATCTTTCAGGAACACTTACATCCAGGTCAGCATCAACTACAAGTGGGTGGAAGCCACTGCTAAAACCCACGACACAACCAAGTTAGTCAGGATCTTTTTAAAGAAACATATTTTTATTAGGTTTTGAGTTCCCTGAGTACTGATCAACAATAGAGGGTCCCACATCGACAACGCACTGATGAGAGGAATACTGTCGATGTATGGACTAAAGCATGATATGGGGACACCATATCATCCCCAGTCCAGTGGACAAGTGGGGCTCTCCAACCGTGAGCTAAAGAAAATCTTGTTGAAAATAGTGAACACTTCGAGGAAAGAATGGTCCAAGAAGATAGATGATGCTCTATGGGAATATCATACTACTTTCAAAACACCACTAGGAATGTCCCCTTTCTGTCACATCTATGGAAAGTCGTGCCATATGCCAGTGGAGTTGGAATAGAAATCTTACTGGGCAATCAAGTCCTGAATTTTTGATCTAAAGGAAGATGAAGAGAAGAGAACATTCTAACTGTTAGAAAATGATTAAATCAGATTAGAGACGTATGAGAATTCCAAGCTATACAATGAGAGGGAAAAAGAAATTCACGACTGGATGATTTCACTATAATCTTTCCAAACTGGTGATCAGGTACTTCTCTTTAACTCTTTTCTTTGATTATTCCTAGGAATGTTAAAGTCATGAGGGTCGGGAAAATTCCATGTTATACGTGTATTCCATCCTGGAGCGGTGGAATTTTCTGGAGAGAATGGTGAACCATTCTAGGTGAACTGACATCGGTTGAAGGCGTATCGTCACATTGACAACATGGTGGGAACATTGTCCACCATACAACTCAGGTAAGATGAGGTAAGTAGTTAGAGCCAATGACCAAAAACAAAGGTGCTTCATGGGAGGAAACTTAGCAGATACACACTGTGTACCACCTATATACATGGACTATATTTTTACCTTTTCTTTTTTTTATAATTATTATAAATATATAGTATAACTAAGTAACAAACAAGGATGATGTCAGTGCCGATTGTTAGGTCACTGGAGTTTATCCGAGCCGTCATGGGTTCAAATCTCTCCTGACCTACATTCGGCATGGGGTTCCTCCTTTTTCTATTTGTATTTTCTTATACGGAGTGTGTAGTATATTCTTTTATTTGTATATATATTTTCTTATAAGAAAATCCATGGCGTGGATGGATCGGTCAGCCAAGATTGTAAACCGGTTCCAAAAGACCCGAGTTCGAATCCTGACAACCGCCCCATTTACATAATTTGTCCTTATAATAAAACTACACGGTGTCTCTTTTGATATATGTCGTGTGTGCCATGTTTTCCTTTTAAAACTGAATAGATTTTTCACATAAAGTAATTCATGTAGGTGAAGTCGACAGATCGGCATAGTCTCTACCCTAGATCCATATGACATGGGTTCAAACTTGGCTAATCTCCCTACTTCATCACTTTTTGTCTAATTATAAACCACATGCCATGCATTTACTTTCTTCCCATGTAGTATATGATTTATATATTAAATATTTATAAATAATAAATAGCAGAAACAGTACAAACATCTATCCAGTGTTTGAGGGCTTCCATTCAGAACGGCTGATCACTGGTTCGAACCTCTCCCCAAGCACTGGACCAAATGTTTTACTTTTTACAATTTTAAAACAGATGATGTGTATTTCTAGATAAATTACGTTTATAGTTTTATTTTTAAATTATGTATCAATATATAGACTTTTATTATTTTAGTTATGAATATTAATTAGTTTACTATAATAATTATATATCTATATATATTTATTATTAAAAAATGATACATGGTATGTAGTCTGTTGTACACACCGTGTAACTCGTCTATAAAAGCTGCAGACCACCCAGCTTCAGGCCATGTCGCACGGCCCCCTCTCTTTCCCTATTTCTTCCCCTGTAGGACACACATCCTCCCAAATCTTGAATCTTCTAATTTCAGGCCTTTCGGGTTCTGATTTCTCCTACATTGTGATCCTTGATCCAGGTACGACCTTCTACAACTCTCTATTTCAAGTTATTACATGTGTTTAGGGTGCTTTTTTGGATCGTCCACCCGTTCGGATTTCGTGGAACATGGGAACGAATTGAAGAACACATATCGTGTACATTTGTGCACAACTATACACTAAATTCTTTGCGATTTGAAATTACACGACGTGTATGTTAGGTACACACCGTGTACTTGCCCCTAATGTGTCGGGGTATCTTTTTCACATGGCCTCTCACATCATGTTCATGTACACGATGTGTGTTTTCAGTACACGCCATGCATACAATTTATTTCGTCTAGCCCGTGTATAGCCCTCCACACGGGCATGTTACCTCTTCTCTTGCACATGCTATTTGGGACTTGTACATAGAATGTTTGGTTTTATTAGAACTGCTTAACTGGTGGTCGTTTCCTTGCAAATAAAAAACCAAAACCACTTAACATGTACATGGTGTGTATTTTTGGTACACGTCGTGTAACCTTTCCTGATTCTCACTCAGCATGTATATCTAGAGAACACAAGTTGTTGACCTGCTTTTATTACATGTCATGTACTCTGGAAATAAACATCATGTACTTTTTATTTTTCCATTTTTGTCACATATTCATCATTTAATTTTTATTTTCCTTTTTTATTAGGTTTTTCTATTATCATTCAGGGTATGACAGACAGAGATCCTTCCCGTGGGATGCAGCCGACCTCTGCCACTAAGGGCAAAAGGCCCATTTATCATCAGATCCAACTCCAGCATGCGACACTACTAGATCCAAACTATCCATTATTCCAGATCCCTCCATTGGAAGTCCTTCCACCCCTCACTCCCTCAGCCGAGGCTAATCCGAGTAGGGCCACACCTCCACCATCTCATACCGTGCCTCTGAGCACCATCATTCCTACCCTACCAGCTTTCACTCCACCAAAGATCTCCTCCTCTACAGCTGGTCCCTCAATGACCGCCCCATCCAGCGACCCTCCACCTACTACCGCCGATCCACCCCTAGAGCCATCTCCCGCTGTAGCACCTCCACCTAGGTCAGGACCTGTAGGTGTTCCCTATCCTTGCAATGTATTCCTGGTCACTAATTTGGCACACGACAGGGTCCATCGCTTCTCTCACTGGCCAATTTCGTTGAGAAGCCACTATCTGGATAGAAGCATCCCACAACAGCTAGGCATTTGGGGAGAGTTGGAGGATATTCTCAAGCACACTCCCTTACTCTCTATATTCCAGGTCAGCACTCCTAATTTTCAAGATTTTTTGGAGTTTTCTAAATCATTCAGGTTTGAAGGGGCTGAGTACCAGGAGATGCCTTGTGATGCAGTACCAGTGGTCCAATTATGGCTAGGCGACCTTTACTTTTCCCTTAACATGACTGAGTTCGGCCGATGGTGTGGTTTCTATCCTCATCCTATCACCCCACCACCTATCTCATCCATCAACCGACCTGAGCACCCTGACCTCATTGCCATGTGGTGGGAGATTGATGGGTCGGACCAACTCTATACCCCTACCACCCAGAAGAGTACTCTTATAGCTAACCCTATCCTTCACTTCACCCACAAGCTCTTTAGAACCATTCTTTTTTCCGTCATGAGTTTATTGGGGTCATGACCAGTCGTGACATGGATTTACATATATGCGTCATCCGACATGACTACCCGGACCTCCCTTACTTTTACTAATCCTATTTTCACCCCATGTTTATCAGCCATTAGGGAAACCTAAATGGTGGGGTTTACACCACCCGCCTTTCTCACCATCTCATGGTTTTTGAGCCTTCACTTTCTCATGACCTGCTAGGTTCCCCCCAATGGATTGATTTTCTCATGCTTTTTCGCATAGGATTGGTCTAGAATTTGGGGTGCCTACATCCTTTCCCAGGCATGCCCCCACCCACCTACTGAACCTCCTTTCCTTGTTGATTCACCTACTCCTCCTTCCCCAACCCCTCCATCTCACCCACCCCATCCCACTACTTCTAACCTTCCTTATTCTATTCCACCTACTGAACCCCCTACCCCCACACCCTTGGTCGATAACACATTTTCATTATTCCTAGCTACGATGGAGAAACACTAGGTCTATCTCGGTCAGCATCAGGACCAACTAGAGTAGATTTTGGGGCTTCTTCTTCAGCATCACGGTATCCCACCACCCCCACCGTCTGCCCCTACTTCGGCTCCTAGCCCATCTACTACAGCTCCACCACCATTTACTACACTAGCCACAGATTCATTTATTCTATCCACTATGGGATCCGCTGTTACTACCACTTCCACCACTTCTACCAATACAGGGAGTGATGTCGAGTTTCCTCTTCCATTTATAGCTTCAGTGGATCATACTTATATGGCTTCTCTTCCATGTACATAGTTCGAGGTTCTAGTTTCCACGGCTCCTCAGCCTTCTCTACCAGGTAATTCTGTACCAGATAATGCCTCTTCAGAGGCGACCCCCTGACTGTTTTTTTGGACACATATTTTTAATTATATATATATATTTTTGTGATATACTATGTCTGTTTATGTTGTTTATGCTTGAATTTTTTTCTCACCACCTCCATCATAGGTACTCTGTTAGGTTTTGGGCTATACTTTTCCACCACCTATCGTTTCTCATCACCTAGATATGAGGGAAATATTGTTTTTCACTTTTTTCTCTTATTTTTATTTTTTCTTTCTTTCATGATTTCTTTCCTTACTTCCAATCGTTCTATTCCACTATTGTTTCCCAAAATTACCTTCATTACTTTCAGGCACTTGGAGGACCAAGTGCGGTATTATGTATGGGGGAGCATCTCTTGACTACCTCAGTATTTTCCCTTATTATCATTCTAGGAGACATCATTATTAGAAAATATATTTTCAAATGTGAAGACATTTTGGTTAACCATATTTTTAAATAATAAAACTTAAAGTGGAAAATTTTAAAAGTTGTATGCTTATTTTGGTTATTATGTATTTTATAATGACTGTGGATATAGTTTAAATTATAACTTGTCATCCTTGGATAATTATATCAATTAGACAAATCAAAAATATGCAAGTAATGACCTGATTATCTCTTTATTTGTTTTCCCACACCTAAGAGGTATTCTAAACCCTTTTTCAAATTCTTTCTAATACCCTCTTTCTTGAGAGATTCTTAGGATATACATAACTACCTAAATTTGCATGTTTTCTTTTCGAAACATGATGAATTTTTGAATTACATGAAAATGATTGAGGCATTAGATTGTTTTAACACATTTATCTTGAGACCTAACATACATCTTATCTTCATTAATCCCCTAGAAACCATGAATATCCCTTATTGGAAGCCATATTACAAGGCTATTTTTCTTCCTACCCGAATTATTTTATGATTTTTCATGATTATTCATTTAGGCACAAAAGAAGGGATTGGTAACACATGTCATACATTCATCAATTGTTAAGAAATTAAGTATGGGGGAGAGCCTCTTGATCATGCGGAGCGAAAAGTGTTCCAAAACTCTATTTCTAAAAATTCTAAATGGTTACCTTTGTTTTTTGTAAATGATACATACAAAGGGACAAAATAATCACTTATTTGTTTGTGAACCCTGCCTACCCAACAAAAGGTGGTGGTGGAGATGAAATTATTTGATAAAACTTATTGAGGACACTTTTAAATTGAGCTTAACTTTGAATATCACGTACTACTATTTAAGGAATTTAGCCCGCATTTTCAAACCTCATAGTTATTTTTCAAATCTTTACCTACCAACCTATAGCCATAGAAAAATCAGATCATTTTTGAAAATCCATCGTGATTTCTATAAATAAATTTTAGGAAGTAGAGAACTAGATTTCTTGCAAACCTATGGATAAAGTGTATATATATTTTAAATATAAAAACTATTATTTAAAATTTCTTGAGTGTTTAGTATATTATTGGTGAGGTATATCATCAAGTGTCTTGTTTATTTTTTAAATAATGAAACTAGTGTTTAAAAGAGGTTGAATGTACTTAATTGAATTATATATGAGGCATGATTAGAATATCTCCTGAATTGAAACTATTTTGTATATTTTGGTAATTTTTTCCTATAACTAATTATTTACATTTTTGATTAACTGAACTCCTACCTTCTAAAATATTGACTTAGTTAATTATATATTGATATTTTCTCAAGGTCTAGAAAATGACTATTATGGGGGGTTTGATTCATCCGATTTGTGTATACATTTCCACGTACTTTATTGAAAATAAGAAAAATTCCTCATTAATTACCTACTTCTTAGGGATAACATTATTTGACTTTGTTGATCTTGTTCATTTTAAGGAGTTTTATAAGCAAATACACAAAATGTGGGAGACTATGAAAAATTTACAAACTACACGACATGTACTTATTTACACACCATGTACATCCAGACTCAAACATAGATTGACCGGGGAAAGTACATGCCCAAGTAATCAGAATCTGGTACACGACGTGTTCAATCTTTACACACCATGTACAACATTCTAAAAGTACTTGGCAGATGAGAAGAAGACTATATGCCCATGCGACCATCTGAAGGGGACACACCATTTTAAATTTATTCACATCATGTATACCTTTCTAGAAATGTTTTGTAGTCGAGAAATGAGACTACACGTCGTGTCTGCCAGTGCTACATGCCGTGTATATCTACCTACCAAGCGACGCCATGTTCCAAGTAAAAGATGGAATATTAGGCCACCTACCGATGGAGAAAACAAAGGAAAAATTCTATTGGAAAAAGTACACACCATGTATTTTTTCCACATGCCATGTATGTATATTTTCTATAAAAAGAGGCCTTGGCCTTCGGTTTGAGGGTGGTGTGTAGAGAGAATGTGTGGATAAAATGTTGAAGGTCCAAAGGAGAGAAGCTTTTCCACAGTACAACCATTATTATAATGTCTACCAAAGAATCATTCCCCCTCCTAGTTCCAATCATGATCTCATCTAGTCTTTAGAGCTTTGCGTTTATCATTTTCTATATGTATAAATAAAATATCCAGTTTTTTGGAGTTGTGGAAAATGATTATTTGTAATTTAAATTAGTTGTTATGAATGTGTTTGTTCCTTTTAACCACTTATTATTCTTCTTAAACCAAATTTTATCATCACTAAAAATTTTGAACTAGACCAAGGGAATCATTTTCATGGATTCAAAATACAAATGAAAATGAATAATTTCATGACCATTGTAAGTAGTCATCAACTCAAAATAGACTAAGACAAAATAAAGAACTATGAAAAACTGACTACCGGACCAAGGAGTTGGTTTCTTCAGCTCTAAATATATGTTTACCATACCAAGGAATCTTTATTACAAATTGAAACCCAGAGTGATTGGTTATTATGAACAACACAACCTCATAAGAAATTTTATTTACTAAACAACTTCTAATTAATCCATAACCCCAATGAACGTATCTCTTTATCTATATCAAAATAAATTTTCCCATATTTACATTTATTCCATTATGTAATTTGTGAAAATAAACTTAAAAAGAATTTTTCTTTTTATCCAAACAATAAAAATATACTCTAAATTCATAAAACTTTATTAAAATAAGAATAAAACAACATTAAAATAAGAAAATTATAACTTTTGGTTCCCAATGGATCGACCCCTTACTAGTGCTATACTTGTTAGGGTAAAAATAATTTAGGACACCGATAATATACCTTTGGTGAAACGAGTCGCCAGTATAATTACAATATATCTCTATTGTATTAAAATTAAGGGTTTTTGTTATTGATGGATATAAATACTAAAAAAAATATCATTAAGAAGATTCTTGATGAAAATACAGTATTTTGTTTGAAAATAATTATTTAAAAACAAAAAATTTATAGAATATTTGGAAAAAATAAATTGAAAAAAACATTGTAAAACATTAAAGGAAATATACAATCAATGAGTATTCATGGTAGTGATAAATTTATGTTCATTCCAAGTACATGAATACAAATAATCCTTTCCCATTTTGTAAAAAAATTTAAAAATTACTCTGTTTCAAAAAAAGATTCCACATAATCTAAATTTAAAAAATTGCAACATGATTAAAAAATGTATTTAGTAAATCACTAGATAAGGATAAAATTATTCTTAAAAACAATATAAGTAATATATGGTTGTGGAAGAAAAACTTATTTTTGAACAAAAAGAAAAATAATGTTTAATTTTCCTAAAAATTATTGCTCAATATTTTGAAGAACCCAACGAAGGAAAATAGTTCTATTACTTTAGAATTTTATGAAAAAATTATAGAGAGTGAAAATAAAGGGGTTTATAAGATAATTATAAATTAATAGAATTCAATGTAACTTTAGCAAAAAAAAACTGTCATTATTAAAACAAGATTGAACAATAAAATCTTACCGCTTTGATACTATTGAATAAAAACCCCAATGAATGTAATAAAATAAAATGAAATTTTAAATACCATAAATGTAAATGTATTTATAATATAATAAAGAAAATGGGAATTTGATACAGCTCATATAAATAATTAGGTATATCATAAAAAATATATCTCAATGGTGTTTAAATTGATATGATATCTTTTAAAAGATCATACTTTTAAAGTGACAATTAATAAATTAATTAATTATTTGTATGAAATAAAAATCAACATCTAAAAAATATAAAATCAACATTAAATAATCAAAATTCATTAAAAACTTTATATTTTAATATCAACGGAAATCATGAATAAATATAACCCTATTAAAATAAATTTACATATGAAATGCCTTACCACATGGTATCATTGAAGTCAATTTACATTTCATGAGATATTTTAAAATTGAACTAAAATAGCATAATTTTTTTACTATAAATGATATAAAATTTAAAATGGTATAATATACAATATATAAAATAAATTAGTTTTGTAATATTAAAATATGTCTCAACGAAGGGAAACTGAGACAAAATCCCTTACCTTATGTTTCTGTTTAGTTGTAAAATATTACCCTATTTCATATTCTTATTAAACATGTTATTAATTTATAATATAAGAATAATCATATTTATAGTATAATATATGATCATCTTTTAGCATCTTTTCACTCACTCATTAATAATATTTTATTATTTCCATTGTTCGGACTGTTAAATGATTCCTTTTCTCATGCATGTTTTTAATGAATGTTCTAATTATTGATAATTAGATAAGTTGGATTATATATATAATGGTATTAATGTTATAAATATCATTTTTATTCATTATGTGAGATTTGATAATCATTGTTAAATTTTTTACATAGAAAATTAATTACATCGCTTTGTGGAGACAGTAAGACATTTGTACCACGTGTGATATTATCATTCACTTAATGGGAGAAAGGGTGAGTAATTGAAAGATATATTAATTTTATAAAATTAATGTCATGTAATATGTGTCATATATATTAGATTTTTTAATTATTATGTTCATCCATTTAACTGGGTGTTTTAAAAAAAATTACATTGGTTCACAAAGTAGTTTTCTATTGTACACACTACCGATGGATTTGTTTCCCATTTAATGAAGAAAGTGATGGATAAAAATTATTAAATATATATAATAACATAAAATTATATGGTATATGTTACTGTAATTATATTCTAATTTTTATATCATAATTTAAAGAGAAAAAATAATAAGTAAAAATGAAAGGGCAATGTGAAGATGATTAACTTCACCATGAGAAACCTCAATTGGATACCTTATTAAGGACCATGCAGTTGGTCTTTTGGGAATATCATCACCTGTATAATGTGGATGAGTGTGTTGGGGAATTATTTTTTAAGGGTTTGGTATAGTTAATTTATTTTAGAGGTGTGAATACATTTGGGGTGGAGTGACCTTTTAAAGTTGGGGATGAGGTTCTTCTAAGAAACCACATTGACATTTCCCAAAAGAATACAAAATGATAATGTTATTTACTAGAATTGTTTTTGCAAATGACTTTATAATAAAATATTTTATATTATAGATTAAAAATATGGACCTAAAATACTATTTTTAAATGTTTAATTGGAAAACATATACATTTCTGTTGTTTAAACCACTTCATAAACCCGTTTTAACCCTAACAGGATTATTTAATATTTCCATTTTAAATATTCAATATGATAGAAAAAAATTTGAACATATTATATAATAAAAATTTTGTATATTCAAAATAATTAATCAATTTTATCAAATAAAATTAATATAAATTGAATAATATATTTTAAAAATAAACCCACAAATTCTGTCAAAAAATGCATTTTTCATGAAATATAGTATTCAAGCATTTGATGATCATAAATTAACTATATAACTATTGATCACCATTATGTGGATTACGATTCAAATATTTATATATATAGTCCTCAAATTTCATTTAAATCATTTTTTATAAGTTATTATCTTTCTGAATTTAAATGGACTAATATTATGCACCTCAGATTTTTTTTATAGAAAAAGTCATTCTTATGCCTCAAAGTAAACTAATATCAAAATCGGGTAAAAATGTTATAATTTTTATTTAATTATTTTAAATAAATAAAAATAATAATTAATATAAATTAAAGTAAAATTAAAATATAAATACTACAATTAAATTATATAATTTATTTAAAGAAATGTGAGTTTTAAAAAGTTGTATTTTTCGTTTTTCAGTAAAAAAGAACATTATTCATCGAAATAAAATATGTTTTCCATTATATAATTATGATATTATGATTTAAAAAATTATGTTAATTTTATCAAATAAATTTTAAGTAATTTCAAAAATCATTGTAGATTATTTTCATACTAAGAGAAGTATGAATAATTAATGAAAACATGATTTTTTAAGAATAAATGGACTTTATTAAAAACTGTTATATTATTATCAATAAATTTTTATTTCTTACTGACATTACACATAATTAATAATTTCTGTAATCCTCATAATAACTGAAAATTCAATATCTAGTTTATTTTGGTCAAATTAAAATAATATAGTTCGTATGTGATTTAAGATTTGTGTTGTGTGTCATATATGATTTTGAAAAAAGGATATTTTTTCAAAAATTAGGGTGATACATTATTCCTACCTTTAATAAATTTCAATGACACATTATAAACAAGTTCTCATAAATCTTGGTTTTTCTATTTGAATATTCCTCAATGAAAAAACCACATCATGTAATGGGTTAACAAAAAATACTCTTAAAATAGGGAAATGGAAATAAAAATCATATCTAACATAACATAGAACTAGGTTTGAATATATGAGAATTTTTTTGGAAAGTAGAAATATGTACATAGAGGAGAAAAATAAATCCTAAGGACTAATAGTAGTGATAAATAACATGCTTTCCAAAAATTTAATCCCCACAAAAGCATAAATATTTGATGTCTTAAAATACCATTGAATTGTCAAATACGATGGTAATAGGATAAAATTATAATTTCATTATCCTTTTCATATATTTGAGATATTATATTAATATCCTGATAGATAACATAATAAAATACATCTACCTGATGTATTTTTATCCTCATAAGTGAAATTTTATTCTTTGGTTTTGATTTGATCTATTTCCACTACATTTTGTACTCCAATAAATGAATGTATAATATCATATTTTTATTATTTAAGTATAATTGAATGCATTATAAGATCCATATAGACTATATATTCTCTCTATTTTTCTATAAATATATAGAAAAATAAAATTGTTCGAAGAATTTATCCAATATAATACATTAATCTCCAACATATCAATAGTAACACCAAAAATTCAACTTAATCCATTCAATATGTATTTATAAGTAATATTATTTTATTAAAAAAAAATTATAATAAATAGTAAATTGTGTCGGATAGTGACTGTCCCTACACCCGTATCTCCCATTGGTTGTGGGTTGAAGCCCAAAAACATTGTCATATATGATGATTTGTCACCTATCATTATGATTTTACTTTTTCAAAATCCATTTTTATATAATTCTTATAACGTACCGCAAAATATAATGAACTTAATCCACAATGTAATTAATAATCATATCTTTTTTTATCTACTATGGTTTTCTATTAGTAATATTGTTTTTTTGAAACCAAATTAATTTATTTGGAAATTATTACATTCACATATATGATAATATAATCTCTAAAGTTTATAAATACCATTAAACTTATTATAAGATTATTTTTCTATAAATAATAATTAATGTTGAATCTAGGGGTAACATATAATTAAAATAGTCAAAATTCTCCCAAATTATCATTATTAATACAAAAATATCACCCCTTAAATTATATAATGGGGTGTATAAGACTGTGAACTTATTTTCAACCTTATACTCATAAAACAACGATGGTATCCCCAATTCCTGAGTTAATCTTAAATTATGAAATATATTTTTATTAAAAAATTAACACTATACTTAGATGTTTAATGATTAATTTATAATTTTTTTTGATAAAACTACTCTTATAACATAAATCTTGAATCTCAATACATAAATAATTCTACAATTTTTATTGGACATAGGTATTTCCTTAGACTATGAGTTAAAATTTAAATGGTTCAGTTTACTTAGATAATTATTAGGATCCCCATATTTAGTACAATGAACCATAAATGGATCTATAGGATGATATTTATTTATCTCCATTAAATACCTCACTTTTTCTCTTCAATATTTTTCTCTATGCCTTTACTTTTTACACAAAAAAACATTTCATATTCCTTTAAGTTATTTTACTGGATTTTTATTTCAACATTCCTAACATTAAAGATATTGATAATTCGTTCCTCTATGGTATCCACCAATCAATATATCATCAAACACCATCCTTGTATTCTCTAGTGAGTCTGAGAGTTCTTTCAAGTATAAGTTATTGATCATATATCAGGACAACTGATTAGGAGTAATCAAAATTTAATTAAACCTATAAATCATCCCATTTGGTTTGGTAAAATCACCACATTTTATATCATATTCAATTCTATCATCATTATTTCAGGTTCCATACATTGATTAAATAAGAACATCATAATGCAAGATACTATAACAATAGTCAAAAACTATATAATAATTTATAGGTTGTCTAAATCATGGTACTCTCTTTTTAAACTATGTAACTTTTGATTTAACCTATGCTACAAATTATGATCTTATATTAAAATCATTTTTGAGGAATCACAATGAAAATTTTAATTAACCCTAGGATATACCTCATGTGTTCAAAACTAGGTGTGCAGTAGGACCTGTTGTCATGCACCTGGTGATGATTGAGTTACATACCAATGTGTCCCTTTTAGAGTTATTACCCCTAGGTACACTAGTTCTAGATCCACATATAATTTTATTATTTATACTGGGATTTATTTCATGAATGATTACATAATTGATGCCTTAATAAGATTAGGATGTTATCCTATATATACTATCATCATAAAAGTTAGGCATATTGATATATCCCATAATCTATTTATTTTTAACTCTTGTTCACAATTTTTCTTCTAATCTCTCTCTAATACCAACTATAAATACCTCAACCTTAGAGGAACTATGCCAATGGTAACATTATTATATTGGAATAAGATACAATAGATAAAATCCTAAAGGGAAAAATAGTTTATTAGTCTGCGTAAACAAGACACAGACTTGATCCTCACATTACATTTAAAAACAGAAATTAAAACCCCACAAAAGTAAATATTATGTATCCTTGAACTAAATTAAATATTAATCATTAATATCAAAGGGAAAATAAGACAAAAAAGGGTGAGATCAGATGCTTAGTAAACATTAAATATAGTATAATCTATCATGAATCAATAAGGAATAATCATTATATCAAGGTAAATGATTAAAAAAATAATTCCATTTAATAAATAACTTGAGCACAAAATGCATCCTTGGATAATATCAATGCACTATTATAATGGATAATAATAACTTAATTCTCAATTAAGGAAACTAATACTATTGGATGTCATGTTCTCATACATCATGATATCTCTACAATCAATATCATACACTACGATAGTTTAAAAGTATATGTGAAGACCCATTTAATTATAGCTTAGTAATGTTTCTCACAATACATGTCAATTTATTCTGGAGATATATAACACTTGGAACCACATATTACTGTCTTTATAGAGCATTCCTCATATATCAAATCATATTCTTAATTCATGAACAATATTCCTTTTAAAAAATGTAAGCATTGAGTGAAGAATATAGATTATCATTAATTACCCATATAATAATTTTTTTTCAAAGTAAAACACAATATGTAGAAGTAGTATATGGTTTTGGAAATAATTATACACATTATAAATAATACGTATATTTAAGATAACTGTAATGTCCAATAATCACATGAAAGTGATTTATTAAAGGAAAGTTATTAACTACAAATTTATCATGAATGTTAATGTCAATACATTCTCGGATTGAAATCATCCTAAATCCTCAAAATAAATAATATATATGGTATCTTGACAATATATCCCCATTAGATTAAAATAAAAGGTTTTTTAGTAATTAATATAAATTTCTTAAAATATCACTAAAGATATCTTCAGTAAAATAATAGTTCCGTTTGAAAATAACTTTTTAATTTTTTAAAAAATATAATGAAGACAAGTCTCTTTGAAAATAACCTTGAACAATTATATCATAATATTCAAATAAATTAGGGTTCATGAGGGTATTAATGTTGATTTTATGTTTAGTATGTTAATACAAATATTCTTTCCACATTTTTTTATTAAATGTCAAAATGTACCATATTCAAAAAATGATAGGAATATTTATTAAAGAAATTTAAATTTTATACTAGGGTAAAAATTTATTTAATAAATAATTATAGAAAATTAAAAATATTAATTAATACATTATATATATATAATAAGGATATCTTATAATAATAATTATTTTTGATTGAAAAGAGAAACACTGTTGCCATTTCTTAAAATCATTTTCTCAATCTTTGTAAGTAAACAACTAATAATTTTTTTGATATTACAAGAAAATATTATAAATAATTATATTATAATAAAAATATAGTTTCTTATTATATAATGATAAGATAATTTACTTCAATGTAATTTTAAGAATAAATAATCCTGATTAAAATGGGATTTAAGTATAAACCATTAAATATTTGGTAAATTTTGAATCATAATCCCTATGAAGGTAATAGAATCAAATGAAACACTAAACACCATGAATATAAATTGAATAATTATTTAAAATATAAATGTGGGAATATATACCCATTATATATATAAATTGGTATATAAAATGAAATATGTCTCAATGGAGTGAAAATTGAGAAGAAATATCCTACAATATCATACCATTAATGTGAGAATTTATTAATGAATTAATTATTTATGTCAAAAGTATATCCAAAAATAAAAATTTGAAAAAAATTCGTAACAAAAAAAGTTATTTACAAATATACTCATAGTATTTTAAAGATAATTACGATGGAATATAACTCAATGAAAATAAATTGACATATAAAATTCCTTTCCTCTTAGTAAGTTTCCAGTCAATTATACTTGGGTGATCCAATTAAAATATAAACTAACATACCATTAAATATTTAATATTAATTATATGACATGTAAAATTTTTGTATATAAAACATATAAAAAAATTGTCTGCATAATATTAAAATTTTACTTAATGAAGGGAAACAGTGATGGAATACCTTACTTTATGTTCCCCATTAGTAGAATGTGATTTAAACTCATTTTAAATGGTTTTAAAAATTATATTAATTTATACTAGAACTATATTAATATTTATAATACAATATTTGATATTCTTATAACATCTTATCACCTGTTTGTTAATAATATTTCATTAATACAATTGTTTCAGCTGTAAAATGATTTGTTTTATCATGCATGTTTCATCATGAATGATTCATTTCTTGAGCATAATATATAGATTCATAATATATATAAATGTAATGTTTTTATGAATATAATATTTATTCATTATTCACACTTTTAAAATCATTCATTAATGTTATACATGGATAATGAATCACATATCTTTCTGAAGATGGTAGGTTGTACATACGCATGAGTAGCGATATCAATCCTATAATGAGTTATTTTGTGAGAAACTGTATGATATATTAATTTTTTATAATTAATATAATGTAATATGTATCATATATGTTCATTATTTTTTACATTATTACAATTAATGTAAGTCTATAATGGAAAACAAACTACATTGGTTCATGGGGTGGTAGACTATAGTACACTAAATTCATACATTTAGATTCCATTTAATGAAGATGGGGATGGATAAATATTATGTCTTAAAAAAATAACATATCCATATAATAGATATAATGGTTTTATTAAATTATAATATTTAAGACAAAATTGAAGGTTAAAAAAATAAGTAGTAAAAATAATGATCTCAGTGAACATGATTACCTTTCATTGGAGAAGCCTCCATTGTATCTCTTATTAAGGACTGAAGGATTAGTCTTTTAGGAAGACCAAAACCTCTAGAATATTGATTTTGGTGTTTAGGATTTATTTTTTAAGATTTTTGGTCAATATAATTTCCATGATAGGTGTGAATAAGTGAGGGAATTAGGTTCCCTTTTATAATTAGGGGATGGGTTCTTTTTTGAAAGCAATTAGAAATTTCCAAAAATAATACAACATGATATAATCAATACCAAGGAATATGCTTCCAAATGACATTATATTCTAATTTTAGATATAATAAGGGTTAAATATGGCTAGAAAATTATATTGATATAGGTTTAATTGGAAAAGATCAACATATTTTTCATTTAACCCTCAGTAAATATTTTTTCTCCTTATCATTAGTAATTAATTGTTTCTTTTTTCAAAAATTGATGAGAAAAAAATTAATTTTAGCTTGTTACCTAATATTAGATATTATGATTAAAAATTTAGAATGCATTTTATAAAAAATAGATTCATAGAATTTAAATACTTTAATTTAAAAATAAAATTGTTAATCATGTTCAAACATTATTTTTCAAGAAATGTTTTTTTTCAGGAATAATATGATCTTGAATTAACTATATGATTAGTGATAATAATTATACGGATTTAAATTCATAATATTTGATTCAAAATATTTAAATTTAATTTAAATACATTATTATCTTTAATTATGTTAATTAATTATAATGGAGGAATATTATTCACCTCAAATTGTTTTCATAAATATTCATGTTATGCCTAAAAAAGTTTATACCAAAATACAGTATATACACTATTAAAATGTAATTAATTTGACTAAATATTACTAAATCATACTTATTTCACATTCAATCAAAATTAAAGTAAAAATGGAATTTTAAATTATATAATCTATTGAAATGAAATAGTAGATTAAAAATAATAGAATTATTCATTACTCATTAAAAACACACTTTTTTTGAAAAAAAACCCTAAACATTCACCTAACGATAATTTTGATTTTTTAATTTCAAAAAAGAATTTAATTTTATCAACTAAACAGTATATATATGTAAATAATTAATTATGTTATATTCTCATAAAGATAAGTAAGGATCATTTTCTTATAAAAATGTGTTTTTAAAGAATATATTGATATTAATAAAAATAGATTGATTATTATAAGTACATTTATATTAATCAGGAACTTATTATAAATTTAATAATTTGGTTAATCTAGTTATACCCAAAAATTAAACATATAGGTTATAACTATCGTATTTAAATAAAATATTTCTTGGATCATTAAAATTTGGTGTTCTCTATCGTATATTCTATAAACATCTTATTCATCATTTAATATCTATGGGTATTACATGTAAGTATTGAACTATTTTTTATTTATTTTTAAACTCTTACAGAATTCATTTTTTAGGATTTTTTATTCCATTTAATTATATTCCTTATCATTGGTTTTACAACATGATTTTATTTCTTCCAACCTGGAATTCATTCCAATAAAACATTACCATTTAAAAAATGATTTTTTATACCTTCTTATTAATAATTTTTTGGATAATCACTATCAATACTCATTGAAGTAACAAATTTTCCCTGTTTTGATTATCATTCTTCATATAACTCATTTATCGTCTTCCACATTCCTTTAATAGTATCATAATTTATGATTTTACTGTGCACAGATTCTATTAATGGCACATTTAAGCTTATATATAACATTAAATTTTACCTATACTTAGTATATTTAAATAAATGTTTTCTATTGTATCCACATAACATAAATACTAGTAAAATAGTGGCCTATGTTATTTTAATATTCATTTCTAAAAACAATATAAATTTTTCTTACGATGTATTAAAATAATTACTAGAAAACATGACAATTTATTCCACTATTTATTCCATTGTTGAATCATCCAGGGTAGTAGCTAGTTCATCTTCCATCATGCTATTTCCTTTAAATTTTACACAACTTATCATATTAATAAAAATATTATAGGAATGTTTCTTGGGAAACATGTGATTCGCCCACAAATCTTCACCATCATATTTATCTAAAACATAATGAAACATATATAATTTTAAATATAGGTGGTTCATGTTCCCATATATACTGTAATTAATGGGTAAATATATGTTTAGTATTAAATTTTCATCAAAATTAAGTTTTTTGACATTAAAAAGTTATTATCATAGAAATTTTTATATATAAATTTTAGTAGCTTTAAAAACCATTTCATTTTGCCTTTTTTGAGGTAGATGGATCATATTTCATTCTTATCACACATTCCATAAAAATTATTTCTAAATTAACCATGTTTAAAATAGTTAGGTCTATTTATTTTACAATATAATATTTTCGGTTGATGTGGGGAGGATTTGTCTAAAAATAATATCAAAGAAATTAATTGTTTGTTACAGTCTCTCCTAGAATATTTATGGTAACAAAAATATAAAAAATTTATAAAATGAATATTTCTTAATTTCTATGAATGACATAGTCATATATTCAAATCAATTATTTGGAACAATAAAATTAGAATGTTGGATTTTTATCATTTTAAAATATATTTTAAAATTAGTACCAGATAACCTTTAATTTTTTTATTACATACCCTCTATATAAAACCCATTAGCAAGTAATACATTGAATGTCATAATTTCTTCAGCATTAACTTATGATTCATTTTTTTAATTTATTGGAACATATAGAGATATTTAGAAACTAAAAATCCACGTAGACATACATATGAACACTAAATCTATGTTATATAAAATAATGAATCATCATACTTTCCGTAACTAATTATTATTCCTATTAAAAAGAAATTCCTTTACTATTTAATAGGTTAATAATATTCAATAATTATGGTCAAATAAATATAAAATAATTTTAAAATTATAGAGAGAAAATTACACTTTGGACACTAGTGATTATAAATCTTGGAAAATTAATGAATAAAAAATCATTGAATCAAATACAAGTTATATAGACCACAATTATAATGCAAGAGGTATGTTATGATGGGGTGAATCAGTGTGTGTTCCTTTTTGGGAAAATTTATATATATTCAATCCTCACATATAAATAAATTTTGATCTCCTTTATAAGGAATCCATTTTAATTATAATATTTAATAATTTTATGTTTTCTCTTAAACACACACCCTAAAAAACAATAACATTGAAAATCAATCATAGGGTAAAAAATATTTTCTAGGATCAACTCCAAATATTAGAATGATAATTCATGTTATGTTGTGTGTTTACAACTCCCAAACACTAATATAAAATCAAAATGACCAATACAAAAATTATGAAGTAAGAAAAATCATCCAATTTTCAATGCCTAAATTGGGACATACTATTTCTTATATTGACATTTTATAAAAGAAATGGAAAATTAAGGACTTTATAATTACTATTTTTTCTGATATTGCTTCCCTATTTCACCATTGATGGTTTTTTTCATCGAAAATTCATCAAATTCCCTCATCATCCCTTCCTAGCCATGGCGGATTTTTATCCATGATATTCATCTCCCCGTGATCCTCTATTTTCACCCTTCACTACCCCTGAAACCCTCCATAGGTTTCCCCTAATCAATGTTTTCCAAAAGTCCAATCACATTTGAATGTATTTCATTTATTTCTAGTTTTATCCCTAGAGTTCACTAGAGATTCTATAATATTGGATATCTCTATAGTTTCTCACTTCAGAAAGCTTCTCCCCTATGCGAATGCTTTGGATTGATTTGAATACCCTTCATGGAATTTTCCTGAATAGTAGTTTTTTGGGATTTTGGATTAAAATTATAACTTCATCCTGTTCCTGAATAAAGAAGCCTTAATATATTCTTGCACATATACTTCACAGGTTTTTTCATGTTTCTATTTTTTAGGTGGTCATTATGTTTTCATATGAATTAAAATTCTCCCACCCTGGAAATATGGATATTTATTTATGGTTTTACCTTACTATTTCTACACCCAATGAATATTTGTTTGATTAGAAATATGTGGGGATATATTCTCTTCTCAGATCTCCTTACATTGGCAATTTTTCATGCAGTTTCATCAAGTATTTGTTTTGAAGTAGAAATATCAAAGATTCCATTGTATTTAATTACCAATTAGGTATAAGTATAACAACATTGGTATCAAAAGGTATTCTATGAACCACCAGATTCATTCTTTTAATCTAATAGGTGTATTATTCATTATTTTAATACATAGAAGCATATATTGTTATTAAATTATCGGGATGTACCAATATATTTGGTAGAAGATCAGTCCATGTAGGATGAAGGGAAGGATGGACTCAAAATCTTGAATGTTGGTAAAGAATTCAAAGACCCTAAGGTGGATCAACTGGGTACTGTGGAGTTGGGTCATACCAGAGTAACCCAAATAGATTTGAGTCCAAGTATTTCAGAGATAAGGATAGTTGATGTTTTTGATCAATTGAGGTTTGAATTACATTTTATTTATTCATCAAGGCATGTTCATGGTGGTTAATGGGAGGATGTGGGGCAATTTGCAGATCGAAGATGCTGTTTAAGGAATTGTCACACATATAAAGATATTTTGAGATGTAACTGAATTTATCCTCAAGAGTTTGTGATATAAAAAATAGGAGAGGATGGTTAATTTAGTATAAATAGTTAGGAACATGAAAGTAAAGGGTATTTTGAATTTCAGGTGGCTTGGATGAGTTCACACCCATCAAGGGTCCCATATTAAAATGAATATGTTCTAGGTGAGGCTAGGAGTCCTCCCTCTCTTGTAGGAATAATAATATATGGAGTAACATTTAATGGTTCAGAGACCCATTTTTTAGTGTTGGGAGATGGGGATTCACCACCATTCTAAGAAGGTATTGTTGAGTAAGAAGGCATGTTAGATGGTAAAAGAGTGTATACTGACTCTACCTTAGAATATTGGTCCATTGAGTCTAAAAAAGTTGAACATGTGGAAGAGTAACTTAAATTTTATTAAATTATGGGAAATAACACCATTGTGGATTCATATGGGTTAATTCAACATATGACTAAGCCTAGAAGATGTTAATACTAGTAAAATTTACATTTTCCTTGTGATATAAGGTCTGTTAGAAAAGATAACCCCCCAAAGAGAGCTACATAGGCTATTAACATCCCAAAGAATAAGAAGGCGATTGAATCCAACAACACTTAGGAGCTCCTCATGCTTTATTATGAAGAAATGTTAAAGGAGTATTTACTGATCTAGTTTTCAAAGGATTATTCACAACGAATTGTTAGAATATAATTTTTATTTTATTTGAACAAAAAACAATCCTATTGGATTGAGAAATGAATAGAATTTTGATACATGGTTTCAATGATGGGAAAACATGCTTAGTGGACCATGTGTAAAATTATGAAAACATTTTTTTGTATGATGATCTCATTAAAGAAAATCCATAAATTGATGTTACATCCATCAAATAAAGACTATTTATGTTAAATAATTATGAATGTTTAGACATCTATTTAATGGCGACATAATTTCATATTATGTTTTAATTGATCTATATTTTGAAGTTTTTTGTTTCCCACATTTTCCAAAAAAGTTATTTTGAATGAATAATATTTTATTCTTTCAAGTTATATTTTATAATGGACATTAAAAATAAAAAATAATTTCACTAGTAAGAGTTTACAATAGTTTGTACATATGAATTTATATTCTTAATTGATAGTATCACATGTCCTCTTTAACAAATTCAGAGTTTATAGTCAAAACCTTATTCCATTTCTTGTATTTATGAATTATAGATTAACATCAAATCTACTTTATGATCTATAAATATTCCTTAAAAAATATTTTAAATTAAGTTCTATAATATTTTCTATAATTTTAAAAATCTATAATCACAATTTTATTCCATTCCTCTTTATTTAAAGGCAAAATCTCTTCTTCTCTATCCTATTCATGATGATCTTGTTCGATACCTCTACAATATATAATTTTGTCTATTTTTATGAGTTTATCCATTTAAACTCCCCTTAAATGTTATCAAAATTCTTATGTGATATCTCCATGATCATAAGACTCAACTACGCCTTCATTATTATTAGATTAATGATGATGGTATATTCTTCCTTGACATTATCCATTCAAATTCCATCATAATTTTTTTGAAGTATATTTCCAATATTTCACAAAAAAATACCATGTCCATATATTTATTTCAATAAATATCATTATATTTACAAAATTTACCTATTAGACTATAATCATGTTTTGAATAAATAAATTTAAATAAAATTCCTCCATATAAACTATATTTTTATCAACCATAAATATTCAAGACATCTTTCTTATTGTAAATATGGGTCAAAGACTAATTATTAAGTAGAAGGAAATGATAGTATGATGATGGGAATGATATTATATAAGACTACCTTACCAAATTCAAGAACATGAAATGTCAAAATGAGCATAAAAATGAACATCTGAATGATTAATGTCATCCCAAATATCTCAGTAAATATTTGGTTATTTTAAAATACTAATATTCAAGTAAAAAAATTTAATATTTCTATATGAATTAAAAATTTTCATTTTTTCCATCAAAACATTTTTCAACCACCTAATAGAAAATGTTGGTTCTGAATACACCCATGATATCTTTTAATTAATTATATTAATTTTTTTATTTATGGTCACATCAACATGCATTTTTCATTTTCTCATGTATAACCTCATATTTTTAACTATATAGTATATTAGTAATGACATGGTAGATAATCATTATTATCCTATATATTCTCAACATGTAGAAAGATAGTTGAGAAGAATAAAATTTCAATAGATAATTTTAACATTTAAATAATTTAAAAAAACCATGATGTTAAACACCTATATTGGTCTAAGTAGAGTACTCAATAGGGGGTGAATTGGGTATTTATAAAAATTTCAATTTAAAAGGTATTCTTAAAATGGTTCCCTAAAAAATTTAACTACATCCCAGTTAATAAATGTAATAGGGTTATGAAACTTTGACTTTTTAAATAACTTCTCAGAAGATTGACCAATTGTCAGTAATCTTAATATTAGTTATTAACATTACATTTGAAGATATTATAATAAGGGGAAAAAATTAATTTCATTCCAATATTAACAATCAATGTAAATTTAGATATTTCTGACTTATATATTAAAACAATGAAAACTAAATAAAATAGCACAGTGAATATAAAACAAGTGGTTCGGTTTCAAGCCGAGACCTAATCCACGTCACATGGTGATCACCTACCACCATGCAGTTTATATAAATAAAATTTATCCACACTCTGGAATGGCGTTAACAGTAGTACACAATACTGTACAGGTCACACGACCTCTTCAATAGTTTTTCTTTGGTATGAACTAACAGGTCATGCAGGGACCTCTTCCAAACTTACACACAGGAATACACAAGTGTAAAAGGATTTATGAGAATGGATATCTAGTATCCTTTAGTTTAATTCAAGAGACAATGTGTGTTTTATATAGACACACACTCACTACTCGAAATATAAAAATAATACAAAACAGAGAAGCACTGATGATATAAGGTTAGAAGTGCTCTAAGTGTTAGTCAATGTATCTCTGGACTTTAAGGATGATTCAGATATATAAATCGAGTCCTCATGCAGAAAATAGTGTATCAAAAGTTAGATAAATCTGGTTCGTGTTGTTCGTTGAGTTGATGGGGAAAAAATGTTCTCAACACTATGATTCAAGCATGCTTCATGTGTTATTCATAAGTATCGTGTTAAATGTATCGATTCTTCTTTCAAAAAAGTGTGGGCTTCTTCATTATCGCGCACACACTTGATTTTATATTGTGACCATTGTCTCCGGATTTTCTTCTGGACACACCGCTCTCTTTATTCTTAGAATGCATGTGTTGGATCTGACATGATGCATATATTATTCACCTCAATCTTCGTATTGTCAGGTGACATTTATACAAATAAACATTAATTATGTCAATGCATTTAAAAGCATTAAATATGACAGTTAGAAAATAAATTGGAAAACAACAAAATAGATTAAGAAACAGAGTCATAGTCTGTCTGGAAATGGTGTCTCCATGAAATAGTGTCTCCTTCTATTCCTTTGAGTGGTGATACAGTTACAATGTCATAATTTTATTTAGATCTGGAACTGGTAGCATAGATGCGGTGTTTGATCACAGTGTCTGATCATGGTGTCTAGATGGTCACGGTGTCTTCGCTATGGTGTATGGTCACGATGTTTGGTTACAGTGTTTGGGTCCATTTCCAGAAAAACATAACCAATGGTAGGATCACGGTTTTTCAGACATAGCCAAATATTTGTATATAGAATTAAATAGTGATATTCATATAATTGATTAGACAAAATCATTTATCAATGAAATCCATTACTACACAGACTAAAAATAGTTTACAATCATTAAATATAGCACTTAATATCTTGGATAGGTTTATGTAAATCATAAAGAAACTAATCAACTATACACATGATTTTATATAAATTAAAAAGTATTAGTAAGCTATAAAAAATATAGAGGATTTTTTATCATTAGAAAATGATTAAGACATGAGGATTCCAACAATATCTTCTTTTTTGATGATCAGAAATCATGTGAGTGACTGATTTAGTCTTAGGATATGTGTCTCTTCTTTAATGTGCATATAGTATACATATTTTCCCCCTTTTGGGATTATAAAAAAGAGTAGAAATGTAAACAAAAGAATAGATAGTAGGACTTAAGAATGCATTAAATAAATAGATTCATTAAAAATAGTAACTAACAATAAATTCAGAAATAATCCCTATTGAAATATAGTAGTCATTGTTCTTCAGCATTGGCTTGTCTTCACATTTCCCTTGGTAGTAGTATCAGAAGGAGAAGCCATAGGAGAAGAGTTATAAGTCGAAGAGAGGGGTGAACTAGTAGACATAGAAAGCAAAGGGAGTCCTTCAAAAAAAGAAGGGACCAAGGTAGGTGTAGTGGAAGACCGAGGCAGCTGTTGCTCAAGGATAACAGGTCTGATCTGACTGGGAGCCTGAGAGACAAACATAGTTGTACAGACATGGGTAGTGTAAGAAAAGGTAGGAAAACCATATCTTAGTGGTGAAGCTTGCGAAGTGACAATGGAAGTACTCTGGACATGAAGATAAGGCCGCAAAATCTTGATGAAGTCAGCAATGATCTCTCCACCATAGTGTATGTATTTCTCAAATCCATCCTTATTATCCATAAACATATTCAACAAAGAAGTGAAATCTTTGAGCTTTTGGACTTGAGTTTTTAAAGCTCGAGTAACAGGAAGGATTCTCAGATTCTCCAATAGGTACTTGAAATGGCTGGTCATGTTATTATTAGATATGATCCGATTGAAGAAGAAATTCACCTTTATGTTGATTTTATCTAAGCATCATTAGAAATATTGAAATGAATTCTCACCAAATCAAGAACTATACTATTCTTCACAATTTCAGATAGAGAATCCATATCAAAGACACTCAACACAGATTGAAGTTCTTATTTGGAAACTATTCTAAATAGATCACTCTCTGACGAGGGCTGAGATAGTTTTCCAGAAGTACAAGAAGCTATAATAGTCAATGTAAGGGATTTCAGTTGATTCAAAACATTCTAGAGACAACCCTTATACTCATTGTTAAATTTTTTAAGACCAATTACAATCTCACACATCTCTTGATCAATATTCTTATTTATTTTAGCTACCTTGTCAGCTAAGTATGTGAGATTATGTTGAATTAGGTAGGATATATCATGTGGAATCTGACTAACAAAATCCTCAATATGATAACAAACAGAATATGGTTATGAGTTCATTACACTATACATTTCTTCATCCATACATCTTAGAGTCGTTAATTCATCAATTAACTATTTTTTCTCAACTACATCCTCTTGAATCTCACGAATCATCTTTGGTTGAATCCTTCATATGATCTCTTTCAAACAACAAGATACAATATCTTTCACTTAAATTGGTTATAGGAGCAGATAGGTTATTCATGAGTTTTTAAACTACATCTAATATGGTAGCTCCAAATGCTTTTAGTTCATCATTATTAACCAATATTGGAGATTATTTTGAAGGTTCAAGGATAGAAGCGGAGAAAATCTCATAAACTTTGGAAAAGATAACTTCAGGTGCATATGCCTATTTAAATTGAAACATAGTAGAAATATCAATTCCATTTACCGAGATGTAATACAAATCATTCACATCAATATTACCAGGGAATTTATTCCATGTATCCACTGATCTTGAATAAATGGAATTAAGGACTTCAATAGGTTCCAGATTCAGAAACATCTCCCCCTCAACAGGTGCATCTATCGCAGGACTGAGAGATTTAGATACATGATCTATTTCCAATATTTCATTCCTCTTATCCTTGCCCATTTCATTTCTTGCCAACCGAAAGTATTGATCCATTCTCTCTTAAGCAGATGGAATAATTTCAGGAACAACTCATTCCTTGGGGTGTTCCTCAAGAGCAGCTCCTAGCACAATAGAAAGATCTTCTTCTATATTATCTTTTACAAAATTGAGTTTGATTACCTTTGCAACATATTCTTCTTCTGTATTAGGTGTTTATTTCAAAAAAAAACTTCATTCGGAACAAGTATTTACTTCTCAATTAATACTTGAGGTGTAGATTCACTGTCTTGGTCAACCAGAAGAGTTTCTCTTATAGGTGCAACAACCTCTTCCTCTTCTTCCTCATCACAATACTCAACAATTTCAACTAGTTCCAAACTAGGATAAAAAATATCCTTTGGACTTAATGATTGTTCCATCGGATTAAACCATTCATAAACCATGTAGTTATATTACACCCAATCTTTTCTCTAGGGATTCCAAATTATTTTCATTATCTTTTCCATAACTTTTGTGAAACAGAATTCATAATTATTAATAGATTCTTCATCTGGTCCAACCAACTCTTTTACGTGAAGCATAGCTGAGATAAGCATTGAATTGAATAAGGAGGTTGAATTGGAGGTTTTTTTGACCAACTCACACATATTGTTTATAACATGTTTGAATAGGTTGATATTATGTCCATTTTTAATGAGATGTATCAAAAATACATCCCGATACTTGAGTGTAAATAAATCACCTTTTCTGGGGCTAATTAGATTCGGAATAAACTTAAATAGAAGCCTGGATTCAACATCTAGCGCCGTAGCAATGGACCTTAGATTTGTTTCATTCCTAGTAAAGCTTCCCAATGCTTCTTGAAAAAAACACACATGGAGGTGGAGGACCTCTCTGGTAGTCCTCAAAAATACCCTCATGAGGTATCTTAAGGCAGGCTTCCCATAACCTCGAAGAAAACGTGCATCTCTAGCCATTGATCTAGCTTCTCACAATATTTCCATATTCTAAATCAAAAGATAATTGAACATACTAATAAAACTATGAAACTAGTTTTAGATAAACCAAGTTATAATACTTTTTGAAGAAATCTTGCTATCCATGCTCTTTTATCACTTTCAATACCAATAACTTACTTGACAGAAGCCACTTAGGGAATATCTCATTTTCGGGTACCACTATTCTATCTACCATATTCAGATTCATAGGACGTTCAGGTTCTAACTTTGGTTCTATTTTCAACTTCTTATTTGAACTGTTCTTTTCAAGAGGTGATTATGATGGGACTTTCATCCTGGGCATTCAAGGAAAGATCAGGAGATAGAGAGAGAGAGGGAAAACTAAAGGGTTGAGAGAGGGGTTATAGTTTGAGAGAAAAGAGATTGAGTCAAGAAATAGTGAAACATATTTAGTTTTTATCATTTAGGGATACCCAACATTGCAAAAAAAGTGTAGTAATGTAAAAAAACATAATAATTAAATATTGTGGTATGATTTATAATGTATAAATAAAACAATATATCATCTATACGGTGAGACTGTAATCAACTATCACGGTGAGACTTTAACTAGCTTTCATAGTGAGACCATAATTATCTTTCATAGTGAGACTATAACTAGCTTTCATAGGGACACTGTATTTTTTAAGACCGTAAGTTCCAGATAGTAACAAAGAAATAGTAACTATGAGATTGTAAACATGAAACAACAAGTCATAAGATAGTAACATTATAGAGATGTTAAATAGTGACTTATGAAACTGTAAACTGTGAAAAAGCAGGTTACAAAACTGTATATTTACTATTTAATATTTATCATTCCCAATTCATGTATGATGTAATCTATTATTTTAGAATTTAATGGTTTGGTGAATATATCAACATGATGATATTCAGTTACAATGAATTCCAAAGTGATGTCACATTTTTTATAATGATCTCTAAAAAATTGATGTCTTACATCAATATGTTTTGTCCTAGAGTGTGAAACATGAATTTTTGAGATGTTAATAGCACTTTTATTGTCACAATTTATAGGTACATGTCTAAATTGATATCCATAACCTAGTAATGTGTGTTTCATCCAAAAAAATGGAACACAAAAACTACCAACAACTATGTTTTCAGATTTTATAGTTGATAATGAAATAGAGTTCAGTTTCATACTACAACATGATACCAGTGAATTGCCAGAAAAGTGAAATGTTCCAGAGGTTCTTTTTTTGTCTAATATACAACCACCTAAGATAGAATCAGAATAACTCACTAACTACAATGATTTTCCTCTTGGATAGAACAGTCCTAGATTAAGGGTATGCTTGATGTATTTGAAGATTATTTTAAAAACATATAAATGAGATTCCTTACTATTTTCTTTAAAACGAGAACACATACGCACACTAAACATAATTTTATGTCGGCTAACAGTTATGTATAGTAAGCTTACAATCATTCCTCTATTAGTGTTTTGATCAAAATATTTTCCATTTTCATTAAGATACAACATTAAAGTAATACTCATTTTAGTGTTAGTACATTTAGTGTTATCCAATCGGAAACATTTCAGAAGATGTCTAGCACATTTCATTCGATTTAAAATAATACCATTATTATTTTGAAAGATTTGAAGTCCAAGAAATAATTTTAATTCACCCATTAAACTCATTTCAAATTCATTTGGCATCATTTTATAAAATTCAATACAGAAATAATTTTTTATGATCCAAAGATAATGTTATCTACATGAATTTGGACTAATAAAACATTATTGGAAATTTGTTTTCTAAAAATGGTAGGATCAACTATTCCTTTTTTAAAACCATTGGAAATATGAAAAGTACGCAATCTATCATACCATGATCTTGGATATTGTTTTAAACCATATAATGATTTTGATAATTTAAAGATATGGTCTGGAAAATGAATGTTGTTAAAACTAGGGGTTTATCAACAAAGACATCCTCAGCTATATACCCATTTATAAATGCAATTTTAAATTCTATTTGATATAGTTTGAAATTTAGATATGCATCATAAGCAACCAGAATCCTGATGGCTTCATGTCTAGCTACTAGTTCAAAAGTCTCTTCATAGTCAATTCCTTCCTCTTGACTATAGCCTTGTAAAACCAGAGTAGCCTTGTTTATAACTATATTAACAGCTTCATCTACCTTATTTATAAACACCCATTTAGTTCCTATAGTGAATGAGTCTTTGGGTTGGTCAAAAAGATTCAAAAATTTGTTTCTTTAAAACTAAATAATTTATTTTTTCATATCCATCACCCATAATTCGTAATTGATAGCATCATTAATGATTTTAGGTTCATGTTGTGACAATAAAACTTGATGTTCAACCTAATTTTTAAGAGAAGATCTAGTTTGAGTTCTTTTATCTACATCTCCAACGAAAACATCTATAGGATGGTTCTTGATAGATCTAACAACTCTAGAAAAAGAAGGAATAGTGATTTTAGGTTCTTCAACAAGGTTATGTTCATTATGACCTAAATCTAATGAATTTCCATAACTGGAAGTTTACACATATTCATTTATAGGATGGTGAGAGGATTTTGAATTAATATCCAGATCACCATCCATGTTTTCTAGAGTGGTCTTAGGCTCATGTGGATCTGTTTCATCAAATTTTACATGGACAGAGTTTTCCACACATTTATTTATTTTGTTAAACACTCTATATGCTTCAATAGAGATAGAATATCTTAAAAATATTCCTTCATCACTCTTGGATTCAATGTTTTCAAGATTTTACATAGTATTAAAGATATATACTTTACAACCAAAAACATTAAAGTAGCAAACTTTTGGTTTTCTTTTGTTGGACAACTCATATGGAGATATTTTAAAAATAGTTATAATCAAAACTATATTGATAATATTGCTTGATTTATTTACATATTCATCCCAAAAATAAATAAGTATGTCATATTCACTGTTCATGATTCTGGATATCTATTGTAGGGTTCTATTTATTCTTACTATAACCCCATTCTATTGAGGTGTTCTAGGGGCTGCGAAATTATGACTCTAGCCATTTTGTGAGAAAAAGGATTCAAAATCTTGATTTTCAAACTCATGAACATGATCAGATCATAAGGATTTATTTCTAAGTCCACTATGAATTTATATAGTTTTGGAATATTTTGTGAAATGAGAGGAGACTTCACTTTTGTGAGCCAAAGAGAAAGTCAAAGTATATCATGAAAAATCATCTACAAGAACAGAAACATAGTACTTCCCATTTAAACTATAAACTATAGATGGTCCATGTAAATCCATGCGAACTAATTCAGGAGGTTGAGAAGTTGACACATTATTCATTTGTTTGAAGAAAATTTTGTTTTGCTTTCCCTTTTGAAAAGGATTACACACTTTATCATTTGGAAACTCATGTTTGGGTAGGCCTTTTACTAATTGTCTTATATTTAACTTTATAAGGGAGTGAGTATTACTGTGTCATAGGATTTTATACGAAATCCAAGATTCTTTGTGAAATACACTTAAACATGAAGCATTTTGAAAAACTAAAGATTCTATGTTTACAGAGTAAACATTTTCACTTCTTAAAGAAAAAAAAACACTAATTCATTTTTAAATTTAAAAACATTACAATCATCATTTTCAAATTTAACATGAAATACACTATCACATAGTGGTGAAATACTAATTATATTATATTTCAATCCATCAACAAAAAGTACTTTGGAAATCAAAAATGATGTTGAGTTACTAATTTTCCCAAGTCTAATAATCTTTCATTTGGCATTGTTACCGAAGGTGACATGTCATCCATAAATTTTTATTAAATTAATGAAGCATGAATAGTCTGATGTTATGTGTCTTGAACGCCCACTATCTAAGTACCATATGCTTATATAGGATCTCTTTAAGCAGCTTTCCTATAAAATAGTCATATAAAAACATATTTTGGTACCCAAACTTGTTTGGGCCCAGTAATATTATTGACTAGTGCTTTAGGAACCCATATCTGCCTCAGAGGTTTCCTACAAGAATTATGTAATGTACATAAAAAATAAACACTATTTTGTCAAGAAAATCATTAAACAGTATAGAGTGTATTGTTACATGACCTAGCTGAATGTTTTCCAGAACTAGGAGTAAAGTTGTATGTCCTAATATTAGAAACAAAATTAGTTCTTCCAAAATTTCATTTACCAGGTTGATAACCAATTCCAGTAGTATTTTTAAGAGTAATCTATATACCTAGCATTTCTACGAAGGTATCATTACAATTATAGAACTATTCAATTCCATTTTTCAATTGCTCATTAGATAGTTTTAGTTCATTGTTTTCTTTATATAATTGATCATTTATATCCCTTTCTACAGTGAGTTCGCTTTTAACTATTGAGGTAAGAGTATGCTTTTTCATTAAAGACTTGTATTTATCTGTTATTTCATTTCATTTGTCTTCAATAATATTATATTAATCAAATATTTCTTCATTAGATATATTTTTAGAGTAATTCTCATTTTCAGAATAATAGGAATTGTGTACAAGATATTCCCGTGTTTCCACAAATGTGTTTGTCATAAAGCACATATTGGCTTTGTTAGCCTTTTCATTATGTGATGATTCTGAGTCAATAGAAATATCCTCATATGCACTACATGTTACTTTCATTGCCTTTTAATACTGTATATCTTTGTCCTCATATTTTTTATTGTACATGATCTTGGGACTGTCATCCTTGATATGTCCCTTTCGCATATATTCATACAAGAAAATCTCATCACACTTGTCACTTATTTTCTAATCTTTCATCCAACTTCCTTTTTGATCATATATTCTCATAAATATAGGATTTCTAAAAAAAGTTATTCATCTTGTAAAATAACTTAATACTTTTGTCTATTTGATCCATCTCCTCATCACTATCAGGTAATGATTGTTCACTACTAGAACTTTCTATAGAAACATCAAATTTCCCTTTCTCTTTGTGTTTAGAGGTGGTGGTCTTAAACACAATTGATTTAGTTTTGGGATTATCCTTATCTTCCTTGTGGACATTCAAATCCTCTTCATACATCATCATTTTTCCAATGATTTCGATTACAGGTATCTTGCTAATGTTGCATGACACTCTAATAGAGATAGTGCTTCCTCTCCATCTGTCAGGTAGGAAAATGAAAATCTTCATGATCTGTTCTTTGGTAGTGACTTATCCTCCAAGAGAAATCATTGTGTTTACAATTTCATTGAACCTAAGATATGTATCAGAAATAGGATCATCATGTTTCATTTTAAAATTATTATATTTAATAGTATAAGTGTTAAGTCTTATTTCGTTCACACTAGAATTTCTTTCATGTGAAACATACAACGTATCCAAAACATTCATGGGCAGTTGTACAAGAAAAAATTCTATTAAATTACTCATCTCTTAAAGAGAAACATAAATCATTAATGGATTTATATTTATTATTATAGGAAATCTTGTTAGGGTCATCCCAAGTGATTCTATCAGTAGTAGGAATCTTATACTCATCTACAATTGAAGACCATATTTCAAAACTCATATTTTCAAAATGCATTTTCATTTTAATTTTTCATTGAGAATAATTGGTTCCATTAAAAATGGTGGTATATTTATTGCAGCACCTTCCAATATATTATCCATAAGAATGAAATATTTAATGTGATAAAAATTTGAAATTAACATAAATTTACAGAACATTAATGTATAACATAATTCACTATTGAGTATGGTCAAAAGATAGACTTAATAAACAATCACTCTAATACAAAATGTTGGTCGGAGTATAGTACTCATGAGGGGGTGAATTGAGTGTCTATAAAAATTTCTGTTTAAAAATAATTCATAAAAATTTTCCTCATTAAATTTATGTACCTCCCAATTAATCAAAGTAATACGATTGTGAATGTATTAATGTGTAAATAACTTCTCAAAAGATTGATTAATTCTTAGTAATATTAATATTAGTAATTAACATTACATTTGAAGCTATTCTAATAAAGAAAAACAATTATATCTTCTTTACACAATTAAATATAAAAATAAATTTACTGATTTCTGACTTATACTGTAAAATATAGAAAACTAAATTAACCAGCACATCAGATATAAAATAAGTGTTTTAGTCTCAAGATGAGACCTAATACACTCTACTTGGTGATCACCTGCGACGAAGTAGTTTATATAAATAAACATGATAGACTCCCTATATTGGGATTAACAACATCACACAAGACTATCTAGGTTAGACAACCTCTTCCATAGTTCTTTGTGGGTATGAACTAATAAGTCACATAGGGACCCCTTCAAAACTTATCCATGGGAATAAACAAGTTTAAAAAGTTGTATGAGAAAGGATATCTTGTATCCTTCAGTTTAATGCAGGAGACATTTCATGTTTTATACGGAAACCCACACATTTCTCAAAAGATAAAATTAATACAAAACAGATCATAAATGGTGAAATAAGGTTAGAAGTGCTCTTAGTGTTAGTCTATGCAGCTCTGTACTTCTAGGATGAAGCAGATGCAGAAATCGAGTCCTCTTGTGGAAAATAGAGTATCACAAGTCAGGAATATCTGGCTCGTGTTCTTAGTAGATTTGATGGCTCAAAAATGTTATCGACATTAGGATTCAATAATGCTTAATTTTTTCTTTAGTAGTATTAGTTTCATGTATCTGTTCTTCTTTGATGAATGCTTGTGCTTCTTCGTTATCATGCACACACTTGTTTTTATATTGTCACTACTATCTCTAGATTATCTTCTGGCCACACTGTTCTATTTATTCATAGAATTCATGTGTTGTAGCCCACATGATGCATGTATTCTACACCTTGTACCTTGTACTGTTAGGTGAAATGTCTACAATGAAACATTAATTTTTCAGTCGATTTAAAATATTCAAATATGACCATTAGAAATTAAATTGAAAAATGAAAAAATACAAAATAAAATGGTGTCACAATCTCTCTAGAAACAATGTCTCCATGAAACGATGTATCCTTATTTATCTTTGAGCGGTGAGACAGTTATGATGGCCTAGTTGTATTGGGATCAGGAATCAGAATCACATATGCGGTATTTGATCACAATGTCTAATCACGATGTCTGGATGGTCACGATATCTGGTCATGGTGTCTAGTAATGGTGTATGGGTCATGGTGTCTCATCATGCTGTCTGGTCATGGTGTCTGCGTGACAGTGTCAGGTCACAGTGTAGGGGTCCTTTTCAAGAAAAACAGAACTAGTGGAAGACTTGTGATTTTTCATACATAGCCAAATATTTGTATACAGACATAAATAATGATTTTCATTGAATGGATTGGACATAATCATTTATCTTGAAAATCCATTATTACACTAACTCAAAATAGTTTACAATCATTAAACATATAACTTAATATCTTATATATGTTTATGTAAAGCATAAAGAAACTAATCATTTATACACATGATTTTAAATAGATTAAACAAGATCAGAAATCTTTATAGAATGTATACGATTTGTGTTCATTAAAACATGACTAACACATATGGGGTCCAAAAACATACATTTTTAGAAAAAATAGAAATTATGGTTTAATAATGTCATAATTTATTCTAAAAGAACTGTTAATTGTCATTTTCTTTATCATTAAAATATAATAATTTTTTTTAAGAAAAACTAAATATACCTAAAATTAAAAAAAACTACTAAAAAACAATCAATATATGCTTATGATTTTGAAACACAAAAAAGTAATAAAATTATATTGATTTTATGTATTGTTTCTCTTCAAAAGAGATATAAATGAAAATATAAGATAAAAATATAACTTAATTTCTAATCAATTTAAACCTCATCATGGACTATGATGTAATTTATTTCAGAATTTCTGAAAGTGTTTCTATTCGATGTTATACCCTAAACCCCTCTACGTAGTTGAAAACCCAACCAAATATACTCTTTATTAAAATATTTTTTGTAACAATTAAGTGATTAAAAAACATGGAATGGGTTTAATGAATTAATATATAAACAAGTTCATAGCTATACATCCATAAATATATTCCAAAATATAGTGGAGTATGGAATACACGACCATATATTATGAAAGAGTATGGATATTTTTTATTAATGAAATAAACCATAAATATTAATAAAAAATATCCGAGTTATATTTAGATAAATATAGAAACATGTTGATTAAGAGATAATAAAATGTTTCTTTGATGAATCTATGTAATTATAATTTTTATGTGGAATAATATTGAATGAGGTTCATCCTTAAAAGAATTCTTCAACACTAACAGTACTATAGAACATGTAAAATAATTTATTCATTTTCCTATAATTAATTTTGTAGATATAGAAAACTAAGTAATATAAAATAAAATATTAGATAAAAAATAAAAAATAAAATAATCAATTCTTATAAATTGGTATTTCATAAGAATTTATTTTTTGTTTTATGCAACAAGCATGACAGGAAATTGATTAAATGAATGTGAAAATTTAATGTTACATGGAAATATGTATAGTCTTAGTGAATTTCACTATTTCCCATACCTCAACACTTCAGAAGAGTGAGACAAATATTTTAACTAGTTATTTTTTTAAATAAAATATATATTTATAAATTATATACTATTACAATACCCAATAATATTTATCTGGGGAATAAAATTCAATAACAAGATACAAATAATGATTAAATGATTTGTGGGAGATTTCATCCCCCAAAATCAGCAACAAAAAACATGATGAAATTTATGTTTTATATATGTTTTTTAGAATGATCCAATTAAATATATGTTTAATCCCATGGGTGTGTTCATGTTAATTCATTATACCAATTTGAATTACCAAAACCCCATGCTTGAAAAGATAGAGAATAAATAAAGAAATGAGTATAAAACATCCCATAAATGTGTACCTGAAAACAATATATTTTGAGAGTTGTTGTGATATAATAGTATAAAAATAAAATAAATAAGAATATAATATGTAAGAAAAATATATATATACATTTTATTATAATGATAATTCAAAAAATATTAACATGAGGCTGAAAATTTACATCAATTTTATTTTTTGGTGACCAAAAGTGATTACAAATCAATAGAAGGAGAGGAAATAATAAATGGTAAAACCGAATTTTTAATAACTCAATTCACATAATCGGGTATAGCACCATTCCATATTGTGGTGTTTGATCCATAATAACAAAACAATATCCAACATTCCTATAAATATGTTAAGGGATAAGTGACTAGGTGAGTTATTCATTGAAGAACATTATCCTACAATTTGGATGGATTCATAACTAACATTAAAACAAAATAATAATTATGAATTTTCTTTTGATATGATACTTAATGGTATATATCAAATATAAGAGGAATAAACCTATTTTAACTCACTTTACAAAAGATGTGGTCTACTTAAAAAAGTATGTCCCAATCATCGATGAACAAAATTTGTTCACACTAGTTTCGTATTTTTGGAAACATTTTATTTCATTCATAAATATCTCCAATTTAATAAGTTGAATCCAATTAACAGAGAAAATACTATAAATATTTACATTTTTATTATTATAGGTAATGTTATCATAAAAAGACACTGAAAATTTCTATTTGGGTTACATAGTTAATTTGTTTATTTAAATCATTTTTTAAATGAATTAAAAAAATATTGTTCCTCTTAATGTTTTTAATAGTGGGATTATACACCAAATAAATAATAAAATATAAATTTATAAGGGGAAAATTAATTGATAAATCAGAACATTTGTACACCCCCACACCTAAGCATTTTCCATCCTAGAAAAATCATCTCTTTTATTCTAGAAAATTATTATAATAAATGAATGTTGTTTTTATCAAATAGTGATAGAGAATTATATAAATTTTAAATCATAGTATTTATTTAATCTTAATAAATTTGATAGTAATCATCTCATAAATTTTATTTTAACTTAATTTAGTTTTACTAATGACATTAATTGTGGAGAAACATGTTATGATCCCACAACACCCATAATTTCTCTTATTTCTTCTGAAGACCATTTCAAGACTAAATGTCTACTCGATATTTAATATATTCAAGCTATGCAAAACATTAATGCTAACCCACATATTTTCCATTGAACGTTTTCCCAACCTATACAATCAAATTTCAAAACCCTATCACATAATCATTTCTAAAATTATTACCCTATGATCTCAAGATATATGTGTATATATATTATAAAATTTATCACTCCACCATTTTTATATATAATTTTTTTTTGTTTTTTAAGGCTTACAATATTATGTTAGTATGTTCACATATAAAATCTATTTCAAATAGTTATTAAATTAGTAAAATGAGAAATGAACACATGAAAAACACACACTTAAATATATTTTATTTTTTACTTTATTAAAACAAAAATTGAGTTGGAAAAGGTTAAAACTCATTATTGTTTATGAAATTTAGTGAATCTATTTACTATTACAATTTCCTATAAGAGTGTCCCAAATAATGGTTCCAAAATCTAGAATATTTTATAACGATAAATAGATCATATAATAGAAAAAATACATTATTAAATAAATAAATAATATTTTTCATATATTTCTTATACTTCACATGCTACCAATGATATTGTAACAATTTTACATAAATTTTCAATAAAATCCAAAAATTAATTATTATGATAAATGAGTTTTTCCTTTTTATATATTTTTCCCTATTTTTTATTCTATTTATTCCTTATTTTATTTATTATTTTATAATAAGAATAATGATAAAGGTAAATAAAATTTACAAAAATAATAATAAAATTTAAGAATAAATAGAAAACAAAATAATGGAAAACTAGGAAATATATATTTTAATCTTATTTAAAAATAATAATAAACTAAATTATACTTATTATCCCAACACATAAAACACCATTATAATAAAAATATATAAGTAAAGTGAATAAAATGTTTGGGATATAATGAAACAACCTTTATATAGGCTATCTATAATTAGATGGTTGGTGGGGATACCATTTTAGAAACTACAATAATTGTTTTCCCTAAACCACTATATGTTGGGTAATTATAGCAAAAAAATTTCATATATTATAAATATATTATAAATATCATATTTATATTATTGTCAAGTAAATATATCTTGTATAAGTGATAATGGAAAAAATGTGTGGGTCTTCACATCAAGTGATTATTGTCCAGTTATAATATGTTCTTATTTATCAATTATATGACCTAATAAAGTATATAATTAGATTACTCATTAAACATAATATCTAATTTATTGGAACTATATGCTTGAAAAACACCATTATCCAATGGAATATTATTACAAATCAACATATCTAAGTTATTTTTGTTTTGAAAATTTTGGGGAACATGAACACGATGTGTTCATATATTGAGTTTATTATACTATGGAAGGGTTTTACGGATTTAATATAATTAAAAAGAATGATATAATATTTTTAAATAAAAAAATATTTTTTAAGTTCTGGTTTTTTTGATTTATTCCTTATAAAATTTAATCATTAAATAGTTATGGTTATGAATAAACCCCCTCCAACTATATTTTTCTCTAAATATATTTATTAGATATCATTGATTTTATAATTTTATTTTGAGAATCATTTTATTATTGAAATATTGGATTGTTTTATTTAATTTTTTTCGTAAAATTATAAAAAAGAAATATTTGAATATCTTATTTTAATAAAAATAACATGAAATTAAATAAATAGAATGAAAAACTACAAATCTAAACAGAGAAACAGGTAAAATGAAAATAAATGAGAAATAATGAAATGGGAAAAATTAAAGGGTTTTAAAATGAGAATTTAAAAAAAACATAAATGTGAAAAATTGATAAAATAAGATGATATTGACTTCCCTAGTGATGGTTACATAATTTTATTTTGCTATAAAATGAATACAATTAGTTATTTATGATCACGAATTTATAATTTATAGTATGAACACTATTTCATGTCCAATGAATCCAAAAAATTTAAACATATGACATAAAAAAAGGAAAAAATATTGTTGGAGAACAACTGGGGATTTAGTTCAACCAATAATTATGTTTCGAATCAATGACATGAATGTTTAAATTTCATGAAATGTTTGAATTTGAGAAATAATATGTAATTTTCTTAATGCATATCTTTCATTGATTCAAAGGAATTAGGTAACTACTTTTTACTTGATTTTTAAAAATTGAATGGATATTTTTATATAAGTTCCTACTAGGATACCTGATTGGATTTATTTGGGAACACAATTTGAATCAGTGTCTACCATAGCTGATCCAGTTATTTACATCCAATGTAATAACCCAAAAACATCAAGGAAACACATAAGAAACTCAACATGTTTTCAAGGAAACACAACTTGTTCCCATGGCAATGTTTAGGTGAATTAAATCTTTTAATATAAAATAAAAAACATCATGATTGAAAAGGGGAAAAAGAAATAGAGAATGATGTGTAAAGATCATTTGAATGGATACAAAAAATACAATCATTTGAGTGTGATTGTGACATGAAAATATAATAAAATATAAAAATAAAACAAATAAGAATAATATATATCTGTGTATAATTATAAATATCAATTAAATAATAAAAAATTAATCTTAAAATCTATATCAATACCCTCCCAAGGTAATCACAATGTTCTTAAAACTCCCTAGAAGATGAGATAACAGTATATTAAGAAATCGGATTTCAGAATAAAAAAAATCACATGCCATTTTAGATAATTATCCCATTTTTTGTGTTATTAATAATTTAAATATTAAATGAAACATTCCCATAATGATGTTTAGGGGATAGGGGACCATGTGATATTTTCAAGGAAGAAATTTATCCTCATAATTTATTGGATAAATCACCATGATAACTAAATAATATTGAACTAAAATTTTTATACATTTGGAAATTTTAATTCTCAATATAATATAATAACCTTTTTGTTTGTATTATTGAAAATAAAAATAGTGGCATCCTTACATAAGTTACAATGAAAATTCTAAAACAAAATTCACTAAACATATTACAAAATTCTAAATATCAAAAAAAACACCATCATCATGCCACAAACAGACAGTCATTGAAATTTCAAAAAAGAGACATTATGAATATTTCAAGCCTACCGACCTATGATGAAATCCCTATCACAAAACATAAAATCCATTCAACCAGCCCAATGGAGAGAAAAAACTACAAGAAACCATTATCACCATAAGAAACATGTGCATAACCGATGCGAATGCTAGGTGGTAATAGAACCATCAGAATAAAAACACCATCACCATATGAACCTTGCTATTGAAAATATAACCCATTAACCAGAAAAAACACTTCAAACCACCATCATCGACACAAAAGAAGAACCTATATCACCATGCCTAAAAAAACACATACGAAGAACTAATATCCATGAAACCTAGAAAAGGGATGATCGTCGACCGTCACACCTCCTAGAACCCCCTACCACTCGCAAATGTCATCCCAAACCACTATAGAATCCACCTCAACAAAGAAAACCTGGAAATAAGTAATTTACTTGGAATCTTGAGCAGTGCGAGGGAATAATGACGTCTATAATGAGACATGATGAGGCCAACACCATCAATCCCATATAATACATCATCACTGAACCATCATATTTGAAAAATCAAGATGATCTTTGAAAGAAATGTCCAATAAAGGACCAAATAAAAAAAATCATCTTTATCCTATATAAAAAACCGAAAAAACACAAAGGACCGTCTAAAAATGATGCAGTCCCTATCAGAATATATCACCTGCCAAGACGAGCCACCTCCATCGATTAATAACCACCAACACCATCCTAAAACTATCATAACAACCATCATACTGAACTATAATTTTTTCAAGCATAATATGATGGGTATTAAGAGTAGATGAGGGAAGATCAAGCCAGGAGGAAGCCACCTAAACTAACACCAAAAAAATCCCAAACCACCGGAGTGATTTCATGACAAACTAGATGTGTTTTAACACAAATATTCAGATGATAAGAGAATATGGTGAGAGATAGACAACCACGAAACGAAAATAAATAGTCAACAGAAATGTCCCTAAAAAATAGTCTCCAAAATAAGACCAAGGTTTCCAAGTGATCCAAAAATATAGAGGAGAAGAAATATCTTCGAGGATGTGAAGACACAATATTATTAATTCATCGATGAAGAGAGAATTGAAAACAAGATAAGATAGTAGAAATAATGAAACACAAGAGATAATAGACAAGATAATTCATACCCAGGGGATGGAACCCGAGATGGAGAAAAAGAACATTTGAGAGAGCACACTGGGAGAAAACAGATCCGTCTTAGCCTTATTCCTCCATCCTATAGAATATATGTTTTATAAACCTACTTTTCATCATGGATACCATGATATTACCCATTTAAAAAATGTAGGATTCATGAACAGTTAAAAAAAATTATTCACATTGATTATTCTTTTTATCCTAATGAATTAATTGAATCTCATATACCTATTATATATATGAAGGTAATTTTAATATTTTTATTATTTTACATAAAATTATCATAAAAATAATCACACAATATCAATTTGGGTCACCTAAAATATTTATCTATTTAAATATTATTTCAATAAATGGATTTAAAATATATATGGACATACAAATGTCTTAATAGTGTAGTTATAAACTATATAAAATATATTATAAAATATTATAGTGTATAAAATAATTTATAAATCCTCTTTCTATCAATAATTTCAAAAAAATGATTCAAAACATAGTGTCAGGGATTTTGTTTTCACTTGTTTATAAAATGAATGATAATATAAGTTATTCAAAAATGTGTATAAAAACAAAAAACAATATACGTATACACAAGGAGTTTCATAGTTATATATATATATATATATATTCACATATGTATCCATGCACATTTGTTCCAAAAATCATTGAGGGGATGCATGCATACTTTCTAAAGGCAAATGATTGTCAGGATATACCAATGATGATTTTAATTGTGAGTTGATAATGAGTGGGTGGGATATTAGATCATATATTAATGGGATTTATTAATTATTATTGAAATCTATTATATATTTATTATGTATTATAGAAATCCTTCCAAATAATTATACCATTTACCATGGTTGTGATAATGATTGATCTTTACAACACATAGATAAGAAAATTTTTATTTATCATATGTTCTATATCTCCCCATTTATACTATGGTTTTAAAAAATATCTTTTAACTTTAAATTCAATATAATCCATGGAGTTTGTTGGTTTTTTAGAGTTGGTTTGAAGCTCATGAGATGGGATTCTTATAAATCCCTTTAATATGAACCAAAACTAATATTGTTCAGTGATTCTTAATGGGACATGTTGTACATTTTAAGGTTCTGTTTCAAGGGACACTCGAGATCCTTTTTTATTTTGTTCATACATTAAAAAATATAGTACATTTTTTAGGCGACATGGAAGAATTATGTGCCTTTTAAGGATTTAAGATAAGGACTGATGATGAATCTTTTAAGGTCATCTAACCAACACCACATTATTTTTATTTTAATTCCTTATGACTATAACCTATTAGAATCTATTTAATACAATGTGAAATAATATAATAGGTGAAATAGACTAATAAATTGGTGTTTTTAGAACCTAACCACTTATGGGTCACAAGTATAGTATAATGAATGAGATCATGGTCAGATATTACACCATATAGATTTATCAAGTGAATAAAACTATATAATGGTTTGATTTGGGATAAAGAGTGTTATTGGTAAATATTGAGTAATTAATTGAGCCAAATTAATGGACCTATGTGAACAATTTGCTCGATTATAGGACCATGTGAGTGTAAACCATGGTTATTAACTAAGGGAGAATGTTTAACTTGGGTAGGTGACTTTGTTGAATGGGGAACAATGATAGGCAGCATGGGTAAATGGGGAACCATGGTTGGTGAACTGAGTGAACGGGGAACCAAATTATATAAATTTGGTGAAATGGGTTCCAATTGATATTAATTGAGTGAATCATGAACCACATTTTCTATCTAGTGTATGTATCTATTTGGGAATAACTAGGAATAATTTATTTGCTGGTAACAAGGGGGAACCTTTTATGGAGGGTTCATCTCCTTATTTTTGTTGATGACCATGGTCAAATTGTACTTCAATGATCATAACCGTTTACATACAAAAATACATTTTAATTTTATCCCTCCCCATAGTTAAAATTCAAAGTTTACATAAGGGGAATCATATAAGGGTTAGGAATGGATTTATTACACATGGATACTGTCAGGGACTCTCCGTGATGCTTTTTATAAAAAAAAATTATCGGTACGTTATAATGAAATTATGTTTCAAGAGGTTATTTATATAGTAAAATAGAGTTACGCACCCAAGTAACCATATATAACTTCTCTATATACCCATATCATTTTAGAATGGTACATTATGTGGGTGTGAGTAGGGATTGGATGAAACATTGAACAACTGTTTAGATGTTATGGTATATAAGGTCAAAAAATATATGGTATATGAGTGCCTTTTATATTTGATAATGATATATATTTTCAATTACCTATATTCTCCCTCTCATATCATCCATACTCATAAATTAGTGAATTAATTCTTCATTATAATAAATTACAGTTCTATAAAATCTCTCTAACACTCAGAATTGGATAATATACATAGATGGAGGATTCAATTAGGATGTTAATGTTTCCTAGAATTGAAATCTTCCTATTTTACGTACACAATATGAATCAATTCTCACATATGATATATAGGATCTATATGGCCTCTACCCAAATAATGGATTTAAAAATTATTTGGTTTCTTTTTTTCTAATGTAAGATGTCGTTATCACTTATAAATAAAGGGATAATATTTAACAACTTTCAAAAAATACATAGTAAAATCATGTAGAATAAATATTTATTTTTCTTATCCCCTCTATTATGTTGAGATATTAGAATTTTTTTTATTTCATTTCATTTTGGTGCTTGATGAGAGAAATATTTTACAACAGTCTAATTCTTGTTCTAGGTATTGAAATAATGGGTACATGGAGCATGTGTAAAAAAACTAATCAGGAAAAAATATGAATATATTCCTATTAGGATACTTTTGGTTGAGAAAAACTAGTCACCTTGATCCTATTTCAATGACTTAGGCATGAATAGTAGGAAATAGTTTCAGACTTGTTGAAAGTTTCACTCACTTATTCATTGTGACTTATCATGTAATCCCTTCCTCTGAAGATATCTATATGATATTTCATGTAATAATTTACATAAATATATTTAATTTTATTTGGGATTCTGTTCAACTTATGTAAAATGAGAGGGAGGGTGAAATAGGATGCACACTAGATTGAATTTCTTCTCCTCTTTTAAACCCATAAGGTAAACAAATCTTATCCCCTAACTGGAAGGAAGATTTTAAATCACTATTTCACGAATATTCAATGATATATAATTAAAAGGATAAATATTCCAGAAATAAAACCATAAAAATATTTGTTTTTATTACTTAACCACTAATGGATTATATATGAAGCATACACATGATGATGTGATTGTGTACCTAAATCCACAATACTCACTTTTGATGGATGCATATTGTTAGGTAATAGTCAAAATATGCCAATAATTGTTGACCTTAAAATGATCTATATAGACGCACTTTAAATCCAAGGACTATGCCCTCTTAACCTTTGTGTAGTACTTTATTGAAGGTATTAATAATATTATAGATGTGGGGTCTCTATATATTTAGAAGGATATTTTGGTTTCATCATAAATCTTTATTTAATTCACTTTTAAGGTTATATTTCTATACATTTATTATCCTATAATGCATATTGAGAATCCCTAATTAGAGAGTCTTTTAGTATATTACCATTTTAACCAAAAAATATGCCCCACATCCTCTTTTATATAATGATTATTAGAAAATCTAATTACATTTTTTCACTACTCCTTTAACAAATGAATACATTAGTGTAACTCATTTACTCATTGTTCCTTTGTCCTAAAGAAACTAGTAATCATCACAAGAACTATATCTAGGGATATCATATTTACTACTTCTCTGAATTTTTTCTCTCAATGTGTCCTGTATCCTTTGATTATTTAAGATAGATATTCTATTCACAATTGGCTATCTATTATCTTCTCTTTCCTCCATTCACTCATTACAATCATAGAATAATAATTTAAAATATTTTCCATATTTTACTATTGACACACTATAAAATATTTAGCAATATATACCCCATAAATTCCCCCTAAATAATGTTATTTATTGCATACATTAAAAAATAATTTATCCAGTATTAAATGATTAATGAAACTACTAGATATTCTACAAATACCTAGATCATGGAGTGAATCCTTGTCTTATGGAAAGGTATAGTACATTATCAGCTTCATCACAATGGGGTATAATTACTCAATTTGTGATGCTCATTCAGAAATTTGAGCCACTAATTTTGATATAATTTCTTATATTTAACTCGAATGAATATTCATGTATGATCCACAAATTCTTCTTAGTCTTCAAACCTATTGTGGTATGAACTTCTCACAAAGTATAGAGGCCTCCAAATGGAATGAACCTGTAAAATGTTCCTATAAATCATTAAAACATGGTTACTATTCATACAAATCAACAACATTCATTACATTCAATGTTTATAAATGAATTTTATTATTGATACTCTAAATAATAATACATAGATGGATGATGTCTCCTTCAAGAAACTCTAACAAATTTCTACACTATTCTTGGTAAACTATACCTATAATATCTTAAGTGGAATTTCCATATACATACTCTACATAAAATTATTCTTACATCTCAATTTTTATAACCAAGAAACCATTTTTTTTCAAATTTCTCTACTGTAAAACTCTTCTATAAGAGCTAATAAACCCTTACGTATCTTTTTAGTTACCATTTCACATTAAAAAATGATCTAGTATCCCTTATATATAAATTACATTTTTGGCTCATATCCAAACAACTATTCTGTATCACATAGTAAACATTATATATATTTGTGTGTATTAAACCTTACATATCACTCACCTACCATTTCTTATTATAGTGGAGTTCAATACTTTGACATTTTTTCAGAAAACAATTGACTGGTCATTAGTTACCTTTATATATCAACCTTTTGACACTTATAATAATACATTTATACATTTAATTTTCAAATAAACTCATGAATTCCTATTTCAATAACCACCATCCAAACATCCAGTAAATAAATTTTGTCATATATACTATTCCAAATTTACTTCTAGAAAAAAGTAAATAATTTGTATGTTACACTTATACATCCTCAACCAGCCAAATATTTTCCTCATGTGTATTGAAAACATCATATCCTTTATTAGAGTTACCATGTATTAATGTATCATCCATTATATAAATTTCAAATATTAATATAGTTATTGTAAAAAATCCAACATATAAACACATGGTTACGTCATTCTCCACCATTGTCCTTTTTTTTAAAACTACCATAATTATTACTCTACATTTTATCACTAAAATCTTCAAATTATAGTTGGAATTTATAGTGTATTCTTTTCACTCCCCCTACGTTAATAAAATGAGAAGCCTATTTTTATCTATTTTCTCATTCCCTAACATTTATCCTAGAATTATATAGGGGGTAACTTCTTTAACCTACTATTCCTTCATCATTACAAGACTTTCACCAAATTTTTAATGATTTCTAAAAGAGTCTTGTTGTGGCATGGTGATGAACCTTAAATTCTAAAATTAAAATATAAAGTGTCACCATCATAATGTGTCATAATTTTTTTATCAAATTATTTACAATTTTTTTACATCAAAACATTTTTACTTAGTGAACCATTAGAATTTTACTTAGAAAAAATGGGTCTATTTTTACCAAATCCATATATGACATAACTTTTTATTTATTACCTCTATTTACCACAATAAAACTGTAAGGATTCCGAATTTGTTTTATTAATATGTTGACACATTTTATCAATGGATATGCTCTATATTTTTAAATTCATCTTTGATACCACTTGTGGAACATTTTAATCACTTAGAACATTTGAATCACTTATACTCTCTTTTTTAATCTAACTTAAATATTATTTTGTGAGGGAAATCTTGAATATTTAGTGATTCATTAAAATATTTTCTAAACCTAATGAGTATAAAATTTGTATGGGAAAAGTTTTTATTTATAAATAACAATAATTATTCACATATAAATCACTATCATCCAAAATCTAATGCATATTGATCTTGTAATTCCATTAATTTTTTTTCTAATTATCAAATTGATTGATATCACCTTTTCATAATGAAATTTAGTTAATAATTGAAATAAAAAATACTTATTTTATTGATAGGGATTCAAATTTCCCAAATAAGGCCAAACATACTTTCAGTGTTCATCACCTACTCATCCTTGATTCCTTCAGTTCTAAATTCAATGTATTGAGATAATATTCAACATGGGGAAACCAATTTTTAGGTATGGAACTTTCTCCATGGAACTATTGGTATATTAAAACACAACCAATTAATACCAAATTATCAGAACATGAACAAGTAAACATAAATTATATGAATTTTAATATTTCATCCATGGAAATATTTTATTTTACATTGATAGAATGATTTTGTGTAAGATATATAGTAATATCAATTACTCAGAACAAGTATTAGATTTATTTCACTGGATATTTTATATAATGATTCTGATTATGATATAATATAATATAATATCAAGATATATATAATTTGATCTTCTTTATAAAAACATAAAATTACTGAATCAATTTTGAAAAACAAAGTGGTTTATCGTTTCAACTTTTTAAAATTGATAGGCCATTCATACCATATGAACATACTATTTAGGACTTGAACAAAAAACCATAGATACTCTGAACCAATTTATTATATTTTTCTCCATTATGTATAATCAAACCTCATATATAATATCCCCCATCATTAAATATAAATATCTCGAAATCACAAGTTGTCAAAATTTTAAAACATGGGGAGATGCATTCTTCTCAAACTTCATAAAATATAAGAATATAGTTGGTGTTGGATGACTATGAATTTTCTTCCAAAAAGTATTCCAATACATTCATGTTATTACTATTGTAAAAAAATTGACAAATATTTACTTTGGTTGATTTATTTTTGATTCATCAATTTCTTTTAATTTTTGTATTTTTATATTATGAGACTTCACCAACTTATCTAATTTTCGTTCACTGTTGACTTTTTCTTGTATCCTTAAACAATTTTTTATCTTCTATAGAAGGGATCGTACAATTATATTCACTTATATCCTTATGGTATGATTTTTTAAAACACTAATGTATGATTCATGACTATCCTCTTTGATATGCATGATTTATACCTGAAAATTCTTTCACCGATGGTGAACATATTTTCACATGCTCGAAAAATTTTCACCGAACTAGAGAAACATCCTTAATTTTCAACTTTTTTTTAAAATTATATGAGTAATAATGTATATAATCTATTATTAGTTCATATTGTAAAATTTATCGAGTTCAAAAAACATCTCCACCTAAAGAGGTAAACAAATTCTCATATTAATAAATTTATTTTAGAGAAACCCTTCTTTATATTTTTATTAGAATGTAAGAGTTGTTATGGAATACATATATATTCACAAGCTATAATTTTTATTGAAATATAAATGTTTAGAAAAATTAAATTTTATCTCATTAACAAAATAACTCATGTAGTGATTTATCAGTTTTTATAAAGAAGAAATATTTTTTTTCCATGTTTGAGACCATAGGCTTCTATACAGACACTCTAGTTGTGACCAAATCTTCCACAGATATAAAACTCTATAGAAAAATTATTTTAATATTATTATCTTATATATTTGGAAATAATAATATACATATTTCCCAATTTCAAATTTAAATTATTATTCCTACCACTTGATATTGTGTTCACAATGGGAGTCCATTTCTTCGTATTTCACTTCATAGATGTTACTTATAATTTAATATTCTTGATCATCATTAATATTTTATTAATTTTAAAAAAATATTTCTAACCTTGATCCATTTTAATTATAATATTTTATCTACTGTCCACATTTTGTTTTAACAGGTATAATTATATATTTTAGTTTCTTATTTTTATCCATTTTTCTGTACCACATGTTCAATTTATTATAGTATACCATTTCTACCCATAATTAATACACCCATAACCATTATGTATATATTAAATGTCACCACCACATAGATAAATCCTTAATTATATGTGAATTTATTTTTAGCAATTCATAGTCCACTCAATGTATGATCTTTAGTTGATTCAAATTTCCATGAATGATTTGGATATGTCCATGGTCATGAAACCAAATTCATCGAATTCAAGACTTAATTTAATTTCCATTTATTATATTAAATATTCATCCTATCAACATTTTTTTGGTGAATACTAATTTCCATATTTTTAGAGATATTATAAAATATTTATAGAATTATATTTATATATAGATTCAAAAGTTAGGACATTTATTTGAATTTCTTTCATCCCCATATTCTTATTTCTATTAATATTATTGTTGAACTTTTCTTTTGGAATTCCTTCACCAGATTAGGTCACTATCCTCTCATCATGGTAATATTTGGAAACTAATATCAAGGATGACTTTGAAAATTCATTTTCTCTCACTAAATTTTCATATATTATTTCCATGAAACTCCAAATTATGATAACACTTTCACATTGAATGATGTTTTTGAACATATCATTATATATACACATGATTAACTCCTTTTATGTCCCAACATCAGAAATTACTTCAAATTTATTTCACAAATAAGTATCAAAAAGTATACAATCCATGATCATATTTTTAAAAGAATATATTAAAATAACCATATCCTTATACTATCCATAAATATTAGTCTTAATGAAAACTTGTGGTTTATCATGAATGCCTTGTGCACAAAAAAAATCCAAAACTAGATTTATAGATACAAATCCAAGTAATAACATTTTTTCATTATTACCACTTGTTTCGTTAAACATGAATGTGTCCACAATGGGTGAGGGATGAATCATAGTGCATGTTAAATTAAACTAATTCACTTATTTTAGTCCCCTATAAATTATTGACCTTATCCCACAATTGGAAGGATCACTTTCAATCTCAATTGAAATAATATTTTATCACAAAAAATAATATTGATGAATATATGAGAAATTAATTCATAATAGCTTGATAATTTTTTAGTTGTTCATCACTAAGGCTAATCTAAGGGGAAAACACATGATGACGACTTAGTCTAATAGAATCCACTATAATCACATTCAATGGATGTATGTTTTTATGTAATTTTCATTTCATAAATGGTGCACTTCCCATGAAAGGTTATATAAACAAATTCTGTTGAACTGATTCCCATATTCTATTTTACACCTTTGTGCACTTCTTCTACAAATTGAACTATGAGTTTATAAACATGATTGTTTATCTATGTTCACCATGTAAGTCTAATTGCATCAAAACACAATATTTTACTATCCATTAAATTCCACATTCACTAATACTCATATGATACATCGTAACAAGAGAATAAATACTCAATTTGGGATTCATTCTATTATATTCCACATCATGTAAGAAACAAAAATTGTTCCTCATGATTAAAACAATTCATTAATCAAATTAACTTGTTTCTATCATACATAAACAACTGAATAATATAGTTTAACTCCTATAATATTCAAAAATTATTCCCTAAAAACAAAGTATTATCATCAGTTCTATGTCAATGTCTCGCCAATCTTATTTTTCTTTGAACTATATCTCTCAATTTTGTTTGTAAGCTTTTACTATATTAGTCTTATATTCAATTAATTCTAAATTGAAACTTCTATCCTCTTCCATTGTTTATCTTCTTATAATCACTAAATAATTATATGATATATTTTACATGTTTTACTTTGATAAATAAATTGTAATATTATTTTAAAATTATCTATTTATTCTATAAAAACATTAGTATTCCTTAAATCCAGTCAATTATAGTTTATAAAATATTAAATATAAAAAAATATTATGGATATTCTAGATATTTTCATATAATGATGTGATGTCATTCATTGTGATTTTTTCTACTTCCTCATCATGATCACATCATGATATCATTGTTCATGGAATAATGATCAATTAAAAAATAGATCTATTAAATCTCATTGAATTTTATATTTCTAACTCCAATAAATATCATGGTGTGTTCCTATAAATTGTTTCAATTTTCAAACATGTTACATCAAGAAATTTCCCTAGTGTGTGGACACCAGTAATTTGGAGAAACCACTATAATCCACCTAGAATTCATCATGATTTTTCTATTATTATAAAAATTTGAATAAATTCACTTTTGTTTTAATTATTAATTTTATTTTATTATTAATAATGTATATCACAATACGAGAATGGGAAATAACTTATTTCAGAATAAATCATTAGTATTGCTCTACATTTTGAGGTAACCCTTTTGTATGAGACACAATAAGGGTTATGAAAATAATATACTCCACTTATAGAAACATCTTTATATCATAGTGTTTAGATGAGTAACCTTTAATTATCCCTTTGCACAATTGGTGGACTATTACATAAGATTTATATAACCTTTAAATCTCATCTTTGAGAGCCTTAAATATCACATATATTTTTTCATGTAACCTTTAAAAATAAAGTAGTTTTCCATTTTATCATCTAGAAAAAACATAAACATAACTTGGTAACCATTACATATCAATGTGATTATATTTATGTATCACTTTCACTTCCTTCATGTTTTATAATGGTGTAATCTTTTGGCTTGGATTTCCCATGTAGAACCTGGGTAGTGGCCACTATGAAACATCATGTGTACCTACCTATACTATAGATAATATTTACTAGAAATGATGGACCGACATGGTTTTCTGAGGATAAGTCCCTTAATAAATATACCTTAGTGCCGTGCCCAAATTCTTCTAAAAATTCAGTGTAACCCAACCATATAACATACATACCAAAAACATATAGGCATAAAATTGGGAGTTGAAAGATCACCCATTGTCTAGAATAATATGTACTAAATATATTTATATGATGTAATAGAACATAACCAATCAAAAATAGATTACATGAAATAAAATAATGAAAATAGTAGACATTACAGAACATATGGAGAATAATTACTAATATAATACTGGCATCTAGCCAAACTCACATGATCCAACCTACCAAATATCAAACATTAAAAATCTTATAGACCTTTTACATGTTTCAATTTAAAAATGATACTTTTCTCCTCGGATAAAATAGAAATATCTACCTAGGTACATCGAAATGCATACCATGTATGCTGGTAGGGGACTACTAAACAACCTAGTTAGAATCCCCATCTCCTAAATAATTTGTAGTGCTATAGTGACCAATTTTATATAAATAAAATATTATATAATATATTTTCCATTTCCATGAAAAAATCCAAAATATAAATATATAATAAAAATAACATCTTTCATACATATTTGGAAGTCAATTGTCATCCAATAAACCATACACCATTACCATTATTCAAGTGTTGAAGTGTCTAGAAAAATGTTATGACATCCAAAAATAGAGAATATATCTTACCTTGATACTGGTATATTACTACTATAACTACATTAGTTAGAATCAAATTGTATCTAAGAATGAGACATACCATTCCAAATATTATTTGGCAGACAAAAAATTCCAAGTAGTAAGCCGTATGAAATCTTGTAGTATCAATCACAATGGTTAGATCCTAGGACAATGTCTTAGGCATCACATGGTAACACATGTGAATCCAAGGACCATATTAAAGGCATTAGAAACAATGTATGGAGTCTTACATGGAGTATCACAATATATATTCAATTCAAAGGAGCATGTCTAGACACTCCAAACCAGGATTAGAGGCCAAATGTGAGGGTCACATCCCTTGATGCTAATTCCATTAAGTATGTATAAGGAAATATAAAAAAATCCCAGAGGGAAACATAGAGGATAAAATCCATTATCAATGATTCTAAGGAAAAATGAAAAGGAGAGTCAAACGTATATATTCAATCTGGATCCAAAAAACATGTCCAAGGCATTCAAAACTGGTATCAAGTTTGAAGGTATGATCCAAGGATCTAGTGCTTGGCATCCCATTTATTTGCATATATCTCAATGGTTAGTGAATCCCACCCAACATCATCTTATAGATTATTTTCTAAAATGTTTTTTTCCATATACATGAACCTATATCACATACTAGATGTTTAACCCTTTATCACAAGACTTATCCATAATACAATAGCCAAGTCAAGCTTAAAACAATGATCTCTGTATTTGTCCATGCTTTTAATAACAAATACCTATATATGATATTCAACATTAATAGTGTCAGCTTACTGATGGGATACCTACCATGGTTCCCCACTATCAATGAAAATAATTTTCACCCGACATTTGTTCCTAAATCATATTTTATCCACTATTCCGAAAAATATTAATTCTAGTTGTCACTTACTTCAACTATCAATGTGGTCCTTCAGACACATCCCTACCCTCTTAGAGGTATATCACAACAATTATAAACAAACAATTACATTGATACCAAAATATTTTTTCTCATAGGTATACACACACAGAAAACATAATAATATATCCCAAAAAACATAGTAAAATACAAATAAGAGGCATAAATACCACACATTTATTTAAAAATAGGGCATCACCCTCATGAGGTCAAACATACAAAATAATGCATAGAAAAACCCTTCCAATTTTAATTCTAAAACATATTTAGAATTTATTTTTTAAAATAAATTTCAAAAAAGGAATAAAATTCCATTTCACTAACACGAGGTCATTATCTAGATTACAAATCATGATATTCATTGAAAAATATATCTTTTATCATGAAATGATTTTTGAAAACCTGTAGTTGAACTCAACCAATTATCTTTAAATTATACACCATTAAGATAACTCTTAATAATTCAAGATAAGAAGTAAATATATTATTATTATGAAAAGACTCAATACACCATCAAATCCATAAAATAGGCCACTAGAGCTTGTATTTTAAATAAGTCAACATCAAACTATTTCGAAATATATATAGTCCATGTCAACTGTTAAGCTGGCATAATTTCATCCAAATCAATGGTGAAATCTTGAACATAATGAAATATGTAGATATATATATCAATGAAGTAATATGAAAATAAAATGACCAATTATGAAGATAATTTTAATATTTAAATCCACATTCATCATCTGACAATCTATAAATCATCCCATGAACTACTCCAAATCCACATGCACCTATATCAGTAACCAGAATCCAAAAATAAACAATTTAATCATTTAATAACAAAATCAATATTTATATGAATGGATAAAAACATTATAGGTTGAATCCAAGTTGATGAAATCTTGAGAAATGGGGTGTTATCCACTCTTGACACACACCCATTGAAACCAGGTGTGATCCAACCAAAAACTACATCACTAAATTGATGGCTAATTTAACCAACATTTTAAACAGAACCTAATAACTCCATATTCAACATAATTCATGTAAAATGAAGATACATAAATTTAGTATTATAGATTGGGATCTCCAATACAAGAAGGTCAATCAATCCTCATCAAGATTGAATATTTTTCCATGAATCAACAAAATTGTTAGACAACTTAATCAAAGCATAAGGGAATAAATGTTGTAGAATAAAGGAGACAATAGAATACATATTACCTCAAATAAACATGTAAAATCACTCCCTTATAACCCAGACTAAAGAACTCTAAAGGGATGGAAACGAGATATATATTCTAGGAAATGTCTTTCATCTGACCATCGAGAGCCATATGAGCCTATAATGACCCAAAAAATTATTTATAAATTTTCCATTCAATAAATTTATGTGCGAAATATTCAATAATTTATTATATTATAATGAAAAATACAAAATATTAATTTCATTAATTAATACAAATTCATTATTTAATAACTATAATTGGTAAAATGTACGATATTAAAATGTGAATATTAATTGAAAAAAATAAAATAACTAAAATAGGATGATTTAAATCATCTCAATTTCCTATGATTATCTTACTCATGAACAAAATTGTAAAAATTTAAAATTAAAATGTTTGTAAAGAAATATTTAGTAGGGAAATAAATAATATTTAACAGATAAATTATTGTAATATATGATTAAATAAAATATGATGTATTTATTGGAGGTGGAAAAACATTATGACTATTAGGGATTATGGACATTGGTAATGTAGATATTATATTGAGATCATTATAATTTATGAATAATAAGAGTAAATAGGATAATAAATTAATTAAGATGGGAGAAAAAATAACATTATCATGTATAAGATTTACTTACAGAGCTCATTTATAAGATATTTTTAGGGAGACACCATCATCATCATTTGAACTTGACTAAGAGAAATTTGGGCATCAATAAGTGAGACTCAATAAAAACTTTTCTCTTGGAAAATTTCAAGTTAGAAGAGAATAAAAATAGATCGATAATACTTAGCCACCCCATGAATTTATCACCATCACACAACTTAACCTTTGGGTGTATGACTATGTAATAATCAGTAATGTATCTTGATCATGGTAGTATAAAGGTGAAATTTCCATTTTGGAAATTACATGATATTTTCATCCTTCACATATTAAAATTATTTTATTTAAAATAATACACATAAATATCTTCTGAATATGGTAAATATATTTATCAAAGAAATAAATTATTATACTTTTGTAAAATAAATAATTTCAATAAAAATAAAACATTATAAAAAATTAAATAATTATAAATAAAAGTTATTTTCCGGAATTAGTTTTATAATGTACTATCTATTTATTAATAAATGATAATATAATTTTTCAATTTCACATGTAATTTGTAAACAGGTTAAAAAGTGGAATATGTAATAGAAATGTGTTTTTAAAGAAATTATAATTTTCATTTAAAATTAAATTTTCCTTTATTTATAAATTTATTTTGATAAAATAAATATTATTTTTGAAATTAATAGTTATAAATTACACAATGTTGAATTTTTAATAATTTTCTCCATCAAGGAAATATATGGGTAAAAACAAAACATGTTATTAATATAAGATATGTATCATGACATTATATAAACCTAAAAGTAATGAAATAAATTATAAAAATATTTTTATGGAAAAAAAATAGTGGTTTTATTTTATATAAGGTATTTTAATGAGATAATTTTTTTCCAAAACCAATAATGAAGCTTATTGAAAATAAAACATATTTATTGATTTAATAAAAATTATTTATGAATATGGAACAATTTGACATCATAATTGATATTATTTTAAATTTTTTAGTTCATAGAGTAATAAATTATAAAAAATCACTACAACATAGAAAACAAAATTGGATAAAACACAGGTAAGGGGAGTGGTTTCAAATTATTTATATGCTAGATGTATATGGAATATTCTTGGAAATTAGTAAACACCCCATCACTTTTCTATAAATACCCACCCATTATAAAATTAATATGAAATATGAATCCTTGAATCATTATTTTCCTCTAATTTCCCCACACTAGAGCCCTAATATGTATTTTAAAAGCTCTTAAATGGATATTCTAAAGCATTAAGGTTCACCTTTTCAAGGTAAGGTATCTCTCCCACCTCTTTAGAATTCAAGAACAACATTTTTTAAAAGAATTTTGATTTATATGTAGTTATTTTATTATGTGTTCATAATCATTTCATAACATCCAAATGAATCCCCATTAATGATAAATTATTCTTATCTCTCATTAATATCATCAATTAAATATTTTGTACCCATGTTATGCTTCTGAAGTTATCCCAGGATTTTCCATTCCATACCCTTGTGTTGTGAATACCTAACCATATTTTAATCAAGGGTATTCACCTATATATAACTATTATTAATTTATTTTGTTCCTCAATTAAAGAGAACAATATTCCATAATAATTTTATTTAAATGATAAAATAGTTTCTTATGTTATATGATCGATATGGCACCTGTAATGCTTGAAATATAAAGGATACATTCTATTAAGGCTCCAATGCATTAGGTAATATTTTAATCTCATGATAGTAACAACCCAATATTTTTTACTTAGTTTTCTTTAATTAAATACCATTTCAGTTGCATATATTTCATAAAAAATTGAACTAAAAATAAAAACCATTTTTCAATTATAAAATGATTAAATATTTATATAAAATTATAGTCCTTAAAATATAGCGTATCACAAGAAGTAATTTTTTTTTAAATTCGATAAAAACAAAATAAAATAATGCTCTTTTTGTTTATATGAAACAAGTTTCTTAAATATTTTTTAGGTTTTATGTGATATTATATTAATATTAATATTTACCACATTTTCTAATTAAATCATATAAATGGATTTTCATATATTTAATTAGAATGCCAAATTATGTAATGGGGTCAATTTAATTTTAAAACAAAAAATTATGTTTCCAAGTTAATTTTTTTTTACTATAGTTATATAGTTATTTTTCTATGAATGATAATTTTTGAAATTCAAGGAATTTTATATAATTAAATATATATATTTTAAATTAAGTATCTGAAATTATTTTTAAAATTATATATATATATATATATATATATATTAATTTACAGTCATTTAACAATTCATCATTGTTAAAATCATTTAATAAAATTATGGATTAAAATTTAATTTCTTTATAATAAAACAACTTTTCAACACATCAAATGTTTTAAATTAAAAGTTAATTTTCATATGTTTAGAAATTTAATTAGATTAAATGGATTCTAGATTCAGATTCACCCCATTTATATTTTATATGGCTTCCATATTGTATTTTTAGTGATAAAATAATTATCATGTTTAAATTTATATCATTATTACTGAGTGTTGAATTGGGTATTCTATTATAAATTAGATTTTTAAAATTAAATTTAAAAATTAGACCCACTATAATAAATTTGTTTCTGGTTTTAATGTAATACCAACCTATCTCACTAAACATTCTCTACCCAACTAAACTAGCGATCATGAAATTTCATTCTTACCCCTTAACCAATATTCATTTCCAATTATATTTCCCCTTTCCACCTATAAAAGGATATCACCTCTACACTTTTCAAGACAGACATATTGTTTTTATATTCCCATGAAATTATAACCAATTAAAATCTTCTAGAAGAGTTATACACAATTTCAATCCCCTAACCACATAAAAATTCCTTAATTACTATATTTCTAATTGACGGTTCAATAGAAGATATGAATCTCCAACATAAGTATTACATACCCTTTAAAATCCATTATTTATCTTTATCATCCACCCTGTATAAAAAAAATAAATCCATTTGTATATAATGAAATAATTATAAATAATATATAGAAACAAAATTATATATATTATAAAACAAATGTCTCTTCCCCTACCGTTTCATAGAATGAATGAAGATTCTCCTCATGCACATGTGAAGAATACTAGCTCCAAGAATAAATTTTTTTTAATCGCCACAATTTATGTATTACTATGGAAATGGTTTTAATGATTATATATTTTATTAATGTAATTTTTTATATTCAGTAAATATAATTGTTTTTTCTATAAGTAATATTACAACTAAATGGTCATTGTTAAACTGAATTCATAAATTTAATCTAACTAGAAAAAAATACATTAATTTATATTGGAAAATATAATTTCATTTCAGTTCATATAACTCTATCCAATTTGTATTACTAGAAATGCTCAGTCAGAGGCAAGCCTCTAACCATTTATTAATAAAAGAAAAGGCATAATGCAGATACAACACATCTGAATCAACTACATATCATAGACATCATACTCGTCACCACCCCCTTTAGAAACTATTTCCTCTACATTATCTTTCTCCCACTCTGAGAATTCATAGTGTTTAAGATCCTTATCATATTTCCTTATATGATCCAGCTTCTCCAAGGATAGAAATTCCTTCAAGGACTGCATAGCCCAACTCTACTTCCTAATAGAAGATCTTGTAGCCACTGGCCTTGGAAGATGAGAATAATATTTCTTCTCTCTTCATCATGGTGGGGAAGTCCTAGTACCTTCATGCTTGTGCACCTTCATCCTTTCTCCCTATGAAACATCGCTGTAGGAAGGCCGTACCATGACACTCTCCTTTTCCTTGTCACTATCTAAGATGTCACCCTACTTTCTCAATATTTTCACCTCTTGATAACCATCCTTCAATCCAAAATCCTGTTGGGATTTATTTTGGACATCAACTATAGCAAGGAATTGTGGTTGGTCAATCATGTTCTGCATGTCTTCCACATTTACAACATCTATTTGGCCAATCTCAATCTACAAGAGGCCACTTTCGTACCTCGCAGCAATCTCCTTGTCATGATGTTCCTCCACATTCTTCAGTTCAAGGAAAATATAACTAGTAGAGTTCATGATCTCCACTCCCCCACCATCATCATCCTTCCATTCTGGAACACAATCCCCCACATCTCCTTAGACAGGAACAACCGAGTCCAAAATAGTATCACACACATGCTCAGACTGTAATGAGTTGTAAGCCATATCCTGAAATTGGAAAGAATGTCCAATATTCCCCACATCCTCAGCCATATCATGTTCAGAGGTCACCAAAATAGCAGCATCACGGTTGACCCCTGCAAAAAGACAGGAGTCGAGTGCTCCTACACCACTGTATAGCCAGTACCTGCCACCTGGAATCCCAACATCTCATCAAAAGAGCATGTAGAGACCACATGAGCCCTATTCTCTATTGACTCCTCTAAAAGACCTGCATTACTTCTGTTCAAAACCCTCTCATCACCAGCTACAGTGTAAAAATGCTTCTTAGAGGAAGGAACCATCTGTAAGTGACATGAACTCCCCTCCATAGCAGGCCGGGACTCCACTTCAAGATCACACTTCTGCCTGTCGAAGAATTACATCACTGATGGATTCAGAGATGCATGCACTGCCTTCACACCACATGTATGGCCTGGTACATTAGCAACCAATCCTCCCACTTCAGTGCAAGAATATTACAGCTGGCCTCCCTGCCTATCTGAACCTTCAGTTCTTATACTGCCATCAGATGCAGTAGGTGCACTCCTGACTACATCCACATATCCATCATTCACAACCTCCTGATCCGGCCTTACAACATTACGAACAACACAACCCTCTCCACAATGCCCTTCCATCACCTGCAATCCACCACTCATCCCTCAATTGTGGAAAACAACCTCCAGATTCCCAAACCATTTACATTTCACATTGAATTTCATCCACAATTATAATACAACCTCTTGCATCCATCATAACTCATTCTCATTAGTAATCCAAACACGATGCACTGGGGGCTTCACTACGTCAACTTCGACACATATTCAAGGGAATATTGGATGAGAATCATACCTAGTCCGTTGATCAGAACAACTATAGAAGCCAATAATATTACCAATTACATAGATAATCAAGGGATTTTTAAAGGAAAGAGGGAGACTGGGGAGACTTACCCATGTCGTGATTGAAGAAGGATCATGCTGAATATGAAGTTCAAAATTCCATCGGAAAAAATAAAATGAGGAACCACCACAACTTCCTGGAGTCCAGGACCAAGCAACACTCATGTCCTCCTTCGATTCAAAATGAACCATTAAATTTCTCCTCTAGAGAATCCCGACAATCTAATGCTTATAAAGCTCCCATGATTTAAAAATGACCTGAGTGAAAGATTCCACATATGGTCTTTGAGGACGATAGCGATCCACCAATGTGAACTTACACAGACCCGCAACACTATTTAGCTCCGATGGAAAAAGAGATAGCTGGGGAACCTCCTAGAAGAGACCCGACACTTTTGGGGAGATGTAGATCTGGGGAAAAGTCAGCAATGGGACATGGCATGATGAAGGATCCTCCTTCCTAGGAAGCAATGAGTGCAAACCTCCCCCCTCTGATAGGGAGGAGGAGCAACTCCCAACTGCATGGATCTAGGTCATCAGGAAGGGGAAGCTTGTAGCAAGGTCTATGAATCCAATATCAATGGTGAATCATGCTTCAACCAATTTGTATTAATCACTTTATTAACATCTAAATAATTTCTTTATACATTTTTATATTTATAATATAAAAAATAATATCTTTTTTATAGGCATGCTCATATATATATATTCATGTATATTCTTATAAGGTTGGTTAAAATAGGAAAAATGATATAAATTTTAATAAATTATATCATTGGAAAAATTATATTGGATTTTAATAAGAAAATATTAATTATTTATTGGTTCTAGATAGAAAATATAAATATTAAATGCATTAATAAGGATACCACCAATCATTTGATATAAATCACCTCTTATAAATATTTTCATCTACAACAACTAAAACTTCCATCGTCCAATGCTAAAACTATCCTTAGATGAAACTATATATTTATAACTATTGTAAATTATAAATTACAAAATATTTGATGATCTGGGAATGATGAAATATGGGAGAGTAATGAATAACACCACCACTAATTATGATACTAGTGTAATACAATCATGATCACTCACCCACAATATTGATAATTGATAATAACCAACTAAAATATATATATATATATATATATTAATTTTAAATTAATTTTATAAAATATTATTGGTATTAATATGGTTTTTAAAATAGATTATTATAATATCTTTTATGCCTCAGTTTATAGTGTGAGAAATAAAGTGATACTTCAAGGAAACTGTTTCATGTCATAAATTTTTACAAGAGGAGACATATTTCATATTATTAAACATGTTTTATTTATAAAGATGAAAATAATTCAAATTTAATTTTTTTTTATAATTATTCTATTATATTTCCTAATATTCAATTTTCATCTCCATGTTATTACTTTCATGGGGCTTTGACTCAAATATTAAAAAAGTTGTAAGGGTTCCATCTACTCAATTTCCAATTTACTGAGTTATAGACATTATTAAATAAATATATACATGGTGTTTTATTTGATACCACAATTATATTGTTTTAATTTTTATATAAATTTCATTATCAAGGTAATTTACATCCCATAATTAATAAACACTAATTTGATAAAACAATACAATAATAAAAGAATAACTTTGGTATTAATATATATCATTCTTAATATTTCATCTTATCTTTCATGTTTAGGTTTTAATTTCAAAATTTCTTCCCATAAATATATATAATTATGTACATTCATTTTTGTCCTTCAATTTTTCCTTTTATAAAAATTATGAAAAGAATTACATTCAATGTTTCTCTAATGTTGTGTAATCAAACTATCCTAAAAAAGCTTAATAATGAAATTTATTTCATTATTTAGCCCATTAGATTTATTATAATTTTTTTTCATTACAAGGAACATTAAATTATAAATTTTATATTATTGTTTTAAAACAATCTTATATTTTCATTAAATTTATATTGAAATTAAATTTCACATCAATTATATTAAAAAGTAATATCTTTGATGATAACATTTCTATTTCACTTATTGTTTTTACTCCAAGGTCTATCTCTAATAAAGAGATTCTATAAGTACATAGTATTAAATAATTGCATTATATTTAATTAAATGGATAATTCAAAATGAATATCATTTCATTTTAAGAGTTTTAGATAATTCGGCCATAACTATTACATTATATCTCAAAAATTACAAAGTAGACATTAATGTATAGTTTCCATTGTTTCCAAAAATAAAACTCTTTAAAAAAAATTTCATGTCTACTTACAAGTTTTAGACACCATGAATTTTACATGATCCCATCCTTGACCCTTTTCATCTTTATGTCCAATGAAAAACTTTTCAAAACTTGGGATGAGCATAAAAAGATCAGTAAGGGTTATAAAATAAAGAAAAAAACAATAGTCCCTCAAAACCTAATATTTTTAACAAAACCCATGAAATAATAAGATTTATGAATAACATATAGTAGTCAAAAACCATAAAGGTTACATGTAGAATCCATAACATAGCTATGTTATAGCTTTCACAGCCACGTAGGGAGTCACATTTTGAATACCCATCAGAGTATATTCCCTTCTTTGGAGAAACATTCATGTTTACCTCTGTCATGTTACACAATGAATTTTAGAGCTATCTTGGGATCACCCACCCTAGGTTTATCATGAAACTACCTATATACCTAAACAATGGCCAAGAACCATAACATATTCCCAACACATAAAACAAACATAAAGGAAATATAACATTTCTACATTTCAATCACAATATATCATTTAAATATTTTTACATAAACCATATCTTATCAAAACCATTTTAAATTACAAAATAATTAAAAGAGTATATGGTATTTATATTCCTTCTAAAAACATTACGGCTTGTTATGGAAGCCATATATCAAATAATACACAGGGTAGTAAAAAAGTCATTTTTTCCTCTTACTTTAAAAGAAACATTCTTTTTGTCGTTTAGTAAAACACCTCACTGAAAATGATTACCTTTTGAATGAAATTAAAAGTAAAAGGTGTTTATACACCTTATAAAATAATGTCGTGTAAAAAACAAAATATGCCTCAATGAAAGGAGATTGAGATGAAGACCCTTACCTCATGTCTAACTTGACCCATTCGTTCATTAATCTCATGAATAATAAAATAAAGTAAATTTATACTTTCTTAAGAAAATTATCATGTATATTATTCCTTTTATATCACTTATTACCATATTATAAAAATTATGTAATCATTTTTGTTAATAGTGGGCGTTTTGTTGATATTTGGTACTTGAGTCAAATATGAACTTCTTATATTTACAGGTTGTCCATGTGGTCAAAATTTCATTATCTTCAGAATGATATTCATGATTTACATATCATATATTTCATATATATCCAGTATATATATGTATTTATAAAATTACATAACACTTAGTGGTAAGAAATGAAATTCACCTTTCATGTAGATGGTAAGCCGTAAGTACGCATGAACACTACTTTCATTTCTATTTATTATTTTAATGGAATGAAAACATAATTATACATACACATATTATAATTCTAGTATAATATTTTATATAATTTCATTAACTCGATCCTTTATATGTCTCACATATGGCATGAACGATTCATATAACTTTGAGGTTGCGGTAGTCTGCATATCCTCAAATGAAATTGTCCTATTTACCCACTATGGAAACCATCAAGGTATTCTATAAATGAAAAATAAATAAGCATATAAAAAATGAAAATATAATATATATCACATATAAATATAGTTCCATCTTAATTTCCACCATAAGTGGTGGTGAAGAATATTGAACAATCAACGTTTTGAGAGGTAGTAGTTCGTCATCCACAGAAATAGTATTTACAATACCCATTATTAGGAACTGTGTGTAAGTGTAGTTCGAATCCTTTTAATATAAAAAACATATTACATTTATGATACTATTATTGTTGTAAAATAATAGTGTAAAAAGAGTTTAGGGCTTTAGAGATGTAAAATTAAACAAAAGAACATAAGAGAAGACATTATCTTTAACCCGGGTAACTCCCTTTAGTTTGAACCAAATGGATTTCTTGAAGTGAATTGTACCCATGGTAAGGCATATAGGTGGAAGAGATAGATATTTAGAGATTTTTTAGATAGTTTTCAGATGATCTAAAGGGCCTGAGAGGTGTGATTAATGGGTTAGAGGTGAGGGATTTTTATAAGGGGGAGGAGGGGCTCTTTAGGAATGATTGAAAATAATATTTTATTAAATAGTGATTTTCAGAATCTAAAAGTACATAACATATTAAAGATGAAGATAATATGACTCATGTATTATGTAAAATTATCCAATAAGAACTGGATTTGTTTTTGATATTTTTTTAATTTTTCTAATTTTATTTATTTAAATCATTCTTTAATGAGGAAAACAATCAATCATTATTGTGTCATAAATAATTTTATTTATATGATGTCTAAAAATTATTAAAAAAATACCATCATGTCAGAAATATTTTTATATTTCAAATAAATATTTCTATATGAATAGATAACTTATATAACCCCATGTAATAATTGATTTACTAAAAGATATATGTTTGTGTCATTTTTGTCTTTACATTAAATTAACTAATATAAAGTGTCATTATCACTCTCAAATGGCTCCATTGGGTCCCAAAATAGACCCAAGGATGCAAATGGTTGGACAGGTAACATAAAATAGGATTAGGACACATGTTAGGGTAATTTATTATTATTATAATATTATTTTTACACTTATTTACCATATTTACCTTTTAACCATTGTAAACAAATATTTACCAAAGTAAATATTAATATTGTATAAAAATATAAGATACCTATTTATACAATATGGACCTCTTGATTCAAAATTTGGAATCCATTTTTTGAAATTAAAAAACACAGAAGTGGTAGAAATTAATTTTAAATTAATCCCAATGTCAAAACAAAAACCTTTTTTATAAAAAAATAACTATCAAAATATTGAAACTGGTTTGTGTCCAATTTCAAAGTGAAATTACATACAATGACCAACATCGAATTAATTGGTAAAAATATAATATAATTACACTTTAAAACTAGTTAAAAATATAACATATCTGTATAAATAAATTAAATTAAAAGGCGGGTTTGAATTAAAATATAGTATTTTCAGTATTCATTAAAAAATGAACATTATCAAAAAAATGCCCAAAATTTTCCCAAAGTAAATTTTGATGTCCTGATTCTAAAGAAGAATTTTATTTTGTAAAATAAAACACATAAAGGTGAAGAAAAATATATTTAAATATGTTTTTCCATCAACATAAGGTATATCGACCTTTTAGTGAATATTAGAGTATTTATGCTTAAAATCAGATTCTTATTTTAAGACTATAAATTTTATTTGATAAATGTAAAAACATTTTACAAACATGTATATTAATATATAGTTAGTTATATTCATTCCCTTAATTACAACAATTATACATTAACTATCTTTTAAAATAATAATATTATATTATTATTTTTCAGTATAACTCAACATTGTGTGAAACGTAGGATTTCAAAGAAACTCGTTGTTGTGTATCAGGTACGCCGTCAAACATAGCATCCCATTTAAAATAATATTAATATTTATCTCACAAATATTAATTAATATACATATGTATTATTCTTTATTTACATGGGATGTTGCATCCTTCCCCCCTTTTGGAAATTGGGTCCTCACAATTTTTACTCACTTATCAAATAAGTGGGGGTTTTTATTCCTCATAGCATTTTTAGATTCAAAAATTCTCTCTTCAACCATATGGGTTTTCGACAAAATATTTATCTGATGAATTAGCTTATTCCACAACACATGCTCTCTACAATCAAGAATCTAGACTAGTTGTTCCTCATAAGTGAGATTCTCTTCCAATTGAACTACCTTTGGACTCAAAATATTAGATGGATCTAGCATATACTTTCCCAACAATGAAGCATGAAAAAAATTGTGTACATGGGATAACCTTGTAGGAAAATCCACTCTATAGGAAACTAATCCAACATTCTCCAGGATTTGATAAGTTCCAATGAACCTCAAACTCAACTTTACCGTCTTACCAAAAGACATCACACTTTTCCATAGAGAAACTTTGAGAAAGAAGTGATCACCAACCTTGAAAGATAGATCCTTCCTCCAATTATCCGCATAAATTTTATGTCTGCTCAGAGATATTCTCATGTTCTTCTTAACCAACAAAACTTTTTCTGAAATTTCTTCTATGAATTCTGGTCCCATCAATTTCCTTTCACATACTTCATCCCAAAAAAGTTAGAGATAGACAACGCTTCCTATATAATGCCTCAAATAGAGCCATCTGTAAACTGGAATGAAAAATGCTATTATAAGAAAATTCAACCAATGAAAGTTGTTGGTCCCAACATCACTGGTAATTCATTGAACCAACATGTTAGATATCCTTCAAGGTATTAATTGTTCATTCTATCTCCCTATATAATTGAGGATAAAGATATGTACTGAAATTTAATTCTGTAACCAAGGACTTCTGAAGGTCACCCAAAAGATAGAAGTAAACCTATGATCACAATCAGATACAATGGATAGGGGATCTCTATTCAACCTAATTATCTCTTTAACATACAACTGAGAAAGTTTATCTGGAGATAATGTATCTCGAATAGGAAGAAAATGAGATGATTTAGTGAATCGATCAACAATAACCCATATTGAATTTTTACCTTGAGATGTCTTTGTTAAGCCCACAACGATGTCTATGGATATATTTTTCCATTTCCACTATGGAACTAGTAAAGGTTGAATCATCCATTTTTGTAATTTCCACCTTTCTTTAACATGATGACAAGTCATACTCTTCACACTAAAATCAGAAATATCTCTTTTCATTCCATCCCACCAGTAATACTCCTGAAGATATCTATACATCTTTGTACTTCAAGGATGAACTGAAAACAGAGAACTATGAGCTTCACAAAATAAAAATTTCTTCAACTTTGAGTCATATGGAACACATAATCTCTTCTGAAAACTCAATAAACAATCATTATCAATGTTAAAATCAGGAAACTTACCCTTCTCAACCAACTCTACCTTTTTCTACAACTCATTGTATTCCTTATATGCTAGCTTCGTTCTGTCTAATAGAGATGATTTCACTGACACATAAATCAGAACAGAGGATTTTACAACACCAGTAACTTCTATGCCAATGTTCAATAAATCTTTAATAAAAGGATCTTGTACCAAATGTAACAAGGTTAAGTGTCATTACTTTTTTGACTCAAAGAATAAAATACTTTGTTTTCCTTTCCTCAATGGTAATGAATCGTGAAATCATAATCCTTGGTTAATTCCAACCATATCCTCTTTCTCATGTTCAATTATTTCTATGTGAATATATAATTTAATTTTTTTTTCAATATATATTTTTTATTTTACTCTATACAAATGAAGCCTCCATACCTTTAAAGAAAAAACAATAGTAGCTAATTCAAAACCAAGAATAGGGTTATTTTACTCATTAGGTTTCAACTGACGTAAAGTATAAGCAATTACCTGATCATTTTTCATAAGGACAAAACCATGTCCTTTCAATGAAGCATCAAAGTAGATAAAAAAACTCATCGTTTCTAGAAGGTAATGCCAAAATATGAGGATTCACCAATCTTCTTTTTTAATTCCTGAAAACAATCATCACATTCTTTTGTTCAAATAATCTTAAGAACATTTCGAGTTAACATAGTCAGTGGGATAGAAAACTATGAATTTTTTTAACAAACATCCAGTAATAACTGGATGAACCAAGAATACTACGGATCTCAGTTTTATTTTTAGGTCTTGGCCATTCTTCAAAAAATTTGGTTTTAGAAGGATCAACAATTAGGCCATTTTTTGAAGCAATGTGACCAAGTAATGAAATATTTTGTAACCAAAACTCACACATTATGACTTTTCCAAAGATTTTATTTTAGTTTAAGGTTTTCAAGAGAATCCATAAATTAATTTCATGTTCCTCTTTACTTTTATAATAGACCAAAATATCATCAACGAACACAACCAAATTCTTATCCAAGAACTCATGAAAAATTATATTCATAATGTCTATGAATACATAAGGTTCATTGGTTAAACAAAAATCCATAAATAAAAATTCCTAATGGCCATATCTAGTACGAAACACAGTCTTCGGAATGTCTTTTTCCTTTACTTTCAACTAATGGTCCCCCAACCTAAAGTAAATATTCAAAAAATACTGAGCAACCTGGAGCTGATCTAGAAAATCATTGATATGAGGTAAAGGTATGTGTTCTTTATAGTGATGTTATTAAATGATCTATAATCAATGAAATGTCTCGTTGAACCATATTTATTTTTAACAGACAAGACAAGAGAACCCGATGGTGATATTATATGTTGAATGAAACCTTTAACTAATAACTTCTTCAATTTCTTCTTTAACTCTAAAAGTTCAATTTGAGCCATTCGATAAGGTGGTTATGAAATTGGATTCTCATCAAGAACTAAGTCAATAGTAATTTCAACATCATGATCATGAATAATAAGAAGAAACACATCAGGAAAAACATCATGATACTTATTTACCACTAGAACATTATTAATCTGACCAGTTCCATTTTTTCAGAAATATGTGCAAGGTAACATTCATTTCCATCTTTTATTAATTTCTTAGTTTCATGATATATTATCAAAATAAAGGGTTAATTATTTTACAGAAACTGAAAATATATCTAAAAAGAAACCTCTTTATCTCTGTAGTCAATATTTTCATGATAAACAGAAAGTAAATCCATACACAAAATAACATCAAACTCTATTAGAGGCAAAACAATAAGGTTTTCAAGTAAATTCTTTCTACACGCAAAAATAAGAAGGTTATTATGTTTTCTTTTTGTCTCAACATTTCCTCTAGGTGTTTTTACCATATGTTCACGATTATTATCTTGAGATGGAATTCACAATTTACTAGAAAACTTATTAGAAATGAAAGAATGTGCAGACCCTGAAACAAAAAACATGTAGGCATAATTTGAACAAAAAAATAGTGTACCTGATACTACATCATTTGATGGCCCGACATCTTCTGAAGTAGTTTCAAATGATTTAACCACCCCTTTCTTCCTGTAGTCTGGATTCTTTCTCTCATTTTAGTTCATATTTGGAAACTCATTTGCATAATAACCCATTTACCTTCACTTAAAACATTATAATGAATGTAAATCAGATTTTGCATTACTATTAACTTGGCATTTTTCAGTGCAATTATGAGACGTATGTCCCATTTTACCACATCAGTAGTACTTATCGGAATTCAAAAGTCATTCCCTTTCATGTTTTTTACCACAATTTTCACAAACTATAAACATAAGTTTCTTACCATCCTAATTTTTTTAAAGATTCCATCCCTTTCATCTACCACCTCGACCTCTTATTCTATTGTTTTTCAAAGAACACCTGATCCTAGACAAAGTCAATTTCCAACTTCTCCGCACATTGAACAAGTTTGTCATAACTTTTTTACTCATGAGAATCTAGATCAATTCAATAATATTTCTTTAATCCTGTGTAAAAATGGTTGATTTTACTATCAAGATATCGTTTGAAATTTAGAGCATCCCTTGCTAGTCGAGTGAAGTTTTCTTCATATAAATCCACTGAGTCATCCTCCTACCTCAATTCCACGAATTTATTTTCCATACTAAGATGAACCACCTAGGAAAGTATTTCTCAAGAAATATGCATTTAAATTTATCCAAATCAAGTGCATCGATATCCTCAATATCCCATATATTTTTAATCATTGACCACCACTGATCGGTATCACTTTAAAAAAGGAATTCAGCAAGACAAAAATTTTGATGTTCTGAACACCCCATGACAAAAAAAATATTCTCGAGTCCTTTAATCCACCATTTAGCTAGAACATGGTCAGATGATACTATGAATAATGGAGGATGTTGCCTCGTGAAATGATCCACTATCGTCATGTTCCTCTGTGTTTGATCCGGCTCATCTTGTGCATGGATACCACCACCATTTATAGGCCGAGTCAACTTGTCCATCACTACAAAAAATTGTTCAATTTTGATTCTGTCTATCTCAGGTTTCTGATTGGGAAGGTTGTCTTCTTCCTGATGTCATCCCATCATAGCTGACCTGTTTCCTCTGTGAAAAACCATTATGAACACAAAAATATCTTAGGCAAACCAACATTGTAATTTTTAAATGCTATATCATTTCAATCATACCATAAATTAATTAAACAATCTTCTAACTTCTAAAGTTGTCTAAACTGACCAATAATACAATATTTAATGACCTAGCCTTAAAACATTTCATAATCTTGAATTAAATGGAGAATTCACATTGAAGATCTTTTTAGGTTTATAATTTTAGTGAATTAGGCCATAACTATTACATTACATCTCATAAATTTCAAAGTAGTCATTTCTACAGAGATTCCATTTTTTCATAAAATAAAAAATCTTGAAAAAAAGAATCATGTCTAGTTCCATGTTCTAGATAGCATGAAATTTCCTTGATCCCATCCTTGTCCCTATTCATCTTTATGTCATGTTAAAAACATTTGAAAACTTCGGATGAGCATAAAAGGCTCAGTATGGGTTATAAAATATAGAAAGAAAACATTAGTCCATAAATTCTTAATCAGTTTAACCTACCTCATGAAATAACAAGATTTATGAATGACACATAGTAATTAAAAATCAAAAATGTAACTTGTGGCATCCATAAAATACTTACGTTGTATCTTTCACTGCCACATAGGGAGTTACATTTGAAATACCCATCAAAGTATATTACCTAAATCAGTAAGGAGAAACATTCACATTTACCTTTGTCACGTTACCACATGCATTGGAGATCTATCTTGGGATCTCTCGCCCTGGGTTTATCAGGGAACCATCTATATATGTATACAATGACCACGAACCATAACATATTCACAACACTTAAAACAAACATAAAGGAAAGATAAATTTTCACATTTCAATCATAATATATCCTCTAAATACATTAACCTAAACAATTCATTATCAGAACCATTTTCAATAAAAAATAAGTAAAAGTGTATATGGTTTTTATTTTTCTTTTAAATACATTACGACTTATTAAGGAATCCATAGATCAAATAATACTCATGGCAGCAGAAAAGGCTGTTTTAACCGCTTATGTTAAAATAAACTTTCTCTTTTCTTGTTTAGGAAAACACTTAATATAAAAGATTCCCTTTGAAATTAAATGAAATATCAATGGTTTTTATACATCGTATAAAATAAAGTCTTTTATAAAACAAAATATGCCTCAATGAAAAGAGATTGAGACAAAGTCAATTACCTCGTGTCCGACTTGACCCGTTCATTCTTTAATCTCCTGAATAAAAAACTAATGTTAATTTATAATTTAATAAGAACATTTTTATAGTTTATTATTCCTTTTATATCACTTATTACCATATTATAAACATTATGTAATCATTTATGTTAATAATTGTCATTTTGTCTATATTTGGTACTTGAGTCAAAAATGAACTTATATTTACATGTTGTCCATGTCGTCAAAATCCCATTATCTCCAAAATTATTTTAATGATTTATATATCATATATATAATATATATCTAGTATATATATCTATTTATAATATTACATAACATTCGGAGGTAAGAAATGAAATGCACTGTTCATGGATATGGTAAGTCGTATGTACGCATGAACACTACTATCATTTCTATTTCATATTTTATTAGAATGAAAACATTATAATAGATAGGTATATTATAATTCTAATATAATATCATATATAGTTTTATTAACTTCATCCTTTATACATCTCACTTAGTCATATCACTTTGAGGGGGTGGTAATCTGCACTTCCTCAAATGAAATTATCGTATTTACCCACTATGGAATCCATAATGGTATTATATAAATGAAAATAAAGAAAAATAGAAACAATATAAATATAATATATATCACGTATAAATACACTACCATATTAGTGGCCACCACAAGAGTTGGATGGAGAATATTAATCAATCATTGTTTCCTGAGGCAGTAGTTCATCGTCCACGAAAACAGTATGTTCTTCAACAATTAGACGGATGTGTTTGTAAGTGTAAATCAAATCCATATCATAAAAAAACCTAGTGTATTGAGGATATTGGTGATGTTATAAAATAAAGGAATAAAAATAGTTTAGAGGGATAGATAAATAAAATAAAACAAAAGAACTTAAGAGAATTCATTACCTTTAAATCGGGTAACTCCCTTTGGTTTGAACCAAAAGGATTTCTTGATGTTCCTTCTTCCTAAGATAAGGAATCTAGCAGGAAGAGAGGGATATTGAGATATTATTTGGATAGAGGTTGGATGATCCAAGGGGATTGAGTGATGTGAGTAATGGGTTAGATGTGAGGGATTTTATAAGGTGGAGGAGGGGCTCTTTAGGAAAGTTTGAAAATATTATCTTATTAAATAATTTTTTTATAATGGTCCAAAACTTGTTAAAGTAGAATATATGATTACTAATTTTCAAAATAAAACCATCCAATAATAACTGGATTGGGTTTGTATATTTTTTTTATTTTTTATAATTTTTTTTAAATCAATCTTTAATGAGGTAAACACTACATCATTATTGTGTCATAAATAATTTTATTTATGTAATGTCTAAAAATTATAAAAAAAACCATTATACAGGAAATATTTTTATATTTAAAATAAATATTTATATTCAATGAGATAAATTATATAATCCCATGTAGTAATTGATTTACTATAAGATATATGTTTATGTCATTTTTGTCTTTACATTAAATTAATTAATATAAAGTGTCATTATCACTTCCAAGTGGCTACATGGGGTCCCAAAATCGACCTAATGATACCCATTATCATACATGTATCAGAAAATAGGATTAGGACACATGATAGGGTAATTTAATATTATTATAATATTATTGTTTAAACTTATTTACCATATTTACCCTTTAGCCATGGTAAATAAAATATTTACCAAAGTAAATATTCATAATATCTAAAAATAAATGTTACCAATTTACACTTTTTCGACCACATGATTACAAATATGGAATCCTTTTTTCCAAAATGAAAACAAAAAATTGAACGAAATTAATTTAAAATTAATTTCTATAGTCAAAATAAAAAGTGTGTTTTTGGAAATAATAACTATCAAAATATTGACACTTGTTTATGTAAAATTTCAAAGTGAAATTACATAAAATGACAATAATTAGATTAATTGGTAAAAATATAATCTAATTAAAATTTAAAACCAATTAATATTATAATCTATCCATAGACATAAATTATAATAAAAGGAGGTTTTGAATTGAAATACATTATTTTCACTAGTTATTAAAAAATGAATATTATGAGATAAATACAAAAAATTTACCCTATGAAAATTTTGATGTCCCGATTCTAAAAAAGAATCTTATTTGGTCAAATAGAACATATAAACATGACTAAAACATGATTTAATTAGTGTTCTCTATCAAATGGTGGTAAATGGACCCTTTAATGAATATTAGATTATTTATGCTTCAAATTAGGTCATTTCTAAATTTATGTCTCTAAATTTTATTGGTTAAATGAAAAAAAATTAAAAAACATATATATTAATATTGTAGTTAGTTATATTCACTCCCTCCATTACAATGGCTAGTCTTTAACTACAATTTAAAATAATAATTTTATATTATTATTTTTCATAATAACTTAATGTTGTGTGAAACATATGATTTCAAAGAAACTCATTGTTGTGTATCGGGTACTGCATCAAACATAGCATACCATTTAAAATAAAATTACTTTTTAATTCAAAAATATTAATAAATATGAAGATATTTCATTATTTATTTACTTGGGATGTTATATGTGTTTTAATACCACTATATATGATATCTTGATATTTTTCATTTTTAAAGGATAACCTTGTTATAATATTATTCTTATGTTCATATTTTGTGTAATTTTTTATAATGATTAAGAAAACCTTTTGTATGCATGAGATCTTTAGGATATAATGATGATTGTTTTTAATTTTCACCCATTTGTAATGATGATGATGTGTGGGGTTAAATATCACCTTCTAATAAATTGTTTTTTGTTATACATTCTGATATATTTATTCTTGTACATTATGATTTTGTTAACAAAAATATGTGTATGACGGTTTAAATAACATTTTAGTGTGTGGAAATAATGATTTTGTTCACATAATCTTAGAAATAATAAGTCTTATCGCAATGTTTTTCTTATGTTTATGGTTGCAACACATTTCTATTCTATTTATAATGTTATTTCACATTTTATATTTTCATTTAAAATCATTGATGTTTTGTGTTATCATGATTTCACCTTATTTTTAATGTATTCCATAATTTTATGCAATGATCACATGTTTTATGATTAATGAGATATTTTTTGAGCCATATAATTACAATATGATTACTTAATGTTATTTTTATATTTTTATTTAAATTTTTTTATGATTATCGTGTAATGTCTTATGATCTTTTAGTAAGTTATTATCCTCTTCCTCATGTTCTCATTTATGATTATGATCTAATTATTTATGATATTTTTTCCCTTACTAAACTAATTAAATATCCATTTTCATATGATTACAATACCTTTGTTATAAAGAAGATTATATCATGTGAACTACATTGAAAAGGGTATATAAGATCATTACTTAGGAGATATTTATCAAGTGTTGAAAAAAAATTGGGTTATATATCTAAACTCCAAGTTAATATACCATTCTATTCTCAAGTTGTGAGATTGTTTGAGATATGTATTATTTAAATCTAAAAATTAATTTAGGTTTTATGTTAGGATTATATTTGGTTCCTTTAATGATATACCATGTATGTTTCATGTTTTTTAATCCTTATCAGTATATGTTATAATGTATTTGTGGTTATCCATGACTCATTCATATGATGTATCATTTTCAATTATTTCTATATTATTATGATGGCATGATTTTATAATACCATCTTCTTATTCTATGCCTCTATGTGAATAAATATGATTCTTACCTCTTTATTTTATCAAGAAATGCCTCTTGATTCACATGTATCACTTATCATCATGCTATGATTTTATTATTACCATATTGGTATTTATTGTTCACTCCTTTATTTTGTGTGATTATGGGTTATCAAGTGTAGTATTTAGTATAAAATAGAAAAAATGAGAAGATTAATTTTTTTCATTAACGATGTTATGTTTTATTATATGATATTTGTTTATATATTAAATTTCCCAAATAAACCAATACGATCGATTTTTTAGGCTTGTATTATTTGGATCATTATGTTTAAAATCATGAAATAACATTTTTTATAAACATTTGTTGATATAGTTGGTATCAAATAAACATTGATAAATTTTTGTATTATTATTGATAAAACATTACATAACCCCTTAGGGATAATTACAAATTACAGAAAACATCTCTATATTTTGGTAATGTATTGTGTATGTGGTTTTATATCAATAACACCCCTAAATAGTTACTGGAAAGTTGATATGGTTGTGCCTCTAATGAAAAATGGTGTAATAACCCTAATAATGGTGGGTTAAGCATTGAATCTATCAACACATGATCCGTGATTAGTGTAAATAATACTATACCCTTATACAGACACTCATGGGGATATTCTTTCAGTGATTAATAAGAACTTTACACACCGTTATAGTGGATTTCGATAAAATGTTATATTATAGAACATAATATAAAATAGTCCATGGATATCCTAGACTGAAACATAGAGAATCATATGTAAGAATATATATTTCATTACATCAATGTTATGTGTTTTTTATACTATTATTTATTTATGTACCCTCATCCCAAAAAATCTGTTATTTTTTAAAATTGATGGAAATTAGAGGAGTCATGTCAAATTAACATGTTATGCTAATGGTGATGATTTCTATTATAAAATTATTGATATTAAGGGAGCATGAATCAATGACATAACAGATATACTATCATAACTGATTCATGTTATGAGTATTAACAAGAATCTCCTAGAACACCATAATTATCCTAAGGAATATAAATTTTATATTTGAGTCCATTATAAAACAATGTCCAATAAATTTATGGGATCTTTTGATCACCAAATTACTAAGAAATATATTTTCTATAATTATAATACATTTTTTCCTCAAATTATTTGAGTAAGAGAACTTTCTACTAGTTTTTTGTCACCTAGAGGAAGGAAGTGATCTGTGGTGGATTTTGGTCATAATAAAAATCCAATAGAAGATACTGATAGGTAGGGTGTTCTAGGTTATTATCAGTAACCCCATGAAATAGAGATATGAAGTGGTGGATAGAATTTAAATCTTAAGGATCATCTAATAATCCTCAGGGAAAAATAGATTCCAATTGGTCACTTATAAAAAGTGGGGGAAGATGTATCCCAAAAATAATCCTAAGGGAATGATGAGATCCTTCAAATTTGTAAGGGAGGGGTATCAATCTAATACATGATGAAGTTATATAATAATACATAATAATGAGAGGGAGGAAAAGAAGTTCATCATCATTATTAAGCCTAGAGTATAGTTAATCAATTATAGTGAATATGGAAACTATGTAAACAATTTCCCAAATACAAGGGTAGTAAAATAATAATGATGACAATAACCTCTTAGTCTAGGGGATATATGATGATATTCTACTATTAAAAATACTTAGGTGGATCCTAAAAATGAAGCAGCTAAAAGTACACTGGTCATTCATTCAAGATTAGTGATTTTACTATTTAATTATAGTTCTATGCATTATTTAATATCATTAATGTTTTATAAAATCATTTCAAAACAACCTCAAAACATGGAACTTGAGTTTTCATTAAAAATTGAAAAATAAAAATCATTATATAGCAATAATATAATTCCTCCATAGTAAATAGTTTTTGGCTAAATATCCCATCATACATTGGCATACTCGATTTTATGGAATTAAATGATACTAGACATTGATTTTCTATCCTTATAGAGAAAAAAAATCTATTTTGGTGAAATAAAATTTCCATATGAATCCCAAAACCTAGAAAAATTCTATTCAAGTTCAAAGAGGTGGATGAATCTCATTATCATCATGGATATTATTGAATTATGATGAATATTATATAGATAAAATGATTAATACAAATGAGAGGATCTATATAGATGATATGTACATTATAAGTGAATATAATTATATATGATCCTAAGAGTTTCATGGACTTCCTTCTAATAAATAGATTGATTTTATAGTTGAAATTATATATTGTGATCTACTGAAATTTGAAAATCAATAAAATAGCAGCCACTGTTAAACCTAAACAACTAAAGATGAATCAATAAGAGAATATGGACAGTGGCCTTATACAACCATATGTTTTTCTTTGGGGACCCCATTACTCTTTGTTTGGAAGGGTGGGTCAATGCATATATTAATTTATTATCATGAGCCAAGAAGATTATGATTAAGAAAAAATATACCCATAATAATTGAGGTCTTATTCAATTACCTACATAGAGCATTGTACATAAATAATGCGGACCTTCAGTCAATGTATCGTCAAATAAAGGTGAAGAAGGAGGATATACCAATCCTTCTTTTCATATATTGAATGGATAATAAGAGTTCATATTAATTCATTTTAGAGTAAAAAATTACCCAAATATATTCATAGATTTTATGAATAAAGGCATTAGATATTACATTTAAAAATTTTCAGTAGTGCTTATAAATTATTATCTCATATACTCTTAAAAAATGGAGATTCTTAAGGATAATTATAATATTATGATAAATACATTAATAAATAACACATTATACGAACATTTAAGAAAGTATGATTTTTTATAGAATATGTTTCCTTTATGGGTAATATAATCGCATGTGAGGTTATATATTTAAATCCTTAAAAAATCTATGTGATTAAATAATGGCCTATAAAAAATACATAATTGGGACCCAATGTTTCATTTTATTTTCTGGGAACTGTTGGTTACTTGGGAAAAGAATTCATGATTTAAATAACATATAAAAAGATAAATTATAAGGATTTAATGTCTAATTAGATGTATGAATTTGAAGAGAGTTTCATATAGTTTAATAAGTGGATAAGCACTAATTTTTTATTCACAATACCCACCATTAATGAAGGATTTTTTGACATAAAATAATTATTAAAGGATTGTAATGGGTTGTATCCTCATGAAAAATGATAAATTTATATCCCATGACTCTTGGATATTGAATATGTATGATCAAAATTATCAAACACATGATATAAAGTTGGATATAGTGATATTCACATTTAATCATTCATGAAATTATATATATGGAGTGACTTTTAACATATATATGGATAATAAGAGCCTCAAATATAAATTCACAACAAATGACATCAATATTTTCCAACAAAAATGGGTATTTATTATCAAGAATTATTAGTATTAAATCGATTAACAACCCAAGAAGTTGAAAAATGAGGCATATGATTTTAGTATAAAGGATATAATGGAATAAATTTCATTAATACTATCTCAAATAATAGAATAACTGTCTTTCCATGTGAATATCAAAGATGTGAAGTGAGATGATTTGGGTCTATAGAGAATGGTAGAAATTATTCAATAGACATCATAAGATGATATGAATCATGTCCAATCATGTATTTTGTTATTTATTCATTATACAAAATCATACACTTATATAGATTGTATATTTATTTAGATATCATTGGTGGTGGCCTACTAAGTTGTACTCACACTCTACTTGTGTTTCCTAATCGGTACCCAAAAAATCATCATGTTTATAGGTCAGGATAAGGTAAATAGCCCTATATTAGATAGTTGAGTTGGGATTCTGGGTGTAGCGTAGATGAGGGAATCGTAAATGATATCAATATGTGCTTGGGATTTTTTAACGTGTCTTTAATTTTGGTTTCCATTATAAATTTGAAACTTATATGGCATTAAATATATATTTCTTTGATTTATGGTCATTTTCAATGTTTTGGATATATTAATGTGATGTTTGTTAATTATTTATTATTGTATTAAATTTGGATATTTTTTATTTATTTACTTTATTGTTACACATTAATATGGAGAGTGTAGTCTCTACATGTTACATATTGGACCCTTACTGCTACTCAGAAGCCTCTAGTTTAAGAGTAGGTGTGCCTAAGGTTATCTTGACAACCAGCTTAGGGAACTGATATGTGGAACCATGTCTTGGATGTTACAAAGTGGTATAAAAGGTGTATTATTTATTTTTAGTTATCTCATTATTTTGGTATGATATATAAGAAACTCGGATGAGTTTGTCCTTGGACAAGAGATCATTCTTGGGAGTGACTAACCCATATATGGGGGAAAACCCATGTACAGAAGGAGTGATTATTTTTCTTGATGTTTTGTATTGAAGTTTAATGTTATTTCACTTTGGTTGATTCACATTCAGATTAATGTTATTTTTTCATTGATTTTACTTCCTTATTGGAAAGACATGATATTTGAGTATGAAAAAATCATTATAGGCACTCATTACATTATGGGAAATTAATCATATTATGAACCCATGAGAAACCATTTTGTGAGTGGGGTTTAGGAAATGAAAATGATAGTTGTTACCTACAAAATTTAAAAATAAATAGTTTGAAATGATTAATTTAAATGGCAAAGATAATGATAACTGAGGTAAATTGATATGAAAAAAATGATTGACTAATGGGAAACCGTAAATATGAAAAATGTTTACACTGTTATCCATAGACCTGGTTATAGATGAATGAGGGTAGTGATAGTGCCTCAGTTTTGACCATGTAACGACATTTTCATGATGCATTGTTTATAAATTTATGTGAATTACTATTATGTAAAAGTAATAAGTATTTGATATGTGTATGCAGATGTGTGTTTGGAAATTTAAATAAAATCATCCATAATTATGAATTTCAATTGGAGGATAGGTGGACATGGTTAGAAATGTGACTCCAGTAGAGGGACAAGAGGACCCCAAAAATTAAGGTGAAGTGGAAAGATGTTGGTTTTGTGAGAACATTTATCTATTTATAGAGTTCATGGATGAATGACTAGGGTTGGAAATCTGGGAAGTGTATGTTATGAAAATTAATTTCAGTTTTCATAATGCTCTGTCCTTCACTGGAGAGAGTGTACATTAGGCAGCAGAGCTCTACATTGAGTCAATCGAAACAATTCTTGACCATTTAGAGACTCTTTCAGAGAAAAGAGTCAAGTTGGATTTTTTATATTTTCTAATCAACAAAAGATTTTATGGTATATTTAGTCTCAGGAATAGAATTTTGAGATAATTATATGGATGAAAATTATGAAAAAATTCCTAGACCAATTTTACCCAGAGATTCTCTGGTAGTAAAGAGGAGTAGAGTTTATAAATTAGACCTAGAGGGAATGTTATTAATAGAATATCTGGATTGCTTCACCAAAATGAAAATCATAGTCCTATCACTGGTAGGGGATGAAGAAACATTAGAAAATTGGTTTAAGATAAACTTAAATGTGATATTAAGTCCCATGTTAGTATCTTTCAGCAGAATATGTTTTTTGAGTTAGTGAATCAGGCTCTCATTCCTAAGGGGAACCTGAAAGAGGCTTTAAGTAGAGTATAAGTTGTTTCCTCTGGATGAATTGAAGTAAAATTCTCTATGGTTATGAAGAAACTCTATGAGAAGATTTACTAGATAAGTGTCAAGAATATTTTCTAGTGGATGAATCAATTACTCAGGGAAATACTCATGTGATACTGAATATATCCATTTGTCTAGGTCATTATCATAACTAGTATCACTAAAAAGTAGTAGAGTGAAAATCATTTGGGAAGATCTGGAATATGTAGCAGTTCTATAGGAACCGATGATAACATGGTAGGGATGTGGGATGTAGGCCATACTAGAGTGAGAGAAGTGATTATTCTGAACCATACCAGTATACATATTGGAATACTACTGGTTGTTCGAGACAAGGTAGCATGAATAATACTTCTAGGTAAGAGAGCCCATATAAGCTAAGTAAGAAACATAGGGGACTTAGACAAGATACATGGGAATAGGAGAAGGTTTTTTGCATGCAATCCATCTAGTACTTGTGGATAAGAAGGATGGTCCATCAATATTCAATCGTTGTATTCATGCACCTTAAATTGGAAATAGAATTTTATTTGATATAGGGGCATCACATTCTGTTATATCTTGTCACTATGTTATGGGGATTTCATTTTTTTGGTTAGGATGATCAAAACATTGTTGGGTGTTGAGTTGAGGGATATATGATTATTAAAGGGATGTTCTCTAATGGTTGTTGAGTATCGTTTCCTTGGAGATTTTACGTACCTGAAATTTTATGTTTTGAATCTATTCTGGTGATGGATTTGTGGAAAATTTACTGATCCCACATTTATTGTTACCATAGGATAGAGAAATTTAAATCTCTTAAGGGTAATAATTCTATTCATTAGGGTAAAATGGGATATCTAGGAAAGTCGTGCAGAGTCAGTTAATCATCAACTAGAGGATCTCTATTCCCATGAGGGGTATTTTTCATTATTGATGTGGGTATGGGTGTTTTGTATTCCCACCCCTAGTGAATTGATTTTTGGACATGTTTCCAAATAAATTATCATGTATTCAACTTGAGGGATATATTGATCTTTCAATTGGGATGATTCTATGAATTGAACCAGTTTCCATTCCACCTTACCTAATGGAACTAAAAATGATTCTATAATATAAAACATTTCTAGATAATTTAATAGAAAAGGGATTTATCCACCTAATTATGACAACTTAATTTTATCTAGTTTTTTTATAAGAAGGGTGACATTTCATTTTGATTATGTTTTTATTACCGAGAGTTGAACCAGATGAAAATAACAAAATAATATCCTCTTATACATATCTATGATCTATTACACTAGTTTAGAGTTTACTGTGTATGATATAAGATTTATTTTAGATATGGGTATCATCAGTTGGGGGTTAGACCTTCAAATATTCCATATATATCAGTAGAGGCAGGTATAACATATATGAGTTTGGAAAGATGTCATTGGGGCTGATGAATGCGCTTGTTCTGTTTATCTCCATGATTAACTGAATCTTATATCCATAACATGATAAATTTGAAGTTGTTTTGTGGATGACATATTTGTGTACTCTAAAACTCATGGAGATCATGGACAATATTTTGATATCATCTTAATTAAACTGAGATATAATCTGTTATACACTAAGGTATATAAATTTATATTTTTGATTGACATGGTACATTTCATAGGTCACATTATATCTAAGAAATATTTTTCAGTGAACTTAGAGAATTTTTATGAAGTTGTTTATTATGATAAGGATACAGATTATTTTTATATCAAAATATTTCTGGGTATAGTGGGTTATTATCAAGAAAATTTCCAAGACATTTCACATTTGAAAGAACCACATTCATAATTGACCAAGAAGGGTGTCAATTACGAATGGTCTAAAGAATGTAAAAATACATTCAATGAGTTATTGAATAGTTTGACTAGAACACCGATTTTGATCTTATATACACTAGTTGTAGAGTATAATTTTTTTTGATTCATTAATAGTTCAACTTGGTGTTTTTTTCTGAAGGGGGGGTGATTTTTGTAGCATATGGGCCACTATAGTTGAGGAAAAATTAATGTAATTACCCAATGCATGATCATTATTAAGATACGGTGGATAATACCTTAAATTATTTGTATCTATACCGATTTGGTGAAGATTTTACTACGTATAATAATAAAAAAATAATAAAATACATCTTTTCTTTTTAATTTTTTGTTCTCTTGAAGATTTTATGGGTTGATTATCTGCAGTCATTGACATTGATCTAGCCTATACACCTATGAAGGGACATAGTTTCACGGATGATTTGAGCAGGATGACACAAACTCAGAAAGTTTAGGTGTTTATTTTTGAGTGAAGGATGTTGACCATTCTAGTTGAGATGTATATTGAGTTTATGTAGGTCTAGGTGAATATGAACTTGGTATCCTTATTAGATGATTCCACACATTTGATCCATATCAGGGAGAGGTTGTATGAGGATCCCAAGTGTTTGGCCTCGAGGGAAATCCTTGAAGGTGGGTAGTCAACTTATGATTGTTATATATATTTAGATGAGAACATTTATGTCTAGAATGATGTTTTTGTTACAACATGTTTGTGTCAGTAGATAATTTGCGAGTTTGATGCCTTGAAGTGGGTTGTGTGTCCTTAGTTTTTCAATATGTACCATAACCTTGATCGATAGTGTTGATGGATATGAATGAAAAGGGGGATTATAGGTCTCGTGGAGTGATGATAAACATGTCAATAGGTCAAGGTTGAGCATTAATGACCAGATATATTATTAGTGTTGTTACCTTTTTATTCATCCAGGGTCTTCCCAGGATCAATTAGAATAAAGAAACAATATATGTGATTGTGGAATTGTATATAAATGACTCCCATTTCTTGACAATATGGGATACATTTACATTTGTTCATTTGGGTTATATATATATTTTGGAAACAATCAATTTGTATGGTTTTCCAAAAATAATATATTCAAACTATGAGTGGTTCTTTACTTCACACTTCTAAAAAGGATTATAATAGGTGTTGGGTACCCATGTACTTATGTGTATGGTTTTTCTCAAGAAAACTAACAGACAATCAGAATGTACTATCTAGTTTCTAGGGGACATGTTGATAGAATTCATCCTTAATTTTCATGGAACATTTAAAAATTAAATTGATATGGTTGGAATCACCTATTTATCAATTTTTTAGGTGACAATTTTAATGGAACCATACACGGAAATTTATGGTAGTCCATGCATATCACCTCGATGTTGGTTGGAGGCTCGTGAGTCAAAGTAGTTAGGAATGAGTCTCGTAAAAGTGACATTTGGGAAAGTACAGTTGATTTAGAAATGTATGGATATGTCGTAGAGTATTAATAAGTTGTTTTATTATTGGCATCATCGAACCCTTATGTTTACAATGGGTGATTGTGTATTCCTTTGAGTCTTGTCAATATCTGTTCATTGTTGGAATTACATATAGGGAAAGTTAGTTACCAAGCATGATAGACCGTTAGAGATTATGGGGGGGGGGGGTCTGACTAGTTTCATGTTTATTAGATCATCCAAAAAGTAATTTTTCTATAAATTATGGTTTTCGTCAATCTGATCACTGGATATATCACCTGGACCACAATCCCTTGATTAATGCTGATGATGATGAGATTGAGGCTAAAGCATCCATTTGGGTGAATCTGATTCATGTTGTGAATCGTAGTGAGAAATTGTTGAATGGAAATAATATTACATTGGTATAAGGTTTGTGGAATTAGGGATGTTTTCATGAGAAAAAATGGTTGAGGCAAGCAGATACACAGGATCATTGGCTTGTCATTTTTACCTCAGAAGCATAGTGATTCATGGGAGTACAACTCAATGAAGAACTGTTATAATGTGGTGATATTCAAATATCATGATATTTTTAGAGATGATTCATACTCATTTTATATTATTATTTTACCCATTATTTTTTATTACTTTGGTTGAGTATTTTTGTAGGTAAATTCGGGTGAGTTTTGGAGGGATTCGGTGGGATTTTGGGAAGTGCATGGTTTGCATACTATTTTCCAAAACTGTGGACCTACACCTCAAAAACTACGCATCCCAAGACAGTGGGGGTTTGAATGATTGGTAGATATTTTATAAAAATATTATAACACATAGGAGTAATTTTTCACCATAGATAGTAGGGTAACGCTATTAAGGAACATGTTTTGGAAAATTATGTTCATAGCTGAGGAAACCGTGTGCTCAGGAGATTAAACACGTGAAATTTTATATAAAAATTCATAAACACACGTTTTCTGTCCATGATCACCCTATTTTTACCTAACATCATTTACATCATTTTTTAGGCTCTCTAGGAGATTATAATTATCCTTGAATATCTTATTTTATGAATCAATGTTCTGATGGAAGGAACAACTCCTTTTTGCTATGTGATTTCTTCTTAGCATAAATTCCCCTTCTCCTGTATTTCCTCCCTTTATAGGGGGATTATTTTTCCCCATTTTTTGATTGTTTATATTTTTTTCAATGATGTGTCTTGTTTCGTTGGATCCTGGTCCAAGAATTTGATACTATATCTACTTTACTATTGTAAATTTGACCATTCTATATCGAATGGAGGGCTATGGTTTGGAAAGCATTAATTATATTCAGTTAGGTGGTAAAATTATTAATTCAAATAGTCTTAAATATAATTGTGTGTATGTAATTGTGATGTTTTATTTATTCTATATGGATATTTAGTTAATTAAAATAGGTGAATTCACATCCACGAAATTGGGAGACCCTTCACAAATCTCGTTGGACTCATTGGAGAATATGAAACTGGATTTGATTGAAACCCCTATGGTGTTCCAATAAAAGTTAAATAATTATTTTTGAATTGTAGAAAGGGGTAAAATGTGTGGATGGAATTGGAAAAAACCTTATTTAATGGTTGATAATGGGGTTTAAAGGGTTTTTTGTCTTAATCATTAAATTTTTTAATGAAATGTGACTTGTTTACGATAAATGGAATAATTGTGAATTGTTCATATTATTCCATGTGATTAATGTAATGATCCATTATTGTGATTGATAAATAAAATAGTGAACCATTATTGGAATGATTAATAAAATGGTTAATTATTTTGACCATTGATATGTATATCATAAATGTGATATTTGTGATTGATTGATCAATGAGGTGAGGGAGATGGACTACTTCTCTAAATACCTATGGAGTAATAGAATGAATCTATAGTACCCTAATGTATACATGTGAAAAATTAGTTATTTGATAAGTACATATACTCCAAATAACCTATGGGTTCCAGACTGATCCACTAAGGCCCCATGATATTGGATTTAGATGATGTTCTATGTTCACAATTTATTTATACTTGGAATAATTTTCCTAGGTACCAGAAATTAAATTTTAATTAAATGAATAATTTTTTCCCCTGGAGGAATGAATTTTAATATTCTTATGGGGTATGGTTTAGAATCTACCATGGGCCAAAGTAGGTTTAAATTGTTCTGTTCTAACCATGAACATGGGGGTCCTATGCAGTTGATTATAGAGTAATTATATGTGAAGAATATTTACTTATTTCATTAGTTATGTATTCCTTATACAACTACATACACTATTATAGAGTTCATATTTCTTTTTACACCATTAGTGGTGACCTACTGAGTTATACTCACACCCTACATGGGCTTTCTAATCTGTACCTGAATAGACAACATGTTTTCAGGACAAGATAATGGCATAAAACCTATTTTAGTTGATTGAGTTGAAATTTAGTATGGGGAATGGATTATGTAACACCACATGATGTTAGGACCTTCTTTGGAGTTTTCACTGTGACTTTAATTTGGGTTTTCATTAGACATCTAACACTTATATGTAATGAAATACATACTTATTTTTTTATGGTCATTTAACATGTTCTGAATTTATTCATGTGATATTGTTTGATTACTGATTATTGTATTTTTATTTACCTATATTTATTTCCACTAGTTTTTTCACTTTGATAAAGCGGGTATAGTTTTCCTTCTATACATATTAGAACGTCTCTACGAGTCGACTACATCTAATGAACATGAAGATACACCTAAGGTCATATAGAGAACTGCATCATGTATCTAGTTTCTGTAACCCTGCTTGGGATTTTACACCCCATGACATATATTCCCTAGTTTTATCCAAAAACCATCCAAGAAATGATTTAGGTATGAACCTATAGAGTTTGTCTGAGGAAGAGGTATAGTCTTATCTATGCGTGTTTGTTTTTTCTCTTGTTATGCCTCCATAAAATTTTCTTCAACTGTGATAAAATAATAATAACATTAAATAAGTATAATGAAATGTTATTATACTTATTTAATAACATAAATCCATCTCCTATTCCATCAAAAGGTAATGGAAACAGATGTCCATATACATGATAAACTAATACCTCACGAACTGATCTAATTTTGTTTAGATTACCCCCTCTCATGGTTGATATAATGATTGATTTAATTTAAATATATATATATATGATACTAATGAAATATTTATCATTCTATAATAGTTATATACAACATATTTTCTCACAATTCCATTCACTAAAAAATGATAATCTTTATTCATGAGTACATGTGGACTACCACCTACACAAAGAAACGTGATTAATTTGTTACTAATACATCAAATTGATGGTATATATAAGTTTATTTAATGGAATAATATTTTATTTATTATATAATGATAATTTAATAAATATTATAGAACATATACAATATTTCCATTATGATCATTGAAAAATGGATTTGTTACTAATGCATATGTACAACCTACCGTCTCCAAGATTGTACAACAGTTTTTTTAAAATAATTACTAATTAGATTTATAAGAATAAATAATATATAATAATGAAATTAATTTCATTATTATTTTGGATATTATGGACTAATGACTTATTTTACCATATATTTGACCTATCAATGTCATTATGGACATATCAACCGAATATCGGCGAAACATCCAACGTTAACATAATTGAATAAATAATTAAATATATAATTTTAATAAATAAAATAAAATGAAAAACAAATAATAAAAATAATCTTATGAAATTAAAAACATGATGTAGGTTTATTACTTAGGAAGGGAAATATTTTATGTTATTAGACAGACATTTGGTAAGGGTTTTTACCTTTATTTCTACTCTATAAATTATTTGGTATTGTGCACCTATTTACTTTTAGGTTGTCTAAATAAATACCATTTGAGTTATTTATTGGGAATATATATCATTTATTTATTATTAATGTTTCCTTTAATATTTTAACTTTTAATGGGTTATAATTTGAAGGATACTAAAGAGGTAAGAATTTATTTTTCAATCCCATTTTTTGGGTTTTCTCTTATTTTTATTGGAGGAGTATTATAATTTATCATTCATAAATATCATCTATTTTCCAGTCGAATGGAAATATTAGGAATTAGTATATTATATTTAAATTATTTATATATTTTTAACATTAATAAAATAATTAAAAATTTAAAATAGAAGGAGATCTTATTTATTTTTCTTAAAGGGTATATTTTTGTTCCAAGTCAATAGTTTTTAATAATTATTCATAAAAGTCATTTTAATTAGTCAAATTATTTATTAAGAAAGTATTAAATTATAATTCATATTTTTATATTGTTTTAATGTATTATTTAAAAAACTGAAAGGCTAAATTTCAGAATTCTTTATATAAATTTAATAACATTGTTTTCTTTTTAACATATGTTATAGTATAAGACATTCCTTCCACCATAACCATTTTAAACCATATAGATTATTCTATAAGTAATAAATGGTTTTTAAAATAAATCAATTTAATAAAATAATATTTTAATATTTCACTGCAATTTTTTTCCCTATAGAGAATGATTTTATTATAAACCATATACTTCTAATGATTCTATGGTAGTGTTTTTTCTATTACTATTTTTTGTTGATATATCTCCTAAAACATTAAAATAACTATGATCATGGGACATTACATTTCTACTCAATAAAAATATTATTTGTATCATTTATATGGTTTTTTCATATGATATATAAAATTATTACACATGGTGTTTTACTATCAAGGTTAACTATTTTACTAAGGAAACCCTTGATGAATTTACATTCATTTCTCGAAAAGGATATTTATTTATAAGGAATGTTTTTTATTAATTTAATTGACCATTCAATATTTGAGGAATGCATTGAACATGTAGTGAAATGTGGGGTACAATTTTAGATATCTCATTGATGCATTGATAGGTCTCATCAGAAACACCAGCTGGCTAGATATATTTAAATGGGGTTTTGGTGTATATTTACACATTGTTGGAATTGTCTTAGCACAAGTCCCTAATATTACAAATATCATGTGATATGAGATTATGAAAAACAATTATGAATTTCCTTCATTGATAATTTAGTTATTCTCATCGATGAGATTATTATATTTGATATTATATATGGATGCATTTTGTGCTCAAATTTTTGATTAAATACCATGGGTTTTAGTTATATAACATTATATATTGTTTAATTTGTACTAAATGATTAAAACATCTAATTTATACAACTTCTAATAAGTTTTTGTTCTCACCCTTTATTTGTTTTATTTTTTCTATGTTATGAAGATGGATATTATGAATAATAATGGATGAAGGAATGTTTTTATTCTATTTATTTTATATTTCCCATTTACATGACAATCATGTTTATAACTAGTTATGAGGAAAGAAAAATTGATTGGTCCTCTAAGATGAGATCCAATATATCTTATACAACTGTATTAAATTTGAAATTTTCTCTGGATTATTGGGGTTTCGGTGGTTATAATTATTATGAGAAGATTTTAGTAAAAACCACGGGAAATATATTTTTTTGTGAACATAAATAGCATGGGAAATATGATAATGCCTTATATAATTTCATAAATATTATCAATATATTGATTTTATTTTCTATCTCAATATTAGTAACGATAACGAGCTGACTCGTTGATTTCCATTATTCAATGATGGAACCTAATGGAGGAAAGGGGATAATCAACCATAGATAATGTAGATTTTTCCCTACTAGGAAATCCAATATAGATGGTTTTGGATCTGAGGAGATCATGGGTATTTTTTGTAGCTGACATGGGTTATTATGAAAAATGTTTCTTAAATGGGGAAACATGTTGTTCTACAGCATGATTCTTATGTGTTGGATGACCTCTTGACCAAACATGCTTCATATTATCTAGGATATAATAATCTTTTAATATCTATGAAAATGATTAATTCTTTCAAAATATATTCCTCACATATGGATGTAAGGAAAATAAAAAATTATTCTATTTGTGTATTATTTTATAGGATATGCAGTTGAATGTCTGTCATTGATTCTAAACATTACAGACAATAAATATATAAACTGCATGTAATTGATAAAATATAAAATGATTTTTTATGAAATATATCCTTCAACAATAGTGAGACGAAATAATTAGTATGATTAAGGAAGAAGAATGTGTGGTAGAGTATGATGCTTAATTTACATTCTTATCATGGAATGCTTTGGAATATATACATAATACAGAATGAATGAATGATTATTTATTTTACGGGATGAGATTAGTCTCTAAAAAGAACTAGTTTTTTAGTCATTATCATCATAGGATGATATATTATCGATATTTTTTAATGATTTGTAGGAATTTAATATATCATATACATTCATGGGAGATCAATATAATATGAGGCTGCTTTCACACTAAAAAAAGATAATAGTTCAATGAATATGAAGATAAATAATAATTTTCAATCATGTGAAAATTGTGGAATGAAATATATAGGAAAATGGTTGTAGGTCATGTAACATTGTAATAAGTGTGGAGACATGGGACTTTTAGATTATTATTTTATGTAAAATGAAGAGAAAAATAATATCTATTGATTAAAGTATAATGAAATGGGGAATTATTCCATCAAATGTCCCAAGCATCATAGGAGTTAACCAATAAAGAGTCCAATGGTAGAATTACAATCTAATTTGATCAATAATATTGAGGTAGAAGATAATAAATTTGTAGCTTTAGTGACTCTAATAATATCCTAAAATTTATTATTGTTATTTTTATTTGGTATCATTTAACTATTTTTATATCGTTCATGTTTTCAAAGAAAATAAAAAATTTCTCAATTAGCTTAAGAAGGGAGTTGTTAGAAAAAACTCTTAGAGTAAATATACCTAAAATAAGGTTGTGTCAACCAAATCCCATTATGACACATAAATAGGGGTTATTTTTATAATGTATTATTATAAAAAAATTATATCATAAATGGAATATATTCGATTTAAAAATAGGATGTAAAACGTTTTTCTAAGGAGAATGAAATTCTGATTCATATTGAGGATGTGTAATTATTTATCTTCAAAGGGGATACAATGTCATTTGAGTAATTTATACATACATCAATAGTAGCTCAAATGAATGATATTATTTGGGGATAAGAGATGACACACCATAGAGATGGAAATGGTAATCATTAAATTTAGAATGTCCATAATTTTCATGAATACATAGAAATATTTCTTTAGAAAGTATATAGAAATACACTACTTTTTTATGTTGAGTTATATATTGATTTAATACTTGAATTAATACATATATAAAAGACTACATATTGAATATCCACTATAGAAATAGAAGATTTTAAGAAAAAACTAGTGGATTTGTGTTCTAAGGGATATTTAATCTCTTGTGTCTAATAATGGGGATCCCATTTTATTCTTGTTAAGAATAAACATTGATCTATTATGATTTTCATTAATTATAGGAAAATAAATGTTATTATGATAAATAAAAACTATCATCATCCTCAAATTGATGACTTATTTGATAAAAATCAATGATCAAAATATTTTTCAAAGATTGACCTTCATTATAGGCATCACAAAATTTCAGTACTGAAAATAGATATTCCAATGAAATTATTTTATACAAAGTATGGATATTATGAATGTACAATAATTCCATTTTTAATGAAAAATTAATCCTTTATTTTCATGGATCTAATGAGAAGGATATTCAATGAATATCTAGATAACTTTTTATGGTAATTGTTGATGATATAGTATTGTATTATAAATGTTACGAGGACTCTGAGAATTATTGAGAATCATTCATGAATATATTATTATAGGAAAAGGGTTATATGACCATATTATAAAATGTGAATTATGGATGAAAATGAATCTTTTATTTTCTATATTGTCTCTAATGATGGAATCTCAGTTCATCCTATAGAGACAAAGGATGTCAAATAACTTCTTACACTAATGAACATAATTGAAGTATGTGGTTTCATTGGGTTTGAAGGTTACTATCAGCATTTTGATCCAAAAATTTCCATATTGGATAAGATGTTAACAAATAAAAAATGTAAACGGTTTTAGTTCACATAGAAAATGTTATTTGAAGAATGTTTTCAAAAATTTAAGAGGAGACTGCTCTGTGTTCTTGTTTAGATTCTACCATTAGAAGTGATGGAGTTTTTCTATATAATGAAACATCAAAGATGTTTTGGAGTTTTATATTTATATAAAAGGATATAGTTATTAATTTTTCCTCATGTTAGTTAAAGATTCCTGACTATAACAATCCAACTCATGATATTGAGTTGGGATCCATAAAAATTGCTTTGTAAATACAGATTAATTATACCTATGGTGAAGGATGTGATATTTACACATATCATAAGAGTATAAATTACATTTCTTCATAGAAATTTCCCAACATGAGGAAAATAATATGGATTGATTTAAACAATGAATAGGATTTCAAAATTCACTACAACCTATGGATGGAAGACAAGGTATTATATTCATTGAGCCAGAAATATCCTGGAGTCATGAAAAAATGTGTATTTTAAAGGATCCAATGTTCTTGGAAATGGTTAATATGGATCATGGAATTAATTAAGAAGGGTAAATAACACAAATTACCAATTATTTCTAAAACATATTTATTAGAAAATAAAAAAATTATAGAATGATGTTTTGAATTTTCATATGAAAACTAAATCCATGAATGATGGTAAATTGGATGACTTATTATATGATGATGGTGATCTTAAATTGGGATAGATTTTATGTTTTCCATTTATACAATTTTTAATAAGGTTATAATTTTTTTAAAATCATAACTTGAATTTCAATATACACCATAGAAGCACTATGATGTATTTGGATTTGAAAGAACATTATTTATAGGAAAAACTATTGTTGGAAATTACTTGTTATGTATCAATATTAATTATTTAAAATTAATTAAAGGCTATGAGAAAACATCTTAGAGGATTCATGTACGTCTACCACTCTTACGTGGAAATAAGATGAAATTACTAGGGACTTTGTAGCTAGAGTTCCAATGCTCTTATAAAGAACGATGAAAAATAGGTAATTAAGGATCACCGTACCAAATAAAAAAATTTATATTATAAATAAGAATATATTCAGATTTATCACCTTGAAATTATTCATATTGATGTTTTTTTAATAATTAACAGAACAAATAAATCAATTTTTTCTGCCTGTGATCTGTCATTTGCATCCAAATTCATGGGATGTCTTCATAATGCACTTGATATTGAGATTCATTTGACCACCAAATATCATCTTCAAAAAAATGGAATATCTTTAATGAATATTCAAACATTGAATAAAATTTTGGGGTTAGGATCACTTTGAATTTAAGGAACTGGGGATCAGTATTTACCTTTGGTGGAGTTTTCCTATAACAATTACTTTTATTAATGAATTTAAATTCTGTAGTATAAAGAATTGTATGGAAAAAGGTTTCACAATCCAACAATTTGGGATATTTTACTATAAAAAAGCTTATATTTGCATAAATAATTGAGAATAAAATTTCAATGGTAAATACTAGCCCCATATTAAGTCATCTCAAAGCAGGAAAAAGAGTTCTTCCGATAATTGAAGGAATGATTTGGAATTTCATGATTTAGAACACATTTTCTTGAATGTATCTTCCTGTAATGGTTTAATAATATTCTATAATTATGGAAATCTTATCCACCAGTACATCATACCTTTAGAAATTACTATAATAATTGGATTTACATCTTACTGAGTAGAAATTCCACCAATTCTATATAATGTGCATGTTGTTTTCAATATATCTTTATTAAGGAAGAATATGCAAGAAATAATGAACTTGATAACCACTATTGAAATAGAATTGGAATTGATATATCATACTATAAATATTATATATAGAATCATGAAACTAATGTTATAGTGTTGAGGAATCAAATCACTAAACTATTAAATTTTCATTTGAGAAATCATGAAATAGAGGAAGCAACGTGGGAAGATGAGGATGTTATGAAGAAGATGCACCATTTTTTAAAACTAATTACAATGGTAATTTATATGAAATGTTTTTTAGGAGGAATGAATTTACCAAACTTGTTAAATTTAAAATAAATCATTATATGTTTCCTTAATATTTATTAATTATATCTTATATAGTTATACCTATTTTAGGTAATTTTTAAATCAAAAGAAAATAATATATTTTTAACAATATTTTATTTTCATAAAATATTGAATTAAAAATTATAAAATATTAACATTGAAAAATCAACATCATATTTGAATTCATTATTCCTAAATTATATTTTAGTTAAATTTTTTACCGATTGATTTTTGAATGAATAGGGAAAATTATTAAATTTTATTAAAAACTATTTTTTCATTTTATGAATTTACAATGTAACATTTTTATAAAATGGGTTAAAAAAATTATTCAATTAAATTATTTATAATATAATTAAGGTCTTTTTATGGAATATTATACTTGAATTTGGTACAAAAATAAATTTCTACTTAAAAAGTCATTTTTCTAAAAAAATCTAATTTCATCACATTTTTTTGGGTTTAAATTTAAATTTAAATATTCCAATTACATAAAATGATTTTGATAAAATAGATTCCATATTTTGATTCAAAAAAATAGAAATTTTCTAATATTTTCATGATTATTTATGGTCATACTGAAAATTGATAATAGTGAAAATCTATTACAACATTTAATGTTAAAAACGATTTTTGAGGGTTAAACTAATGAGATAAAGCCTAAAATGAACTAAAAACTTTTATATTTTCTTTTTAATAACCATATTTAGACCAAGTACCTTTAAATATTAATTATTATTTAATTTATTATCCATTTTTATTGAGTATTTCTATAATATATTTTATTCCTTTTACAATGTTTAATTGGAGCTTTCTCCCCCACTTAAAAAAGAAAACACCCTCTCCCCTTCTATGCATGATTCCATAGAAATTTGTTTCAGAAAATTCCTACCCAAACCCCTTACTTAAATCCATCCCCAAGATATATTATCCTTAGTTTGATAAGAAAACCATCCATGGTAAGGATTTAGGTATAAACTTAAAGAGGATTTTCGATGTAGAGATATAGTTCTAAATCGTGCATTCTCATATTATTTCTTCTATCCCCTCCTTTAAATACTCTTCAACTATGGTAAAATAATAACACCAAATTAATAATTATATATATATATATATTATAATATTAATGGAATAATATATATCAATTTCATCATCTATCAAATAGGAAATGAAATTGACTTTCATGTGTATTAGTGACTTCTACCATGCGAACTGAAGTAATTCATTTTCCAACACTACCACTCATAGTAGATTATAATAATAGATTTAATATATATTAAATTCATGAAAAATTTTACATTAGTAAAAATTAATATATATGATATTTTATAAAAAAAATTTACATGGAAGAATTATATCATTATTTTTTCGTAAGTGTGTACTACCACCTCCATGAAGCGATAAGATTCATTTTTCAACACCCCATCACCTATATGGTATATATAATTTTAATTATATAAAAATATGATATTTATTATATAATTAAAATTCAATAAAGTTAAAATAATACTTATATTAATTCCATTATTATCATTGACAAATTGAAATGTTACTCATGTGTATGTATAGCATACCATCTCCATGGATGTAACATAATTTATTTTTCAGAAGAAAGCATTATTAATTGGTATTAAAAGTAAATTTAATGTATTAAAATGATTATTATTTCATGATAATTGTACATATAATGTAACATATTCCTCTTTTAAAAATTTCATCCAATCGATGTTATTTTATGCATATGAACAGAATATCATCAAAAAGATCATCGTGAATTTAAATGATTATGTAATTAAATATAACATGATAATATGTAAAAGAATAGGAACAGTAAAATTTAAAATGATTTTTAGGGCATTAAATAATTACATTTGGTTTATTATTTAGGAATATAATGATTTTATATGATTATTTGGACAGAGATAAGGGGTTTCATCTCAATTTTAACTCATTTGATACATATATGGTATTATGGACGTTTTAATTTTTTAAGCACTGTATATATTTCCTCTTTCAAGTATTTAACCTAAATATATTTATAATTATGATGATTAATGTTACAATTCATGTTTAACCATTAAAGGTGCTACAATTTGAATATTAACAAAGAGGTAAGAATCAATTTTCCAATCTCATTATTTTAGATTGATTTTTTCTCATTTGAGTAATATTATATTCTACACTTCTTGAACCAAATATATTTTCTTATCCTCTTGATATATATGGAGTCTCATTATTATATTCCAAACATTACTTTCTTTTTAATTGGAATAATGGAAATAAAATATGTTCTTATTTCTCATTTTTCATAGGTACATTTTTTGTAGAGACTCGAATCCTGACGTACATGGAAATTACATTACTTTTGCGAAATACATAGTACATAACAAAAACACACACACAAGGACCGTAATAGTTTAGTGTCTTTGGAAACTTAGAATATAATCTTCTAATCGTGGTGAAAGATCATCAACATCTCCCATAAAGATCTTCTTTTTTAAATCTAAATCCTTTCTTTATGTCTTGGGGAAAACAAAACATAAAAGGGTGAGCTCAAATGCTCAGTAAGGGTAAACAAAATAAATATCAATCACCTCATATTCATAAGAACATATCTTTTGGAAATCTTAACCTGCAAAAGAGATCATAATTTCATAACATGGGATAAATTATAGTAGTGAAATGTAATCCCAATAATCATAACTTAAAACATGAAACTTTGTGGCATACACACATAATCATAGAGAATCATTTCTTATTAGTCAAGACTCATTGCCAAGACTATCTTAGTGGACAAAGTCCCTTTCTAAGCCGAGTTCACTCTTCGTTTCAGTCATGTTTCACTGAACCGGTATAACCTACTGTTCCAGCCATTTCTATCACATGAGATATAAAATCTTTACCCAATGCATTGGAGGGAGATATAGGTCCCACCCATCTCATAATGAAACCATTCTTATGTGTGCCACAGAAAATTCATAAATCATACATCATTGAATAACCCATAAAAATGGAATTCAGAAACATCATGACATCATAAAACATTTCATATAAGATAAATGAATTCATAAAAATAATTACATCACAACATAATAAGATCAATGTAATGATAGGGATATAATAAAAACCCTATATTATCTTAGATGGAAAATAATTTTGATAAAACACTTGAACTCCATTCTTGAGGAAAATATCCTATCTACTTCAAAAACATTTTTCCATTATTAACATGTCATACAATTTTAAACTAAAAGAAGTTGATTAAAAATAAACTATAATACTTTTAAAGTAATCTTCTTGGAAATAATGTTTTAAAAATCCGTTCATGTCGTATAAGTTAAAAAAACATTCTTCTTGTATTTTTTTTGGAAAAGTCAAAAAGTACCTCGTACGAAAAACGACAAAATATTCCTTTAATATCCTTTACTAAAAACTCACCGAAAGGTAAAATTGGATTTAAACAATTGTAGGTGGATGGAAATAATATTACATATTTAGGAAACATGGATTTGGATGATAAAATACACCCCAGTAAATACTAAAGTATAAACAATTTCAGATACAAATGAGATTGTGATATTTCCCTTACCTTAGGTCCGATTTGCTTCGTATGTGTCCGAAACTTCTGTATAATTATTTAAATAATGTCATTTACTTATTCCGTTATCATACTCATTGTTATGATATCATATATGGTTCACTTATGGCTTTATATTACCCGTTCTTTTGTAAATTCCATGTTAAAGAGCGTTTTGGTAAAATCGTTTCATTTGTCGTCTGTGTTTTGACTTGTAATTATTCATATGATTAATTAGATCATGATTAATTAATTCCCGAATATAAGACATGATTTATATATAATATATATTCAGAATATAATAGATCAGTAAATGGAAATAAATACACCGTTCATGGAGACGATAGACCATACGTACGCATGAACGCTATTTTATTTACCTTATTGAGTTGAATGGAATTAAGTAGATGACATACATATATATACACATAAATACAGAATCATTATTATGTAATATATTTCATTATTATTTATTATATATACTTTATAATCATTCATGAATGGTTAACATGGAGAATGAATCTCATCGCGTCGTGGAGACGGTAGTCCGTACGTACGCATGAGCGATGATATCGTTCTCATGATCGTGGGACTGTATTGGAGTGTATGTATAACATTTCAGAATCAATATCACTTTAAATTAATCATATATAGTTATTATTTACACCATTATACCCATCCAAGTATGTTGGTGGTGGAAAATAGATTTCACCACTGCGTGGAGACGGTATTCTGTGCGTACGCACGCGCGGTGATTTCATTTTCTGTAGGATGGATAGATGGTGAAATAGGGTTGTTTCATACATATAATAACATATCAGTATATAAGTGATACTGATGTTATTACTTCATAATGAAACAACCTAATAATAAGAAGTGAAAGAAGAAATAAAGATTAAAGAATCGGTAACAGACATTACCTCTTCTTTGAAGCGCCTCTTTGAGATCTCCTTTTAGGGCAGTAAAATTGGTCTTTGAGGAAGAAAAGAACCTCTAGGATGTTTCTAGGGAAGTGGAGAAGGTAAATTGTCAGGGGTTGGCCGATCTTGAAGGCTCAAAGTGGTGTGAGGAAGAGAGGGAGGAGGTGACCTTTTATAAGGGAGGAGAGGGGCACCTTTGGAATAACTAAAACTATTATTTTATTATAAAGTCAAATTCGGTTTTAAATAGCTCAAAATTGATTCATTTCGAAGATAATGTGGGTATGGGTCGAAATCCTATCATCCAATAGAATTTAGACAAGTTTACGTTCCTATTTTAACCTTATCATTTAGATTTAACATTTAGTAAAATAATTTTACTTTTACCGTGTCTTCTTGTGTTCTTATACTATAAGGTTAATAAAATTACTATAATAAGCCAAACGAACCCCAAGTTGTTTATTATTAATATATATAACCGTATCTAAGTTATTTGGGAGAATATTAGATTTTTAGGAATAATATAACAATTAATAATATAATATTTGTTTTAAGAACTATTTTATGTCAATTTTGACACTATTTTTTAATTTATTTTTGTGAAAATCATAACAGAATGATTAGTTAGAAAAAATTTAATTAGATCAATAATAAAATGTCATATTAACCTTGATAATTAGTTGATTTCATAAAAAGTCTGAAATTACATTTATTTGGGTATTTATAACATCAATTATGTCAATATTTCATTAATAAGATAATTACTGCATCATCTTTGTGTCATAAATAAATTAAATTATTTAATGTCTAAAAATTAAAAATAAACTTCTATTATGTAGGAAATATTTTTATCTTTCTAATTACTATTTATAGTTGAATTTATCTTATGTATAACCCTATATTAAAAATGATTTACTTATTGAACATTGATTTTAACTATTTTAACCCTTCTTTAAATAAATTAATAATAAATGTCCTAATCTAATCCAAGTGGGATTAAATGGTAAAATTTTATTCCTAAGGTTGTTTTTTGTCTAATTACACTTATCCAATAGAATTAGTAAATTTTTTAGGGTAATAATAATATCATTTTTTCCCTTAATTACCCTATTTACTTTTAACCGTGGTAAAAAAAGTAAAAAGTTACTATTCACAAAAATTATTTTCATCTCATTGAACCAAATTTTACTTACTGACATCAACCGTGTCTCTCGGATTTTTGAAATTCCACTCACAGAAGTGGTAAAATTAAGTTTTATGAAAAATTCATTTATCTTGACTACCACTTAGTGGTTTCACTATTCATCAAAAAATGAAAGTTTCCAGAAAAATACCAAAAATTCGGCCTAAGCTATATTTGATATTATGAACTCAAAAATGATGTCTATTTTACCAAATTCAAAACATATCAGTTTCATTAATTAATTTAAAAATTAATTCACGTCGTCAAAACAAATAGCGTGTTCTTAAGAGATAATAACTATCAAAAGATTGAAACTTGTTTATGTTTGGTTTAAATGTGAAATTACATCCAATGAACAACATTGTATTAAATTGTAAAAATATATTCTAAATATACTTTAAAACCAATCAAATTAATAATTTATCACAATTAATTATTTCGATTAAAAAGGTTGTTTAGTAATTTTCACTATTCATCAGAAAATGAAAGTTATCCGAAAAGTACCAAAATTTCACCCAAAGATAAATTCGATATTAAGAATCCAAAAATGAATTCCATTTTGAAAAATAAAATTTACAAAATTTCAAAAAGTGTTTATTACTATTCATAATGGCTAGTTTTAATAATATTTTAATAGCATATCATTGTTTAGCGAACCTCGATATTGCGTACAACACACGCGATTGCGGAAGGTCGCGCTTGCGTGTAATGAATGGAAAGTCAAAGATGCATGTTGTGCAAGCTTCTTTTGGTGTAGCGTAAAACACATGACATTAATGAAATTAAAAAGAATATTTTTCATAAAATCTCGGGGTGTTACATTCTACCCCCCTTAAAATGAATTTTTCCCTCGAAATTCGTCGGGGTTATAAATGGTTTACTACTCGAAAGTTTGTTTAATAGAAACCCACATCGTAAAAAGGAATACCCAAACTTGGCTTTAAAAACTAAAGTATGAAATGTAACGATTACCCAAATTAACTCATCACTGGGTTTCCACGTAGGAGAACATAGATGAAAATATGGATATGGAGGAAAAATCTAACCATCAAGTTTTGATGGGGAGTGGTAGAGAACATGGCTATAGAAAAGCCAGCAATCACAAAGCCATAAATTTGTGACGATCTAAGGTACCATCTGATTCATCAGATATAAGAGCACTAGGACAACATTTTTGGTTTTCAAGATCATTTCCCTGAAGTTGATGAAATTGGAATTAGAAGAAATAATTTCGTGATTTTGGTATAGTCTCACCGTTTGTCAATCTTTGGACAATTTCCACTTCATCTCTTAAAGAAATGAAGTTGAATTTGTCATTCGTGATGTGTTAGCAGATCATGTGATAGAATGATGGGTAATTCCATCTATCTCAAACAAAAGGTTAGAAAAGTTATCAAAAAATACATAAGTCCATCTATAGTGAGATTAATCATATATGGTTCCTGAAATGGACTTATACTTCATATATCATACTGAATAATATAATAAAACTAGTTTCTACTAAATAGGGACTTCCTGTAGGCCAGTGGTAGGCGATAAAGGCCAGTCACACATCGGGTGTGGGTTCGATTACCACAGCCTTGTCCAACGCGATGGGCTGTCACCTGTCCTGTAGGTTGTCCTTTTTCTAAAGCTATATTACTATAACATCCCATCAATAATATCGAAAAAAGTTTTATCCTAACTTATGTCCAACATAATCCATTCCAATCTTTTGGCTTATCTAAAATACTTCGGTCCAAGCTCATAGTATAAAGAAAATGATTACTTGAAATGTCACATAACAATCATGTGAATGCCATCATTTATCCCCCATATATCATAAGATATATCCTGTTGGTCAAATTAAAAACTTGTGAATACCTTAATCATGTATTCTCTTGGAGAATAAATACCCATTAATTGAACCATAGTGAAAACATGAATGCAGTCAAAAGTTAACTCTTTCCACATACCAAAATCCAAAAATTCTATATACTCAAAACACGATATAACCTTCTCCTTATATCAGTCATGAGCTCATGAATACGGTCAAACATTTCATTTTCTCATTTTCCATTCATTATGCGCAACTCATCTTTTTTTCCAAAAATATCTCAATCACATTCTATGGTTACCAGTACCATTGAAAACCACAATAGACCAAAACATACATATTCGAATATTCCACGATAATATATACAACATTATTCTGGAATCCCATTACATAAACACTTAATCATTCCACCACATCGTTGTCATATTCATCATCGCCAGTGGTGATCGCATGTGACATCCCTTTGTCCTTTGCCTTAAGTGGTTGCTCATGTCGATCATCACTAACCCTTGGATTAAGGAATTTATTTGCATAATTCCCCATTTCCTTGCACTTGAAGCATTGAAGAGTAGTAGGTTCATTCTGTGTATCCCTTCATTTGTTCGCATCATTAGACATCTTCCTCCCATCATTATGGCATTCAAATGCCTGATGACCTTCCTTTCCACATTTGAAACATTTACTTGTCCCTTTAAGAAAATCTCCACCATGCTTCTTTCTACACTTTGAGCATAAGGAAACATTCATCTTCTTTTCACCATTATTCTGAGATTCTTTTTGAACTCCATCTTTCGTTTCTTGTCAAAACTATGAGATGGATAAGTAACACCAACTCCCATTTCTACCTTGATAGCACAACGCACAATTTCTTCATAGCTACTGAAGTCTCTTATAGCTAATTCCCTTCGAAGATTTGGTTTTAACCCACTGAAGAATCGATCAACTTTACTTTCAGGTTGGATGATAAATCCATATTCATACCTTGCAAGCCTTATAAAATTCGCTTCGTATATACCAACCGATTAATCATCCTTTTGCTTTAGTTCAAGAAACTCCTTCTCCATGTTTGTTTGAAGAATATTAGGGAAGTACTTATTGAAAAATAAGTTCTTGAACTCGTCCCATTCTATGGACTCAATTTCATCTCTTTTCCTCATATTCTTGATAAGATTCCACCATTGATCAGCTTCACCTTCCAAATGATATACTGCTAAGATGAATTTATCATGTTCAGAACATTGAAGAACTGAAAATATCATTTCAGTGGTACTGATCCATTGTTCAGAAACAAGTGGATCAGAAGACCCACTGAAAGAAGGTGGACGTTGCCTCATGAAGGACTCAATAGAATATTGTTCCCTTCTCTGCTCATTTGGAAGTCCAGAATGATTCATAGCTTGTGTAAGTATACCAATAAGATTTTGCACTCCATCTCCCATAACATTTGTTTGTTCAGGAGGACAATCACTGCATTTCCCATTGCATTTATCAACACAGTTCCTTCGGGTTCCAGCCATCGTCTAAAACCCAAAAAGAATAGTGTGAGAGGAAAAAATCATGCTAGGGAAAACAACATAATAAATGGGAAGTATCCTCAATATCTAACATCTTAAGTTAAATTCTATGATCGTTACCGTATTTCTAGGACTGTATCCTATATGTATACTTATCCTTAGGGACATCCCTAGACATACCTTAGAAATATCTCTAGGGATCTCAATAATGTTTTTGCATCCTAGTTTCCAAAGGTTGACTAAACCTTTTCTCTGATACCAACTGTAGAGACCCGAAGCCTGACGTACATGGACATTACATTACTTTTGCAGAAAACATAGTACATAACAAAAACACACACACAAGAACCGTAATAGTTTAGTGTCTTTGGAAACTCAGAATATAATATTCTAATTGTGGTGAAAGATTTTCAACATCTCCCATAAAGATCTTTTTTTTAACCTAAATCCTTTATTTATGTCCTGGGGAAAAGAAAACATAAAAGTGTGAGCTCAAATTCTCAGTAAGGGTAAACAAAAGAAATATCAATCACGTCATATTCATAATAAAATATCTTTTGGAAATCTTAACCTGCAAAAGAGATCATAATTTCATAACATGGGATAAATCATAGTAGTGAAATTTAATCCCAATAATCATAACATAAAACATGAAACTTTGTGGAATACACACATAATCATAAAGAATCATTTCTTATTGGTCAAGACTCATTTCCAAGACTATCTTAGTGGACAAAGTCTGTTTCTGAGCTGAGTTGACTCCTCGTTTCAGTCCTATTTCACTGAATCAGTATAACCTACCATTCCAGCCATGTCTATCTCATGAGATATAAAATCTTTACCCAATGCATTGGAGGGAGATATAGGTCCCACCCATCTCATAATGAAACCATTCTTATGTGTGCCACAAAAAATCATAAATCATACATCATAGCATAACCCATAAAAATGGAATTCTGAAACGTCGTGACATCATAAAACATTTCATATAAGATAAATGAATTCATAAAAATAATTACATTACAACATAATCAAATCAATGTAATTATAGTGATAGAATCAGAACCCTATATTATCTTAGATGGAAAATAATTTTGATAAAACACTTGAACTCCATTCTTGAGGAAAATATCCTTTCCACTTCAAAAACAGTTTTCCTTTCTTAACATGTCATACAATTTTAAACTAAAAGAAGTTGATTAAAAATAAACTATAAAACTTTTAATGGAATCTTCTTGGAAATATTGTTTTAAAAATCCATTCATGTCGTATAAGTTAAAAAAACATTCTTCTCGTAGTTTTGTCGGAAAAGTCAAAAAGTACCTCGTACGAAAAACAACAAAAGATTCCTTTCATATCCTTTACTAAAAACTCAACGAAAGGTAAAATTGGATTTAAACAATTGTATGTGGATGGAAATAATATTACATATTGAGGAAACATGGATTTGGATGATAAAATACACCCCAGTAAATACTAAAGTGTAAACAATCTCGGATAAAAATGAGATTGTTATATTTCCCTTACCTTAGGTCTGATTTGCTTAGTATGTGTCCGAACCTCCTGTATAATGATTTAAATAATGTAATTTACTTATTCCAAAATCTTAATCATTGTTATGATATCATATATGGTTCACTTATGGCTTTATATTACCCGTTCTTTTGTAAATTTCATGTTAAAGAGCGTTTTGGGTAAAATCGTTTCATTTGTCGTCCGTGTTTTGACTTGTAATTATTCATATGATTACATAGATCATTATTACTTAATTCCAGAATATAAAACATTATTTATATATAATATATATTCATAATATAATAGATCAGTAAATGGAAATAAATAAACCGTTCATGGAGACGGTAGACCGTACGTACGCATGAACGCTATTTTATTTTCCTTATTGAGTTGAATGGAATTAAGTAGATGACATAAAAATATATACACATAAATACAGAATCATTATTATGTCATATATTTCATTATTACTTTTTATATATACTTTATAATCATTCATGAATGGTTACCATGGAGAATGAATCTCATCGCGTCGTGGAGACGGTAGTCTGTACGTACGCACGAGCGATGATATCGTTCTCATGATCGTGGGACTATATTGGAGTGTATGTATAACATTTCAGAATCAATATCACTTTAAAGTAATCATATATAGTTATTATTTAGACCATTATACCCATCCAAGTAAGGTGGTGGTGGAAAATAGATTTCACTACGGCGTGGAGACGGTATTCCGTACGTACGCACGCGCGGTGATTTCATTTTCCGTAGGATGGATAAATGGTGAAATAGGGTTGTTTCATACTTATAATAACATATCAGTATATAAGTGATAATGATGTTATTACTTCATAATGAAACAACCTAAGAATAATAAGTGGAATAAGAAATAAAGATGAAATAATCGGTAACGAACATTACCTATTCTTTGAAGCGCCTCTTTGAGATCTCCTTTTAGGGAACTAAAATTGGTCTTTGAGGAAGAAACGAACCTCTAGGATGTTTCTAGGGAAGTGGAGAAGTGAATTTTTCAGGTTTTGGCCGAGCATGAAGGCTCAAAGTGGTGTGAGGAAGAGAGGGAGGAGGTTCCCTTTTATAAGGGAGGAGAGGGGCACCTTTGGAATAACTAAAACTATTATTTTATTATAAAGTCAAATTCGGTTTTAAATAGCTCAAAATTGATTAATTTAGAAGATAAGGTGGGTATGGGTCGAAATCCTTTCATCCAATAGAATTTAGACAAATTTAGGTTCCTATTCTAACCTTATCATTTAGATTTAACATTTAGTAAAATAATTTTACTTTTACCACGTCTTCTTGTGTTCTTATAATATAAGGTTAATAAACATACCATAAGAAGCCAAACGAACCCAATGTTGTTTATTATTACTATATATAACCTTATATAAGTTATTTGGCTGAACCTTATATTTTTAGGAACAAAATAACAATTAATAATATAATATTTGTTTTAAAAACTATTTTATGTCAATTTTGACACTATTTTGTAATTGATTTTTTTGAAAATCATAATAGAATGATTAGTTAAAAAAAAGTTAATTAAATCAATAATAACATGTCATATTAACCTAGAAAATTAGTTTATTTCATAAAAAGTCTGAAATTACATTTATTTGGGTATTTATAACATCAATTATGTCAATATTTCATTAATAAGATAATTACTGCATCATCTTTGTGTCATAAATAAATTACATTATTTAATGTCTAAAAATTACAAATAAAATAAAATTATATAGGAATGCTTTTTATCTTTCTAATGACTTTTTATAGTCGAATTTATATTATGTATAACCCTATATTAAAAATGATTTACTTATTAAACTTTGATTTTAACTATTTTAACCCTTTATAAATAAATTAATAATAAATGTCCTAATATAATACATGTGGGCCTAAATGGTTATATTTTATTCCTAAGGTTGTTTTTGGTCGAATTAAACTTATCTAATAGAATTAGGATATGTGGTAGGGTAATAATAATATCATTTTTACCCTTAATTAACCTATTTACTTTTAACCGTGGTAAAAAAAGTAAAAAGTTACTATTCACCAAAAATTATTTTCATCTCGTTGAACAACATTTTACTTACTGACATCAACCGTGTCTCATGGAATTTTTAAATTCCACTCACAGAAGCGGTAAAATTAAGTTTAATGAAAAATTCATTTTTCTTAACTACCACTTTGTGGTTTCACTATTCATTAAAAAATGAAAGTTTCCAAAAAAATACCAAAAATTAGGCCGAAGATATATTTGATATTATAAACTCAAAATTGATGTCTATTTTACCAAATTCAAAACATATCAGTTTCATTAATTAATTTAAAAATTAATTCACGTCGTCAAAACAAATAGCGTGTTCTTAAGAGATAATAACAATCAAAAGATTGAAACTTGTTTATGTCTGGTTTAAATGTGAAATTACATCCAATGAACAACATTGTATTAAATTGTAAAAATATATTCTAAATATACTTTAAAACCACTCAAATTAATAATTTATCACTATTAATTATTTCGATTAAAAAGGTTGTTTAGTAATTTTCACTATTCATCAGAAAATGAAAGTTATCCGAAAAGTACCAAAATTTCACCCTAATGAAATTTCGATATTACGAATCCAAAAATGAATTAAATTTTGAAAAATAAAATTTACAAAATTTCAAAAAGTGTTTATTACTATTCATAACAGCTAGTTTTAAAAATATTTTAATAGCATATCATTGTTTAGCGAAACTCGGTATTGCGTACAACACATGCTATCAAGGAAGGTCGCGCTTGCGTGTAATGAAAGAAAAGTCAAGGATGTGTGTTGTGCAAACTTCATTTGGTGTAGCGTACAACACATGACATTAATGAAATTAAAAAGAATATTTTTCATAAAATCTCGGGGTGTTACATTCTACCCCCCTTAAAATGAATTTCGCACTCGAAATTCGTCGGGGTTATAAATTGTTTACTACTCGAAAGTTTGTTTAATAGAAACCCACATCGTAAAAAGGAATACCAAAACATGGCTTTAAAAACTAAAGTATGAAATGTAACGATTACCCAAATTAACTCATCACTGGGTTTCAACGTAGGAGAACATAGGTGAAAATATGGATATGGAAGAAAAATCTAACCATCATTTTCTGATGGAGAGTGGTAGAGAACATGGCTATGGAAAATCCCGCAATCACAAAGCCATAAATTTGTGGCGATATAAGGTACCATCTGATTCATCAGATATAAGAGCACTGGGACAAAATTTTTGGTTTTAAAGATCATTTCTCTAAAGTTGATGAAATTGGAATTAGAAGAAATAATTTCGTGATTTTGGTATAGTCTCACCGTTTGTCATTCTTTGGACAATTTCCACTTCATCTCTTAAATAAATGAAGTTGAATTTGTCATTCATGATGTGTTAGCAGATCATGTGATAGAATGATGGGTCATTCCATCTGTGTCAAACAAAAGGTTAGAAAAGTTATCAAAAATACATAAGTCCATCTATAGTGAGATTAATCATATATGGTTCCTAAAATGGACTTGTACTTCATATATCATACTGCATAATATAATAAAAATAGTTTCTACTAAACAGGGACTTCCTATAGGCCAGTGGTAGGCGATAAAGGCCAGTCGCACTTCGGTTGTGGGTTCGATTCCCACAGCCTTGTCAGACGCGATGGGCTGTCGCCCGTCCTGCAGGTTGTCCTTTTTCTAAAGCTATATTACTATAACATCCCATCAATAAAATCGAAAAAGGTTTTATCCTAACTTATGTACAACATAATCCATTCCAATCATTTGGCTTATCTAAAATACTTAGATCCAAGCTCATAGTATAAATAAAATGATTACTTGAAATGTCACATAACAATCACATGAATTCCATCATTTATCCCCCATATATCATAAGATATAACTTGTTGGTCAAATTACAAACATGTGAATACCTTAACCATGTATTCTCTTGAATAATGAATACCCATTAATTGAACCATAGTGAAAACATGAATGCAATCAAATGTTAACTCTTTCCACATAACAAAATCCAAAAATTCTATATACTCAAACCACGATATAACCTTCTCCTTATATCAGTGATGAGCTCATGAATACGGTCAAACATTTCATTTTCTCATTTTCCATTCATTATGCGCATATCATCTTTTTTTCCAAAAATGTCTCAATCACATTCTATGGTTACCAGTACCATTGAAAACCACAATAGACAAAAACATAAATATTACAATATTCCACGATACTATATACAACATTATTCTGGAATCCCATTACATAAAAACTTAATCATTCCACCACATCGTTGTCATATTCAACATTGCCAATGGTGATCTCATGTGACTTCCCTTTGTCCATTGCCTTAAGTGGTTGCTCATGTCGATCATCACTAACCCTTGGATTAGGGATTTATTTCCATTATGCCCCATTTCCTTGCACTTGAAGCATTGAAGTGTAGTAGGTTCATTCTATGTACCCCTTCCTTTGTTTTCATCATTAGAAATATTCTTCCCATCATTGCGGCATTCAAATGCCTGATGACCTTCCTTTCCGCATTTGAAACATTTACTTGTCCCTTTAAGACAATATCCACCATGCTTCTTTCCACACTTTGAGCATAAGGAAACATTCATCTTCTTTTCACCATTATTCTGAGATTTCTCCTTGAACTCCATCTTTCGTTTCTTGTCAAAACTATGAGATGGATAAATAACACCAACTCCCATTTCTACCTTGATAGTACAACACACAATTTCTTCTTAGCTACTGAAGTCTCTTATAGCTAATTCCCTGAGAAGATTTGGTTTTAAGCCACTGAAGAGTAGATCAACTTTACTTTCAGGTTGGATGATAAATCCAGATGCAAACCTTGCAAGCCTTGTAAAATTCACTTCGTATATACCAATAGATTCATTATCCTTTTGCTTTAGTTCAAGAAACTCCTTCCCCATCTTTGTTCGAAGAATACGAGGGAAGTACTTATTGAAAAATAAGTTCTTGAACTCGTCCCATTCCATGGACTCAATTTCATCTCTTTGCCTCGTATTCTTGATAAGATTCCACCATTGATCAGCTTCACCTTCCAAACAATATACTGCTAAGATGACTTTATCATGTTCAGAACATTGAAGAACTGAAAATATCTTTTCAGTGGTACTTATCCATTGTTCAGCAACAAGTGGATCAGAAGACCCACTGAAAGAAGGTGGACGTTGCCTCATGAAGGACTCAATAGAATATTGTTCCCTTCTCTGCTCATTTGGAAGTCCATAATGATTCATAGCTTGTGTAAGTATATCAATAAGATTTTTCACTCCATCTCCCATAACATTTGTTTGTTCAGGAGGATAATCACTGCATTGTCCATTACATTGATCAACACAGTTCCTTCGGGTTCCAGCCATCGTCTAAAACCCAAACAGAATAGTGTGAGAGGCAAACATTATCCTAGGAAAAAAACATAATAAAGGGGGAGTATCCTCAATATCTAACATCTTAGGTTAAATTATATGATCGTTACCGTAGTTCTAGGACTGTATCCTATACGTATACTTATCCTTAGGGACATCCCTAGACATACCTTAGAAATATCTCTAGGGATCTCACTAAAGTTTTTGCATCCTAGTTTCCAAAGGTTGACTAATCCTTTCCTCTGATACCAACTGTAGAGACCCAAAGCCTGACGTACATGGACATTACATTACTTTTTTGGAATACTTAGTATATAACAAAAACACACACACAAGGACCGTAATAGTTTAGTGTCTTTGGAAACTCGAAATATAATCTTCTAATCGTGGTGAAATATTTTCAACATCTCCCATAAAGATCTTCTTTTTTTTAAAAACCCAAATCCTTAATTTATGTCCTGGGGAAAAGAAATCATAAAAGGGTTATCTCAAATTCTCAGTAAGGGTAAACAAAAGAAATATAAATCACGTCATATTTATAAGAACATATCTTTTGAAAATCTTAACCTGCAAAAGAGATCATAATTTCATAACATGGGATAAATCATAGTAGTGAAATGTAATCCCAATTATCATAACTTAAAGCATGAAACTTTGTGGCATACACACATAATCATAGAGAATCATTTCTTATTAGTCAAGACTCATTTCCAAGACTATCTTAGTGGAGAAAGTCCGTTTCTGAGCCGAGTTCACTCCTCGTTTCAGTCCTGTTTCACTGAACCGGTATAACCTACCATTCCAGCCATGTCTATCTCATGAGATATAAAATCTTTACCCAATGTATTGGAGGGAGATATAGGTACCACCCATCTCATAATGAAACCATTCTTATGTGTTCCACAAAAATAATCATAAATCATACATCATTGCATAACCCATAAAAATGGAATTCTTAAACATCGTGACATCATAAAACATTTCATATAAGATAAATGAATTCATAAAAATAATTCCATCACAACATAATCAAATAAATGTAATGATAGGGATAGAATTAGAACCCTATATTATCTTATATGGGAAATAATTTTGATAAAACACTTGAACTCCGTTCTTGAGGAAAATATCCTTTCTACATCAAAAACATTTTTCCATTCATAACATGTCATAAAATTTTAAACAAAAAGATGTTGATTAGAAATAAACTAGAAAACTTTTAAAGGAATCTTCTTGGAAATAATGTTTTAAAAATCTATTCATGTCGTATAAGTTAAAAAACATTCTTCTCGTACATTTGTCGGAAAAGTCAAAAAGTACCTCGTATGAAAAACAATAAAAGATTCCTTTCATATCCTTTACTAAAAACTCACCGAAAGGTAAAATTGGATTTAAAAAATTGTAGGTGGATGGAAATAATATTACATATTGAGGAAACATGGTTTTGGATGATAAAATACACCCCAGTAAATACTAAAGTATAAACAATCTCGGATAAAAATGAGAGTGTGATATTTTCTTTACCTTAGGTCCGATTTGCTTCGTATGTGTCCGAAACTCCTGTATAATGATTTAAATAATGTAATTTACTTATTCCAAAATCATACTCATTGTTATGATATCATATATGGTTCACTTATGGCTTTATATTACCTGTTCTTTTGTAAATTCCATGTTAAAGAGCGTTTTGGGTAAAATCGTTTCATTTGTCCTCCGTGTTTTGACTTGTAATTATTCATTTGATTACTTAGATCATGATTACTTAATTACAGAATATAAAACATGATTTATATATAATATATATTCAGAATATAATAGATCAGTAAATGGAAATAAATACACCGTTCATGGAGACGGTAGACCGTACGTACGCATGGACGCTGTTTTCTTTTCCTTATTGAGTTGAATGGAATTAAGTAGATGACATACATATATATAAACATAAATAAAGAATTATTATTATGTCATATATTTCATTATTACTTATTATATATACTTTATAATCATTCATGAGTGGTTAACATGGAGAATGAATCTCATCGCGTCGTGGAGATGGTAGTCCGTACGTACGCACGAGCGATGATATCGTTCTCATGATCGTGGGACTGTATTGGAGTGTATGTATACCATTTAAGAATCAATATCACTTTAAAGTAATCATATTTAGTTATTATTTACACCATTATACCCATCAAAGTAAGGTGGTGGTGGAAAATAGATTTCACCAGGGCGTGGAGACGGTATTCCGTACGTACGCACACGCGATGATTTCGTTTTCTGTAGGATGGATAGATGGTGAAATAGGGTTGTTTCATACTTATAGTAACATATCAGTATATAAGTGATACTGAATTTATTACTTCATAATCAAACAACCTAATAATAAGAAGTGGAAGAAGAAATAAAGATGAAAGAATCGGTAATGGACATTACCACTTCTTTGAAGCGCCTCTTTGAGATCTCTTTTTAGGGAACTAAAATTGGTCATTTAGGAAGACCAGAACCTCTAGGATGTTTCTAGGGAATTTGAGAAGGGAATTTGGCAGGGTTTGGCCGATCTTTAAGGCTCAAAGTGGTGTGAGGAAGATAGGGAGGAGGTGCCTTTTTATAAGGGAGGAGAGGGGCACCTTTGGAATAACTAAAACTATTATTTTATTATAAAGTCAAATTCGGTTTTAAATAGCTCAAAATTGATTCATTTCTAAGATAAGGTGGGTATGGGTCGACATCATCTCATCCAATAGAATTTAGACAAGTTTAGGTTCCTATTTTAACCTTATCATTTAGATTTAACATTAAGTAAAATAATTTTACTTTTAACGTGTCTTCTTGTGTTCTAATACTATAAGGTTAATAAACTTACTATAAGAATCCAAAAGAACCCAAAGTTGTTTATTATTAATATATATAACTTTATCTAAGTCATTTTGCCGAACCTTAGATTTTTAGGAATAAAATAACAATTAATAATATAATATTTGTTTTAAAAACTATTTTATGTCAATTTTGAAACTATTTTGTAATTCATTTTTGTGAAACTCATAACAGAATGATTAGTTTGAAAAAAGTTAATTAAATCAATAATAGAATGTCATATTCACCTATAAAATTAGTTTATTTCATAAAAAGTCTGAAATTACATTTATTTGGGTATTTATAACATCAATTATGTCAATATTTCAATGATAAGATAATTACTGCATCATCTTTGTGTCATAAATAAATTAAATTATTTAATGTCTAAAAATTACAAATAAAATACCATTATCTAGAAAATCTTTTTATCTTTCTAATGACTATTTATAGTCGAATTTATCTTATGTATAACACTATATTAAAAATTATTTACTTATTAAACTTTGATTTTAACTATTTTAACCCTTCTTTAAATAAATTAATAATAAATGTCCTAATCTAATCCAAGTGGGCCTAAATGGTAATATTATATTACTAAGGCTGTTTGTGGTCGAATTACACTTATCCAATAGAATTATTACATGTGTTAGGGTAATAATAATATCATTTTTTCCCTTAATTACCCAATTTACTTTTAACTGTGGTAAAAAAAGTAAAAAGTTACTATTCACCAAAAATTATTTTCATCTCATTGAACCACATTTTACTTACTGAAATCAACCGTGTCTCTCGGATTTTTGAAATTCCACTCACAGAAGCGGTAGAATTAAGTTTTATGAAAAATTCATTTTTCTTAACTACCACTTAGTGGTTTCACTATTCATCAAAAAATGAAAGTTTCCAGAAAAATACAAAAAATTATGCCGAAGCTATATTTGATATTATGAACTCAAAAATGATGTCTATTTTACTAAATTAAAAACATATCAGTTTCATTAATTAATTTAAAAATTAATTCACGTCGTCAAAACAAATAGCATGTTCTTAAGAGATAATAACTATCAAAAGATTGACAATTGTTTATGTCTTGTTTAAATGTGAAATTACATCCAATGAAGAACATTGTACTAAATTGTAAAAATATATTCTAAATATAATTTAAAACAACTCAATTTAATAATTTATCACTATTAATTATTTTGATTAAAAAGGTTGTTTAGTAATTTTCACTATTCATCAGAAAATGAAAGTTATCCGAAAAGTAGGAAAATTTCACCCTAAGCTAATTTATATATTACGAATCCAAAAATGAATTCCATTTTGAAAAATAAAATTTACAAAATTTCAAAAAGTGGTTATTACTATTCATAACGACTAGTTTTAATAATATTTTAATAGCATATCATTGTTTAGCGAAACTCGGTATTGCGTACAACACACGCTATCACGGAAGGTCGCGCTTGTGTGTAATGCAAGGAAAGTCAAGGATGCGTGTTGTGAAAGCTTCTTTTGGTGTAGCGTACAACATATGACATTAATGAAATTAAAAAGAATATTTTTCATAAAATCTCGGGGTGTTACATTTTTCATCCATATCCATTGTTTTAAAATTATTTTACATAATTCAATATTATTACTGAAATTATTTATTATGTACATTTTAATATACCCTTTACGTTTTATGTAGATTTAAGGGAATATTGTTATTTTTTTCTAGAAAGGATCAGATTAAGTTTTTTTCATAAATAGTCAAATGTAATGTTTTCTTTTTAAACATATATGATGTTATCGTACATTCCTAACACCATAACCATTTTAGACAACTTATATTCTTCTACACATTTTGGATGGGTTTTTAAAAAAACATTAATGAAATATTATTTTAATAGTTCACCTCTATTTTAATTATTTTTTACAAAGAAATGATTTTATTTCAAAAAATATATTTTCAACGAATATATGTTCATTTTTTTATGTCCAGAATCTGGGTTCCACACAACGGGTTCCCCGAACCTGGTTGGTCACATGACCTCAAGCGCATTTCCCCAAAATCTAGAGGCTACTAAATAGTAGTGAGGGCTAGGACTGATAGTGGGGAAACTATGCCCTCATTTGTGAAAACGAATCAATGTGGAACAAACATTTAACATACGCAAGTGGAAGCTTTAAAAAATATAGGACTGAAATGGACAACAAAACTGATGTAAAAGATAACCACCAGTCATAATATTATGATGCAACAAATCTATAATTTTATGAATGTATCCAAAACAGGACACCCTGCAATCTGATACAATATAGCACAAGGAACAATGTACAACAAAACAATACCAAGGAGTGAAACTTGAATACAACAGTATCAAAAGCCAAAGATCAATCCCATGATCTCCTACTCCTCAAAAAAAAATCATGTACCTGTGTAGGGACCCTTTCCCATATTGAAACCTACAAAAATATAATCTATTTGGGACTATTACATGACCCAAACACGGTGTGAGAAATAAATCCCTGTAGGCAACCACCGAAGGCCCGTGCCCAACTATCATTGAAATGTGAAACAACAGTGTGTTATAATAATATGAAGTAAACTAGGAAGTAGTCCAAAGTAACCATACCTACAAGTTACATTGTCATTTTAATAATTATTTAACAATTCAATATAATTGAATTATCAGTTTCTATGAGATTCGTCCTTGACTGATAATATCCTTTATCAGTGCCCCAACAGATACCACAACAAGATATCTAACAAGTAAAATCTATTAATTATACCAAGCCCAGGATTTTTCTTGGTAGGTAAATCAAAAGAAATCAGCACTATAATTATTCAAAGTAACCACTTTCCTCAGATAGATAAATCTTTACCCTTAGGCTAACTGAAATGAAACACTCAAGTGATTGCCCTCAGGCATAACGAATATTTCCATCAGGCGTAAGAACTATTTACCTCATGCTAAACAAAACATTTACCTCAAGCAAAATAGAATCTTTCCCTCAAGCTAAACAGATCCTTTCCCTTGGGCGAATCAAAATCTCACCCTCAGGCTAAATAGAATCTTTCCCTCAGGCTAAATATTACTTTTCCCTTAGGCCAAACATAATCCTTTCCTTTGGCTAATCAAAACCTCACCCTCATGCTAAACAGAAGAAATTAAATTAACCGGTCCGAGCTCAAAGCATAATCACGAATTTGATATATGTTTCCTATTGAGAAAACTCAATACATGCTATAATCAAGGCATACACATAGGTATCCTAGAAAAATTGTCACGAACCAAGTCGGGTCGCCTTCTACTCGACGCCCAACCCGGCCCGCGGCAAGGCCCGAAGGGCGTTCCCGATCCCCACGGGCTGGCACAAGTGCCCGGGTATAAGAATATAGTTTTTGGGAATTATTTACCAGTACAACAACCAGAAAAAACCCACAAGTAAACTGAAATCCGAAAGCAACAATTCAACCAAAGTTTTAAAAAAATAGCCGAAACGAGTCTCAACAAAAAAGAAAACTACGACCCAAACACAACAAACTTCTAAAAGGTGACCAAAAACCAAAGCAGCAACAGTCACCTGGTGGAAGAATACCCCTGTCAGGCCTCCGCCACCCATGCCAAGTCAGATGAGTCAACTAATAACTCGGGCCACCGTGCTCAAAACCTTGGAATTTACCTGCATCAGACATAATCAGATCTACTTACACCCAAAGGTGTAAGTTGGTTGTGAGCAACGCTCAATAGGTTGTCACCAAAGAAAAGATTTCGCACGAAAAGGGTCAGATGACCAAAGCAGTACACAGGTTCAAATTTTAGGGAAAGTAAATAAAAGGAATAACATCTTGATGTAAACCATTTTTTTAAAGGAAGCAAGATAGTTTCGAAATAGGAGAAATGGATTGTTTTTCTTTTTGAATTTGAAAGAAAAGGAAACATTCTTACCCTTTTGAAACCACAGGAGTCACCACGCGACAAGTGATGAGTATATAATCACATAGGAGCAACAAATGTGGGAGAGGCCCTAGGTACTAAAGCCGTGTGGGACCCTAGAACCTCACGTCTCGGTGAACCATACCATACATTTCTCGTGCACTAGCCACCGGAAGGGAAACACCTCCTACCGTAGTGGTCTCTAGTCAACATCAAATGTTTAGTTAGTGTTGTAAGCGTCAATCCCGCTAAGTGAAACTGGGTCGAGGCCGTTCTCGTATCACTAGCACGCTATTCTAGTCTGCCCACCTAATATCCATGCCTCCCCTTTTGTGCTCATTATTCCAAGTTCACCCTACTCATCAAGGTCAAGACACAACCACAACATAGAACCACACAACATGCAAGAGCTATGGAATTCCGAAGATCAAATTAAAGTTTATCAAACCTTTGGAAAACTGGTTTTACATGTTTTAAGAAAATAAAACAACACACCCAACAATGCAGAACCCACTCTGATGCACACTAAGACAGTAACCAGGATCAATTCCAATTGCTGCCTTCGTTCAAAAACCAAGGCACAACACAGTAATAACCCAGAAATATAGACCAACCACTAACAAAGTAAAACCCATGCTCTACTAGTCCAACTGACAACTCATAGAAATAATTAAATAAATAAATGAAGTATTAAATTAATTAACCAGTAGACCAAATGATCAAACACCCAAAGCATGCGAAACCACCTAACTCAACAGGCGCATGAAACGACAAGGCGCGAAACTCCCGTTGCGCAACGACCGCACCGTATTGAGCCGTCAAAAAGGTCCTAAAACAGCAGACCATTAAAGAGGTTCAATAATAATGTTAACATAATAATAATATTAATAATAATAACAATAATAATAATAACGTAAAATAATAATAATAATAGTAGTACTGATAACATAATAATAATAATAGCATAACAATAATCATAGTAATCTTAATAATAATATTATAACAATAATAATAACAATACAATAATATAATAATAATAATAATAGAATAATCATAATAATAACATAATAATAATAAAAATTAGTAACATGATAATATTAACATGATAATAATAATAATAATAACAATATTATAATAATAATAACATAATAATAATGTAATAATAGTAACAATAATAATATAATAATAATGTTGTTATTATTGACATAATAATAATAATAACATAATAATTATTATAGTAATGATATAATAATTAACATATTAATAATAATAACCAAAGACAACATTAATATCTTATTAGATAAGTTAAAATTACAAAATAAAAAAAAGAAAAAAAACAACATGTCGGCGGTCTGCTAGAGGAGGGGCCGAACAGGGGAGGCGGCATGCCGGCTGGGCAGAGGAGGAAGGAGGGCGGGCAGTTGGTCCAGCGCGGGTGCGTGTGGCTGCAGCAGAGGTGTAGCAGGGGCGGCCCGAGGCGGGACAACGGAAGAGGGGAGGCGTGGCCGGTTGCTGGTTGGATAGGGGAGGTGCAATTAGGGAGGGATGCAGGAGCGGCGCAGCAGGGAGATGAGGTGAAGGGGGAGACTAGAGGGTGAGAAGAGAAGAATAAGGAGTGGAAGAAAAGAAGAAGAAAAGGAGGAGAAAGGGGTGCGGTGGTGCGGTGAGTAGGTGAAGAGGAGCGCCGGTTAGGGAGAGGCCGACGGAGCTGCTGGTGAAGGGGGTGCGGCGGTTTGCTGGGAGGGCAAGGCAAACAGGGGGTGCGGCGGGCGAGGGAGGGGGAACCGGGGAGAGAGTGTGGCGGAGAGGGTGAGGGCGCGAGGCAGGTCGGGGCGCGGCTGAGCGGGGAGGACAGGGCCAAGCAGGGAGGGGTGCGCCGGCTGGGGAAGAAGAAATAGGGGAGAGAGAGAGACATGGGGAGGAAGGAAGAGGATAAAAAAAGAAAATAAAATGAAAAAAAGGAGAAGGGTGGTGGCTAGGGTTTCGGGGGGGGGGGGGGAGGAAAACCAAAAAAAATAAAATAAAAATTTGATAACAATGCTATTAATATCATAATACTATTAGAAATAAAAATATTAATAGTAGTAATAATAATAATAATCATAATAATAATAAAAACATAACAATAATAATAAATAATAATAATAATCGCATAGCATAACAATATTAATAATATTAACAATAATAAAAGCATAAAAATAATAAAAATAATAAAAATAATAAAAATAATAATTATAATAATAGTATCAACAATAATAATAATATAAATAATAATAATAAAACTGAAGTTAACATCTGTTATTTGAAACGTCCGCGCAACAGGCACCACGCATTGAAATGGAAAAGCCACATGGATTTGCCCATCCCCTACCCATGCACCGAGCGGCGCAAGGCCCGTACGCACACACCGTTACCACAATGGGCAACCCACACTGGGTTCAGCCCATGATACAACCAAATAATTTAAATAAACAGGCAATTAAATTACAAAATAAAAATTTAAAATTAAACTTGTACCTCAATAAAGTTTGGGCGTGACAATCTCCCCACCATGGAAACTTTCCGCCCTCGGAAAGTCAGCTCAAAGCCTGATTAGAGAATAGAAATGGGTACTCCTGCTCAACCCATGACTTCTGCTCCCAAGTCTCATGCTCATCATTCCCGTGCTGCCAAAGAACACAGACCAGAGGAATGGACTTTCCCTGTAGCACCTTTTCCTGAGAATCCACTATACGCACTGGTCACTCAACCATAGACAAGTCAGACTCTATCTCCAACTCCTCCAAATTCAGCACATGTGACGGGTCGGGGTTGTACTTCTTTAGTTGGGAGACATGAAATACGTCGTGAATTTATGTCAACTGCGAGGGCAAAGCTAACCTGTATGCCACCTTGCCAATCTGTTCAAGAATCTCGAAAGGTCCGACATATCTCGGTGTCAGCTTCCCCTGCTTCCCCAAACGACGGTGACCCAAGTGAGGGGCCACTTTCAGGAACACTCTGTCCCCTACTAAAAACTAAAGATCCCACTGCCTCTGATCTGCATAAGACTTGTGGCGACTCCGAGATGTCAACAACCGTTGCCTAATCAGCATGACCTTCTCAGACGTCTCCTGAACAAGACTCGGTCCCAAGAGCGAGGCCTCTCCTACCTCAGCCCAACACAGAGGAGACCTAAAAGGCCGGACATAGATCACCTCAAAGGGTGCCACTCTGATGGAAGACTAGTAACTGTTATTGTAAGAAAACTCGACCAGTCCCAAATGGCTATCCCATGAGCCTCCAAAATCTAACACACAGGCTCAGAGCTTGTCCTCCAGAATCTGATTCGCCTGCTCCGTCTGGCCATCGGTCTGAGGATGGTATACCGTGATCATCTTAATCTGTGACCCCAAATCCTTCTGGAGACCTCCCCATAACTGAGATGTAAAACGAGGGTCCCTTTTAGAAACAACTGCCAACAACACACTATGAATTCTGACTACCTCCTGAACATACAAGTGGCCCAACACCTCTACCTTCACTATATCTCTGATCAGAATAAAGTGAGCTGACTTGGTCAAGTGGTCAATCACTACCCAGATAGCATTCCTCCCTCAAGGTGTATGAGGCAACCCAATTATGAAGTCCATGGCGACCTTGTCCCACTTCCAGGTAGGAATGGGTAATGGCTGGAGTATGCCAGATAGTCTCTGATGCTTTGCTTTCACTTACTGGAAAGTGTAACATCTGGATACGAAGTCGACTATGTCCCGTCACATACCTGGCCACCAGAATTGACGGCGAACATCGTAATACATCTTGGTGGTACCGGGATGGACGACCCACTGGGATTGGTGGCTATCCTACATCACCACCTTCCGTAGAGACAACGACACTACAACATGACCTTTGAAGCATAGGACCCTCTAGGAAGAAAAAGTCCAATCAGAAGGAGTCTCCCCACCATGAAGAAACTGCATAGATCACTAATATAGCTCATCACCAGGATGCTCCCGCTGAATCAACTCTAGAAGAGCAGGATTCAAGTGGATGCTAGCCACGAAAGTACCTCCACTGTGCTACCTGCTCTCCAAATGCATCTGGGTGAAGAGCCCCATCAAAGTCCACTCATCGCTGGACTTCTTCAACTCCTGCACTGGTACTTTTCTGCTAAAGCATCAGCTACCACATTACCCTTGCCAGGGGTATAGACAATATCAAAATCAAAACCCTGCAGGTACTCAACCCAGCGGCGCTGCCTCAAATTGAGATCCTTTTGAGAGAAAATGTAGGCTAGAATGTTATGGTCAATATAGACCACAAACTTCTCCCCAAAAAGATAGTGGGGCCATGTCTTCAAAGCATGCATCACCGCCGCCAACTCTAAGTCGTGAGTTGGATAGTTCTTCTCATGTGGCCAGAGTTGACGAGAACCATTAGCCACAACATGGTCATCATGCATGAGCAAACATCCCAGGCCCGTACCTGAAGCATCACAATACACCACATAGCCCTTTCCTGACTCTGGTAAGGTCAACACAGGTGCGGTGGTCAACCGCTGCATCAATTCCTCGAAAGATGTCTGGCACTGTAGGCTCCACTCAAACTTCACCCCTTTCCAGGTGAGTGCGGTCATGGGGGAGGCAAGCCGCGAGAAGTCCCGGACAAAGTGCCTGTAATAACCAGCCAAGCCCAGAAAACTCCTGATCTCAAACACATTTCTCGGCTGCTCCCATGACATAACTGCCCTGTTCTTTTTGGGATCCACTGAAACCCCTTGTTCTGAGACAACATGCCCCAGAAACTTCACCTCCCTGGTCCAGAAAGTGCACTTAGAGAGTTTAGAATACAGGCGGTGATCCCGCAAAGTGCCCAAAACAACGCGCAGGTGATGCTCATGCTCCTCCTCAGATCCAGAATAAACCAGGATGTCATCCACGAATACCACGACAAATGAGTCGAGATATTGGTGGAACACCCTATTCATGAGTGCCATAAAAACCGTAGGAGAATTCGTCAGTCTGAAAGGCATGACCATGTACTCGAAGTGACCGTACCTGCTTCGGAAAGCCGTCTTCGGGATATCTTCTTCTCTCACCCTGAGCTAGTGGTATCCCGAACACAAATCAATCTTGGAGAACCACTTTTCCCCCTTCAACTAGTCGAACAAATTGTCAATCCGAGGAAAAGGGTATTTATTCTTGATGGTTACCTTGTTAAATTACCGGTAATCAATGCACAACCGAAGGGTTCCATCGGCCTTCTTCGTGAATAAAACCGGCACGGCCCAAGGAGAGACGCTCGGGCGAATGAATCCTTTGGATTCAAAATCGTCCAGCTGTATATTTAATTCCCACAGTTCGGTGGGGGCCATGCGATATGAGGGAAGAGATATAGGCTGTGTTCTCGATGCCAACTCAATCGAGAACTCCATGTCCTGCTCTGGGGGTAAGCCAGAAAAATCATCTGGGATGACCTCTAGGAACTCATCCAGTAGACGAGGTAACCTGCCTTGTGAAACACCACCATCATCCTCTAGTGCGAGCGATGACAACTGATAAGAAATATTTCCCAACTCAGGGAGTGGAGGTCCCGCGCATCCCGACCGAGGATCCCATTCTCCGTGAAATAACTGGGGAGTCCCATCTGGTGCTGTAAAACTGACTCGGTGCCGATAGCAATCAATGTGCGCCTGGAAGCGCACCAGCCAGTCCATACCGAGGATCACATCAAATAGGTCCATGTCAAGGACCAAGAAATCCCATTCCATCTCAACTCCTGACATAGAGAGTGTGCACGATGGGCACCTAAGGCCCTGCTCCCTCTTTTTCCCCAGCGGTGTTACTAACTCCATAGAAAACGATAACAGCTTGGTTGGCAGGTCCAGAAAATTCACAAAATGAGCAGATATGAAAGAAACTAAAGCACCAGTATCAAATAAAATTGCAGCTATAGAAGATGCAACCAGAATAGTACCTCGAACCGTCAAAGGCCCTACATCAGATCCCGTTGGTGCCTGATCCACAGCATGCAGTTTTCTGGTCCCTTCTTGAGAATGACCGCTCACCTGAGGCTCTGACCGGATCTGGATCTTCCCTGAAGATGATCTAGTCCTACCACCGTGCCCACTAAACCGAGATCATGTCATCCTGGTCACCTCTGACTGAACTAATACCCCTCTGGGAGCCACAGATCTAGCCCCACTCTGGTAAGGGCCTACAGTCCCATAGAAACATTGTAAGTTCCCCATGACTCCACAGCCATAGCAAGGTCTGGGAGGATGTGGACACGCAGGTCGGATGTGCCCTACCTTTCCGCACTGATGGAACATAATGGGCCTCACCTCAGAAGCCTCAGATGATGTCTGCCTGGAGGGATGGCCTGAGCCACCACCACTCCTCTTCCACTGCTCAACACGCTTCCTCTTCTTCTCTGAGGAACTACCGCTGCTAAAGCCTGGCAATAATCTAGAAAACCCCGACTTTCCCTTCTGGTCAATCTCGGCCATACAATCACGATCGACCACCTCATCATAAGTCTTCAGCTTGAATAAGAAAACCTGGGAGTGGATTTCTGGTCGAAGGCCCTTCTCAAACATCCGAGCTTTCAATAATTCGCTCGAAACTATCTCAGGTGCATACTGAACCAGTTCAGTAAAGCGATTCACATACTCCATCACTGTCTGATTCCCCTGAGAAAGCCCCATGAACACCCGAGATCTTGCATAGGCTACGAACTCTGGACAATACTGCTCGTTGAAGATACCCTGGAAATCTTTCCATCTCATGTGCTCATGTTTCCCAGCCGGGACCACTGATTCCCACCATTTATGACTGGAACCCTCCAGCTGAAACAAGGAACACTTCACCCTAACTTCCTCAGGCGTGTCAAAGAAATTGAACATGCATTCTATCTTTTCAAGCCACTTATCTACCTCCTGAGGTTCTGAACCACCTCGGAAAGAAGGAGGTTTTCTCCTTAGAAACTCCTGAGCTCTATCCTTCCTGGAGCCAAATTCTTCCCCTCTAGCTAGAATAAGGGCAGGGGCAGGATTCACCCCTTGTCCCATAGCCTGAACAGCTCGGACCATCACCTCCACCAATCTCTGATCAAGCGGCGCGGGAGAACTCTCTCCGGCTTCCTCTCGTGGGTGCATGGGAGCTCTCCGGGGAGGCATCTTGCTGCACAGGGCAACAGTCATAAAGTGGTAACATCAGTATTACATATCTGAAGAGGAACCAAATTTTTCCAACAGGATAAATAATCATCAACCAACCAAAAATGTAAAAACGACTTCATGTCAGAACTCTACATCCCTACCCGGTGTCCACGTACAGTCTGCAGCCTGCATGTCCCACCTAGAAAATAAGTGAACAAGCACCCTGACAACCCATGGTGACTCAGTATCTGTCACGAGGCGTGCTGGCCGGGCACCCTACTCGCAACATGAATTCTGAGCCCCGACAGACCCAACTCCTGTATAATCCAACTTATCCCAAATAACATAAACCACAAACTAACCTGCCTCCGATACCATTTTGTCATGAACCAGCTCGGGTCGCCATCCACTCGACGCCCGACCCGGCCCGTGGCAAGGCCCGAAGGGCGTTCCCGATCCCCACGGGCTGGCACAAGTGCCCGGGTATAAGTTTATAGTTTTTGGGAACACTTTACCCGTACAACAACCAGAAACAACCCACAAGTAAACTGAAATATGAATGCAAAATTTCAACCACAGGTTTAACAAAATACCCGAAATGAGTCTCAAAAAAAAGTAAACTACGACCCAAACACAACCAACTGCCAAAAGGTGACCAAAAACCAAAGCAGCAACAATCACCTGGTGGAAGAATACCCCTGTCAGGCCTCCGCCACCCACGCCAAGTCAGATGAGTAAACTAACAACTCGGGCCACCGTGCTCAAAACCTTGGCATTTACCTACATCAGACATAATCAGATCTACTTGCACCCAAAGGTGTATGTAGGGTGTGAGTAATGCTCAATAGGATGGCACCAAAGAAAAGATTTCGCACGAAAAGGGTCAGATGACGAAAGCAGCACGCAGGTTCAAATTTTAGGGAAATTTAATAAATGCACTAACATCTTGATGTAAACAGTTTTTTTAAAGGAAGATAGTTTCGAAATAGGAAAAAGGGATTGTTTTTCTTTTTGAATTTGAATGAAAAGGAAACATTCTTACCCTTTTGAAACCACAGGAGTCACCAAGCGACCAGTGATGAGTATATAATCGCACAGGAGCAACAAAAGTGGGATAGGTCCTTGGTACTAAAGCCGTGTGGGACCATATAACCTCACGTCTCGGTGAACCATACCATACATTTCTCGTGCATGAGCCACCGAAAGGGAAACACCTCCTACCTTACTGGTCTCCAGTCAACATAAAATGTTTAGTTAGTGTTGTAATCATCAATCCCGCTAAGTGAAACTGGGCCGAGGCCTCTCCCGTATCACTAGAAAGCTAGTCTAGTCCGCCCACCTAATACCCAGGCTTCCCCTTTTGTGCTCATTATTCCATGTTCACCCTACTCATCAAGGTCAAGACACAATCACAACATAGAACCACACAACATGCAAGAGCTACGGAATTCCGAAGATCAAATTAATGTTTATCAAACCATTGGAAAACTGGTTTTACATGTTTTAATAAAATAAAACAACACACCCAACAGTGCAGAACCCACTCTGATGCACACTAAGACAGTAACTAGGATCAATTCCAATTTCTGCCTTCGTTCAAAAACCAAGGCACAACAGAGTAATAACCCAGCAATCTAGACCAGCCACTAACAAAGTAAAACCCATGCTCTACCAGTCCAACTGACAACTCATAGCAGTAATTAAATAAATAAAAGAAGGATGAAATTAATTAACCAGCAGACCAAATGATCAAACACCCAAAGCATGCGAAACCACATACCTCAACAGGCACGTGAAACGACACGGCGCGAAACTCCCGTTGCGCAACGACCGCACCGTATTGAGACATCAAAAAGGTCCTAAAATAGCATACTGTTAAACAAGTTCAATAATAATTTTAACATAATAATAATAGTAATAATAATAACAATAATAATAATAATGTAAAAATAATAAAAATAATAGTACCGATAACATAATCATAATAATAATAGCATAACAATAATCATAGTAATCTTAATAATAATATTATAACAATAATAATAACAATACAATAATATAATAATAATAATAATAGAATAATAATAATAATAACATAATAATAATAAAAATTAGTAACAAAATAATATTAACATGATAATAATAATAATAATAACAATATTTTAATAATAATAATAACATAATAATAATGTAATAATAGTAAAAATAATAATATAATAATAATGTTATTATTATTGACATAATAATAATAATAATAACATATTAATTATTATAGTAATGATATAATAATTAACATATTAATAATAATAACCATAGAAAACATTAATATCTTATTAGATAAGTTAAAATAATAAAATAAAATAAATAAATAAAAAGAAAAAAAACAACCTGTTGGCGGTCTGCTGGAGGAGGAGACGAACAGGGGAGGCGGCGCGCCGGCTCGGTGAAGGAGGAACGAGGGCGGGCAGCTGGTCCGACGCGAGTGTGGGTGGCTATAGCAGAGGTGCAGTAGGGGCGGCCTGAGGCGGGATAGCGGAAGAGGGGAGGCGCGGCTGGCTGCTGGTTGGACAGGGGAGGCGCGATCGGGGAGGGATGCAGGAGTGGCGCAGCAGGGAGATGAGGTGAAGGGGGAGACCAGTGGGTGAGAAGAGAAGAAGAAGGAGAGGAAGAAAAGAAGAAGAAAAGGAGGAGAAAGGGGTGTGGTGGTACGGTGAGCAGGAGAAGAGGAGCGCGGGTTAGGGAGAGGCCAGCAGAGTTGCTGGTGAAGGGGGTGCAAAGGTCTGCTGGGAGGGCGTGGCGAACAGGGGGTGCGGCGGGTGAGGAAGGGGGAACCGGGGAGAGAGTGCGGCGGAGAGGGTGAGGGCGCGAGGCTGGTCGGGGAACGACTGAGCGGGGAGGACGGGGCCAAGCAGGGAGGGGTGCACCGGCTGGGGAAGAAGAAATAGGGGAGAGAGAGTGACGTGGGGAGGAAGGAAGAGGATAAAAAAAAGAAAATAAAATGAAAAAAGGAGAAGGGTGGCGATTAGGGTTTCGGGGGGGGGGGAACCAAAAAAAAATGATAACAATGTTATTAATATCATAATACTTTTAGAAATAAAAATATTAATAGTAGTAGTAATAATAATAATCATAATAATAATAACATAACAATAATAAGAAATAATAATAATAATCGCATAGCATAAGAATATTAATAATATTAACAATAATAAAGGCATAATAATAATAATAATAATAATAATAATAGTATCAACAATAATAATAATATAAATAATAATAATAAAACTGAAGTTAACATCTGTTATTTGAAACGTCCGCGCAACGGGCACCGTGCGTTGAAATGGGAAAGACGCATGGCTTTGCCCATCCCCTGCCCTTGCGCTGAGCGGCGCAAGGCCCGCGCGTGCACACCATTACCATAATGAGCAACCCACACCAGGTTCAGCCCATGATACAACCAAATAATTTAAATAAACAGGCAATTAATTTAGGAAATAAAAATTTAAAATTAAACTTGTACCTCAATAAAGTCCGGGCGTGACACAAATAGCTAAACAAGGGAACTACACCCTTGAGGATGCCCTGTATCAATGCAACGATCCCAAACAGAAGTTTATACTTATTCAGTAGATTACCTATGACATTCTAGGTATTTTAATAGCCAAAGTCTCATCCACACAACACCCCAAATAAGACCCCATGTCACAATACTACACAAAATCCACTCAACAGTTGGAATTAAACACAAGACCACCTAACTCGATCTTCTCTGGTCGATATACTTGAAATACATCTCCTAAAACGACCAAGAACGGTTTAGATCAAAGATAAAATATTACACGTTCAAACCTAAATAACATCCATTAGGGAAAGAATTGGAAGGAATGAATCAATAAGAGGGAAGACCATACCCACACGGTTCAAATGAGATCGACGACAGAAGAATTAGAGTCCCACTGAGAAATCATGACCTCTTCCATGTCTCGGCCTCCTCTCCCGCTACACTTGGTGAGTTCTCTGCCTCCTCTACCGAATGAGGAGGATACTACATGTTTTTAATGAAAAAAACAACTACATGGAATGTAATTCTAAGTACACGGTGTGTACTATTTTTTAACTATTCCTTTGTCATTACCTTCCACTACCTCACTGTTCATCTGCCGACTGATTACATGGTGGGCAATACTAAGTACATGTTGTGTAGTTATTATTTACACCAGTAATCACCAAAAATTCTACACAACCTGTGTTCTCATCCCACACAGCCAAAGTACGCAGCCTGTGTACAATAGTATACAGCGTGTACCCATAAATTTTGGGGTTTTCTCACATTTCCCTTGTTTTCTCAAAAACACTCAAGGAAAAGGAAAAGAAGATACTCGTACATCAAAAATAAAAACTAGGTTCTTACAAAATTCTCCCCTTAAAAAATAATTCATCCCTGAATTTCCCCACTAAGGGTGGAGAAGATAAATTTGAGAACAATTCTTTCCACTGAGCATGCACATCAGTCTCCCACTCTCAGGTTTCGTCCAGCACTCAGCCATGCTGCCATAGCACCCGTACAAGAGGAACTGACTGGCCTCAGAGACCCTTTGTCCTCCTATCAATAATATGAATCAGATGGTACTCAAAGGATGCATCAACCTGAAGTTCAAACTCCTCAGGCTGAAAAACTTGAGACGAGTCTAATTAATAACGGCACAGCTGAGATACGTGGAAGACCTCATGCATGTCCTGGTAACTATGTGGTAACTGCTACCGATAGGAAACCATCCCAACTCCCTCAAGAATCTCAAATGTCCCTACATAACTCAGTTAAGGTTTACCCTATCTATTAATACTTCTATGTCCCATCATCGGTAAAATATGCAAGGAAACATGATCCCTAATCACAAACTCCAAGGGTCATCTGGGGCGATCAGCATAAGATTTTTAATGAGACTGTGCAGTATCCATCTGCTTTTGAATAAACTAGACATGCTCTGATGTCTCCTGCACGAGATGTGGTCCATGTAAATCTACCTCACCTACCACTAACCAACACAAGGGTGATCAGCATGGCCTTCCATATATTTCCTCATAAGGTGGAATATCAATAGTTTCCTGAAAGATATTATTGTAGGAATATTCAACTAGTGGTATGTGCTTCTCCCAAAATACTCCGAAGTTCAAGACGCATGCACAAAGCATGTCTTCTAGCACCTGTAGTGTACACTCTGACTGGCCATTGGTCTGAGGGTGGTAAGTTGTGCTCAAAATCACCTATGTACCTAGTGCCCTATGAAAACTGTGCTTGAAACGAGGGGTAAAATGAGCATCCCATATCTGAAATGATAGAACGAGGGACCCCATGAAGTATTAATAACTCTTGGATATACAACTTTCTGAGCTCATCAACAACGAAGGTCTCCTTGATCGACAAAAAGTGATCTACCTTAATAAGTCGGTCCACAACAACCCATATGACATCATTGCCTCGAGATCACCTCAGAAACCTAGTCATTATGACCATCACGACATCATCCCATTTACAATCCAAAATGTGTAATGGTTGTGACAGTATGGCTGGACTCTAATGCTCGACCTTCATTTGTTGACATGTGGAACATCTCATAACAAAACCAGCTACCTCTATTTTCATACTCATCCACCAATACTAAAATTTCAAGTCACGGTACATTTTGGTAACTCCAGGATGCACTTCCAAAGCTGAAGCATGAAACTCCTACATCAAATCCTTGCATATAACCCCTAGAACCCACACTCGCCCATGGATACTAAGTACCTCATCATCTTCAATCATCCAACCAGGAGGAGGTTCCTCACTTTCCACCGACTCTCGTGGTACTAGGCCTTCTGAATCTGATAGTTGTATCATCCTAATTCTATCTAGGAGAGTGGTAGTCATAGCTAAGGATGAAATATAGGTTCAACTAGACTATTTTGCACCTCCAAATGCATCTCAGAGAACAATTACATAAGTTTACACTCACCAATGGCCTCCTACACTGCATGTATATGAGTCCTACTTAGTGCACCGGCTACTGCGTTACCCATACCAGGTGTATAGGCAAGCTCAATGTCGAAGGAATAAAGGTATTCACTCCACATTCACTGCCTCAAATTTGTGTCACGCTGGGTAAAGATGTATTTTAGACATTTTAATTCCGTAAACACCACACAATGTTCTCCCAATAGATAATATCTTCAACAATGTAACACATTAGCAACTACAGCCAACTCAAGATCATGTGTCGGGTAATTCCTCTCATGTGCCCTCAACTGCCAAGACCCATACACAACTACTCGATCTCCATGCATCAACACTACTTCCTTACCAATAACTGATGCATCATAGTAAACTGTATGGCTCTTCCCTTTCATTGGAAGTATCAGGACTGGTGTGATGTTAACCTTCCCTTCAACTTCTGAATGGCTGTCTTGAATGCTTTTGACCAAATCAACATCATACCCTTCTTAGTTAAAACCATCAACGACACTGATAAATGGGAGAATTCCTATATAACGCACCTATAGTAACCATCCAACCCCAATAAACTCTGTATTTCAAACACGTTATTAGGCTTTCCCCAGGAATATACTTCTCTCACTTTCTCTGGGTCTACCGCAACTCCTGCCTCTAAGATAATATGACCTAGTAAATGAATCTGGTCCATCCAAAAGTGTCACTTTAAGAGCTTAGTATATAACTGATTCTCTCTCAGTGTACTCTGTACGATCTCAAGATGGGTGGCATGGTTGTGTTGAGTGTGAGAGTACACCAAGATATCACCCATGAACACTACCACAAAATAATATAAATATGGGTGGAACAAACAGTTTATCAGAGCCATGAAAACTAATAGAGTGTTTGCACATCTGAACGGCATGAACATGTAATCATATAGACCATATCTACATCAAAAGGCTATAAGCAGTATGTCTGATGGTCTAACGTTCAACTGATGATATCTGGATCTCTAGTCAATCTTCGGGAACCCTCATGCTCCTCGAAGATGAAAAAAAAGACCATAAATCCTCAGTAAGGTATATTGGTTCTTAGTAGACAACTGATTTAGTTTCAGATAATCCATGCAGAGTCATAGGGGACCATCCGCCTTCATAGAGAAAGGATAGGTGAACCCTAGAGAGAAATGATGGGTCGGATAAAACCCTTGTCTTGTAACTCATATAACTACCTCTTTAGCTCATTACATTCTGATGTAGCCATCCTATAATGAGGAATGGACACCAGTGCTGCTCCTAGAATAAGCTCAATAGAGAAATCCTCTTCTCTCTATGGACGTAGACCTAAAATTAGCCGAGGAAGACAACCCTGAAACAATTAACCAATGGAGGTAAATACTTTTGAAAAGTTATTTAGTGATCTAGATATGAACTCACAATCTAGGCTATCACTCCACCAAACCAACGATGCTCGGGTCCATCTCGGATTGCTTGGATATTCCATTTTACCTTGAATAGAAACTTTCCACCATGTAGTGACGTGAAACTCACCCTGCGATGATAGAAATATACAAAGGCTCGAAAGGGTACCGACCAGTCCATCCTGAGAATTACATCATAGCCCGTTATCTCTAAGACATAGAGGTCCCAAAGAAAGTGACACCCACCAACCTCTAGGGGGAACTCCTTGCACTGACACACACCTGCCGTTGTAATTCCCAACAGAGTGTCTAGTATGATGATATCAGAAGAAGAAGAAACACATAGCCCAAGGTTCTCCACAATAGGAACATATAAAAATCTATGTGTAGAACCATTATTGAACATTAAAAAAGATAAAATAGAAGCAACTAGAATATTATCTCTAACAGTGGAAGTTATGAGATCCTTCTCCTATAGGGTCTATTTCACTACATATGTCTACCCAGTGTTGCGGCCCTGCGACAGAGCCTAGCTACCCTGAGTTTACCCGCCCTGTTTTCTCTGAGATCCTGCTGTCTGGCTACCATGACCACGATCACCTCTTCGGCCTGAGCATTCAGACATATTCCAATTTTCATACTGTTAAGAAACTGATGGCCTTTATTCTACACGTTAATATGCACAGAATCCCTCTCACTAGTCACAAGTGGAAACTCCATGCAAAAACACTGAGGATGACCCATCTTGTCGCATGCCCGACATTCCATTGGGTCATGTGGACACTGAGGTCTCTTGTTCCCCTCTACACCACAATGATAGCACATTATCTGGACACCTGAAGAATTATTCCTTCTAGTAAAGCCACCATGAGAGAAATATATCTTCCTCATCCTCTTTATATTAAAAATAGTACCAAATACTGGTGCCGAACTGCCCAGGTCCGTACCACTAGCTTCCTGCAGGTTCTGCTCAGTAATCAATGCCTGGTTCACAATAGCACGTACTGTAGGCAACCTGAAAAGATTCACCAGCACTCAGATGTCATATCAAAGACTATCATCAAAGCTTCTAGGCATAAACATCTCATCACCCACAAGAAGAGGTGAAAAATGTAGTAGCTCGGTGAAGCGGCCAGAATAGTCAATCCATGACCTAGCACCCTGCTGCAGATTCATGAACTCCCGAGCTCGATCTTCCCTTAGTGTCTATAGAATGAAAAATTCATTGAAGACTGCCTAAAAATATTCCCACGCCATGTCTCGGTGATTCTATGTCTGGGTGGTCACATCCCTCCATCTCTAGGCAGAATCTTGTAGCATGTACGTAGCGAGCTTGACCCTCCTCCGATGAGGTGTCTCCATATGCTCGAAGATAATTTGCAAATAACACATCCATGAATCTACAGCCTGTGGTCCTCCATCTCTTGAAAACATAGGTGGATGTTGCTCCTAGAATATACGTGTTAGCTCTGCCATAGATGTGGTAACCTGTGGTTCTCCTTTAAAGGTCGACATGAACCGCATGAAGCATTATTAGAACTGTGCATCCATGCCTACATCTGGTACAATGGTTGGCGCTGCATCTGGAACTGCTGTAGGATCCATCAGTAGTCCATGCCCTACCATCTCTTGAGTATAATCATTGCCACTCCCTTGGAGAACAACTCATGGTCATGTCGGTGACATGACTCTACAAGGTAAAATACATGCCTTAGTTTAATTTATTATCGTGGTTTTTTTGTCCGGTTATGAGTGCCAATGAAAAAAATGGGAAATATTCAGAAGAACTGGCAAAAAAAAAAAGACTATACGATGTGTATAAGGACTACACGGCGTGTACCCTTAAACCCTTACATTGTCGTGTTCTGATCCCGGCATGGGCATGTCTCAACCATAGGTACATGGCGTGTTACACCCGCACACGGCGTGTACACCACCTTGTTTCCCCAGCCACACGGTCAAGTACACATAGTCTCTAACTAGTCAAGACGACACGGTGTGTCCTACAGGTACACAACATGAACTAGAAAGGTAACATTGACCCGTGTTGTTAGTTAAATATCTGGACTACAAGATTATACTACATGGAGTGTTATATAACTGACGCGGCATTTATCACTTAAGTTTTCTACATCTATGTTTATTAGTCACACGACATACACAGGGTCAATACTACACATAATTTACAACCAGTACAAAGAGTTTTCCCTCAAAAATTCTCTATCCCGTGTATCTACCCACCCGGCCTATGACACGGTTAGATACTACATGACATGTGCATAAGGTACACGGAATGTACATTAATAAAAATAGTTTCTTACTGAACAGAAGAACACATGGCATGTAGTCAAAACAACATGGTGTGTATTCAAGGTTTTTCAAGACAGTAAGCTTTAGAAACTACTCTGGAGCCCAGAAAAACACCGAATCTAACACCAATGTTTCAAATTCTGATCTGTGAGGGCCCATACTCCACGCGAATCAAAACATGGATTCTTATACATGATCTATCATGGTAAACTAGTCAATGATTCACCAAATTTCGATCAATGAGGGCCCATAACACCTTAAGAACCAAATATTGGTGTTCATTATATCAAAACCATAATCAATCAATACCTTATCAAACAACAGATATTTTTATAAAGAAACCTATCAAAAAATCATGCATTTTTAGCACAACATTTATCACAAAAACATGTGACTTCTAATTCACCAACACGGCATGAAAACTATGCATGACAGGTGATTCTAACATCTACATAAATGATGCATGAGAGGGCATACCCTCATCTCATCAGGTTGCAACTAAATAGAACACAAGTATATAAATATATAAATAAGACACAAAAAGTGTGTCACCCACTATGAAAATAAAATCAAATGTAATAATAATAACATAAAATCAAAATTTAAATCGAGGAAATCTGGCCTTTACCTGTACATGGGGTTCTTACTCCCAGATACAGTTTATTACCAAATCCCTTAACAATCTATATCTTTCCTTTTTCACCAAGTAATAAAATAACCTAGAGAAAAGAAACACCACTGATACCACTTTGTAACATCTCAGATCCTAGTGCCACAAAATGGGTTCCCCGAACCTGGTTGGTCACATAACCTCCAGCACATTTCCCCAAACGACGGAGGCTGCTAACTAGAAATGAGGTCCTAGTACTGATATTGGGGAAACTATTACCTCATTTTTCAAAGTGAAGCGCAGTGGAACAAACTATAAACATACAAAAGTCGAAGGAGTAAACAATATAGTCCTGAAATGGAAAAAAACTGAAGTAAAAGATAACCAGAAGTCATAGATATTTTGATGAAACAAATATATAATTCTAAGAAAGCAACCAAAACAGGACATAGTGCAATCTGATACAATACAACACAAGGTATAAAGTATAGCAAAACAAAACCAAGCAGTGAAATAAGAACACAACATCATCACAATCCTAAGCTCGGTACCATGCTCTGATACTCCTCTACAACAATCATTCACCTATGTAGGGACCCTAGACCTTATTGACACCTACAACAATATAATCTATTGGGGCCCAAGACATGACCAAAACAGAAAGTGAGAAATAAAACCTAGTATGTAACATCCGAAGGCCCATGCCAAACTGTTAGTGAAATGTGAAACAACAGTGTGCAATAATAAAATTCAGTAAACTAAGAAGTACTCAAAATGTAACACCCCAAGCTTCCACGATACGTTTCTCCTTCAATAATGCAATAGCTTGCATTGTATGCAAGTTCGAGATTCTAACACACCACGACAATCAAAATAGCCATTATGAATAGTAATACCTACTTTTTAAAATTATATAAATTTTATATTTCAAAATGGACTTCATTTTTTTATTCGTAATATCGAAATTATCCTAAGTTTAATTTTTTGTAATTTTCTGTGAACTTCCATTTTTTTATGAATAGTGAAAAATACTTAAAACAAATTTTTTTTAATAAAAATAATTTATAGTGATAAATTATACTATTGAGTGGTTTTAAATTATAATTAGAATATATTTTTACCATTTTATCCAATGGTGTTCATTAGAATTAATTTCACTTTGAAATTGGACATAAACAATTGTCAATCATTTGATATATATTGTTTCTTAAAAACATGCTATTTGTAGTGACAATGGGAATTAATTATAAAATTAATTAATGAAACTTATATGTTTGTAATTTTGTAAAATATGCATCATTTTTTAATTTGGAATATCAATTATAGCTTAGGGTGAAATTTTGGCATTGTTCTGAAAAACTTCAATTTTTTATGAAGAGTAAAACCACTATGTGGTAGTCAAAAAACTGATTTTTCATTTAAATGAAACATTACCACTTATGTGATTTGGTTTTCAAAAATACGACATCCATGGTTTTCATTAGGAAGTAAAATGTGGTTCAATGGGATTAAAATAATTTTTGGTGAATAGTAACTTTTAAGTTTAATAAATCGCGATTAAAGTTAATTAGTGAAATTTAAGGTAAAAATGATATTATAAAAATATGAAAATACCTTTACACTTGTCCTAACCCTATTGGATGAGTAATGGACGACCCATACAATCCATGGGTAAAATTGAGGACCCCATGGAGCCACTTTGGTATGAAAATGACATTAAAAACGTTTTATTTAATGTTGAAATAAAAATGTCACAAACATGAGTTGTTTTATAAAAACAATTTTTAAATGGGGTTATTAAAGTCATATTCTTTACTATAAATATTCATTAGAAATATAAAAAGATTTCCTAAATCATGATAATTTTTTTTATAATTTTTAGACATTAACTAAATTAAATTATTTATCACACCATGATGATGCACCGATTACCTCATTAATTAACGATTTAAATAAAATAAAATAATAATGTAAAATCTAAGACTTACACTTGTATAAAACCTATTGAATCAGTATATTTAGAACCATTATCACCTTATACTCTAAATATATTAGTGTGGGACCTTTAAAATCTGAAACCCATTATATAATAAAGTAACATTTCATGGCTTTCCAAGAGTGCCCCTCCTCTCCTCTTATAAAAGGCCCCCACCACTACCACATTATTCACACCATAAAAGCCTTTTGGCTCGGCCAAACTCTGCCCAAATACTCTCTCAAATTCCCTCTATTACTCCTAGAAGCCTCAATTTGGGCATAATTCTTCCCAAGGAAGCCTTTGGATCAAATCAAAAAGAGTTACCCGATTTTAATGTAATGTCTTCTTTTATGTTCTTTTGTTTTATTTTGCTTCTCCAACCCCCTAAAATATTTTTATTACTTTATTTTATAAAAAAACCAGTATATACAATATACTAGGATGTTGTTATGATAAGTATTTGATTTAAACTTACACACACCTTCGTCTAATGGTTAAAGAACATACTGTTTCTGTGGGTGGAGAAATACTGCCTCACGAAACGATGATTGTTCAATATTCTTTTAGCACCTCTAATGGTGGCCATTTTGATGAAACTATTTTCATATATGATATATATGTTATGTTTATGTTTTCCTTATGCTTATTTATTTCTCATTTATGTCATACCTTTATGATTTCCATTATGGGTAAACGCGATAATTTCATTTTAGGAAGTGCGGTCTACATCCCCCTCAAAGTGATTTGAATCGTTAATGCCATATGTGGGACATATAAAGTATGGAGTAAAGGATATTATATATTATATTATAATGGAATTATAATATATCTTTATATCATTGTGATTTCATTCCATTAAAAACGAAATAGAAATGAATGTAGCATTCATGCGTACGTACGACTTACCATCTCCATGAACGGTGCATTTCATTTCTTAGCTCTAAATGTTATGTAATATTATAAATGAATGTATATACTGGATATATATTATATATATGATATCTAAATCATGAATATAATTCTAGATATAATGGATATTCTACCACATAAACAACTTGTAATTATGAGAAGTTTATTGTTGACTCAAGTACCAAAGATCGACAAAATGACAGTTATTAACTTAAATGACTACATAATTTTCGTAAAATTTTAATAAGTTATATAAAAGAGATAATGAACTTGAAAAAGGTTCTTAAGAAAGTAGAAATTAAGTCTAGTTTATTATTCAGGAGGTTAAAGAATGGTTGAGTCAAGACGGACACGAGGTAAGGGAATTTCTTAACCCAATTTCTATTCTTTGGGTTAAGCTCCTACTTTCAAAATTATGTCATGATATTATTATGTACTATCTTGTATTTATAGTTCCTTTATGTGTACATATGGTGAATACACATAATATATCCTTTTCATTTAAAAATATGATCTTTGTAAGGGACTTCGTCTCAATCTCCATTCATTGAGGCATATTTTGTTTTATACACAAATTTCTTTTATACGGTGTATAAACCCCTTTGACTTTTACATTTATTCAAAAGGAATCTTTTTATATGAAGCGTTTTACTAAATGAAAAAAAGGAATGTTTTTCTTGTTGTACGTATGCGGCGACAATGACTTCTCCGCTGCCGTGACCATTATTTGAGTTTCCGCTTCCTCTACAAGCCATAACTTTTTTTAAATGAAAATAAATACCAAGATTTAATTTTCTTTTATTTTGGTATTGAAAATGGTTTTGAAAGTGTTTTTATTATATCAATGTGTTGTATTGATATCTTGTGATTGAAATGTGGAAATTTTATGTTTACTTTATACATGTTTTATGTGATATGATTATGTTATGGTTTATGATATGTTTAAACCTGTTCATATGAGGAATGATTTGGACTTAATAAGTGACGGGTGGAGCCCGCTATAGCTCCTCGATGCATCGGTAGGTCTCCTGAGACAAACTAGTGTCTTGGCATGAGGCCTTGACAAAATCTTATTTGTGGTCTTGGCACGAGGCCTTGGCTACGTGGTTATGATAGTCTGGCATTATGCATTCCATCATTATGAAAGTGGATATTGATATTGCATGTGATTATTCAACCATTAGAATATCCATGTGAATAAGTAAATGGAATTATCTCATTTTACTTTTGCCATATTATGTTGAAGTTCATGTTTAAAAGGCTTATATTTTAGTTATACATTGCCTTAAATGTTTATGTTTATTTATAAAAGCTTCCGCTATATTGTTATCCTTACTAAGCATCTGAGCTCACCCCTTCCAATGTTTTAATTTTTCCAGGATGTGAAGAAGTATATTATGAATGACCTGCAGGGATAGTATGAAGGGATATGAAGACAAGATTTTGTTGTATTTTTGTTTTACTTTATGTTGTAATGTACGACTTATGAATGTATCTAGTGTTTCCAAGGATACTAAACTAATTAGTCTTTTGAGACTTGATCATTTGTGATCAGGCCAATGTTACGAAGTAATGCACCGACTCTGGGTAGCTGGGGTTGAGGCGTTACAAAAAAGTAACCATCCCTAACAGTTACATTGTCATTTTCATAATTATTTAACAATTAAATATAATTGAATTATGAGTTTCTTCGAGACTTGACCTCAACCAACAATCTCTAATACTAGTGCCATAATAGATACCACAAAAAACTATCTAACAAGTAAAATATATTAATAATACCAAGCCTATGCTTTATCTTGGTAGGTAAAATATAAGAAATCATCACAAAAATTATTCAAAGTATCCATTTCCCTCAGACATGTAAATCCTTACCCTCTGGAAAACTGAAACAAAACCCTCATTTGACTACCCTCAGGCATAATGATTATTTCCCCCGGCATAAGAACCGTTTCCCTTAGGCTAAAAAAAACCTTGAACTTAGGCTAAACATAATCTTTCCATCAAGCTAAACAGAACCTTGGCCCTGGGATAATCAAAATCTATCCCTCGGGATAAACAGAACCTTTCCCTCAGGCTAAACAGAACCTTTCCCCCATCCCAAATAGAATCTTTCCCTCTGTCTAATAAAAACCTCTCCCTCGGGCTAAACAAAAGAAAATCAATTAGCCAAGACGATCCCAAAGAAAAATTAATTATTTGATATATGTTTCCTCTTTAGAAAACTCAAAACTTTATATAATCATGGCATACCCATGGGTATACTGGCCAGACAGCTAAACAGGGGAACCACACCCTGGGGGTGGCCCTGGATCAGAGCAACGATCCCAAACATCAGTTTATACTTATTCAGTAGATTACCTATGAAATTATAGGTATCTCAACATCCAAAGTCTCATCCACACGACACCCCAAACATGGTCTCATGGCACAATGGTATAAAAAAATCAACTCTAAAGTTGTAATTAAACACAATACCAAATACTTTGATTTTCTATCATCGATATACGTGAAAGGATACTCCCAAAACAACCAATAATGACATAGATCTGAGATAAATGATTACCCATTCAAACCTAAATAACTTCCCTTAGGGAATGGATTGTAAGGAAATATTCCTGAAGAGGGAACACCTTACCCACCCGATTGAAATGAGATCGACGTTGGAAGAATTAGAATACCTGTGAGCAATCAGGAGCTCCTCCAAGTCTTAGACTCCTCTCCCATTTCTCCTAGTGAGTTCTCTTCCTCCTCTGCTGAATGAGGAGGTCATTTTTTGTTTTTATTGAAAAAAATAACTACATAGCATGTACATGAAAGTACACACCGTGTATTTATTTTTTAAATGTTCTTTTGGCGGAAAATTTCCACCGCCACACTATTTATCTACCGAAAGATTACACAGTGTGTAATAATAAGTACATGGTGTGTAGTTAGTCTTTACCCCCTTAATCAGCATCATGTCTACATGCCCTGTGTTCTCATCTCACATAGCTAAAGTACACGGCGTGTGTACAAAAGTACATGACATGTACCCACAAATGTTTTTATTTTTCCAACATTTCTATTGTTTTCTAAAAATCTCTTAAAGAAAAAGAAAAATACCAAACATGTATGTCAAGAATAAGAATTGAGTTTTTACGATTTTGATCACTTATTAATTTTGCTGTCATTAAATATCTGTTGAAACATTCATGTTTTTTATCATTATAAATTTATTTTATATTAAATATTCATATAATTGGTATCAAGGATATGATTATTATTATAACCATATCCCATTTCTATATATGGGTTATTATTATTAAATATATCTAATTCACTAAAGAACACTTATATTTTATGAATTGAATATATAATTAAATATATGAGGAATGTATGGGAAATGCAGTATAGGGTGTGAATTTGTTATAGATAGGCACTAAACGCATCATCATGTATCATGAGAAAAACTTGTTGGTTAGCCTTATTTAAATGTATTTTTGGTGTATGTGTACCCATAGTTTGAACAATCTTGGTTCAAGGCCTTAGAGTTAGATATATCATAATGTATGGGACCATGAAATCCAATTATATGAATTTCCATCATTGATAAATGATTTTTTATTATACATGTGATTATCTCATTTGATAATATCCATTGATGAATTTCAGGTTTCAATTATTGATTTAATGTAATTTGTTTTAGTTATATTAAATTTTGTGTTGATTATTACTTATTGATTATTGATTACATATCGTATATGTAAATCTTTCAATTAATCAGATGTTACCCTTCATTTGTATTATTTTTCCTTGGATATAAGATGGATATAATGAATAAAATCAAGGAAAATGAATTCTTTTATGACATTTGTTTTATATTTTCAATGTTATATGATAATCAAATATGTAATGAGTTCTTCTAGATAACTATACTAATCAGTCCTTCAGAATGAGATCAATTTTATATTATATGAATGTAATAATGTAACGACCCAAAATATTGAATAATTTTTGTTTCCTAAATTTGTGTAATATTTTATTTTTTACTCAACAAAAAATATATCCATTTACTAATGAAGTGCATATAATTTAAATGAGACCATTGGGTTTTGACTACTATATGACTATTGGTCAATATGAATTGTGGAAAATATACTCATAATGTTATGATTCTTTTTTTTATAAATACATATGATCCTAGTTAATAAATATAGGAAGAAGAGTCGATGGCCTCATCAAGTAGACTTGGGACATACAAAGCCCATTTTTTGGAACGCAGGAAGGAGGTAGGATCGCTATTCTTCACTCCGAACCAATCCCAATTCGAACATCAACATGTTAAGAGTGAATAGAATCACTTACGGGGGAAGTCAAAGTTGATGGAAATCACAACTTGTGAATGGTTGTTTGAGCCACCCCATGAATATATCACCATTTCACACCTTACTATTAGGCTCTATGTGGGAATTATATGGGGTTATGTAATGTGGCCTTCATTATTTTGTGGAATCCCTCCGTATAAATTGTATTTATATTTCATCATTCCTCTTTTAAATATTATACGTTTAATTAAAACAAATTTGATAAATTGATTTTAGAAGTAAAAAATTGTTCTTTTCAATGATTTTTCATACATAGAGAATTATTGTTGTAAAATAAACATCATTTTTTAATTTAAAATGTCAAAATTAACCTTGGATGAATTTTTAGAAGTTTTCTATGAAGTTTCAATTTAATGAACAGTATTTTATGAATAGTGTATTTTTATGAATTGTATTTTATGAATAGTGTTTTTTGATGAATAATAAAAAATGTTTTATTTTTAATTAATTATTTCTGAGAAATTATTTTCAAAAAACAGACATACACTGTTGTAATCAAGTTGAAAAATGTTATTCAATAAGATCAAAATTATTTTTTTGGTGGATAATAACTTTACCATTTGGAATAGTAATTTTTCCCTTATGAATGGTAATTGTACCAATGGAATAGTTAAATCACTTAAGGGGGTATAAATATGTTATGGTCATCTTAAGTGGTAATGTGATGTAATTATATCGTAGTAAAGTAAATAAATGTTTTCAAACTTATTACTCAAGTATTATTATTTTACTTATTTAATTTAATTTAAAAATAAATTATTTATTTAAAAATGGAGTCCGCTTTAGGATTTTACACATAAAAAAAATGTTTACTGTGATTTTTTTTGGATTTTTCTAAAATAGTTGAATTTTCAGTTAATAATAAAAAATACAGTTTTGAGTTTTGGTCTATTAAATGTGATAATTAATGATGTAATCATGATTTAATAATTCTATTAGACTTGTGTACAATAATATATGTTATGAGGTTTCCCATCTGTCTAATACAATTGGAATACACCATGGGAAAGCCCATAGTTTTGAAACTACCACTAAAGAGGTGTCCCTTGAAATTAATAAAATTTTCTCTCTTTTTTTAAATAAATACCAACCCATTCCTTCATTCATTTCATTTCAAATTCTCCTCAACAAATATCTGGTTATTTTACCTCCCATGGAGTCCTCATAAGGTTTCCTCAAGCCTCCCCCTCCCTAAGACCCCATCCTTCAAGTTTTATACGTAACACTTCAACGTAAAGGAACCTTTTACCCACCTCTTTTAGTCATGACATTATTTCTGTTTTATATCCTAGTTTTGATTTTACAATATGGGGTTATGTTATTATATATCCTTATTTCATTAAATTTTATTTAAAAATTAGGAGAGATCATTTTCCCCACCGATCAATTGAGTTTCTGAGTTTTTATGTGACGCCGTTAGGCAGTTGAATTTTTGGAAAAGAAATTGCATCTTCTCTTTTCATTGTTTTTTTACTTTTCATATGGTACGTCATTCAAAAATCCATACCATGATCATATTAAAATTTTATTATTTCCCTATACTGTATTATGAGATATTTATGATTGGTTAACCCTTTCCCCCTCTCATTTTATTTTTCTAAAAACCATGTTGTATAGTCATTAGGTTGTAGAATTTTCATCTCAAAGTATCTCTCTCTTTCTCAAGAAATTATCTTGTTTTATTTATGTGAATTCAAATCACCATGTCGTTTACAAGTTAATTCATAAAAAAATGAAAATGATATATTTTATTCAAAAATTTACATATAGAAAACTTTTATTTTCTTTATATGGGTTATAAACGACATAATGATCTTGTTTAAAATCACTTTTTAAAACATCAAAATTTTGATATGAACCCCATTTATTTTATTCTAATTATGTTATTTATGAATTGTATGATTATGGTATATTTTTATCTCATGAAGATAATTAAATATTAAGGGTTCACCCTGATAGCACTCTAATGCATTGGGTAAATACTTTAATCTCTATAGATGACAAGTTTTACGATATCTTGGGGAATGTCCATGGTAATTTTTATGAAACCTCTCGGATGGACCTTGGTGATATGTTCATGAATATATAAATTAAACTATGTAGCCACATTTTCATGTTATGTTTCATTTTATTTTCTCTATGATATTCTTCATTATCATTCCATTATAATATTCCCCATGTTCTTATTGACATCACTCATGTTCACATGTAAATTGTTTCACTTCATTTTTCTTTACATGGCCCTTTTCTCATCCATTCCATTGATATATGTCTCCAGGTTATGAGATGCAATAATTGTACATAAGATAAATATTTGAAGAATATTTTCAAGGAGATTAAAATAATGTTTTATTTTTTCATGTTTCATGTACCCAATTTCCAAGACACTAGACTCTAAAGATCCTCAATCTGTAAAATACAATGAAAAGTTATGCAATAATAAGGCAGGATTCCATAGATGGTATTAAGGGATTGCTTAGTTTTTTGTGGAAATTAGGCTATTAAAACATTACGATGAAACCTATATAAATGTTTAAATACAAGAAAAATTCCCGGTATTTTGGTGAAATATTATGTTAGTAGTTTCCAACAAAAAAATCCACGTATGGATACGAACAAATCAATGTGGCTCTCGAATAGATTTACCTATGAGAAAAAATTCGACACAGAGTTTCAGGCTTTACCTAGGGTATCATCATACATGAAAATGGAACTTACTGTACTCTTCGTTTGACACCCCTGGGGGATATGTTTTGTTAATCACAAGATTTTTATGAATCGGTATGAAAGATTTATAGATAAATGTAATTTTAGTTAAAGAAAATTATATTTTAGAATAAATTTTTAAGACATAATAATACTTTACAGTTAAAAGATTCGTAAATTAAACAATATTCTAACTATATTTTTATTCTTTTAGAAAATGGAAGGAAATAGAAGGAACTCTAAAAAGGTTGATCACAATGGAACATGCACCGATGAACCTCTAATGGAAGGTGGAATGGAAACATTCATGAGAATGATGATCTAAGTGACTCGAGTTATGGGAAATAACATTAATTAAGATAAGAGACCAATCTCACTACGAAGGGAGCAAAATTTGAATGAGAACTTTTTGCCTCAACGACCACCGGCCATTACTGGATCTACAGACACATTGATTACTGAAAATTCGATTATCTCTATTGAGAAGATTGTTTCTGTGCTCCACTATTTAGAACAAGAGAATGTCACCCTGGCTAGTTACTGCTTTGAGGGAGAAGCATATAAGTGATAGGAACTGATTAAAAACACTAATACTAGAGTGGATGTTGAAGTAATATAGTGGGAAGAGTTTTGAGGGATCTTCTTCAATATGTATTTCCCTCACTCTATGAGAAATATTGGAGAAGAAGATTCTCAAGATGAAGAAGAAGAATAATGATGCTATGAGAAGCTATGAGATGAACTTCACAAGGCTTTCACATTACACCACAATCATTGTCATGGATCAAAATTGTATGGTTGATAGATTGTTTGGTGGAATAAAACCCCTCTATAGAAGAATCTATCCAATAGAGTATATTATAGCTATTAGGAGAACATGCAGAGTGCAGTGAAAGTTGAACTAGGGTTTGGTGAGACACAGTGGTCTCATAAATCCAATGAAAAGAAGATATCAATGGATCCCAGCATAGGGATGAACATTGATCAGTGATGAGAAGGTAAGAAAGAGTAATTTCCCACATGTAATTAATATGGGAAGAAGCATTCAGTGAACTTCCTGCTCAGGAGTGGGAAGTTCTAGAAGTGTGGAAGACATGTACATATTGTGCTGAATGGACATAGTGAGGTGAATCCTCAACTTCCCAACAATAACGACAAGGGGAAGATGGTATAAGATATACCTGATGTCCAACTCTATATGTATGGACAACATGGGATCTTTTACAATCACGGACCAAATCTGTGGGTAGTGGAGGAGAACCACCATCCACCTCCACAAAGGCTAAGAGAGAAAGTTCATGATTATTCTATCATGACAGATGATGTGAAATCTCCAAATGATGTTGTGGCATATACTCTTTCTTTTTTCTCAATTATAGAAAATCCATTGTTTGATTCTGGTTCTACACAATCCTTTATTTCCTCCACATTTCCAAATAATTTAGAATCAACCTATTAATTTCTAAAAGAACAGTTATTAGTCAAGATTATTGGTGGAAATTTACAAGAATTTTTAGTGTTTAGAAACTCTTGTATTTACTTTAGTGAGAACAATATTATTGAAAATCTAGGAGTCATTACAATTCTAGAATTCGACATTATACTAGGGATGGACTGGATCTCAATGTACAATGCTATGATAAGATTAATAAGTAAGGAATTCTCTGTTGTATTGAATGGAAAACCTACAGTTTTCTTTCAAGGAGAGATATATAAATCCAATCGCTGTTTAGAAGAACCTCCAATATAATTATTTATAGAGTTCATCGGGAATCGATAATATGGAACTGAGTGTATAAGGATAGAAAATATCCTGATCTTCCATGAATAAAGTGATATATTTCTTGAGGATATACTCAGATCTCCCCTAGAAGGAGAGGTAGAGTTCTCCATTGAACTCATACTTGGATCTCATCTGACATCTGAGACCCCACATAGGAGGGAAAACATGGAGCTGTTGGAATTAATTAAAAAACACTAATTATTTTGGATAAGGTGTATATCCAAATGTGTGTGTCTCCTTGTAGAGAACCAATTCTATTTATAATGAATACGTACAGATCAATGTGGCTATGAATTTATTATAGAGAACGAAACAAGATCACAATGAAGAATAAATAAATTCTTTCCAGAGTTGGTGACTTATTTGACAAAATTATTGGGGATCAATTCTTCTCCATGAATGATATTTGATCTGTTTATCATCAATTGAGGGTGAAGAAATTAGGTATTCCAAAAAATAAATTCTGATCAAGATATGGGCACTAGGATTTTGTTGTAATGCCCTTCAGACTGAGTAATTCACCTATTATTTTAATATATTTCATTAATAGAGTTTTATGGACTACTTTGATAACATTGTGTTATTTTTTATTGATGATATTATGATATATTCCAAAAGTTACAAGGATTATTAGGACCATCAAAGGATCATTTTTTCAAACTATATAGAAGAGTTTTTTTTATAATGTTCAGAAAATGTAAATTTTAGTTACAACAAGTTTCTTTCTTGGATAACATTATAACCAATGAAGGAATCATAGTTGACCCTGCAAAGACAAATATTTTAGAGGAGTGGACTTAGAAAACAACAATAATTGATATTTGTAGTTTCATTTTATTAGAATGATATTTAAGAGGGTTTGTGAAACAAATTTCAAGACATTATAATACATTAACCATGTTAAATAGAAAATGGGCCAATTTTATCAGGACAATGGACTGTGAGGAATTGTTCCACGAGATGATAAAGAGATTGGTTACTGCTCCCATGTTAACTCTTCCCTCAAGTGGAGGAGGATTCATTATTTGTATCGATGCATTAGGGAAAGGACTGGGGTATGTCCTCATGGAAAATGAAAAATTCATTGATAATGCATCTCAACAGTTGAAGACTCATGAGCATAACTAACCCGTGCTTGATCTGGATATCATTGTAGTAATTTTTAATATAATAATTTGGAGGCACTATATTTATGGGGAGAAATATGTTATATACACATACCATCAAATTTTGAATTATTTTTTCACAAAAGAGGAATTGAACATGAGAAATGGAGATGGATGGAACTTCATAAATACTTTGATTGTTCAATTCATTATCATCACAGAAGAGAAAACAAAGTGAATGATACATTAAGAAGGAAAGACCAAGTTGATCTATTCATCACAAGGATTCAAAGAGATCCTTTTATCACTAACCTAGTAAATCTAGACATGGGAATTATAAGGGAAGGTAAATCATCAGCCCTATTCCAAATGATTTCTCTACCTTCATTACAAGAGATGATAAAAAAAGGTTAGAAAGATGATCCTTTCTTATAAAAGAATTTTGGGGTTGTGAGGTATGGTATGTTTCTGAAGATCAATATTGATCAAGAAGGTATAGAGAAATTTCAGACAAGACTATGTGTTCCATCTATTCACTAAATAAAGAAATATATGATGGATGAAGCTCATAGCTCTACATTCTAAAAACTTCATGGGAGTAAAAAAATGTATAGAGACATTTTTGAATTATATTGGTGGGATAATACCAAAGGGAGAAAGCTGACTATAGTACATGGTTAATGGTATGTCAGCAAGTGAAGGGAGAGTTAAAACTTCCTAAAATGGTATTACAACCACTACCCATACTTGCATGGAAGTGGGACAATATCACAATGGACATTATCACTAGTCTCCTGAGAACATCCAAAGGAAAAAATGAAATATTGGTTATTGTGGAATGTCTCAGCAAGGCTACCCAATTTATCTCTATTTGGGATGATTTGTATCATGATCAACTTTCCTGGATTTATGTATTGAAAGTGGTAAGGCTGCATGGAGTCCCACTTTCTATTGTATCTAATCATGATCTATGTTTCACATCAAAATTCTAAAGAAGTCTTCAACATTATCTAAGTACTGAATTGAATTTCAGTATGGCATATCACCCCAAACTGATGTCCAATTTGAAAGGACTATTCAAACACTCGAGGACATACTGAGAACATGCTCAATTGAATTTAATGGTGCATGGGATTATCATATCCCATTATGTGGGTTCTCTTACAACTATATCATCCACTTGATCATTCAAATAGAACCCTAGGATACTCTATATAGGAAGTGATGTGGAACTCCAACTTGTTGGGATGAAGCTAGTGAGAGAATTATTCATGTGGAAGATCTTGTGTAAGAGATGATAGAAAAAGTCAATTCCATCCAGTAACACAGTAATGTTTCTCAAATATGGAGAAACAGATATGCCGAAAACCGTCGATGGGACTAGGAGTTTGATGTGGGTGACAATGTCTTTATTCGAATTTCACCTTGGAATGGAGTCATGAGGTTTGTTAAGAAAGGGAACATGACCTCTCTTGTGAGGAGAAGCTGGTGGTGATCTCAGATTGTAGAGAAAAGGTTCTACGCAAAAAGACTACTTGCCTTATTATGGTGTTGTGGAGAAACAAACAATTTGATGAAGACATGTGTGAATTAGAGGAGTCTATGAGGCATAAGTACCCATACCTTTTCACTTATGATTGTATGAGTTGAAACTTTTGGGATGTAATTTCTTAGGGGGAAAGAATGAAGAAACCCATACATTTGAAAAAAAAATTCTAAAATTTGCGTTTTATTATATTATGTACCCAACAATATTATATCCATTTATTAATGATGTAGGTATAATTAAAATTATACCTTTGGGTTTTGAATTTTATATAATTATTGGTCAATATGACCATTGGAAACTATACTCTTAGTGAAATAATTATTTTTTAAAAATACATATGATCATGGTTAATTAATACATAAAGAAGAGTTGATGGCACCCTCCAGTAGACCCAGGTCATACGAAGCCCATTTGTCAGAGTTTGGGAAGTAGGTGGTGGTACTGGGCTTCACTCTAGACCAATCCCAAGCCGATCATCAACACGTTAAGTTTGACCAAAATCACATATAGGAGAAGCTAAATTCTATAGAAATCACCACTCAGAAAAGTTTTTCTGATCCACCCCAATATTTTATCACCTTTGCACACATTACTCTTAGGCCCTATGCGGGCATTATAAGGGGTTATGTAACCAGACCATAATTAATTTGTGCAATCCATTGGTATAAAAAAGATTGTTATTTCATCATTCATATTTTAGGAATATCGTTTCATAATAAAGTATGTCCCTAATGAATAAAAATTTGATAAATTTGTTTTATAATTAAAAATTCGAATTTTCTCATATAATTCATTAATAGGGAATTATTTTGATAAAATAAACAACATTTTGAAATTTCAACTGTCAAAAATAACCTATGCTGAATTTTTAGAATATTTCCTTGAAATTTCAATTTGATGAACAATATTTTATGAATATTGATTTTTTATGAATAGTGTTTTATGAATAGTGTTTTTGATGAATAGTGAAAATATTTTATTTTTAAATATTTTTTCCAGTGATATGATTTTCAAAAATCTGTCACACATGGTTGTAATCATGGTGAAAAATCTGTTTCAGTAATGTCAAAATAATTTTTTGGTGAATAGAAACCTTACCCTCTCAAATAGTAATTTTAACCTTATGAATGGAAATTTTAGAAATGGAATTGTAACTTCACCTAAGGTGGTATAAATATGTTTTGGTCATATTAAGTGGTAATGTCAAATAATTATATCATAGTAATGTAAATAAATGGTTTATAAATTATTAGTCAAGTATTAGTATTTTTAATCTTAATTAATATGAATTAAAATTTTTTAAAATTGATTTTACTTTTGGATTCTATACGTTGAAAAATGGTTAGGGTGATTTTTTGTGATTGTTTTGAAATAGTTGATTTTTTGGTGAATAGTAAAAATACAGTTTGAGTTCTTGTGTCTTTAATGTCAGCATTAATGATGTAATCATGATGTAATAATTCTAGGTCTACTTTTGTACAGTAATAAATTTTATGATATGTCCCATATGGCCTATACCATGGGAAATATCATGGGAAATCCCATGGTTTTATAAATACCAAAAATGAGGTGTCCCTTGGAAATTAATAAAATATTCCCCCACGTTTTATATATATAACAACGCATTCCTTCATTCAATTCATTCCAAATTCATCCTCAATATAGGTCTATTATTTTAACCTCCCTAGTTATCCTCCCATGGTTCTCTCATGCCCCCAAGGTCCCAACCTTCGGGTTTTTGATGTTACTCTTCACAGTAATGGAACCTCTCACCCTCCAATTTTAGTCATGACATCATTTATGTTATGTCTCATAGTTTCCAATTTATTAAGTGGGGTTTTGTTTTTATATATAAATATTGCGGTAAATTTTATGTATAAATTACGTGTGTCCATTTATGCTCTCATCAACTGATTTTCGCAATTTTTAAGTGACGTCGTTAGGATGCTGAATTTTCATAAAAGAAATTTCATCTTCTTTTTTCATTCAGGTTTCCTTTTTCATGTAGTATTTCATTCAAAAATATATCCCATGATCTTATTTACATTTTATTCTGCCCCTATTTTTTATTATGGGTTATTTATGAGTGGGTAACCCATTTTCCCTCTCATTAATGTTTTTTTAAAACCATGTTGTGTAGTTGTTATGCTGTAGATTTATCATCTCAAAATCTCTCTCTCTTTCTCAAGAATTATTATTTATTTATGTGAATACCCAAAACTATTTAATTTCCAGGGGTATTAATAAGGAAATAAAAATGATATATTTTATTTTCTAATGAACATCCATAATACCATTATTCCATTTCCATGGGTTATAAAGGATATAATGATCTTGTTTTTAAGAACTTCTTAAAACAACACGATTTTGATATGAAACCCATTTTTTTTATTCCCTTTGGGTTAATTTTGAATTGTATTATTATGATCTATGTGGATCACATGAAACTAAATCCATATTAATGGTGCACCCAGATAGTTCTCCATTGCATTGGATAAATAATTTAATCTCTAGAAATGACATGTTTTACAAACACTTGGTGAATATCCTTTGTACTCTTTATGACACCTTGGCAATAGACCGTGGTGATATGTTCATGAATTTCTAAATTAAATGTTTTTGCCGAATATTTAATTTTGGTTTGAATTTATTATTTCTATGATATTCCTAATTATTATTCCATTATGATATTCCTCATGTTCTTATTGATATCGCTCAAGTTCACATGTAAACTATTTGACTTGTTTTTCCTTACTGGAACTTCTAATCACACATTCCTTTGATGTATGTCTCTAGGTTATGAGATGTTGTAATTTTACATAGGATTACCTTTCCTAGAAAATTTTCAAGTGTATTAAATTAATGTTTTATGTTTTGATGTTTTATGTTTCTAATTTCCACGACACTAGTCGTCAAATATCATCTATTTGAAAAATAAATGTCATGTAATGTAATAAAAATGTGGGATGCCATAAATAAGGTATATATCAGCCCTTGGATACTGATTTAGGTTTTTTTATTAATTTTATTTTGTAAATTTTATGTTAATGACATTTCATTTCAACCATGGAGTAATTCTTTATTAAAAACACACTAATAAAATTGTAAGGATAAAGGAGTACCACTAAAAAATGTGTCTGATCTAGAACTAAGTATACCTCAATAATCAAGAGAAATGTTGAACCAACATTGGATATGGATATGAGTTTTAGTAAACATTCTCACTAATATAAATAATTCTACTCTACAAGAACCGTACATACTCTGGAGTATATGTTGAGATCATGATGAATGGGTTTCCAATGATGTTGAGATCAATACCTTACCCATGTAGAGTTATCATATAACAATTTTTTAAATTCTAAAATTAAAATAACACCGTATGAGGATCTATATGGGAATTTATTTTTAAATATAACATTATTAGATGAATTTTTAGAATGGAAAAAAGAAAGTACATAATATTTTCCATGCAAGGACACATATGGTTCAAACATATCAATGTGATAAGAAATTAATAAATATATGATTGAAAAGTTATGTAGTAAAACAATTATGAGACCTAAAGTATGATGTGGGAGATAATGTTTTCCTTTTTATATCTCCATGGAAAAATTCTTGTTGTTTGAGAAGAATCTAAAAATAATCAATAGGTACACTAGATAGTTTGATATTATTGATAGGATCATATTCATGTCATATCAACTAATACTCCCACCAAAACATTCATACACACCTTATGTGTTATATATAAAATTTATTATTATATATATAAAATATCACTCACATGTACTAAATCCATATGTGTTTCTATTTGAGAATGATCTTCCAAATGTGGAGTATCCTTTAAAAATCTTGGATAATTGAGAAACAGCTCTACAGAAAAATAAGACCCACCTAGTAAATGTACCATGGAGGAACCAGATCTTTCAAGAGGGGTCAGAGGACACTATGGATGAAATAAAAAAGATATACCTTATTAAACTATCAAATTATTAAATGTAAATATTTTAGAGGGAAAATGATATTAATTGGGGGATGAATATAATGAACAAGATACTTATATACAGAATTTCTCTTATTAATTTTGTAGGAGACACCTATTCAATAATGTATTGAAGTATAATATATAGTAATAGTACCTTAGTACATTAATTAATAAAAGTTTATTTATTCAATAGTTAAAACCGGAAAAATGAATAATATTACATTTGAATAATATTTAGAAACAAATAAAATAACTGGAATAAGAAAATTTGGATCATCTCAATCTCCTAGGATTATCACACTCTTGAACAACACTATTAGAATGGAAAAAATGTTAGTAATTTAATATTGATTTTGAAAATATAGAAAAATTACCATATATTGAAATTAATTGAATAAATAAATAAATAAAATATACGGTATTTATGGGAAGTTGAAAACCATTATAACCATTAGGTATCACGATTATTGAAAATTATCCCCATTGGTAATGTAGCTACTATAATATGATCATTAGAGTCAAGGTATATTAATTGTAATAAAGATTAATACTTGATGTAGAAGCCATAAAAAATTTCTATACCGAGTAGAATAATACCTTTAAAATATAATTTTTAGAGTTTTAGAGGGAGGTAGAATCATCTGAGTTCACACTTGACCAATCTTGAATGCATATTCAATAAGTGAAAATTGAGTGGAGCTAACTACTCGAAAAAGAAAATTTCTCATAGATCACCACTACATTTATGTTTATTGAACCACCCAATAGATTTACTACCATTACACACCTTATACATAGGGTTTATCCTAGTGTAATAAGGGATTATATATCCTATCCTTTTATGTTGAAAGATGTAATTTCATTTATAGAAATTAAATATGTGTTTCTTCAATCCCATTAACAATATTATTTTAATTAGAAAAATACTCATGGGTATAAGAGGAATATAATAAATAGATATTAATATTCAAATATAAAATCATTATACTGTTATAAAATAAATAATTTCAACTTAAATACAATTTTATGTGAAAGTAAAATAAATTAAATATAATTTATTTTCATGAAATACATTTATAAAACAATAATTATTTGTGTATAAAGGATAATATAAATTGATAATGTCAAGGGTAGTATTTATAAGGGATAAAATTTTGATTATGTCCTAAAAATATTATTATTCAAATAAATATCTCTTCAAATAATAATGTTATCATTTTTATATTTTTAAAAATATTATGAAAAAAGTAAATATAAATTTTTAAATAAGAAATATAAAATTTCTCAATAGTGACATTTTCATTTTTTATGGGATAACCAATTTTTTGCGTAATAATTGAATATTTCATAAATTAACATTATGTATTATTCCATAATAATAAAATAAAAGTTATGTAATATATGATATAAAGGGTTATATTTAATAGAAAGTTTCTTCATTAAAATAATGCATTTTCTATGACAATATTATTTTTCAAAAATGATAGAGAACATTCAGAAAACTGAAGTATATTTTATGATTTGAACAATGAATAATTATGAAAATGACTCACTTCCATATCATGAGTGACATTATTTTAAGAATTATGGTTTATAATATAATAAAATATTTAAATAAACTCCTTGTAAAATACCATGAGATAAAACCATGGGAATGATAATTTTTTGAGGTTTTTATAAATGAGAGTTTTAAGACCATTGTTTGGAAATTAATAAACAATCCTATAAATTTTTTATAAATATCTACCAAATTTCAAAATAATATTCATTAAAAAGACTTGAATAACTAATTTCCTAAAAATTTTACATCATTATAGCCTTCCCAGGGAGTTTTTATGGATCCATGTAGCTCTTCTCAATCATTAATAAGTAACTTCTCAGGGTAAGGGTTATCTCCCTCCTCTATTAAATTAAAATACATCATTTATTACATGTATTTTGATATCCAAGTGGGTAGGTTATTATATATTAATAATATTACCTTACTATATAATCAATTCCCTATTAATGAGATACTATCCTTCTCTCTAATCAATCGCTCCAATTAACTTTTATGCACACCTGTTTTGATTTTGAAATTATTACGTGGTTTTCTATTCCATGCCCTTATATTATGATTACCCAAACCTATATTCAATCATGGGTATTAACCTAGATATAACTATAATCAATATGTTAAGAACCTCTATGTATGTAACCTGAATTCCCTACTCATGGGATTTAAATGATGAAATACATTTTTATGTTATATGATTAATGTGGCAAACATAATGATAGACATATGAAGGTTGTGTTTTGATATTGATCTAATGATTTTGGTATGGTTTTTATATCATTCTATACCATATATAGTGCTTGGGGGGAATTTATAATCACACTATGTTATGATGTATCAGTGGTTATGATCAACTTATGGTTATGATATCACATTTTACATTATTTCAACATTCAAATGATACCATGATTTTATTGCATCGTTTTATCATGCCATGCCTCCATGTGAGTAAACATGATTATTACTTCTTCATGTTTACATTATATTCATAATTACTCATATGTATAATTTATCATGATGAAATTATTTTATTTCCCCCTTATTGGGATTTATATCTAACTCTTCCTATTTAGTGTATCGAGGTTATCCTCTACACTATCATGATGTAAAGAAAAACATGAATCAAATTATAGAGAATTTAATACTGACGTTGTATATTATTTTATGTTAATATATTATGTATATATTTTCCATAAGACACATGTCCTAATGATTCTATAGGATATTATAAAATACATATTTATGATAAGCATCAAAAAATAATTATAAATATCTGTTTTTATAAAACATGAAGTGTTACTAAAAAATGTCAATGAAAAATATCAATATAACCCCTATAAAAATGGGTTTCCTAGTTCCATTTCACAAAATAAACAATAGTTCATGTGATAAACCATTTTCTAGGAAGGGTAAACTCTGTATACCCCATAAGTTCATAGAATTCCCCTCATAGACATGTTTTCAATGGACTAGAACTGTTTTTTTCAGATCACCACAACTATGAACTACACTATATCATCCTGGACACTGAAAAAACCAACTGAGACTGAAGTATCACAAAAAAACATTTTAAGGATGTTGAAAAAATATTAATTTCAATCCATTTACCATTTATCCATTGAAATACCTAACAAAAAAATAAAATTCCTATTAGAATTTATAACATGTAATATACATGGGGTCTTAAAACCTCCCCATATTGACATTATCATCCCTCAGAATCCACAATAGTCATTAAACCACTATCTGTTTCCTACCTCAGCACTCAGTTTTCCATAAATATTTCATTCTCCATCACTGATAATCAAACATGCTTATACTACATAACTCTAATCATAAAGCCTGAACACACCATAATTTCATTGAAAATCCCAGTCCAATCATCAAACCACAACAACCATATCTAGAATGACTCTCCATATGTGGTTTCCACCTCATCACACAAAAGATCAACAAAAAACACCATTTTAAATGAATCTATATAAATTTACCAAAAATGACCATGTTTACTCGATGACGCATCACAACATCACATGAAAACTCTACACCAAATTCATTACTAAAAAATATGAAAACACACATAAGATAATCATCCCAAATAATAGGATAATCATAATGGTTATATCCTCAATATACACATCCAACTATCATGTTATACCTTTGAACACTAATTCAACATTGATCCAACACACATTCAAATCATGCTGCCACCACATGAGTTGATTTCAAGACTCTGTCCAACATCACAAATGAATTCTTAAATTAGGTCCATTCACACCGAAGCATTATGCAACCGAATCAACAAATAATTGACCTATTTCACTTTAACCTCAACCCATATGACATAATTTTCATAAACCTGTTCATGACAAGATACTCATCTCTATAGGAGTATCCTAATTATTTTTCACTAAACTAAAACACATGATCTATAAAACCCATGTCTCAATCACCAAAAAAAAATCCCGAAATAGGCATGATAACCCATTTTACATCGAATCCAAAATATAAAACCTAGTTCAACAAGTGTAAAGATAGTTCTAGAATGATCTAGTCAATCTCAACACCAATGTGTTAATAATATATCGATATTAAGACATAGGATTCTCCCAACCATTAGTCTATAATAATAATGCATGATTCCAAATAACTATTCTCCCCACTATAAGAATCACTTATTGAAATTAAAAATTAATTATTTCAAAACAAAAACCAAATAAAACACCCCTGAAGCGACTCGAGACCATAATTTACCAAAAATCCTCTTATCCTGATAAATACACACCACTTAAAACAAACATGGAATACCTGTAAAATGAATTAATAAAACAACCAAGTCACTTATATTTAACAAAAAAATATCAAACTATCCTACATGGGAACTCACTGCTCTATGTGCACAACACCAACTAATCGAAACACATCAGTCCCACTCTCTTAGTTGTTCCCATGAAATCATGAAATAAAATCTAAGCCCACCATTAATGAATGATTTTCTCTCTTATATTAGTATAAATAAAATCAAGCATATCATTATACACAAACACAACTCACATACTTTAAAACCAATTGAAAACATATTTACTGTAACAACCAGAAATTTTATAAATAAAATTTCCTTTCAAATAAATAAATGCCTTACCATGTAATCTACTTATATAAAACACATGCACATCATTGGTTATTTTGGAACATTATTTGGTCTCCCAAATTTGAAATAAAATTAAGCATCATGAAAAGATATAATATATTCCTTGTACTATAACAAAAAATATTTCTATATTAAGGGTAACAATAAAGACCATCTAAAATAGGAAAAGGAAGTTGTGGCCTCAACCTACAGGACCATACCCTATAGATCCCATTTATTAGTCCTTTTAAGGGTGATAACATCCCATGGATTTTACCTTATAAAATCCCAAGCTCATATTCAATATCTAAATCAGGAACAAACCCATTTATGGGATAATTTCATGCCTATCGATATCATGGTCATAACCATGTTCATCGATCCACATGAAGAAAATATCCACATCACATACATTACCCCTATTGATTCAGTGGTTTAATAAAGGCTTATAAATCTTGGACCAAAAATTATGAATTTTTAATATTTTATTTCAATAAAATAATGATTATATTTATAATTTATTATTCGTTATTTTTTAATTATTAAATAAATAGTTACCTTAAAATTGGATTTTTATAATATGAAACAAAAATTATATTTTTGGGATGTATATAGTTTCAATAAAGACACTATTTGATTTCTATAAATAAATAAGTTTTGAAATAAATTATATTTTAATTAAAATTTATTATTATATAATATTTAATAAATAAAAATGATAATATAATTTTATGAAGTCAAATATGACTTTTCTAAGGGCCCTAAAAATTATTATTGTCAAAAAAATAATTATTTTTCAATAAATGGAAATTTACCATTTCAAAGGATTAATTCAAATATATAGAGAATTATTTTGAAAAAAAATTGAAAAAATTAAGTTGAGGTTATCTAATGGTTATTTTTTCACAATTTTTTGGGATAATAATATTTTGAAAAAGAATAAATACTGTATAATTATAAGATATGTATTTTGAGATCATAAAATCCCCAATGTGATATAATATATACTATAAAGATTATCCACAACCAAAATAATTTTTCCAATTTAAAATAATTATTTTAAAGAGTTGATTTGTTTATTTTATAAACTACTATTGAATCCTACATAATATATATTTTATTTTAAGACATTCAAATCAATTCCTTATAAACATGACTCACTCCCACATCACCAAGGTAATTATTTTAATTTTTTCACTTCATAGACTTATAAAATAATTTAACCAAATCCTCTTTATCTGAAACCATGTTAAAAACCATGGGAAGAATTTTGGTTTTGATTACTATATTATATAGAGTCCAAAACCTGTGATTAGAAATTAATAAATAATTACCATATACATTTCTATATAAACCAACCCAAAATCCCATTCAGCTTCACTAAAAACACATGTATAACAAAATTAATATTATTTTCACTCTCTATAGTCCTCCCATGATTCCCCCAGTATTTTATGAAGATCCTTACAATATTATAGAAGTGTCTTCTCAATGTAAGGGATCTTCTCCTTCCCCTCTATATTGAAGAACCTTATTTATGTCAAGCCTTTTGATTTCTAATTTTTTACTTTGGGAAACATTTTTATACCCCCATAATATTATATTTATGATTCCCAATTAATTATAGATCCATTTCACTCCCATTAAACCCATCTATAATCCTTTATGTACTCCCATTATGTTACATAAATTATTATATGATTTTCAATGAAAAACATTTATGTAATGAATACCATTCTCTATTTCCAGCCAAGAGTATTCATCAAGTTGTAAATATATTGCATTTAATATTTATTTACATGTATTTAATCCATACACTTTAATAATTGGTTTAAATGTTTTGAAATACATCATTTTTTTATAATCTATGTGGAAACCTTATGCACATACATGATATAAATATAATGGGTGGGAAAAGAATTATATACCTATCCAATGAATTAGGTAGTGTTCATATTTCCTAAGATTACTTGTATGGTTCATCGGAGGATATACAAAAAACTATATAATATGTATTCTTGGATATAATCCTTGACTAAGGTTTAAGATTTCATTTTTTTTGTTGTTTCCACATTCTGATGATTCCTTAATACTACAATGTCAAATATTTCCTTGTAGTTCAAGATTATGTCACTCAAAACACTTATATTACCTTTATTTTCACATTGGATCACATGTATGGATTTAACTATTGTATTTTTTTTATTATTCCCTTACTTGGCCTTATAGTTCACCCCTTTATTATGTTAGACCCATGGTTATCCTTTGTAGTTTTTAAATAATTATCGCATTTTAGGATCATGTTAAGGATCATTTCAAAAATATAATGGTAGATCTATTTCAATTTTTTATTATATGTACCTAATTTTCAAAATAAATTAGGATATATAATAATTTTGGCTTTTATAATGTGTTAATTTTTATAAAAAAATAATGAATAAAATGTGTATTAAATATATGGATTGTCATAGTTGGTATCACATCAGAGTCTTATTATTTTTGGAATTTGTATAAGAAAAATATGGTAAAATACATAGGGAAAATAAGAACATATGAAATCATCAATAAATATTGGTTAATTATATATTAACTAATTATCAATAATATACATTCACATCTGTGTAATAAAAGTGGATATGGGTCTTAAACAGAGGTACCAAGGGGTTAATAACCCCAAAAGGGTTCATTGAGTTGGACTTTGTTGTCAAATAGTATAAAAAACAAGCCTTTATAGAAAAATTATTTTATATAACTTTGGGATATGGTAACACTCTGAGATTTTTTAAAATATTATTTCTAATAGTTTTGAGATTTTACATTTCACACAACACTGAATGTTGTTTTATAATTGAAAGCACCATGTTTGGAATACATTATACACAACACCATATTATGATTGTGCGGCAAAAAATAATTAGATTATATTTTGATACCTAAAAATATATGTTTTCTTCCATTACACACATTTTGTAGATCCTTTGATATCTTGTGTAGCACATAAGGGAATGTTTTTCCGAATTGCAATATATTATTTATGTTATTATAAAAACTATATTACTGTTACCACATAGACATTAGAATATGTGTTAAAAATAAATTTTAATAAAATTTTAAATTATGATTTACATATTTATGTAAAATTATTCTTTTTGTTATCAAATAGTATTAATGAATGAAAGAACTCTTTAAAAATAAAGAAATATTTTTTCTAAGAAAAACATTTTTCTATATAAATACTTAATTTTATTAAAATAAATTAAATAAAATAATTTGGATTAATGTTTTTAATAGTATTTATATAATATATATTCAATATTTTTTTATACTTTTCCAATGTATTGGGTATGTAAAATATTTTATTAAATCCCATTTTATGAATAAAAATATGTATTTTTCAAAAATGTAAATTTACCACCTTTTAATAGAGAACTGATTTTAAATATGATTTAAAAAATTTTATAATTTTTTTCTTATAAAATAAACATCATTTTTAAAATCGGGATATCAAAATTTATAATCGGTGAATTTTTGGTATCATTTATTGAAGTTTCATATATTGACGAATAATGAAAGATCACTAAATTTTAATGTAATGCCTTTTAATCTAAATAATTTCAATGGTTAAATTTATTTTAAAATTTGTTTTAATGTTAAATTAAATCAATTATAAATCACTGAATCTAATTTAGTTCATTTTAATCGATTTCACATGGATATTTCATATAAAAACATTTCAAACATTTGAACACTTTTATATTGAAAACCCACACTAGTAGAAAATCATGTTATAGCCACGGTCCAAAACCATGGATATATGTGTCCAACTCGCGGCTATAAGATATATTCATAGTTTTGACTATCTATGATACCTTTTCTTGTGTATATAGAAAAATGATGTTGCCATGGTTTTATGTGCCTATTTCCATAGTTGTAACCATGCCTATAGCTCACATGGTTGTCCAATTTGGTTATAGGTTATAGCCACGGTTTAATCTGTGGCTATAGGGTCTATTATGATGGTGGAAAACCATGGATATATGATTTATTTCAATAGTGGGAAACCTTGTATATAAAACATGTAAACCATGGCTATAGATTAAAAAATAGTTCCCAGCCTGAGATGGCCTCCTTACTTATGTTACCACAGAAGCGACGAATTTCAACTAGACTGAAAATATCTTTCGATATATATATATATATATATATCATTATGAACCATATAAAGTGAAGAAAAATATATTTTTTTATATATTACAACCTTTTCCCACAAAAAATAGTTTTCACCGCAGTAAGACATGAAACCTATAGCCACAGTTATATAAAATCTTGGCGATAGGTGGAGGATATAGCCATGGATGCATAAAATAGCAGCTATAGCCATTTATAAAATAACATATAGCCATAGTTTAAGAAAATTATGGAGATTTTTGTAATATATAGCCATATATTATACCAAACCAAACATATAAGTTTTGTATAAATACCTATATATACGATTTTGGAAAATGGGGTCTATAGGTCTGAGGAAACAACAATATTTTCTATTAGTGCAACATTTTTGTCCCATCTATGGGAATATATTTAAATTTATTTCTTCCATTTATGCTATTTAAGTTTGAAAAAATTATTACATATTAGGAATTATATTAATTAATAAGGTTAGATATATTTAACATAGTTTTTTTTTTAAAATTGATTATTGAAAGGGATTAATATTATTTACTATGATTAAAAGAAATATTAGCTTTACAAAGTACTAAACCAAAAACTTATATACTAAAATGACCTAAAATGTTTTCAAAAATCAATTATAAGGCCATATTTACACCCTATACTCCATTTTATATAATTTTTACCATTATTGGATCCACTAGAGAAGAGGAACTTTTTTTGTGGATTTCCCTTTTCAATCATTTACAAGAATGACATTACTCCACTAAAATAAAAAGTTACTCAACCCGTCCACTTATTCACAAATCTAAAGACATTTAAAACGCCCATAATGTTCTCAAATAATTTCCTAAAATCCATACCTTCCTCCAAAAAACATCCTTTTGCGAAGAAATCCATCCAAGAATGTCCTTTGGTGAAACCCAAAAGGAGTTACCTGAAGGAGAGGTAAAATCCAATCTCAATATCATTAGTATTATTTTAAATTTACAGCCTCTACAATATTTTGATTACATTATTATATAATATACATATTATCCTATATTTTATAGGATTTGTTATTCTAATTTTTTGACCTACACATCAACGCACCTCAATCTAATGGGTTGTAAACCTATCGTTCTTTTGTTTGGGGAGCTACCACATCACAAAATGATGTTGTTATTTTTTACATAACCAAATCTAATGAATGGTATTTAGGTTTTAAAATATGTTTTTATATGATATATATGATAATTATTATGTCATTTTTCTTCTATAATTTTCTAAAAAAATTACTTCAATGCTTTCATTTTTTTTGTAAAAATGATAACATTGTTTTTGTATGTGTGGACTACCACGTCTTCAAAGAGATTCCATTAAATCACACATCACACAGACTAAATTAAGATATATTTTAGTTAATTAATATTAATTTTATAGAATTAATATTTTATATATACTTATATTTCATTTAATTTATTTCTTTCACTATAAAAATAAAACAAAATAAAAATTCAAGTGAATGTATGACATACCATATCCATGAATGATGTATTCAATTTCATAATTATATATTTTATAGATTATTATAAATAGATATATAGAGAATATATATTTTATTTATAACATGTTTTACATTATAGAGTTACTTAAATTATCACCTAATTAAAAGGATCAATAATAATGAGCCAAATCATGTATGAAAAAATAAATATTACCTGAAACATGTCATTAACATGTAGATATTAACAAATAGGTAATATAAAATCATAACCAAATAATATATGGTATTCTATATAATGGTTCTATGTTATATTTATAATAAGGTCATACTTATTATATAGTAGTATTGAACATGTATGATCAATGTCTGGACTAAATGTATGGTTTTCTAATATCACATTTTATATCTGTGGGATAAATGCCATATTAAATGCTCATTTCTTTTGTGTGGTGCATGTAATTGACTATAATGTATTTTAAATTTCTTATACCTAAATTTATGGGTATTTAAATTTCCATTTGAGTATATTTCTTTATGGGGTTTATGGTTAAAAATTTACTAATCTGATAATGTAATTTTTTTATTAAGTTTACTTTATTGAGATTCATGCAATGTTATGAACCTAGATTTTTATATGGGGTGTATATAATACCCATTAACATTTTATATCATGAATATAATTCTTTGAATATATTTTAATATTTCGGTAATGTTGTTCTCTCATGTAGAGTATGGGTCAATGTTACCAGAGTGAAAATATTTTATTACTATAATCTCATCATTATGTTGGATTGTCTATGACTATGCTTCCATTGATGAAACATTATGATCCATATCTCATGAAAAATAATAAATTTTATTATATTATATTCATCCATGATATCTTTATGCATTATTACCATTTTTAACTCTTTGTTTCCTAAAATAATTAAAACAATATTATGAAAATTTGACATTATTTATCATTTTAGCTGGAAATTTATATTCTTTCAAAACTATGTTTTCTAAAAAAAATTCACGAAATTTTTTATTATTATCCTATGATTCTTAAATTAAAATTTTCCCCATTTATTACATTTTAAAAAAATTAAAAGAAAACTTTTTGTCATCTTCTGACCAAAGAACATTTCTAATCTGTTATTGTAAAAATGTAATGATATGCATATACATACTTACCCATTATCATGTCAATCATTTCATTGAAGCATAATTTTTATGTTTACATGGTTATTTATAAAAAAATGTTTACATAATATTATTTATTTTTTATAATTTAAATTTGGTATCAAATTATTTTTTTTCAAAAATGTTTTCTTTTTAAAAATGATTTAAATTATTTTCAATTCTTCGATTATATGTTTTAAAAATATTATTTTCAAAGAAAAGGATTTCAATTATTTCAATATATCCATATATGTTTTCAAATAAATATTCTCAATAAAGTGTTGTTAATTTTATTTCAGTCATCTTTTTTATTTTTTCAGTGTATTTTCAATGAACATGCTTTTCTTAATCTTTTAATGATTTTTATATGAGTAGTGAAGGTTTTTTCTAAAAAATGTTTTCGAAATATTTCATTTCATCCTCTTTATGCGTTAAATGATATTATAAAATAAAAGGTTTTCATATTTATTTATTTTTGAAAATAATTTTTTCATTGTGGAAAATATATTTTCCCCTTGAAAATTCTAAAATAAAATTAGAATGCATTATTTATAAGAAAGGGATTTCAAAGTCGATTTATAAAATGGATTTTCAAGGAAAAGATATTTACTTATGAAATGTCTCATGTGATTTTTATAATCTATATCCATATAAGGTGGAATAAATTGTTCTATTTTATTCTTTACTGGGTATTTAATAAATAAATATCATTCATACTCTTTCTTGGATGGTTTATGTTTTGATGGCATGGTAGTTAGGAAACTTGTTTCTATTAAACTGATTATATGTTTGTGAAATCCTTTCATATATCACATGTTATATGATTTTTAATCCCTCTTAATTTCATGTGTGCAAATTTGATTTTATGATTAAATAACTTGTCTCTTTTCTTAAAGTAATTATAAAATTAATTTTTTGACCCCCATGTCATTTTATTGGATTTGATATGGTCATTTAGGATGTTGTGGCACACATATGTATGATTTAATTAAGAGATATAAGGGAAATATATCTCCATATAAAGAATTTGGTAATGATTTATATATCATGATGAAATGAAGGAAATAAAGATGGAGAGCCTGATCCACTATAGTAATATGGAAACACCTAATTTACTATGGGAATATGGGAAAACATAACCCCTTAAAAGGAAAGGACTGTGACTAGGGATGTAGGTGTGTCCTTCAAAGTAGATGATGTCCCCATGAAGTGTCCTAATAATATTTTGGAAACAATCCTTAACATATAGAGAATTATATTACATGTTAATTTTTTTCCAAATAATATATTTCCTATGCCTATTATATGCTAACATGGGCCATGCTCGTGATTATCGTATGACTCATATATTTTGAACTGCCAATATTTATGAAATGTATCATGTTTCTAATATTGGATATGTAGAGTATGATCTTGAAATGTTATTCTTAGGTTCTCATACCCTTATTTTCTTATTATTTTTAAATATTTCATTCATCTAACCTTAATGAGAAATCAAGATGAACCCTTTATTATGTTTCCTTCCCCCATGTTATGGAGAATGGTTTTTTGTAGCACTTATAAGGGGGGTAATCATTATGGGAGATGTTTCACATCTCACACCAAATTTTTCGAATGTATTCTAATACTCCAAATACACCGATCTATTATGTTCATTAGACATGTACTTTTGTAATGTGATGAAAATTCATCTATGTAGATGTAATATGCATGTATGTTATACATGGGTGTCTATAGTCGGTATGGAAGGAAATGTTTAGTCAAACATTAGAAACATGGATGTTAAAACCATAGTGATATCAGAAGGTGTAAATATAAGGACACCAATGGAGAAGTCACATAAGATAACCCTAGGGTGGAATAGATTTAAAAGAGGGTTTCATAATTTTGATATCATATGAATGATTTTTCACAATTTTACAGTTTTATGCTATGATAAGTGTTTCTTATGTAATTCATTATAATTTTAGTAAATTAAAGGTAACAAAAGTAATTTTTTTATCATGGAATGTGGGGGATAATTTTTTGATGAGAAGTAAAATGGGTTGGACACTAGTGTGAAGGATGTTGTGATCATGCCTATTTAGTTTTTACATAACTTAATTACCAATGTGTATTTTAACCAACACTATAACACACAAAAAAAGTCAGGGAAAATGTTTGGTGAGAGTTTAACTAATGGAAACCAAGGAGAAAGTAATATTATGTTTAATTTATTTTAATAATGTGTAAATAATCACCCATGTTAATGTATAAAAGAGATAAAAAGATTTTTTTTACTATGGAAATAATGGACACATAAGAAGTAACTGAAAAAGAAATATTAAAGGGTTCAGTTAATTGAATGGATGCGAATATTTTCTTCCCTATTACATCATTAATGGTTAAATTCATTTAGTGTGCAATTAATGGACCTTATCAAAATAAATGACCCATCTATAAAGAACATGAATAGAATCAACATGGTTTTTTAAAGGTTGGTTCTGAAGGCTCAAATTATTATTAGGGCAATGACCTCTTTGGATTGGGTTTAGGGAATCCCATTACATAGCCCGAATGACCAAGGCTAAGTGGCATGATTACAAGGCTTGAAAGTCTATTTTTTGGCCCAAAGGACCGCTCGATGAATAGTACTACTATAGTACCTACACTGCTACAGTACCTACTATAGTACCGCCGCCGCTACAGTACCCACATAGTCCCTCTACTGCTACAGTGCTGTCGCTGCTACAGTTCCCGCTGCTGCTATAGCACTGCTACAGTAATCCAGAAATTGACCCCCTTCCCAGATTTGATCCTGGGTATTTTGTATTCTAAGTAAGAGCATGTACCACTTGGGTACAAGCTCATTCGAAATAGAATCAACAAGGTGTATGGTAATGGTTACTTTGTCGATGATGATGATATTACAAGTTAAATATGAATAGAAAGAGGTATTAAGTAATAGTATATCATTCCCTTGTTTATTTCATATAGATAAAGTGGAATATTCACAATATTTTTGTACATCGATTCAATAATTATTTTATATGGATGATGAAATATATATATATTTTTCAAATTTTGTTTTTATTCAATGGATTTATAAGAATATGTTGAATGGTTCTAGTAGAATAGAAATTAGATATAATAGAAAATTGATGTTCATGGGTAACATATGAATAAGGAAAATTTAACCCATAATATTATCCTTATTTGAAGTTAATAATTTTTTGATAATAATATGTTGGATATGAATAAATAAATTGGATGGTACTGATTACTATTGATCAAATTAAGAGATTTTGAAAAAGTGGTTTATTCTATCATATATGATGATTAAAAAAATTTGATTTAAGGAATGTATCCTCTAAACATTGAAATCAGTAAACAAATTTTTTTTCAATAATGATTGGTGGTAGTTTAAGTTATTATCATGTGTTAAAAGAATAAATGATAAAGGTGTTCCAATGTTGGGTATGGGACAACAATGAGCTAATTTATGATCTACAGGAGATCAATGCTATGTTAATTTTCAAAAAGTTTGTCATGATATGATATTGTTTTGGAATTCCACCTTAGAGAAATGTTATGTGGTTAACCATTTATGGAATGATTTCTGTTAAACTTTGTATGATGTTTTACAGATTAATGTATTATCTCACCATATACGGATTTATAAATTTTTGATAATTTTGATAACCTTTTTTTGTGATAATGATATAAGGAATTACACGTCATTCAATTTAGGGATCTCATGATGTATTATTGCTTTTGGAATGAAACATTCACCGTCATTTCATGGAATAAGAGATTATGTGGATGTTGATTAGGGCACAAAAAGGGTATGTTTATTCCAAAATAAAGTAACTATAACTTTTCTATAAAATTATTCAATGTTAGGAAAAATGGTCTTGAAATAAAATATTTTCAATTTATAGTCATTTTTTATGATACTAATTACCATTTTAAATACTCTTTGGGTTATGGATTTTATATTGTTAAATTCCCCTTAACCATGTTCTATATCTGTCTCTATTAGAAATAAGTAGATAGATTTCTCTTTTTTTCCTTGTTTTCACATTCCACATATTTTCTCAAATATCAAAACCTAGTTATGAGTAACCTTGGGAAAACGACATGCTACCAACATTTCATTTTTAATGGAAGGTTTAGTATTTATTATTACGATGTGGGTTTCTATGAATAGAACTTTCAAGTAGTAAACAATTAATAATTGTGGAGAACTTATAGGGATAAATTATTTTTAGATAAGGTATAATTAAAAACAATGAGATTTTTTATAATATTATTTTTAATCTTTTTGATATTTTTCATTTAACAAAACATTGAACATTATTTTTCATATGAAAGTACAAAGTTCAAATTTCATTATACATAAGAAAATTTTTGCATTCACTAGATGAAAAAAATATATTAACATGATGCAGAGATAACACAATGTTGGAATTATATTATAGAATATTTCTAGGTCCTTCGATATATTGAGTAACAGGCAAGGCATAGTTTTACCAAATTATAATACACTAAATAAGAATATTAAAATATTATTATAGCTACCACCTTGTCATTGAAATATAAGTTATAGAAATGCTTAATTAAATTTTTATAACATTGTTTAAAAATTTATATAAAATTAATCATTTGGTTATAAATTATTATAAGTGGATGAATGATAAATTTGAAAATAATTAAAACACTTTTCTATGAAAACTGGTTTTCAAAGAAAAAACACAATATTATCTCAGAAAATTAGAAAACCATTTAATTATAATATTTTTTTATAAATTTTATATATTACATATTCAATAAATATTTTTGATACTCATAAAATACATTTCGTAGTTATAAGATAATAATAAATCCAATTTTGTGAATAAAAAGATGTATTTTTCAAAAAGGTAATATCACAGACATTTAATGAAGAACCCATTATAAACATGATGATCAAATATAATAATTTTTATACAAAAAATAAATTCATTTTTAAAAGAGGGATAATAATATTTAACATTGATTAATTTTTTGTATTTTTAGATATGTTTCATATTTAGATGAATATTGAAAGAACACTGAATTTTAATTTAAATCTACATTTTCATATAAATAATTTATAAGGATAAAATATAGTTTGAGTAGGTTTTAAAGTTTTAATAGATCAATTTTAAAATAACTAATCCAATTTTGGTAATTCAAATCTATTTTACATTGAAATTGGATATAATAACATTTGATTCTTTTGAAATATTTTACATTAAAACCATGTGTTGTAGTCCCATATACGAAATTAAATTTAAATTAATTTTAAAAATTATGTGATTGGGATTTGAAAAAAATGGATTCCAGATTTTGAATAATAAAAATATATACAAAATTATAAGGTAAAATTAATATTTTTTCTAAAAAAATTTGTGAAACTGATTATTGTTAATTACAACAACTAAAACAAAAATTGTCATAACGAAGGAATAATCTCTAATATGAAGGCCCAAAATGACTTTTAAACATGTCCATATATAATTTCATCATAATATTTAAACCTTATAATTTCTTTTAAATAATTGGGATCATTATGAGAGCCACATGGCATTGTAAATACGTGGTTGGATTTCCCTTTTGAAAAGTATACAAGAATGCAACTCCTCCTCCACTATAAATAGGAACCAATCCCTACCACTTATTCAGACATCTAAATCCCTTTGGATCAATCATACTCTACGAAAATAATATATAAAAATATCTACCGAATTCTTATAAGCCTTTATTTTTTTTATAAATACATTTAATGAACCCCTTTGGAGAACACCAAAAGGAGTAACCCAAAGAAGAGGTAACATCCTTTCTTAAGCTCTTTTATTTTATTTTTATTTTCCACCCCAGAAAAAAGTTTTCTTAAATGATTATATAATATCATCATTATCATAAATATGATGATTTTTATGGATTCTACCTACAAATACACACACATCCATGTAGTGGATAATTAACGTATTGTTCATATGTTTGGTGAACTACCACCTCATGAAATGATGTTGTTCATTTTTACATCAAAGCATATCATAGTTGGGAATTATAATGTAAAATAATTTTTTATAAAATATATATGATTTATATGATGTATTTATTCTTCTATAATTATTATATAACATATACCTTCCTGATCTCCAATATTTGTAAAAATGAAAACTTTGTTTGTGGACGTGTGGACTACCTCATCCTCAAAGCGATGTGATTCATTTACCCTATACATGGAATTGATTAACGATTTTATTATATTATATGATAAAAATTAAATAATAATACTACTGTAATTATATATTATATATACATATATGGAATTTACTTTCATTCATTCATTATGACAATAAAAAGCCAATGGTGTTCATGGATACGTATAACCTACCATACGTATGAATAATGTATTCCAATTTATATTTATATATTTTGTAGATAATTTTGAATAAATATTTATGAATATTTATAACATTTATTAAATTGTGTTAAATTTTTGTCATAATTTAAATAATTATCGATGTAAAAAGATTGATAAAATTGAGTCCAAACATATATGAAAAAAATGAAGATATTACATAAAACGTAACATTAAAATAGAGTTATTAATAAAAGGGTAATATAAAGTTATAACTAAACCATATAAAGTATTAAATATAATGATTATATTTTAAATTTATAAAAAACATATAATTATTATACATTATTTGTAACATGCATGAATAATTTCAATACATAAGGTAAGAGATTTCTCAATTCACTTTTTATATTTGCTGGATACATACATTTTTCATGACTCATTTATTTTTTTGGGTGTATTTAATGACCATGAAATTATTTTATTATTATTATACATATTTTTATGAGTATTTAAATATAAAATTTATGATCATTCTTTCATGGGATTTATTTTTCAAAAGTAAATAAATCATTAAATTAATTTTTCTCTCAAGTTTCCTTCCTCAAGATACATGTCACATTATGAGCCAATATTTTTCTATGGGGTGTATATATTAACATTTTAAATTTTATTTCATGAATATAATTATTTAATGATAATATAAGATCTATGTAATGTTATTATATCATGTATAGTATGGTTCCATGTTACCTAAGTGGAAATAGTTTATTGTTATAATATCCTCATTTCTGAAGATTTCTTACGATTATGATTCAATTAATGAAATATTATGGTTCATATATCATGAATAATCTTTAATTTTCCTATTATATGGTCAACTATGATATATTTATTTATTATTACCACTTTTTCTAGTCTTTTTAACTTTAGATCATTTTGAGAAAACAAATTTATGAAAATCCAACCTTATTTCTCCATTTAGTTAGAAATTTGAGTTCTTTCATAATGATGTTTTCTAAAAATGTTTTTAAAAAATGTTTTAGTATTATCCTATAACATTTAATGGAATTATTTTACAATTTTATAACTTTTTAAAAAACTGGTTTAAAAGGAATCTTCTTGAAATTTTCAGATCAAAGCAATTTTCTGAACTTTTAGGTTACAAAAGGAATGTTCGACATCTACAGACACACCCACCATCAAAACCATAATTTAAATAAGGATTAATTTTTTTTAAATTTAATTTTTAAATAAATTTTTTCTTAATATTTTAGATATATGTGGAATTTAAATTGGTTTCCAAATAAAAAGGTTTGAATTTTTTTTAAAAAAATTATTTTTTAAATGATTTTAAAATCATAAAATATTTGTTTTAAAAGGATTTTTTCAAATAAAATGATATCTAAAAATTAAAAACATATTTATTAATTTTAAAATACATTTTCAAGGAAAAGGGTTTGAAAAATCATTTCAATAATAACATTTTTATTCATGAAAGTATTTTCAGAGAAAAATATTTTTTAAATGTTTTCAGAATTTAATTATCTATTTCAAAGGTATTTTAAAAGAAAAAGTATTTGAAAACATTTTAATGATTCATTTATGATTTTTCAAATTTATTTTAAACGAAAAAGGTTTTAAAAATGATTTATTTTTTAAAATTCATTTTTCAAAACAGAATCGATATTTTCATCACGAAATATTTTAAATGAAATTTCAAATATTCCATTATAAGAAGATGATTTATAAATGTTTTAATTAAAATTATTTAACCAGAATGTATATTTTTCTTAAAAATGTTTAATTGAATCTTCCAAATTCTTATTTATATAAAATTACACAATTTATTATTCTTTTTGATTTTCTGGTGATATTATCTCGGAATTCCATTCATATTTTTCATGAATGGGTTATGTTTTGATGGAATGATGGTTATGAAACCCATTTACCTTTAACAGATTATAAGACTATGAAACTAGTTCCTCTTCCATGGGTTATAATCTTTTGAATCCTAATTCTATTCATAGATATTTATTGATGAAATGATTATTAAACCTGTATCTTTTCAACATGTAATGATATGATTACATGTTTATAACACCCATTTAATTTCAGGGGTTATGATATGATTATTGATGATCTGGTGACACATGTATGTATGATGTAATTATGAGATGGTTGTGACCTATATCACTCTATAAATCATTGGTTAATGAATTATATCTCATGAGATAATGATTTGAATCATGTCAACTAGATTCATACACTATGGGAATATAGTAAACTAGATAAACTATGTGATGATGGAGAAACCCAATCCTTTAAAATGAATGTACTATGACTATGGATAGTGTTGTATCTTACCTACTAGGTTTAGTCCACATGAAGTGTTTGGATTTGATTTTGAAAACGTTCTGTGACTTTTAGGTAATGATATTACATGTCTATGTTTTTACCAAAAAATTTATTGTCTTATTCGAGTGATATGCTCAAATTGTTCAAGTTAATTATTATATTATGATTCATGCCTTATGAAATGCCAATAATTATTCCATGTATCATGTTCCTTGTATTTAATTTGTAGGGTATGATCATGAAAGGTTATGATCATGTTATGATACACTTATTTTGATGTTATAAGTACATATTTCTTTTTTCTACCCTTACATATCATTCTAGCTCACCCCTTTATTATTTTTCATTCACCCATTTCATGAAGAGATTTTTTAAGTAGGATTCTTATTGGGGATGTTCTTTAAGGGATATCATGATGAAATTTCCCAAAATTTTATAAATGTTTTTCATGTTTTGAAAGATACTAAACTATTAAAATCCCCAAGAATGTAATTTAGTAATATGTGAATATTCATCTAAATTGATGTAATATCCATTTATGTTATGCCTGGTTCTCTATAGAAATTTTTTGGTAACATCCCATGCTATTTACATAAAATTATTAAGTGGATTAAAATGTGAGTATGTTATTTTTTGGGAAATAGATAATTGATAGCTGATATTGAAATAAAGAAATTCATAGGCCAAATGATACATAATTTAGGATTAATACCATTAATTATAAAGAACCCCCATATATATATTTAACAGTAAAAACTTTTCAACCATAATTTTCAATTTATTTTGAGTTAATTCTTAGAAGTAAGAGGAGGTGAGTCAATAATCATTCTGAGTAGAAGACAAAAAAATTGATATGCCTAACCTTGTGGGAGATGGAACCATGAACAACATGACAATAATTTCTATATAAAATCAATTTTTGAATTTAAAAATGAATCCTGAGGAATTCCAAAATCCCCCTTTGAGAGAGTAATTTTCAATTGAGGTCTTTACACGAAAAGGCCTACAAATTTTAGTCGATATTTCAATCCATTAATCACAATTAAATGAATAAATTCTATTGAAATGATATTATATATCCTATAATGATTTAAGTAAGAGTGGGTTGAAGTGACTCTTTGTCGTATTGAAGGAGCCGCTGATCAATTGTGGAATTTGGATAAATAATATACAATGCCAAAAGTGGATATTTAAAAGATGTAGTAGAAGGTATTATGTGTTTTTTTACAGTAAATATATTCCATACACTCTCAAACATAAAATAAATAGGGACTTCTTTATCTTAAAACAATAAGGATTATGAATTTTTTAGTGACTATAAGAAAAACATCACAAGACTTATAAGATACACCTCCATATTTTTGATTATCACTAAAAGGGATGTTGACCAGTTTTTTGTTTATCTAATCTTGAGTCTATGAAAATCCATTTCAATTTTTTGAAATTGAAATATATATAGAAATTGTAAAAATTGACCTAAAATTATGGACAGTTATCAGAAAATCACAAGGGACTCGGGGGTTTTGAAACAAGGAATAGAGAACATAAATTTATTTTGGATATGGGAAGGAGAAATCTCACATGGAAAAGAAATTCCAACACCCTAAATTCCAAAAGTGTGCAAGGAATAATCCTATAAATTTACAATGTGGGTGAGGAAATGATTTAGGTGTGGGATGGAAGGGAGGTTATGTATGTATTGACAATGGGAGAACCCATAGGTGGGAAAGAATAAAGTAATGGTCAAGTAAACTCTAATTCTATTCTACAATGTTTCAAATAAAAGTATTAATGAAATTATGGGAATAAATTCCCCAAGACTAGGGTTATCGATAGAAATAGATAATAAAAAACTCTATGCCCTAAAGAGAGAGTGGGAGCTTATAAAATCAAAATTACATAGGTGGATCTTGTAAATGAAGTTATAAATAGTTTACTATTAATGATTCAACAATAAAAAATGTACCTTTTCAATTTTGAATCTACTCATTATTTTCATCCATGAAAAATTAGAACAATTAAACCACTAACTCAAAACATGGAATTTGATTTATTAGTGAAGATATATAATGGGTTAATTATTGCATCCTAAGAATATAAATAATTACAAATCCAAATTTGTGGGTAATATTTACCATAAAACAATGTGATACTCTACATAGAAAAATTTTATGGAATTCTAGGTATGGAATGGATTTATTTGAATTGATCCAGCATAAATTTTATGTGATGGAAATCACTATTGATATTAAAAATCACCCTTAGATTCTATAAAATTGAAAAGAGGATGAAGAATCTTCTTTGGAACCATCATCTTAGTCAGGGAAAATATTTCATTACAAGAAAATTTATCTAGGTAAATTGAATGAAACTAATGAAAATTTTATTCTTTATGAAATTACCATTTATAGAAAAAAATTATCATGTGTTTCCAGAAGAATTTTCCAGTCTTCATTTTATACATGATGTTTAGTTTACAATCGATCACATATATAGAGACCTTCCAATATTCCAGAATCAATATATAATGACCATTATGGAAATTGAGGAGTTAAAAAGCCTTATAGGAGAATCTTGATAAAGTGTTTATTTGCCTAAGTGCATCACCATGGGGTGACCTTTTCCTCTTCATCCGGAAGAAGGATAGGTCAATGTACCTGACTAACTGAAAATTATTTTTTATTAATAAAGATACTTTTTTGGAAAAAGTGAGAAACCATAAGTTCCAACAAGCCCCAAATAGCAATAAGTAGATGATCAGAAACAACCTCACCCAAGCAAAAGCAGCAACCACAGACTCCAAAGAAGGACCACTCGGCAATCCCATGCAAGCATGGTCCCTCCCGATGTCAAGCCATCCCTCTATATCAACCACATCCCAAATGGCCTGCAGAGGAACAAGCTACATGCTCTAGCCCGTCTGAGCCGAACTGACCCTTCCACATTCCTCACACAACCAGGTCGGTAACTCAACACAACATAAGTTAGGAAAGAAGTAAAATAGAATCATTGAAAACAAGATAAATTATACCAGAGTCAGTGTCTCAAAATAGTCTCTAGGATAAATTAGAAACCTACAGAAGATGATCCCCCATTATCAGGTCTTCAAAGGAAGAAGTCAACGTATTCCAAACCTGCATATATTCCTCAAGACTGATCACACCCTTGTTGAAACCTCCAACCAGGATCGTTTCCTGTTTATCCACCCAAATATATTGGTCCTCCTTAAGCTCCACTTCAAGATTCCTACCCATCATCTTGGCTGTATCCTCTTCCGTGGCGTTGAGGAATAAAACCTACTCTGACACCACATCACCAGAGTTTAAAACCAAATCCAGGGAGGGATCATGCTGTCCAGCTGCCTTTTGGAGACACCTGAACTCCTTATCCAGCTTCTCAACCAATGTTTTCTTTGCTGAACATGTCTTCATTGGAGGAGGTAAGGAGGATTAATCCTTCCTACCCCTCCTTCCTCGCTTCCTCCTGACCCTCCTCGAACCAGATTCTGCTTTTGAGAAACTTCTATAGACCACGTCGCGTTCATTTCCACTTCCACCATCATCATACTATGGATAGGAATTTCCCCTAATCCGATCTTCCAACAATAATCCATCAGCACTCCCCCTATTGTCCTTACCATCCTCAACCAAGGCAGCTGGTTCAATTCTATGTTCCTCCTCAGCCAGTATTCCATACCTGTTGCTCAAGGTGACTGGAGTCCGGACTGAAGAACTAGCCCTTGGCAGACAGGCAACACTCAACCCCACTGCATCTTCAAGGTTAGACTGAACCTACACCTTCAAAACAGTCTCTATCAATTGGGTAGGCGCACTACCCGGAACATGCCCTACCCCACTGATCCCTTCCTTCCCCATGACACATGTTTACTCAACACCTGATCCCTCCAAGAATGCTGGTTGATCAAAACCCCTACCCATATTTTGAAGCTATTGGTTCAGAGTCTCCCACCCTCTAACCAGAACACAATTGGACTCAAACCTGAGAGGCTCACCTACAGATAAAGAGGGGCTCACCAATGCCCCAACCGCAGGACCCCGATCCTCATTCCTCATGCTACTCGATGCCTGTAAAACACCCAAATCCTTCTTGGGGTCAACAACCACCGCCTCCACCCGAGGCTCGGAAGCATTCGAAGCCTCTTTCAGAACTATGCCCGCAGACCTCGTCCTCCCCGAGTTAGTGTAATCCCTCACTGGAGCTTTAGGAGGATAGTGGAACCCAAACCCAGGATGGCCATGGGACCCCTGCACCTGGACACCCCGAATTTCCTCAATACGATCACTAGTATCCGCCAGCACCTCCTGTGCCCTCAGTTGGTGTGCAATAGGCTCAAAGCCAATACCAAAGCCAGCCCTGTGACCTTCGACATGACCTGCGTCACCCTTGCTCACTGCAGAGGACTCAACCACCACCACTGCAGCCCTTTTATGGCACTCCCCAACACAGTGACCCTGTTTATGGTAGAAGGAGCATAATGGGGTCCAGGATTCGTAGAAGATACTTTGCACGTACCCGTACTGCCCTTCAATCACGATCCATACCTTGTCGGGTGGAGGACGGGATAGCTCCATTTCCACACATATGTGTGCTACTATTGGATGCACCATGGAGTTGGTCTTCCAATCCACATAGAGAAAACGGCCTAAGGAATTGCCAATTGATTGAAGGAGAGCTGGATTCTGAAATGGAAGCGGTAACCCCGGAACTTGAATCCATATTGCCTACGAGGAAGCGTCGCGATTCATGTTCATATCGAACTTACAGCGATGTAAATGAAATGTAAATCCCCTAACAGATCTGCTAGCATGGGACCAAGCCATAGCCAGGTCGTCTTCATCCGCGAGACAAACAAGAATTTGTCACGGTCCAAGGAGACCGACAACCGTATGGTGGCCTAGACCCCATTCCAGATTCACAAACCTCTTGAACACCTCAACCGGAGGCCTTTGGAGAATGAACTTTGCAACCAGATTCGTGGAGAGAAGCGACGAAGATTCCGAGAATTCCTTGGGTGAAACCGGGACAACTGGATGTCTGTTGCAGAGGTCAGGTACCGTTGTAGAGGCCAGGTTCATAGTGATTCCATTTAGACATACTAATTCTCTAGATATCTTTATGGAAATAATGAATAAGGATATTAGGGATTACCTCAACAAAGTTTTGGTATTATTTATAGTTCATATTATTATATAATCCATAACAAATGTGGAACATTTGGATCATTTAAACAATTTACATAATATCTTGAAGAAGAAAAAGGTTATATGAAATTTGTAGTAAATGTGAGTTTTGTTGGGAGAAAGTAAATTTTTTTGAACTGTTATCACCACAAAATGATATATTTCATTTTTTCAATAAAATAGGAAACGAATGGATGGGAAATAACATCATCTATAGTAGAAATATCAAGTTTCTATTGATTAGCTGGGTACTATCATCAAATTTTGTGAACATTCACACAATTTTCAGGCCCACTAACCCATAATTACCTAGAAGGGAGTCATTTATATATACTAAAAAAAGATAAGAAAAAGTCTAAGATCTATAAAAGAGGATAATCACTACACTTATTCTCACATTATCCACTATTGGGGAAGTATTTGTGATCGATAGTGATGCGTCCAAAAAGGTATTGGGTTGTGTACTTAGGAAAGTTAAAAAAGTGATTGCCTATGAGTCCCACTAATTAAATATACCTAAGAAAAACTACCCACCACATGATCCATAATTGGTATCTAATATCCTAAAATTGAATATATGGTGGCATTATATCTATAAATAATAGTGTTACATATATATAGTTCATAAAAAATTTAAACTATATATTCACACAATAGGATGTTAATATGATGAAATGTATGTTCGTAGAGTTGGTAAATTGTTATTGTGATTCAATATCTTACTATAATAGTAATGTAAATGATGTGTTAGATACTCGGAGTAGAAAGGATCCTGCAACCCTATCCATGTCAATGATCAAAATGGATCCAATATTCCCGGACATGCATCATATGAAAATGGGAATAATAAAATTATCTTCATCAAACCTTACATAACTAACTACTCAACCATACATTATTAAGAGGAGTAAGGAGGATGAGTAACATGATAAGATTATATGAAGATGTTTTTCAATATTTTGGAGTTTAAATTTGATGAATTTGGAGTTGTAATGTTTGGAACAAGTATATTCATCCCATAAAAACAATAAATAAAGAGGGAAATTTTGAATGATGTCCATATCTCTTCCTTCTCTATTGATACATGAAGAACTATAATGCATGGATATTTGAAGAATGAATTCTAGTGGGATATCATTTATAGAGAGATTATGGTGTAACATCCTCTGATCTAGCACTCTATAACATGGATGAAACTAGTTGGTTACAGGACCCCAAGCACACCTCCACATATGCTAGAGGTTTCCAAATCTATGTAGGGCTGTGATACATATAGTGTATGGATTATACCCATGGTTTCAATGTTACAACATAGTTGAATAATCATATGAAATTAAATATTAGAGTAAAAAAATAATGGGAAAAATAAATTACAATACAATAAAATAGATAAATAGAAAAATAAAATACAACTATAAAATCCAATAAATAATAAATTAATAATGTAATTACAATGTGAAATTTAATTAAATGTAATGATATAAGTAATAAAAATAAAGGGATAGTAGACTCACATAAAGACTCAAAATACCTTTATACCAAGACCAGTTTAGTTCCCATCTCTAAACTCCATCCCATGTAGTAGTCAAAAATCAACATCTTTTTATCTTTCCCTTTTCTAATCCTATATCCATGTAAGTTTCTTCAATCCAAATGAAAACCAAAAAATGGTGTGAGTATATCTCCATAGGTATACACCACCATGTCTAAGAATAACTCATATAATAATAAGTTCACAAAGTAAAAAAATAATCATGTATACTAAATATTTTAAACAAATTAAATTAATAGCACATCAAACTATTTCATTACCATGCCATAATATCTCTAATCATGTCTCACAACCATGAAAACCATAACCATATTACCGTGGTTAATCATAACCTGCTTCGATGCCATGCTATAAAATCTCTGAGCGTCTCACAAATATGTAAACAATTTACATATATACATTGTATATATAATTCAAATCCATGTCAAATCCATTAAATAATCATTTCAGAAAAAATAGGTTTGATCTCATAATAGCATCATTATAGCATGTATCAATGCCAAGACCGGTGTATATGAATTTTAACATGTATTCAGGCCTAGACATGTATATATAAACTATATAAATCATCAATTCCAAGCCTTATATATAATCATTATATCCCGAATCATTTGAAAATATCCTCTATATAAGAATGAGAACATGAATCACTAGGAATATCATCAAATATTTCCCAATATCACATCATAAGGATCGATGGTTAATTGTTAAAATTATATTTATCCATTAGTTAAACATATTTTCACCACTATTTTATTAACCAATAACATGAAATTAAATTAAATAATCATCCCAAGACAATCCAAATTGATTACATCTAATCACCCAAGATATATGTCATGATAAACACACTTAATCCACTTGAAAAATAATTTACAATCTATGGTTCGATCATCTGAATGGTATTCATAGGACATGTCAAAAAACGAATCCAATGGGTTTGAAATGAATAAATACTCTTCCTATGTTAATTAATTTAGGAACCCTCTATATTGGTATAATTTTAATTTTTAACACAATTACAGTTAAATAGACCATGGGGATTGGTTTAGACCCCCTACCATTAATCAACAATTGAACAATCACCTGCTATGGGTAACTCCAATGGAATGAAGAAATGAAAGATATTTAGATGAAACATAGATCAAATCAAATAAATATTAACATAAAAAGCAAATGTGGTCAAATGGTTCAATAACTCTAATGGAGAAAAAGGGAATAGGAAGGGGAAACCAAGGCTAAAGACATTCCAAGGATCAATCATGCAAACAGAATGTCTGGAATAGATGTTGGCACTCCATAATCACTTGGAAGGTTCCCTAGGGTCAAGAAGTGTAAGGATGTAGAGAATGGAATCAGGAATCATCCTCACAACTCATTAAAAATTTCCCCGATATATTACTGAAAATCTAATTTATTTACATGTCATGTATTTCATTTTTAAGGATATGTTGAAATACCTATCACCTTAGGATAATATGTATCCTAATAAATTATCACATGATGTGAATGGTTTACATGATGTGTAACCATCTCATGATATTTACTAGTTTTACAACATGTGTCTAGAATATTTTATTTGTTATGTGATTCCTTTGTGTGACATTTAAATCCACAACATATTGATTTTAGTTAATTTTCTTGTATAAGAATCTGAAACACCCCCAATGCCATCCAAAATATGGGGAAGACACATAATCTCAATTAACTCATTTTTATATGGACTACCGTAAGTTAAAAGAAAAATTTCCCTGAAAAATATATCTTTTTTAGCAAAAACGCACTATGCCTCTAAAGAAGACTTGGACACTATGGATCAAATTAAAAACATAAGGAGGGATATACTTAGAAAAAGGTGTAATCTTACAAAATTCCCACTAAATAATATTTTTCACTAAAAAAACTATAAGAATAACATTAGGAACATGCTGAACTTGTCTTGGCACTTTGCTAACATATCAAACTCTCTCCCCTAAGTCTCCTTCTAGACAAATACATGCTTCAACTACACTCTATCTAGAGGTATAAACAAACCCCAACGATACATCCTACTATGGTCTATAATCTCTATTAAATGATCCTCAAAAGAAACATCTCTTATATGCTAGAAGTCCTCAACATCCACCATATGAGAAAGGTATGGATGATATATCTAATTTTATGACATAAGATTCACATCATGAGTCGAACTATAGAATTTTGGAAGGGTTAATCGTTACACTTCTATATTGACCCAATACTTTATCTAAAACGGCATACCAAACCAAGGTACTAGCATTCACTATTTCATAATAAGAAATTTACCTAACCATGGAGACAACTGAATGATAATAATATGAATAACCAAAACCCTTGAAGTCATCTATGATGTTTAGTGTAGGATTTATTTCTACTTTTCATGGTCAAAATATACCTCATAATTAATTGAACCTACATAGATGACTCCTACATGAGACTAGGCACACAAATCACCGACCCACCAACCTCAAACGAACAAAGAGGTGAATGAAACAACCTTACATAAAAATCATCAAAAGGTGAAATCTAGATTTATTCATTGATGATATAAATATATGTAAAATCCATGAATTCTATATGATGAACCCACAAACCACTGAACTCTAAAACATAAGCTCATAACATATTATCTAGAACATAAATACTCTACCCATATTGACGGTTAGTCTGAGATTGATAAGTCATACATAGAATAACATGTGTTCCGAACGTCTTCTATAGACCTATCCAAAATGATTATATTCGATTTGGATACACGTATTAAATGACACTCCTTGAAACACCATGCATCTGAACTACCTCAGCCATGTAAAGACAACTCAGATCATCAATTTTGATGATCTCCCTAATATGAAAGAAGTTGGATACCTTCATTAGTTGATCCAAAATCACCTATAAAACATTCTTGTTATGGGTTTATCTAGGTAACCCTACCCTAAACTGTAAAGTGACATCATAACACATCCAATCAATAATGGTAAAATGATGAAAAAGCCTATCTAGACTATGATTCTAAACATTCACCTACTGATAGGTGATTTATCTATCCATAAATCCAGCTACCTCCTCCTTTATTCATGACCACCAATATTGTATATAACGATCATAATACATAATTATTAATTAATGATATACTACCCACATAGAATTATAAAACACTCTCATAAACTCCTCTCACAAGCCTATCAAACCCCATATTTGATGATGGAAAATAAGAGAATGGAACTTCCAATAGACCATCCCAATTGTTTCTCTCCACCATATATGTTTTCTCTAAAAACTAATCTCTCGTGACCATATAATTAGCTGATCATTATCATTCAAATAATCATGGGTCAATAAAATTTTGATGTCATATCTTCTCATCCCAAAGACTCTTAAATATTTAGCTTCCATCCTTCAAAGAGTTCAATAATTCTCCACCAATTGCAAGACTCACACACAATCTATTTCAGCATATTTGGTTCAATGAATTAGAAATGATGTTTCACAATATCATTTTATAATATAAATTGATTTTTAAATATTGAATATACATTTCTTATATCCTGATACAAATGAGCATGCCTCACTGAGAAAATATTTACCAGAGGCTCTTGTGGCCTGTGAATACCGCAAACCTATCAAAAATGAGATAAAAACTCTAGAATATCATGGAACATAAAACTAATGATACCCAAAAAACAATCAGTAGGGAAATTTAAATCATGTAGTTGTAAATGTTTGGATCCATAAGTAACCGGTCAATTATTATGTATTAGGAGAGATCTATGTTATGCTTTGGATGTACCACTATACGTGATATATGATTTAACTGACATATGTAAAGTTAGAATATGTGGTAAAATCACCATGAATTTCAGTTCATAAAAATATCTCTCACAAGTATATAACCAAAAATATTTACCCCTTTTCTGGGTCATCCCTGACAACAATTCAACTAGAGGGGGATGTCCCGCATAAAGTAAAGATAATAAATTTATAAAACCAGAATGATCTAAATTTCAAAAAAATTATTAGGATACTCCTAGGATGCCACAGTTTCTACTTTCTTGGGGTCCACTAAAACCCCTTCCCTAGGGATGATATGAAAAAATTAGTAAAAATTAACATTATTGAAAATATATTTTGTTAGCTTGGAGTAAATATGATTCTCCCTTGATGTACTCATGATTATTTCAGTATGTTGGGAATAATCAACTGTTTATAGGGATAAATATAAGATATAATTGAAAAAAAGAACCATAAATTAATCCATAAGTGGATGAAATATCTTATTCATCATGTCCTTGAATATCATTATTGTGTTAGTCAATCCAAATGGCATCACTATGAAATCATAAAAACCATACATTATCTTAAAAGAAGTTTGAGGTATGTTTAATGGTCTCACCCTCAACTGATGGTTTCCAGATATTAGGTCGGTCTTTCATAAGTTCATTTCACCTATTAACTAATTAAAGAGATCATTGATATGCAGGAGAGGATACCTTTTATTGACTATCATCTTGTTCAATCTGTGATAATGCACACATCACTACGTTGTCCCATTATCCATCTTTAATATGTGAACCAATGAATCCCAAGGATAGGTTCTAGGCTATATGAAACCATTTTCCTCCAGATCATCAAACTAAACATTGATCTCTTGAATCTCTACTAGTTCCATTATATAAGGTAGGACAAAAACTAAATCTTATCCCAGCACAAACTCTATCATTAAATCGAACTATCACTTGAGAAGTAAGTCATATAACTCGTCAAGATAATCTTATTGAAAATGGTCCACCATTAGAGGAATATATTACTCATGCATTCAACAATAATATTGAGAGAGTTTGGCTATATGATCCATTAGACAATCCAAAATACACTAAATTGGTCCTTCATTTCTAACAGGATGACCCCACTCACCCCGATGATATTAGTTTCCTCCTTCTAGTGATTTAATGAAAACCCTCTCCCAATAACTTTTGATATATGCCTAATGGATTACTATCTAATTCATCTAATTAATCAAATATAAACCAAACATGTCGAACAAAAACTTTTCCCAACATAAATAGTAACCACCAATATCTATAGAAAATTCCTTCAAATTTATGATATTCTCTAATCAAACTCTCAATAGTGTATGGATTTTCAAAACACCGTACATGATATCAAAATGCAAGACCAAAAAATTTACAAAAAGAGATGATAAAAAGGAATTTAATACCTTTGTTTCAAAAACACAAAAAAATATAGATGATATAAGAATTGAACAAATTGTTGTAGAAGGTCATGCATCCAAAACTGATATATTATTCAACAAAATGTGCTACCGACCATCCCCTCTTCCCTATGCTCATGTCACACTCCCCTAAAATATTCCCCCTTCCAGGAACATCCATTCCTTCATTGGGGTACCATATACCCTACCTCAAACAAAACAACCTTTGGAAGCATAACTACCTAAATGTCCGCATGGAATTGTTAATTTACTATGATGCTACAAAAATTTATTACATTAATGAAACTAATACAAGATAAAAAAAATTGTAGTGTCTATAAAGCCCAAATTCCATTCCCGTAATGGTGATGCATATATTCAAAATTAATTAATGAAATTGAAATTGAAAATGTTTGATTTTTTGAAAAAAAATTAGCATTAATGATTGGGTTTTATTTCAATATTGGATGGATTCTAGGTTCAATTATTTTGATGTACATGTTATAAGTATTCAATTGTTAAGGGATTCATTCATATTTGTTGTTATAATTGGTTTATCCATGATACATTGTCTTGGTATCTAATTCTAATCATGTGGTTTCACTATTGGAATGGACATCTACTAGGTGCAGTCACAACACTTGGTGACCCAAAATCTAATTTGAACTTATATAAGAAAATTTTAATAAAGTTATTACAAAAAATAAGGAAAAAATGGATGTAATAATAGAATACCCCTAAAATCAAAATAACTGTACATGAAATCACATAATGGAGAATACTGGAATTGGTAAATACAGTTGAAGAAATCCAATAAAAGAATAAATGATATAAATAGTTCATATCTAGTGAATCCCCTTATAATAAAAAATCCTAACACAAATTAAAATACTCTCCCATTTTAGGAGTTATGAGAGCGAGCAGTATGGATACCAAAGAAATGAGTGGCGGTGAAGAACAATGGTAATATATGGCTCTGATGGTGTGTGTTTTTTTGGGTAGTCATTTGGGTATCTCCCTTAGTGATGGATTCCTTATACTATTTGTTTTATGGGGGTATATAAACGGTTTCCACAAGACACATGACCATAAATGTCTTTATTTTTTCTATTTATCGACATATACATGAAATGTAATCTTAAACTACATGTAATCGCTTAAATTTTCATAGTGTGAAGGGATGAAATGAATTTTTGTATAAGCCATTTTCTATAAATTGAAATCATGTAAATGAAAAACAAGATGTGTAAATTTTCTCCTCTAGTCTTTTTACTGCACTGCATCCTCAAAAATCATATGTCGTGTCACGATAAAATATCATAGTCTAAAGTGTATTTAATATAACATCTTCACCCCATTTTTCTCCTTTTCCACATATTCAATGTATCATTCTGTAAAAAATTAAAAATTTCCAGCATTTGGAAAGAATACTCATTTAAATATAATAATAAATACATTAAAACTCAATTAAATATTTTATTGAAATATAGATATAACTACATATCTACTAAGGAGTTGTTGAGTCCTTTTGAGACTTTGATACCCATACCAACCCCCTACTTCTACATTTTTGTTGTATGCCCCTATAAAACCACTACATTTGTTGCATACTACTGCAAGAACAACACTCCAAAGAGGGGTACAAACATTGAGGTAACTTTTGGACCATCCACCCACATTTATAAAAATGAAATAGAACACACTTGACTACAACAACCATTATTTCCTTGGAAAAAAATTCATAGTGATGATTATTTTCACTAGGATAAGAGCTCCCGGACTTTAATGCCGAAACAACCTACCCACTACTTAAGGCCTCTCTAAAATTACCTTTCATGATGAGTTCCTGATTAATCACATATGAAAGACTAATCAAATAGAACACATTCACTTATGAATTGATCACATAGTGAAGAACATCTAGATAGTATCATTCTATGGAGATATCATTAGCATTCAAATTTGATTCGAATAACTGGAAGTCAGAGAAACATTCTGTATAGTGCATTACTGACATTCCATCCAATGTATGGTGAATAAACTCAAGAGACTTCTCATCCATCAACATATTAGTATAGAAATGTATTAGGAACTTGTTCTCAAAGTCCTTATAATAAAGCTGATCCTACTACCCATATTTCTCTAGAATATAGCACCAACACTATATAGGTAAATGAAGCATATAAATATAATATGATTCACCCTATTATCTGAGGTTTTATCAGGATTCATAAATAGTTTCTCGAATAATATGATATAAAACATGGTTTCCTGGGGGAATCAATCCCTGGTGAACACACACAAATGTTGCATCTAGAAGTATATTGGTATCTCATACATTGAAGGAACGAGGAAGAAAATATCTCTTTTTCAAGGATCACATGTCCCCAAGAATCTATCACAAATATAAAAATCCATCTATTTCTCAGAAGATTCACAAATATAATTTTAAAATATATTAGGATCATGCTGATTTCCACTCTATTTAAGCATTACTCTATTTTGATGAGGTTGTTTTTTCTCTATAAGATACACACAATCCTTATAACACTAGTTATAACAACAAGATGAACCTGTATATGTGTTAAAAAATGTGAACCACTAAATCATGGAATCTCTAAACATGTTCCACATGTGCTTTAACATGACATATCAATTTTTATTTATAACATTTCTCAGATATAATATGTATCTTGTACAATAATTCAAATAGTATAGTAAATATCATATTCAATAAATATGCCCCTATCATGGAAAATGCATGTCAATATATTTCTCTATGTGACAATCATAATGCATGTATTCTAATCTCAAACTATACCGAGCCACAAGTAAAAATATTAATGACCAATAACATAACAAAATAATAACCTCACACAACATGTGAGCCACCCAAGGTGATATAAAATCAACTATAACAATGTTAAAATATAAACAACTATCCATCCTTGGAAACTTATATTTTCCACCACACATGGGTTAGCTACCCACATGCACAAAATCGTTACCGAGTAAAAACACATACTAGTCTCAATTTTACCTTTCTTAAATAATAATGTAATATACAAGAATCATGGTGTGCTCTCATAAACTTTCTAAAATCCCCCGATCCAACACTCTCTCACTTGGTCAAACAGGTCAACTAGGGGACCCGAAGGACACCTCCCCATTTCCTAGAGGCTGTTGACATGTAGTGGTGGTGTGATATGTATATCATGTTGACTATACCTATGGTTATATAATTAAAAAATAATAAAATAATCATGTAACAATAAATATCAGATAACTAAAATAATGGAAATAATAAAACACAATATTGTGGAAAAACTAAACATAAAAAACCAACTGAATAATCCAATATATAATAAAGTAATATTGTAAATATGGGATGAAATGTAATTAAATTTCATGTTATAACTAATAACAATAAAGTAATAATATTATAAAATAAATACTTACAAGTCCATGGTCCCGAGCCTTATACCGGTCCCATATCCAATCTCCAACTAGTCTAATAATTAGTAATCAACATCAAGGTCACTTACCCATGCCCAATATTTCATCCATGAAATCTACCAAGGGCTAAACAATGACCTGAATATGGTGTCAATATAGCTTATAAGGTCGACACCATAATATCTAAACATAGTCATCCTAATAAAAAATAAATGAAAATATGAAAAAAATGAAAATATTTATTATTTTAAAATTAAATTAATTCCACATCAACTTGCTTCAATGCTATGATAAAATATCAATCAAAAAAGCTGGCCATATAAATACTATAAAACAAAATGTGGTTTCGAACCATTCCAAAGTATCTCTATGAGTCTTAAAACCATGCATACCATAACAAAATACCCATGTTATATATCAAACTAAATTGGGTCAATTCCCTTATATAATCATTTCATAAGTAAAATCAGGGTTAGACCAGGTATATCATCATTACAACATGTATTTTGGGAAAGCCTATTATATAAGAATTACAATATGTATCAGGTCCAAGACTGGTGTATAAGAATTATAAAAAGCATCAGGGCTAAGCCTGATATATAAGCATTACAAAATGACTCATTGGGAACAATGAAATATATGATCATTAAAGCATTATTCACTAGGCATAATAATAAGGATATCACAACATCACATCATAATTATCAACAGTTAACTATGAAAATTACCATTTATTATTCAATTATACATTTATCCCATCACTTGGTCATAAACCAATAATATTCAAGTCAGTTAAATAATTATTCAAAAATAAGGTGAATCTCTATCAAGTAATCACCCAAACATCATGTCATACTAAATACACTTACTACATTGGTTAGATAATTTAAAATCTAGGGTTCTCTGACCCAAACGTCAACCATAGGTATGGTAAAAAAACTTAATTCAAAGGGTCTCAAAAAAATAAATAAATTTCCATATTTAATTAATTTAGAAACACATTATTTTTGAATTATTGTAATATTTTTAAAACATGAAATTAAATAGACCCTAGATTAATGGTTAAAATACCCTACCTTTAACTATATATCAAATAAATGGCCATCATGGTAACACCAATTAAAATAAGGTGAAAAAGATCACATGATGAAACATAGATCAAAGCAGATCGGTATTAACATCAATCCCAAAAAGGGTCCACAGGTTCCACCACCCTATTAGCGAACAATATTGGATGAAGGGGAAAATGAGTCCAAATACATAATAGAGACTCATCACAAATATGTGATATTCATAATAGAGGTTAGTGGTCTAAATTTACCTAGAAAATTCCCTAAGGTCTATAGTAGGATGCTTACAATTGATGTCATGAAAAATAATCAGCACGAAACCATTCAAAAAAATCTTATTATATTGAATGGCGTGTAATTCATTTATACATCATGTATTTATTTTTAGTGGGTACCTTAAAAACCTATTTATTTGGGGTAATATTTATCCCAAATCATAAAAAATGACATCAATGGTTTTCTTGATGTGTAACCGTATCTCTTCCTATACTGGTTTCATAACATGTGTTTGGTATAATGTACACATATTGAAATTCCATTACATGGTGTTTTAATAAACTGCAAACAACATTCATAACATTTTCCCACATAAGGATATAAAATTACTCTAATTCCATCCAATGATGTGGAAACCCTGGTAACCCCACTTATCACATTTATAACTAGATTATATTAATTCATAAAATCATATATCCCAATAGATTATACCATTTTCAGATACAAAGTCTCTCCTCATCCAAACAAGGATCATCCTCTAAAGATCAAATGAAAATCAAAAGAGGGATATTCCTATAAAAAATTGATCTTATATTAGAGTTTGTATTGTGATACTTAGAATTCCAACTAGTAATGGATAATTAAAAAAAGTATATTCTTATGATGGAAAAATGACTATACTAGTATTGAAATGGGAAAACATAACCATATATTTCATCATAGGATCACCAAGACACCTAAAGGAAAAAATGATTGATGGTATTAAATCACCTTACCATGTAAGTTCATTTCATTACTATCAAGGTTTATTTATTTCATGACTAACTCGAAAATATAAACTTAATGAAAATTGTAAGATTTTATATATTTCCACTATCTACTGTATTTGCTTGACATATGATGTATACCTAGTTTTCTAGAGAATCCTTTAGAAAGAATTGTATAAATTACATATCATTAACACTTTATATCATTAAAACTTCATATCAACCTCTAATAGATAGTAAATATGAAAGAAACATTCATGATCTGGAGGTTATGTTGAGATCATGTTAAATGTATTTATAACGATATTCCGACAAATTATATCCCCTATTAGAGTTATTATATAGTGATATTTTCCATTATATATTTCAAATGGAACCTTTTGAGGCTCTATATTAGAATAGGTGTTAGTCACCAACATGATTTGATAATGATAGAGATCAAAAGTTGATGGTACCTGATCTTATCCAAAAAATGAAAGATAAGATTCAAACCATTCAGCAACAAACAAAATCTTTATAATGTCAACATAAAAGATATGTGAATATTAATCAATGGGCCATAGAGTATGAGGATAGAGATAAATTGTTCATTTTTATATCATTGTGGATGAAATTCTTAACAATTTGGTAGAGAGTAAAGCTCAGTCCTAGTTACATCATGCCCTTTGAGATACTAATTTTTCCAAGAGTGGTGGCCTATTAAATTTCACTCTTACCAAACCTATCTCAAGTACATGATATGTTCCACTAATCGATATGAGGAAGTAAATAGCAGAACCCTGACATGTAATGAATCTAGATGATACACCATTATAGAAGAATATTTCATAAAATTAGTAGCCTATTATGATCTTATATCACAATGGAAACACTCTAAAAAACAAGACAACTCACTTGGTCTTGATGTTGTGGAGGAAAAATGAGTTCGATGAAGTGACAATGGAATCAAAAGAGTAGAGGAAATAAAAATACATTCACTTGATATTGTAAATGAATGAAAATATCATGGGTAAATTCTTGAAGGGGGTGAATTAAATGACATAAAATTGTAAAAATAAAATACATCTTTTAAATGTGTGAATGCATTGTCAAGTAATCTAGTTATATAAATTAAATTGATAACTCTGGTTATTTTTTATCGTTATATGGTTTGTCAAAATTCAAAGACTATTGAGAATAAATTTTTTTCATAATATACCTATTGTACTGTGACCAATAATATTATTATTTTAATGGTTATTATAATGTCCATTTGACACAGACAAAGTAGGTGACATCCTCGACCTATAAGATCATATCCCCTAAGATCATTTAACAGAGCATCTGAGGGAGAAAAATTCATTGGGATTTCCCTTTTATCCAATCCCATGATGATATAAAATTAAAAAATATAAAACAAAACCATTCATAGGAGAATTTAAAACCTATCATGATCATAATCCAAACCAAGATCATCGAACTAACTCAATAAAATCTCACCATCACACACAGTACTTTTTGGGAACTAGAAGGTGTAATAATGGGATATGCATCTTGACCCAAATTATATAAATTTGAATACCTTACTTCAATAAAATAATTATTATAATCTTTAATTTTAATTATTTCTTTTTTTGATTAAATAATAAGTTTTAAGAAAATTGATTCATATATAATGAAACAAAATGTTTATTTTTATATATATATAGTTTTAATGATGGCTGTATTTTTTTTAAATTCAATAATTTTTAAAAAATATATATTCTTATAAAATGTTAATATTAAATAGAATTTATTAAATATAAATTATATTATATCATCTTGAAGTCATAAATAATTTCTACAATGATTAGAAAATTAATATTATTTTAAGAAGAAAAATACAACAAATGGGGGGTTTTTTATTTAAATTTGATAGTTATCATATTGAAATAATTATTTTGATTAAAAAAGTATTATTTTTGAAATTTATATGTGGAATTTATCCAATCAATATTTTTTATTAATTTTTTAAAATAGTTGACTTTTTTGGTAAAACATAAATAAGTTGTAATTATATAGTATATATTATGAATTCATAAAACCTAAAAGTTATGTAATAACTAATATAAGGAGTAAAAAAGAACAGAATATGTTTCCCCATTAAAATAATGTGTTTTGATGTTATTTGATTAATTTTATAAACCCTTATTAAATCATCAAAAAAACTATGCTATATTTTAATGTTTTATAATCAATTATTTATAAACATGACTCACTTACATGTCAACATGGGAATTAGTTTAGTTTATTTGGTTAATATAAATATTAAATAACTAATACTACTCCACATTAGTAGAAAGCATTGGAAAAAACTATGGTAAGGATTTTTTTTATTACATTATCTTATAGAGTCAATAACGTATGTTTAGAAGTTGATAAAGAATAACTCTATCTTCTTATTTTCTCACCCAACCAAACTTCGATTACTCATTCCTCAAAAACCATTTAGACCAAAATTAATTATAATTTATCTCTATATAGACCTTCCAAGGTCCCCCTAATATATTAATATGCTCCCCTCATTCTTTAAGAAGGGTCCTCTCAAAGTGAGGGATCCTATCCACCCCCCCTCTATTCTAGAACCTTCTTTATTTCATTCCTTTTTCTGTCCAATTTTTCAAGTTGGGGAATTTTTTTATATATCTCCCCTACTATCATTATCGATAAAAAGTAATTATAGAACCCTTTTTTTCTAATTCAATCATTTTATAATCCTTTATATACACCAATTATGAGGCCCAATTTTTCCAATGATTTTCAATCTTATGCATTTTTAGTGAATACCCATCTCCATTTACACTTATTGTTATTCACATAGTTGTAAAAATCATTAATTAATTATGATATATACATATATTTAACCAAAAATTAATAATTATTGGGATTAAATTTAATAAATACCAATTTATATTGTACAATATAAGTCGTATAGTAATACATGTAAAAGATATGAAATGGATAGGTGGACCCAAAATTATACAGGCCACTAATGATCTGTTTGATGTTTATATCTCATTAGACTCTATTTATGGTGAGAAATAGGTTATCATAATAAAATTATGTAATGTTTTCTTGGAGGATAGATTTGAATTATGTTTATGATGTCAATTTTTATGTACTTGCTGCATTATTTTGAATACTTTATACTACCATGTTACATCATGCTTCATTGGTCATATTTGTGATTCTCAACTATATTATGTTACCTTGGTATGCCTCTTATATCACATTAATTTATATAACTCATTATATAATTTGATTATTCTGTTACTGAAAATTATAGATCACCCCTTTATTTTGTACATCCCTAGGATATGTCATGCAGTTTTACTATAATTATGTAATTTTAAGAAGAAGTTATAGATATTTTTAAAAATTTCATTTTTTAATTATTTATAGTTTTTTTGTTTTTCACCTAATTCCCTAAATATTCTAGTATTCACAATCTTATTTAATTTTAAAAGGTGTACCTTTATGTAATAAATGATGAATTAAAGTGTATTAGAGATTTGGGTTTTCATATTAACAATCTAGTACTTACTAGAATTTTCAAATCATAAATTGGAGTTGAGGGGTATTTTCCATAAAAAATAATATCAGCATAATACCGAACCATTATTGTCAATTTCCAAAAATCATATCCAATTTTCAAGATACAATTTCAAATTTAATTCGAAAAAACATTTTATTCAAATTTTCACAAAAACTAGAAAATTCAAAAACATTTCAAAATCACTATCTCAATGAGCCATAAATAAAATTTAAACACACCTCATTCCATAACATGATTTTTCCTGTAAATTAATTTTCTTTCTAAAAATTTCAAAAAATCCCAAATCCATTTCCTTATTTCATTGAAACTAGACCATCTTAATTAAATAATGGTAATTAATCAGTCAATACCCTCAAAAAATGTCAATATATTAACCAATGAAATTATATAAGATAAAAAATAATTATATTTTATGTTTATTTAATTAATAATGGATTCTAATGATGTAATAAGTCCAAAAAATCTTCCCATATATGTTTTTATCATGCTCTAATGTTTCCACTATCACAATTTATGTATTAACCATTGTCCCCAAAATAATAATGATGACTCATTCTTTGTATAATAAATACCATATTGGTATTGTTATCCTAATACAACAACTCACACATCCTACAGTTCCTAGTAACATTACTAAACCTTACCTAACAACTTTTTTATTAACACATGTTATTCAAAATAAGCATTCACTTGATCTACCTCTTGCGTTTTGACCAACAACAACAACCCTAACTATAATATCTCTCACAATGAAATGACTTGGTTGAACACTATAATTACTCAATTAAAAATGGATGAATAATACCTACATGGAGGTCACAATGTGACTTCTAGTACACCTCATCATTTTGAATCCACTACATACAAGTGGTGAAGTTATATTATAGTCCCAGGGAGACAATTGCATCCGTAAACAAACCCATAGGAAATTACCAAAATAAACCAATTTTTTTGGCATGTACCATTTATTTAATTGTCATCATAAAAACATTGAGAAAAAAATCATGTATTCAAACAATGGCTGCATAGTCTAGAATAAAAATTTTAAATCTTTCTACATCATACATTAATAAACAAAAGAGTGTCAACATATAACATGGAATAACATAAGTAAAATGGTTCACTGAAAATTACACAAGATGTACGATAAAAAAAATAAAACTATCCTCCAGACCAAATCATATAATACAACGAATAAAATATATGACATACCAATATTTTAAATGAAATAAATTATCATCAAAAGAACATAAAACACACAATATCAAGCTTAAAAAAACCATGAAATATTATTATTTGAATAATGAAATTATAACATATAAATTTAATTTGATGTTATGAATAGGAATAACCACATTATGAAATATTTATCTTTAATGTAACTTTTTTATTATGAAACACTTCTAAGGGGAATTGAGAACCCACATAACATATTCGTATCAAATAGTAAAGGAATCCAATGACTTATCAAAGAAAATATTAAGATTACTGGAATCTATCTCCATAAAAAAATTTCAATCCAGAGGACATACCTAATAGTCTGGATCATCATTTAAAATGTATTCCAAATGTAATTCCAAATAGTGAAATTATTTCAATTTTACCTCTTTATTAATAATTCCCTTATTGAAGCTTATGATCAATATGAGATCTTTCATGTCAATCCACTCAAATTTCTCCCTCAAAGTATCCACATGGAGAAATATCCCCATCGTTTCATCACCATATTCCCACGTCGCCTTAATCTGTAGAATAGACTCTAACCTCTCTTCAACCGAGTGCAGGAGCTACTCCCCACTTTGGTCATGAACCTCAGAATCTTATAATCAGGGGTAATTAAGGGTATCTTACCCTTGAGGCTTCCCAATAGTTAGTGTATCCTCTGTCACTAGGAGTGCATCCTCTTGTTGAGAAGGGATCTTTCCCAGTTGATCCACGGTCAACATAGTTGCATCTCTTTGAAGTGGAACCAAATCATCCGAGATAACCTCTTGATGAGAAATTTCTTTCATTGAGGACCCATACCCACCTTAATGGTGACCCTCAACGTCAATTTCCTCTCATTGGGAATTCTTTTCATTGGTATTAACTCCCTTTTTAGTTGATAGAGTCTCCATAGGTCTAGGTAGGTATGATTAGTCATTACATCCATTTAGTTTGGGCTTATTGTAAACAATACTACTCCATGGGTCCCCTGTTATAATTCATTACATTCTTCCTCCTTGGGCTATGTAGACCTTTACTACACCCTCTAGTTTATTTTTCATATGAGGGTTTTCTTTCTTTATCTGACTCTAAATTTTAGGGATAGCTGGAAGTCCCTCTATCGATACGAAGGCTATTAGAGCGATTGGTAAAATTGACACTAAGAGAATACATTCATGGATTTTTCCCCTCAGTGAAATGATTTTGATCAAAGAAACCATTGAGGTCCTTCAAATCAAGGGAGATTATTCTCTCAAAAAGGATCCCTCCATAGAATTTAAAACCACCATTCTTGACCCGATCAGGATGCGTAGAAACCTTCCCAAACTGCATGCCTACATACCTTACTATATCTACAAAGGTACAGGCACCCAATAAATAGACTCACTTTTGACCATCATTGAAAGTTTAAGAATATAAAAATAACGTTTATACCATGTGAATATGTCTCATACCATTGTATCCTTATGAATAACCTTTTTTTAGCACTGATAGGTCCCCAGATAATTCCACCCATATGAGGCACCCGATTTAGAGGGGGAATAATTTGGGAGATAGCCTCCGGTGTGGCTGAAGTAAAACCAGAAGAAAAATGGGCACTGACCACATACATCCCTATACTAGGTTCCTTCAATTCAGGGTGTAACGGTTGAGCCTCAAGCCCAAGTGGGCAGAACTACCTTAAATGTCTAGAATAACATATGAACAGAATGTCTTAGGAGACATGCTACAAGAAAACTGAGAGTAAAATTGGATATGACCCATACAAGAGCATGAACTACAATAGTCGAACTAGTTTTCGAAGAACATAAGATGATGGTAATGTAATTCTTCACCAACCATTGTCCAAACAGATTCCATAGGTGGTTTTGAAACATCCACTTCCATTCAAATCCATGGAAGAATTGGGTGGCATAAGGCCCGAGATCACTCATAAAAAAAGGAATCTCCTGATGAGGATTCCCATTATTCGAAGAATATATTGAATTTGGAAGGGAAGAGGAAGGATCAGATGACTAAACCAAATTGCTATAGTGGGGGATCATGATTCAAGTGGAACTCATAACTCTATCTGATAAGTAAGAAGAGAGATCCATCACTAGAATGCAGTCCTTTAGAAAACATAGAAGATAGTTCATCAGTGCATCAAAAGCGAAGAGGAATGTGGCATCGATTCATGATCACAACAATGATGCATTTTTTCAGGGATCATGTGATATTTACATGTAGGTAGAAGAAATAGAAGGATGGTCAGGAGACTCAAAGTGGGTGACGAGGGATAGTCTGAGGAATGAAGAACCCTCTGAGAACTCCTGGAGAGAAATCAAAAGTGATGGGTCACCATTTTAAAGGTAATAAACATTCGATCTCAGGGAAATATGGGAGAAATCTGGGATAAAGGGTAGATTTGTGATGGCAGAGAACACCGATGAGGGGCAGGGGCAGACAGGGAGACCATCGCTGCCGCCTGAAGGGCGAGCTCTATGCCTAGGGTTCCATGCAGGAGAGTCATTCCATGAGGGATGTCCACATCAAACTACATTATGAAATATATATAAAGGTCATACTAAATAATTTTTTTTGAATAATTCATAGGAAATACACATTCAATATTTTAAGTAGACATATTATACTTTAAAAATATGTTTCCCTAAAACATGTTTTTATTTGTTTTTAAGAGAAAATATTATCGTTAATACTTATCACTTTTATGATAAATATTAGATAAAATAAAATTTTCTTTTGAAATAAACATGTAAAAATAAGCTTAGTATGTGTTTTTAAGAATATTATTAAATTATTTATTTTTCGTGGATAACAAAAAACTAATTTTTATTGAAAACAACAATTTCTTGAAGCATTTAAAAAATCCTTTTTTATTTTAATATGTTTAATATCAGAATTAGTTATATTTTATTTTTAATATTAATTTTAATATTACCATAATTAATTTTAATGAAGAATTTGGTTAAAAATTATTTAATACATAAAGAATACATTTTTTGAAAAAATATATTTTCATTCTAGTCTATGATGTTTATCTTGAAGTAATTTATTTAAATTATATAAATTGAATCATAAATCTTATATATATATATTTTTAATTAGCATCCCCAAATTTAGTAAAAAAGTCTATTTTATTATTGTTCTATAGGAGTAGTAACCATAGAAATTTTTTGTCACCACATTATGGGTAAAACAGATAAAATAGGGTCAAAACATTGGGATAATGCTTAAAAATATCTCTCAAAATTTCATTTATCCTATTTTATTGGTTGGTTACATCCATTTCTATCCAAGACTATAATATTTGGCCACTTGGTGCCATATTTCATTGATTATGGTCTTTATATTAATTTAATTTAAATATAATGTAAAAAATGTCACCCTATTGACTTTAATATCAATAATTTTTTTGTTATGGTATAAAATAGATTAGGTTCAGCTATATATAATTATTTTAATTATAAATTATTTTTCTCAATAATATTCATTTATTTATATTTTTTAGTAATTAGATAATTACCCTAAATGATTACGCATCGAACACACTATACTAATTCAATTAATAAAAAAACAAAAAACAAAATTATAATTATATTAAAGGTAATATAATTTTGATAATTTATTGAGTTACAAAACTATTACAGAAAAATATAGCATATCATATATGTTTTGAACTGTCAAATTACAATTAAATATCGTTCATGTTGTGTTCAAAGTCAAATAATGTGAATAATATCAAAAATGACATTAATATTATTTGATGAAAAATAATATTTTATCAAATTGTTTAAAAATCATAAATATCTTGAAATAAGAAACTTCTGATGTTAATTGTTTTAAATTATCATCCATCATCCCCATATATGATCCAATTGTTACTTTATAAATAAAATCATAATCCTTTAAGAGTGAAAAACTTGTTACTTCAATTAAGGATAAAATGTATTAACTAATGGGTTAAACAAAATATAAGGTTTAAAACACCACAAATACCTAAAAAATATATATTTTACTGTTTATCAAAGAACCATAATTTTTTTAATCTCTATCCATTTTAATCATTTTTATATATAATGGCATTTTTATATTTTAATCATTTAAGAAATTATATGAGTACCCCACTTCTCTCTTATAAAAGGAAACCCATCCTTTGTCTTCATTATATAATATTTAGTCATCTAGCTCAGAAAAAAAATGGAAATTTATATTATAAAATACCCTATAAAAATGTTATATGTTCTGTTATTCTTAAAATACAATTCAAGGGTTCTTTAAGAAAGGACCTAATAAAGGTCTTCCAAAGAATCACTAATGGTATTACCCAACCTTTTTCAATTTGTTTCATATTCTATATTTAATAAATATTTGATATTCTTCTAAAATAATAAAATTAATTTCATAAATCTATTTCAATTTTATTATGATTATGTAAACACCGTCATTCACCGTCTTTTACATCGATTGATATGTGAAATTAGCGTGTGTGCCTATGTATTACTTGTAATCTCTACATAATGATCCAATTAATTATCCATCAATTAATTCCACTGATGGATATTATATTGGTTTTAATCGATATATATCATATTTTTGAAATAATTATTCATATTTTATTATAATATCAAATCTACCAACTTACCTCACAATATGTCGGTAAATCAAAATGCTCCTTTTGTGAATATGTAGACTCCCAACTCCACGAAGTTAAGTGAATTGTTTTTCATTTATGATATAACTGTATGATAAAAAGGATAGATTAAATGAATATAAATTTTCTGTATTATATATAAATTATTTATAAAGGGTAACTATTATCCACCTTTCGTTCATTTAATCTATCAAAAAGTAAAACATCGTTCATGCGCATGTGCAACCTATCGTCTCCATGAATGGTGTAATTCATTTTCCACCACAATATTTTATTGGTGATTAGAAACTTGTATAAATTGAATATATATATGATATTTATATCATTTTTAACATTTGGGGGAATATTTAAACATGACAACATTACTTGTAATGGAATTACATAACTGGAATTCTCATGAAAAAATGATTTAGTTGACCCTCAAAAACAACAATTTTTATAAGAAATTGTGATAATATTTTTTTTGAAATGCTCTATGTAGATAATATATAAAAATATAAGTATGTAAGCGTCTATATTATTGATTCATAATAAATTTAAATTGATTATAATGTATTCTAATGTTCTATCAAATTACGTTAAACACAAGTTAAGGGATTCTCATCTCACTTTTACTTTAGTGAGACACATGCCATATTCACCACTTGTTTCCATTTTTTGGTTCATATACTACCTATTAATTTATTTTATGATTATTTTCAAAAATATTATATGATATAAATATAAATATATGAATCTTTCTTTCACTGGTATTATGTTTTAATAGTTACCAAGTATTAAGGGATTTATGTTACTATATCCTTATTTATTAGGATTATTTGTGAATATGTTTTTGAGGATTATATTTCCTATTCAATCTTCAATTAATCTAATTAATTATTTTACTCTAGTTATTTCTTGGAAGTAATATTATTTGCTTTAATTTTTCTAATTTTAAGTACTTAGAAGTTACTAATATTATTTCAATATCTTTTTGAAAATCATTTTTCTTCTATATCATTGTTTTCTAAAAATGATTTAGAAAAAGTATTTATATTACCCTATGGATATTTAAAATAAATCTTAAAAATTATTATTTTATAAGAAATGTTTTAAAGGGAATATTCCTTATTTTTTCTGAATTAGGTACTTTTCACTTTTATTCAAAATGTCAAAGGAATCATTAACTTAACATTAATTAAATGAAAAGAGTAATGTCATAAACATGACAAATGAGTGATTTGAATATTACCCTACATGATACCAATATTCTTTTCAAAATAAATAATTTCCTCAATATTTTATAATTATTTATAGTTTAAAAACCTATTTTAAAAGGAAAATATAATTTTGATCCAAAAATATTTTATTGATAATTTAAAAGAAAATATTATAAATTAAAACATAATATGATGTTATAGTGGATTAAATAGGGATATGAACAAATGATTCCATATTTTTTCATTCAATGGATTGTTTATTATTTGGATGATGAAATATCAAGGAAACCCATTTTATTATCCCTATATTAAGTAATGATAATTGATTTTATAAAAATGAGGAATATATATATCAGTGGATATTTGATAATTTGATGGGTGGTCGTAGAATTATGCATCATTATAGAGAATTGTTAAATGAATTGGATGTTATCCCAAGCCCAAAAAAGTTTGTACAAGGTAGTTTATCCCAATCCTAAACAAGGGTACATTAATGATTATACAGATCAATGAGGAGGGTACGGTGGAGGTTATCCCTAGCTCAAAAGAAGTAAATGGTTTGTTTTACCAATATTAAATATGTGATTAATTTCTTGGTAGGTATCTTTGACATAATATTTTTATGATTATGATTATTCCACGTTTTATTCCTCCCTATTATAATAGGATCTGATGAAAAAAAATTATTTTCTCAAGGATCATGTTCTCTATTTTCATGATGATTCATTTCTTATGAGATACCATGATTTATTCCATGAATAATTATTATGATATACAATATGCATAACATGGATTTTAGAAGATAAGTTCAATTTCTCATACCCTTTGGCATATATTATGCATATGTGATCATTGATATCTCCCTTGTTTCCTCTTACTAAGAATATAAGTTCACACTTTCTTATGTATCCTTTAAATATGTTTGAAACTTTTCATAAGTATGATATGTGTAATGAGTTTTATAGATGTAATAAACTAAGTGGGAGACAATTTTTATATTTAATAAACTAGTTTTTTATATATCATTGTTTCCTAAGACATTACACCTTTACAGTTTTGGCATGGATCGTAATAGTATATATTGATTTTTCACTTAATAATAATAAATATTTATTTATTAAAAGTATTGGTCTCTATAGTTTGTATCTGAATAGGTTTTATTAAATAATTTTATATTAGGATTAGAGAACATTGGTGAATACCCCGGGGAAAAGTTTAAGTATTTCATAACATCTATATGTTTTGGTAAGGGAGAGATTATGTTGTTTTTGTAAAAATTAAACTATGTATTAGTAGTATATGTGGACATTATTTTTGAATAGATATATATTGGGTTAATAACCCTAAAATGAGTTGGTCATGTTTATCTTGACTATAATTTTATTTTATGGTGAGTGTGACTGTAATATGAAATAACTATGACACTTCTAGGGGATATTCTTAGGTTAATTACCATTTTCATACAAACCATTATGAAGTATTGAAATATATTATTTCTAAGGATATATTAGGATATTCATAAGGTTCCATAGATTAAAACTTGTGTTAGTATCTAGACATAATATGTATTATATTTCAATACTATATGATATATCACTGTTAATATTGTTTCTCACATTATTTTTTTGGTTTCAGTGAAGGGATGGAGTCAGAAGGAATTATTTTAATGCTAAATGTGACATAATATTGAATTATTTTCATATTTATTAGAAAATTCAAATGAGGTATGAAATGTGAAACTATGTGATTATTCCTAATCAAATATATTTTTATATTACTAACAATATTTAAATGGATGAGTTTCCTTACACACGTAATAAGATAAAAAGTGAGTATCATGATAACTACTGAGGTAATAAGCATCATATTCTATTAGGTCTAGTATATTAGAAGATGAAAATAGGGTAATATCTCTATAGACTAATAATATTTCTTGGGTGTGGAAAATAAAGACATATATAATGTAATTAGAAGGTAAAATGAAATTTTTGGTTAACAAAATAGATGAGAATAATGGTTCACCTATGGTATCAAAAATGGATGAATGTTTTTAAAAAAGAAAATATGGGAAATATAGAAAATAAATTTTATAAGGGGAAATATAAAAATAATAATTAGAATGGATTTATAGGTAATGGTTATAAATTTCATGATGATATGACTACAAATGAAACATTAAAGGTAGAAGTTATTGAGGAATATGATGAAAAATTGTAGTTCATGGTTTAAGATGGAAGTGTAATGATTTATTTTATTATATATTGTAATTTTAGAATCACATTTTATAAATGGTTTCCTAGTTATACTAATCATGAAATATTTAAGGAATTATTTACAATCGTTTTTTTCTATATTATATCAATGAATTTGAAGATTGATATTGGTGACCATGAAAAGTGATATAATTATTAGTTGATATTTTATATGAAAAACATGGTTTTGGGAAATATAGCCCTTAATATGTTCCAAATAGAGAAATATTAATGATTAGTTAATATAAATATATTATTTATCAATTAAATAGGATAGTATTGATGGCCTTGTAACTGATTTCTGATTTGATTATAAAGTGGATTATGTTATATTTGATTGTGTTTTCAACATTTTTTGATTTATGGAATATATTTCTTAATTTGTGAATTTATTTTATGAATTTTCATAGAGTTAATTTTTCAAAGCATGTTTGTTTTCATTGAGATTTTTTATAAATTCTGGTTATTACCATTTTTAGGTGAATATCTGATCAAGTCACTCACATATTTTCTATGTGAAATTTTGATATACATTATAATATTTTAGGGATTAATGTTATAACCATTTTATAAATTCGGTGGCCTTATTAATAAAATTTTAAATTTTAAATTTGGTCAGACATATTTTGTATGATTTTTAAGGTTATATACTTATGTAATGGTTTGGTCTAATATTTAGTTATTATAATTTGTTGTTAGAGTATGATTTATCATATTAGATATCATGTAATAGTCATTTTATTTTTAATTAATATATTGAGATTGGAGGAATTACTAGTCATTGATTTATGTATATTATGATCAATTAAAACATAATTTTTTTTCTTCACGTATGAAAAAATCCATCTTGAATATTCATTTCATACAGTAAGAGTTGAAGTGAAAAACTATCAAAGAACAGCCAAAGGATGAAATTCATCTTTTGATATGTAATGGAATCAAGTAATTATATATTATAATGTTATCCATATTAATATTAAAATAATCCATAAACATTATGATAGGTATTATGAAATAAGATTATATACTTTTCCCTTCATTTAAGTTGAGTCAATGGTCCTTTACACTAATAATTGATTTATGGTTTTCTAGTTGTTATCTTTCTCATTTCTACATTCTATATCACTCTCTATTAGTACTAAGTCTATTGTTTTATCCTCTATGTCCATATTTTCACATACCACTACTGTTATTATATCTAGAAACCATATTTTTTAATTATATATGTCCTTATTATTTCTATTTCACTATTTTTAAGAGGAAGTTGTATTATCTCTTTTGATAATGTTGGTTTTCCAAAAAGTACATTTCAAATCTCAAAACCTTGATCACTTAGCACATGAGTAAATTTTCCAGAGGAGATTTATAATGGGTGGTGGATAATTTTACACCATATTATTTTAAAAGAAGATAATTATGTTAAATAGAGTATATGACAGGCGCCACAAGGTCTTAAATTAAGCCTGATATATAATTATTTAAATAAGTCCATCAAAATCTAGCCATTTAATTGATGTGTATTAATAAAATATAGACACATTATAAAAAATATATTTAATGGTCCTAAAAAATAAATAAAACTTTATTTATTATTAGAAAATGTTAACTCAGTTGTTTTAGAAATGTGGTAATATTCCTCAAAAATACATTTCCTTCAAACAATATATTTGTTGATATTTGTAATAAAATATTATATAATTTTTTTTACACCTTGTGAAAATATGTTTGGTAAAAGAATAATTGAAATAAAAAATAAAAAATTATATTGGATTTAATTCATAGTAACTTCATGGAAGGATTTATTTTTCATAGAATTGGAAAAACCAAAAAATGATTATTCAAAACTACATTTTTGATTCAATAATTTATAAAGATACTTTATTTTGAAATAGTTTCAATGTAAAATCATTACTATAATATTATTAATAATATAATTTATATCAATTGGAATCAATTTTATGATCAAATATAGTATAATGTTATTTTTATATTTAATAAGGATTTTTCACAAAAACTATTTTTCATTTCATTCTATATTTTTATCATAAATTAATTCCTTCCACTTATATAAATTAAATTTTGAAAAATTGATACCATTTTTTTAATCATGATTTCAAATATAGGTAAATATTTCCCTTTCCCTTTTTATTCAATATGTGTTGTAACCATAGTAAATATTTGTCACATCAGTAAGGGTGAAATGTGAAAAATATGGTTACAACTTTGGTATAAGGCTTTAAAACATTTCTAACAATTTCATTTATCAAATTATATAGATGGATTACAAAAATATCCATCCATTCCTCGATTACATGGCCACTTGGTGACATATTTGTTTTTATTTTTTCCTTAAAATGAATTTATGTTAATTATTATTTAAAAAATGCATCACTCTTGACATTAATGTCTATAATATTTTTTTACGAGACACAAAATAGGGCATGTTCAGTTCTAAATGATTATTATAAAAAATTTATTTTCTTTATGATATTAAATTATTTTAAAATTTTTGTGATTGATTAATCACCATAAATACATAGACAACATTGAAATGATTTTTATTGAAATGATAGTAAAATATAATAATTGATATTAAAAATGTAAAAAGTAAAAAAATTGGATAAATTATCTTATTCAGTGATTTTTTAGATAAATATAACATAGAACTTATTTTTGAAATGTTTTTATTCATATTGCATTAATATCATGTTGTTTTCAATATCAAATTATGTGAATTGTGAAAAAATGACATTAATATTACTGTATTAGATTATTTGAAAACATAAAAATCATTGAAAAAACAATTAGTGTGGTAAATGATCTAAATTGTCATCCATTCTTCATTTGGGCTCTAATTGTTACATTATAAGTAAATTTATAAACCATTAGGAGTGAAAATGATTCAACACAATTAAGGATAAAATAGGTTAACTAAGGCATTAAACCAAAAGAAAAGGTTTAAAAAACAATTAACTATGTGTAAATTTAATTAATTTAATTCAAAAAATAGTACATTATATTTGAATATCATCCAATTTGAATGTATTTTGTTAGAGAATGACCTTATGAAATGTTAATCTTTTCTAAAATTACAGGAGCATCCATATCATCAATTATAAAAGGGAACCATCCTTTTTCTTATTTACAAAACATTGAGAACCATAGATTTGAAAACCCCTATAAAAATATCTTCTAAAAGTTCTAAGTACAAAATTATACATTTTGGTATTCGTTAAATACAATTACATTGATCCTTAATAAAGGATCAAAATGAGGGCTCCTGGAGAAGATGTAATCATCTTACCCGAACAATTTCAATTTCATTCTTCATAAAAATCATATAAATCATTGGTATTAACCATAATGTTTTAATATTTTTATACTCAATATATTTAAATGTTATTGTGATTATGAAACATATTTTATTCACCTTATATAACCTCAAATGATGAGTGAAAGTTTCACTCATCTGTATGTATGGATAACCTTCTCCACATAATGACAGAATAAATTTTAGGTCAACATATTTCAGGGATTGATATTATGATTGGTTTAATGTTTACATATGATACATATAACATAATTATTCTTCTAAAATTATAATATAATATCAACATATATACCTTCTAATCACATGAAAAATGATAATGTTGTTTGTGTGTGTGTGGGGGACTACCACCTCCAGGAAGGGATGTGATTTCATTTTAGTTTATGATTTAAATTGATGATAACAAGGATTTATTTAATGAATATATATTTCATATATTATATAATAAATATTTATAAATATTTTATTATTATCTTTTTTTTTTCCATGCCTTTATAAGTGAAAACAATGTTTGTGCGTGTGTATGGCCTACCTTTTAAGTCAAAGGTGTAATTCATTTTTCTACATCTATATTTTATTGATGAATCAGAATATGTATTTATTTTATATATATTATATCCATATAATTTATAAAATTACTGAGAATATTTAACAATGATCAATGTACAATGTCCATAATTACGGAACTGAAATTATCATGAAAAGTTGAAAGAGTTATCGCCCGGAAACATTGAATTAAATAAGTTCTTATTAATAAATTTGTGTTTAAATGATATAATTATATCATATATGATAATATAAGGACATAAACAAAATTTTTATTTAATTATAATAAATTTAAGTTTATATATAGTAGGTTAAACATATATCAATGCAAGTCGAACTCGAGGAAAATGATTTTTATCTAACTTTTCTTTCCGTGAGAAAAACACCATATTCACCAATTGTTTCTTTTTGTGGTATATATACTCCCCATTAATATATTTTATTATTCATATCCAGAAAATTATGGGACGTAAATATCTATATATAATTTATTATTTAATAGGATTTATTATTCAAAAGTTACCAAAGCGATAACATATTTTTGGTACAATCGCATTATTTGTTGAGATTGTTTATTATTATGATTTAAATGATGAAATTTAATGATCTATCTCGTTAGAATGTCATGAATTTTTTATTCCTATGGTTATTTCTTGAGAATAAATGTTTTCTTTTTATTTTCTTCATTTTAAGTACATGATTTTAAAAAACTGTATATAAACCACAATTTATTCCACCCTCCAGTCGATAATACATTTCATTACATGTCCATGATTTTTAAAAATTTATTAAAATAATTTTATTATATTTTATATGATTTATAAGGTAATTTTTACCAGTTATTAATAATTTATGAAATTTTATAAAAGGAATCTTCTTTTCATTTTCTAAACAAGGTACTCTTTACTTTTAAATATGATTTGCAAGAATATTTTGTTTTAATATACTTGAAAACGGCTAGGTCATGCGTTGTGTTTCTGTCGTAAGGAGCTTCGAATAAAGAAATTGAGAAGGGGAACTGGATAGAGCAAGGAGGGGGAATAACTGGTTGAGGCGGAGGGGGTGGTTCAGGGATCTTCCATAAAGGTTGCTTGCAAGGGGAAGTAAATTTCCCTTGATAAAAAATGTAGGGAGGAGGACTTAGAAGGTAGTACTTCAGGTAATGGTGTTGTGGGTATTGAGGTAGAAGCTAACAGGAGGTAGGATGGTTTTTGTCAGTAGGGTGTGGACAATGGAGATGGACGGGTGGCTGGTTGCACCAATGAGGCTTGTTAGAGGCTGCGAAACAGATCTCCTCGATGACAGAAGTTGTTGGAGAGGCAGTAGATGTTCAGATGGATCTTATGGACAAGGGGATGGAGGAAGGTTCGGTTCAACTTGAATTATCTAGACGGGAAATCACTCCCGGTTAGCGGTGGACCAGGAGTTTGTATCACTGGTCGATGTAGGGTCTGGCAGAAGTTCTTACAAGAGGGGGCGACATGGTCAATGTTCTTTATAGGTTAACCAGGACAACCCAAGGCATGTTGTTATTCCCCTGAACAACAGATTTAAAGGTCTGCTTGTGGATGCTTCTGCTTCCACGCATGTTATTCCTTTTGACACAGGGGGAGGGCACAAGAATGAAAACAATGGGGGTGAACGCTCTCACTCGGAAGCTGGAACTCCATCTCAGGAGAATGGAAGTAAATCAAGGAGGAGGAGAAGGAGGGACTATTCATCCATGCCTCCCCCATTAGAGACCAGATCGTCCTGGAAGACAAATGGGAAAAGGGGGGCCACAGAGGAGGTGGGCACTCGGATGGCAGGTGTCCAGGGTGGGCATCCATTGGAGTTTTTGCTTAGCAGTGAGGAGGAAGTGTCTGAACAGGTTATGTGGCTCAGTTCTTTGGAGCAGGAGGCTGATTCCATGATGGGGAGAACCTTAAGGGAAACCTTCAATGAGGAACAATATGCTTGGATTGACAAGAAATACTCAATCCTTGTTTGTGGTTTCAACAATGGGAAGATCAACAATGAGTAGTATATACAATCATGGGACCAATTGGCCTTAGAATTTGAAAAGATCCCTTCATATTCCCCAAACATACAAGTTTCTTCTTTATCTTGGCAATTGTTTCGGGATATGGTCTCTGGTAAGATTGGTGTTTCATCAATTCTCCTAGTTAATTGGGTGGTTTTAATACCTTGGTTGGGGTGTCTTTGGTCTGGAATATTTGGGTCTCTATATTGTGCGGTTTGTGTGCTTTTCGGTTGTACTTCACAGGACATCTTCATTAGGCTAGAGCACTCTGTCATCATCTTTGCAGGCCATTTGGGATATGGCTGATTTGGAGGGATGACAAAATCGGGAGGGACCATGCTTGCATGGGATCGTCGAGTGTCCTACATTGGGATGGTGGTTGTTGTTGTTTCTTGAAAGAGGTTGATCCTGTTTCTTTCCGTTTTTTTTTTCTCGGGGTTGTTTGGGTGTTTTTCTGGACCCTATGGTTTCTCACATTTCCCGCAAAAGTTTTTTCCTTAATAAATAAAAAATTTATGTCATTATGAATGTTTAAAGGTTTAATTGTTCCTTTAAAACTATACAACTCACTTTTAAATGATAATATTTCCTTAATATTTAGGAAAAATTAAATTTTGAAAATTTTATTTAAAAATGTAATGTGTATTTTCATTATGAAATTTTACAGTGATATTTTAATGGAAAATATCGTATATAATAACATACATTGATATTACATATTATTTTATAAGGATTTGATACAATGATTCAATATTAATTAATTCAATTACTGGTTCATGTATATAATGATGAAATAATAATTAAATTTTTTTAAAGGTTATGTTATGATTATTTTATTATAATCTTATTAAATAATAAGGAATGAATTTATAATTGTGTGATAGGTGGGATAGAATATATGTGTCCCTATAATGAAATAGGTTGGGATTAATGTTTTTGAGTTCAAAGGGTATACTTTTTGTTATCACAATCAAAATATTGGGGGAACACGACAGGTTATTCCTAGCCTGAATGTGGAATCATAGGTGGTTATCTGAATCTCAAAAGAGTGTATATAAGATGTTATTGTAACATCCCACCATGAACCTCCAGCTCTTAACTAGAATTCCACATGATATAATGTGAACCTCCCCATATGCATGAGGTTTATGAATAGAATATAGGTCTCAGTCCATTTATGGGAATACCACACCCCCAGAATCATATAATAGGATCAATAATAATCACAGAAAAAATAATTAACAAGCAATTTAACTGTGGAAAATAGAATAAAGGACATACATATAAGATATCCCAAAGGGGAATGTATATCCAGAGTATAAGAAGTAGGTAAATATAGGACATGTAAATAAAAAAACATCTATGGGTTACTCTATTGTCTATCCCAGTTCTCTCTATCTCTTTACTCCATTGTTAAATAGTCCATTATAGGGCCCTTTACCTATACCCAATCACTCATGAAATCTACAAGTGAATCAAATTACACAACTTGGGTGTGAGTACAAGACTTGGTAGGACACGACTAATGTATTTTTTACCAGATTTTCTCAACACTTTTAGGAAATAATATTCATAAATACATAACAAACATATATATAATGAAAATACAACCAGTGCTTTGCTAACCAGGACACCACAAACCCCCATCCCTAACTAATTTAGCTATCTTCTAGATGTATAAATTAAGTGCTACAATAATCATGGATTATCCACGATGCTAATAAATCAAGCTATATTGAATCGTGTTATTGTGAAATATAGCATTCATAGGCATCGATAAGTTTATGTTCTCGGCATCACCAAGGAATTGAGAGCTTCTCTACATCCCCTAGTAATATTTAAACATACCCATTAGTATTCACTAGTAATTGATTTCATCACACGACATCCTTGAGGAATCATTGTAGCCTTACCCTATGCATAGTTTCCTCATCCTCATTGTCATGTTTCATGTGCACTTATACATGAAGGGATAACATGTCACAATGGTACACCTTCCTTACAATAAAAAAACAATACCAAAAAGAAATCATAGCAAGGTAGGATACATGAGAAAACATATAATATCATCATAAGTAAGGTATCACATATAACACATGTAATCAACATAAAAAATGAATAATAAGATACAATTTACAACTAAAAAAAGTGTAAGATAATGTTTACATGGATGCACAGACACATAAACCCACATGATATCATAATTAAGAATAGTCCTCAAAATATGTCTATGCATAATAATATAAATTGTAACGACCCGAATCTGGAGCCCCTCCACTGGTTCCCCGTACCCAGTTCGCCACATGACCTCAAGCACGTTTCCCCAAATGCCAAAGGATTCCGAATAGAAGCGAGGGCCTTGGTATGTTATTGGGGGAAACTATGCCCTCATTCGACACGGTATACAAGGTAAGAAATCAACAATAATCAGCGAAACCAGTAAACAACATGCATAAAAACAGAAACCAAATAGCGGAAGTAATATAGATATATAACTATGATGACAATGATGTAGCTGGTACAAGTATCTAAGGAAAACAGAAAACTCAACAATGTGCTGAAATACAACTGAAACCAAGTGAAAAACAAACAATGTAAGCTCCTCAGCATCGCGAGCCATAGCTCAGTCCCATGCTCTCCAACTCCTGATGCAGTCAAGATCCTGAAGTAGAATGGCGCTTTCCCTTATCTATACCTGCAGCAACATAGTCTGCTTAGGCCCAAAAGCATGGACCAAACATGGTGTGAGATACAATACTAGTAGGCAATCACCCAAAGATTTTTTCCTAACAGTCCATGAAGACATGGAAGAAATAAAACAAGAAGTAGCAACATAAAAGAACAAGTAGCTACAATCCAAAGTTCTAACAAGTAATGCACACAAGTAAGCAGTCAGCAACAAGAAGAAAATAGGTAACCCTCTGGGTAGCTCTCACAGTCTAACCCCAATGGTTTAACCTCTAAGTACTAGCAAAACTCTAGGACGCACACACAGTCTCACCCCTCTGGTTCAGCTACGCAATTAAGCAGACTCTCTGGGGAAGCACTCACCGTCAATTCCCCCTATAGTCTCGTATCGTGCTAAAGGCTCTCTGCGGAAGCACTCAACGTCAATTCCCCATGTGGCCCGTATCGTGGATATGCAGACTCTCTGGGGAAGCACTCAAAATAAATTCCCCCTATAGTCTCGAATCGTAATTAAAAGACACTCCAGATAAGCCCTTCCATAAATTCTCCCTTTGGTCTACTACTCTAGGTTCTCACAGTCCTTGGTATAACTAAACATGCTCAGCGCCCGTGTATCATCCAAGTAAACCTCCAGAACTACTTGGCTATCAACTAAGGCTCAACAGGAAATCAAAAGAGACAGTTCCACTATCCTACAACAAGGTATGGAAACTGGAAAAACGCCCAACAGGCATAACAATCAGGGCCAATCATCCTGAGAAAAAAATAAATTACACTACACACAAGTAATAATATCTACTACAGAAATCAAGAAAAGCAGGCAAACAACAAGGGAAAAACAGGAAACACGCAATACCCCATTCAAGGGTATTGGTGGAATTTTCACATAATATTCATTGGCTTTCTACGGAAAGGCACAAACCACCTACCTCGATCCTAGGAGATCGATATATGTGAACCTCGATGATAGATTCCCCTTGGAACGATGTAGATCTGAGAAAACACACAAAACGCTCAACCTACGATAACTAGGAAACTAGAAGGAATAAAGAAATAAGGCTAAAGAAGAAGGAAGAAATCACCACTGCGATTCCAACGCAATCGACCATGATCAAATCAGAGAACGAACGGCAAGGCGGGAGCCCGTTGAAGATTCGGCTGTACGGTCGCTCTCGGATGGACAAAAACCGAAGAAGAAGACGAATCCGGGGTTTAGACGCGACCCTGGTCCGTTTAATGAAAAAAAATAATGTACACAACGTGTACTTCTTGAGTACACGGTGTGTACTTAAATTTTTCCATACTCCAAAATAACCAGCCTCCACCTCATCCTTACACATCATGTGTGTGGCTCAGGCAAGACCAACACATGGCTTCGAGCCGGGGAAGAGTACACGGTGTGTACTCAAGAAAGCACACGGCGTGTAATTTGAAATTTCCAGAAAATTTATTTTCTTTAAAAACTCCAGAAAAAAGCAAAAAATACCTAAAAGAAGATCCGAGTTCTTAAAAACTTCCCCGCTTAAAGAAATTGTTCCCTGAATTTCCCTAAAGAGGTGGAGAAGAAGAAACCCCGAACAGCTTCGGCCATTACGATCGTACATCAGCCTCCCTCTCCCAGGTCTCGTCATGTACTCGTCTGTGCTGCCATAACACTCGTACTAGAGGAATAGACCGCCCGCGAAGAACCTTCATACTACGATCTATAATCCAGATAGGTTGCTTCTCGAATGATGCATCCCCTTCAAGATTGACTTCCTCAGGCTGAAAGATGTGAGATGGGTCTGAAAAGTAACTTCGGAGCTGAGAGATGTGGAATGTATCATGCATGGCCCGATACCTCTGAGGTAGCTACAACCGATAGGTGACTGGCCCAACACTCTCCAAGACCTCAAACGGCCTGACTTACCGCGATGAAAGCTTACCCTATCTCCGAATCCTCTTCTGTCCCAACCTCGGTGTGACACGTAGGAAAACCTGATCACCAAACTCGAACTCCAGAGGTCGTCTCTGCTGATCAGCATAAGAATTCTATCGAGACTGTGCCGTAGGAATCCTCTTCCGAATCAGCTCTATCTTCTCTGAAGTCTCCTGTACAAGACGAGGTCCCAACAAAGCTGCCTCTCCTGCCTCCAGCCAGTATAAGGGTGATCGGCATGGCCTACCGTACAAAGCCTCGTATAGTTCCATCTAAATGGTTTCCTGGAAACTGTTGTTGTAGGCGAAATCCAATAGAGGGATATGCTTCTCCCAAGAACCCCCAAATTCATGGATGCAAGCCCGGAGTATATCCTTAAGCGCCTGGATCGTACGTTCGGACTAGACATCAGTCTGGGGATGGTATGCTGTACACAAAAGTACATGTGTACCCAAGGCCTTCTAATGTCCCTTCCAGAACTGAGAGGTAAAGCACGCGACTCTATCTGAAATAATAGATCATGGAGCTCCATGCAGACGAATGACCTCTCTAAAGTAAAGTCATCCCAGATCATCGACAATGAAGGTCTCCTTGATCAGAAAGAAGTGATCAAACGTCGTAAGAATATCGACGACAACCCACATAGCATCATTTCCCTGAGATGACCTTAGCAACCTGGTCATGAAGTCCATCGCAACTTCGTTCCAATTCCATTCCGGAATGGTTAACTTCTGTAAAAGCACCGCTGGTCACTGATTCTCTCCTTTCACCTGCTGAAAAGTAGAACATTTCATGACAAAACCAGCAACATCATTCTTCATACCTAGCCTCCAGTATTGGCGATGAAGGTCCCGATACATCTTGGTGATTCCAGGATGAACTTCCCAAATAGAGGAATAGAAATCCCGCCTCAGCTCCTCTTGTATGTCTTCTGGAACCCATACGCATCCTTGGAAACACACAATCTCATCCTCACCCACTATTAATCTAGGAAGAGGGTCCTCTCCTGACACACTCTCCCGTAGGACTAAGCCTTCTGAGTCTGATAGCTGCCTCATCCGTACTCGATCAAGTAGCGTGGAGGTAATAGCTAATGAAGATAGAAAAGTCTGTCCCTATCTATCTTGAACCTTCTGATGCATCTCATAAAACAGAGCCATCAGTTTCCACTCACTATAGCCTCCTGAACTTCCTGAATTTGAGTTCTCCTGCTCAACCCATTAGCCACGACATTGCATTTTCTCGACATATAGGCAAGATTGAAATCAATATACTGAAGATACTCGACCCACCTATGCTGCCTCAGATTCAGATCACACCGAGTGAAGATATACTTGAGAATCCTGTGGTCAGTGAAGATCATGAAGTGCACTCCCAGAAGATAGTTTCTACAACAGAGCAAGGAATGAACAACAGTATCTAACTTCAAATCGTGCATAGGGTAGTTCCTCTCATGTGGCCTCAACTGCTGAGACCTGTATGCAACAACTCCATCTCCCTGTATAAGCACAACTCCCAGCCCAATACTGGAAGCATCACAATAAACAGTGTAGTTCTTCCCTGGCTCTAACAAGAATAGTATCGATGCTGACATCAGCCTCCCTTTCAGCTCTTGAAAGGATGATTCACAAGAATATAACCATATGAACTTCGCCCCCATCTTGGTCAGATCTGTCAAAGGTGCTTCTAGACAAGAAAAGTCCTGAATGAAATGTATGTAGTATCCAGCCTGTCCTAGGAAACTCCGTACCTCAAAGACGTTCTTCGGTTGCTCCCAGGAAACTACAGCTCTCACTTTCTCTGGTTCTACTGATACTCTTGCCTCTGATATTACATGACCCAAGAAGTGAATCTAATCCATCCATAAGTGGCACTTCGAGAGTTTAGCATAAAGCTGATTCTCTCTCAGTGTACTCAGAACGATCTCAAGATGTGTGTCATGGTCGTGTCGAGTGTTAGAGTACACCAAGATATCATCCACGAAGACCAAAATGAAGGAGTATAAGTAAGGATGGAACACTCGGTTCATTAGCACCATGAAAACGGTAGGCACATTCATGATACTGAATGACATGACTGTATACTCATATAGACCATACCTGCTCCTGAAGGCTGTTAGAGGTATATCTGATGGTCTAACGTGCAACTGATGATAACCAGACCTCAAGTCGATCTTCGAGAACACCCGGGCTCCTCGAAGATGATAAAAAAGGTCATCAATCCGCAGCAAGGGATATCTGTTCTTGACCTTCAACTGGTTTAGCTTCGGATAATCCACGCAAAGCCGAAGGGTACCGTCTTCCTTCATTGAAAAAAGAACAGGTGAAACTTAAGGAGAAGTACTGGGTCGAATTAAACCCTTAGCCTAAAACTCCTCCAACGGCTTCTTGAGCTCCTGCAACTTAGGTGTGGCCATCCTATAGGGAGGAATAGACAACGGTGCCACTCCTGGAACGAGCTAAATAGAAAATTCTACCTCATGATTCAGAGGAAAACCTGAAAAGTCCTATGGAAAGACATATCTGAAGCGATCCACCACTGGAGGAAATTCCAACTGTGGAGTCCCCTGATCATCCAAATAAAGACTAGAAATCTGGGTCGTCACTCCTCCTAGCCCAAGATTCTCGAGTCCCTTCCAACTCGTTCGAACGTCCCATTCGCCTCTATGAAGGAAAGGTTCAACTTATGGTGAAATGAAACTGACTCTGCGGTGATAATAGTCAATGACTACCTAGAAGGGAATCAACCAGTCCATGCCAAGAATGACATCATATCCTGTCATCTTCAGGAAATAGAGATCCCATAAGAAGTGATACCCTGCCACCTCGAGAGAGCACTCTCTACACTCGCGTACAATAGATGTCCTCATTCCCAAAGGTGATTCTAGTGTCAAAGAGTCGGCAGAAGAAAATATGCAGAGTCCAAGGATCTACAAAATGGAAACAGAGACAAAACTATGCATAGAACTGGTATCCAAGAGGGATAAAAATAAAACTGAGGCTACTAAAATCGTACCTTGAACAGTAGAAGGGTCGGGATACTGCTCCTGATAAGTCTGCTCCACAGTGAAAGACTGGCATGTACTGCGGCCCTATGCCCCTGGCTGCCACTCTGAGATGAACCGCCCTACTGGTGCTGAGGAACTGGTGGCTGACTACCATAGCCTCAACCTCCACCTCGGCTCGAATGGCATGAAGAACTCCAGTTCCCTGACTGGTGAGAAACTGGCTGTGCTGCTCCTAAATGAGGAGTCATGGAAGAACCCCGGTCAGCAGCTGCTGGTGAGAAAACCAGGCAGAAACATTGAAGGTGACCCATCTTACCACAAGATCAGCACTCCATGGGGTCCCTCTGACATTGCGGCCTTGTGTACCATGTCCGGCCACACTGATAGCATGTCACCTGACTACCTGATGATGTGTCTCGCTTCCTCGACTCACTGCGCGTTGGATCCCTACGGCGCTTCATGCTGTCATCTGGAGGATGGCTAACTCTAGAAGCAGAACCACCCTAGGTTGCAGCTCCAGAGTCTCTCAGATTGCGCTCTGCAATCAATTCCTGGTTGACAATGGAAGTAATGGAAGTCAGCTGGAAGATGTTAACCTACGAGCGGATCTCCCGCCTGAGTCCATCCTCAAACTTCCTTGCCAAGAACACCCCAATCCCATCCTGAAGGGGTGTAAAACACTACAACTCAGTGAAACGAGAGGAATATTCCATGACAAATAGAGTACCCTTCTCTAAGCTCATGAACTCACGAGCTCGATCGGCCCTCAGGGTCTCCGGGTAGAAGTAGTCGTAGAACACGTGCTGGAACTCCTCCCAAGCCATAGCCTGCTGCTGACCCGCCTGTGAGATCACATCCAACCACCTCTTAGAAGAGCCTCAGAGCATGTAGGTGACAAGCTTGACCTACCTCTAGGGAGGCGTCTCCAGATGCTCGAAGATAGTCAGCATGGCTTCCAGCCATGACTCCGCAGCCTGAGGTCCTCCTTCCCCCGAGAAAGTAGAAGGATACTGCTGCTGGAAAACCCGTGTCAAGTCTGCCATAGACGTGGCAGGAGGTGGTGCTCCCTAGAAGTCCTTCATAATCCTCATGAAACCCTCCCTGAATTGAGTATCAGTTTCCACGACTGGTACAACAACTGGTGCCAAGGCTGGCTCGACTGGGGGATCGACAGGAAGTCCCTGATCAGCCATATCTGGCGTCTGATCACTGCCCAATGACAGACGTATGACCGGAGGACGTCTCAGAGGCATAGCTTTGAATGATCAATAGCACACCTTAGATCATGAAAACCAAGACAGAGAACACAAGGGTACAAAAGAGGAACATGGGAAGAAAAACACAAAAGTTTACAAAACTTGACTACACGGCGTGTATAAATACTACACGGCTTTTCTTCCAAAGCTACCGACATGGGCGTGTACTACTGCCCTACAAGTCGTGTACACCTCAAACTACATGATGTGTTGACCCCCACACATGGCGTGTACATGAAACTATTCCCCTGTCTGAGTCTCTTTACACAGCTAACCCACACGGTCCGACTCAACCTGAGACTACACGGTGTGTTCGAAACAAACATGGCGTCCACTAGACAAGGCTTCAGCGGTCCGTGTTGTTGAGTACACGGCTGTCTACATGGATGTACCTTACACAGCGTTCTCCGAACAAGCACGACGTGCATAGGTGAAGGCGAAACCATCCCATGTTGTTTGTGACATGGTCAGATACCTGGGAAAGACAACACGGCGTGTTCCGAACAAACACAGTGTGAAGAAAGGAAGGTAACGCCGGCCCATGTTGTTCGTGACATGGCTGGGTACCTGGGCAAGACGACACGACGTGTTCCGAACAAACACGACATGTGGAAAGGAAGGTAACGCCAGACCATGTTGTTCGTGACACGACCGGGTACCTGGATAGGACTACACGGCGTGTTCCCTAAGGACACAGCGTGTTCTACCCAAGCTTCCCCGACCTGTGTTGGTAGTGACATGGCTGGGTACATGGCTCCAAACTTACACGGCGTGTACCAATCATACACGGAGTGTTCCCCAAGTTACTCCCATGACACCGTGTTCTGCTCACACGGTCAGTGACACGACTTGAAAACTACACTGCGTGTATCAAAAAAGTACACGCCGTTTATTCTGGGTTTTTCTGGGTAGTAGCTCAGAAACTGCATAGAATTCCAGAAACACTAAAAACAAGGAGAAAAAGATGCCAATTTCTGATCCGTGAGGGCCAATAACACCTCAAGAACCAAAATTTGGTGTTTACTTTAAACAAAGAACAAAATAAACAGTTTTCTAACATAACAGCAGAGAATCTATCAAGAAACTATCACGACAGCATGTATAGTCTACACAAGGTCTTTCACAATAGCATGCAATCGCTAAAGCACCCTAGATGGAATGGTAAGAATGCATGGCATGTGATTACTACAAGTGTCTATATGATGCATGAGATGGAATACCCTCATCTCATCAGGATGCGACAAAAATAGAACCGCAATATCAAAACAGTAATAGCACAAGACATGTGAATCACTCTAGGTAAAATCAGATCAACTATAAAATCTAAAAACCAGCAAACTGAAATTAACGAGGTAGTATGGCCTTTCCTTGTAAACGGGTTAGCTACTCCCGAGCACATCTTATTTACATGTACCGAATCTGTCCTATCCCTGGATAAAGTCTCCAAACATTAAAGCAAGAGTAAATAACTCCTCTGATACCACTTTGTAAAGACCCGAATCCGGAGCCCCTCCACTGGTGCCCCGTACCCGGTTCACCACCTGACCTCAAGCGTGTATCCCCAAATGCCATAGGCTGCCGACTAGCAGCGAGGGCCATGGTAAGTTATTGGGGAAACTATGCCCTCATTCGGTAAGGTATACAAGGTTAGAAATCAACAATAATCAGTGGAAGCAGTAAACAACATGCATAATAATAGAAACCAAACAGCGGAAGCAATGTAGATATATTACTATGATGACAACGATGCAGCAGGTACAAGTATCTAAGGAAAACAGAAAACACAACAACGTGCTGAAATACAATTGAAACCAAGTGCAAAATAAACAAAGTAAGCTCCTCAGCATCGCGAGCCATGGCTTGGTCCCATGCTCACCAGCTCCTGATGCAGTCAAGATCCTGAAGTAGAAGGGCGCTTGCCCTTATCTATACATGCAGCAACATAGTCTGATTGGTCCCAAAAGCATTGCCCAAATAGGGTGTGAGATACAATCCCAATAGGCAATCACCCAAATACTTGTTCCAAATAGTCAATGAATACATGGCAGTAATAAAACAAGAAGCAGTAACAGAAAAGCACAAGCAGCTACAATCCAATGTTCTAACAAGTATAGCAAACAAGTAACCAGTCATCAACAAGAAGAAAACAGGTAACCCTCTTGGTAGCTCTCACAGTCTAACCCCTATTGATCAACCTCTAAGTACTAGCAACCCTCTAGGAGGCACACACCGTCTGACCCCTCTGGTTCAGCTATGCAATTAAGCCGACTCTCTGGGGAAGCACTCACCGTTAATTCCCCTTATAGTCTCGTATCGTGCTAAAGGCTCTCTGGGGAAGCACTCAACGTCAATTCCCCCTGTGGCCCAAGTCGTGGATCTATAGACTCTCTAGGGAAGTACTCAACGTCAATTCCCCCTATAGTCTTGAATCATAATTAAAAGACACTGTGGAGAATCCCTTTCATCAATTCTCCCTTTGGTCTACTACTCTAGGATCTCACAATCCTGAGTATAACTAAACATGCTCAGCGTGCATGTATCTTCGAAGTAAACCTCCATAAATACTTGGATATCAACTAAGGATCAATAAGAAATCAAAAGAGACAGTTCTACTATCCTACAACAAGGTATGGAAATTGGAAAAACTCCCAATAGGTAAAACAAGCATGGAAAAGCAACCTGAGCACAAAATAAATTACACTACACACAAGCAATAACCTCTACTACAGCAATCAAGAAAAGTAGGAAAACAATAAGGGAAAAACAGGAAAAACGCAATACCCCATTCAAGGTAATTGTTGGAATTTGCACTTAATATTCATCAACTTTCTACGGAAAGTCACAAACCACCTACCTCGATCCTAGGAGATCGATATACGTTACCCTCGATGACAGATTCCCCTTGGAACGACGTAGATCTAAGAAAACGCACAAAATGCTCAACCTACAATAACATGGAAACTAGAAGGAATCAAGAAACAAGGCTAAAGAAGAAGAAAGAACCCACCGCTATGATTCCAACGCAATCAACTGTGCTCAATTCAGAGAATGGACGGCGAGGCGGGAGCCCATCGAAGATCCGGCCGTACGGTCACTCTCGGATGGACGAAAACTAAAGAAGAAGATGAATTTGAGGGTTAGATGCAACCCTGGTCTATTTAATGAAAAACAAATAAAGTACACGACGTGTAATTCTTGAGTACATGACGTGTACTTCAATTTTTTTGTACTATGAAATAACTGGCCTCCACCTCAGCCTTAGACACTGTGTGTGTGGCCCGGGCACGGCCAGCACACGGCTTCGAGTCGGGGAAGAGTACACGGCGTGTACTCAAAAAGTACATGGTGTGTACTTATGAAATTTCCATAAAATTTATTTTCCTTAAAAACTCTAGAAAAAAATAAAACAAAAACCCGAACAAAGATCCAGGTTCTTACATAAATGGATCTTGTGTAAAAATTCCCAAAATGGAAAGGAACATCCTACCAAACAATTGATGACAAATATGAGGATGAAATAGTCGATAATTCATCATTGTGGCATTATTTTCAAAATGTCAAATATCATGGTTCAGCAAGGGTTTCTAAAATTAAAACCAACTATTTTATTTCAAATAAAAAAAAAATCACATGTGATGATACCTTATCTCTTCTACAAAATTTCCAAATTATCATTATGGTCAATCTCAGTGCTCATTATATTCCATTAAAGAATATTTATCTCTTTATAATTTCTCATAAATAATCATTTTATAAATAATTTTTGGTAATTTTTTATAATTTATCTTTTTTTACTTATATTTTATAATTCATTAAAAATTATAACATTCTAATAATCTTTTATAATTTTATCCTATGTTGTACTTTCTAATTTCCTTTGGATTTTTAAATAAAAAATATTCTTTTATAATTAAGATTTGATAATTTATTATAAATTATTCCTTTTAATTATATGTTGATTATTTTTTTACAAATTATTTGTTAATAATTATTTTTCCTCATTTTACCCAAAAATATCATTTATAATTATGTTTCAATAATTTATTAAAAATCATCTATTATAATAATCTTTTAATGATTTAATAAAAATTACCCTTTTAAAAATTTCTTTTAAATTTTTTTTATAAATTATCTTTTATAATTATATTTTGATTATTTATTTCAAATAATCCTCTTATAATTATATTTTATTATTATTTTTGATAATTTATTATCCTCTAATAAATTTAATTTTATAAACTATACATTTCTCATGTAGTTACTATGGATTAATATTTTTAATAATTATCCATGATAATATTGCAATTAATGTTTACTAAAAATGACAATTTATCCACATAATTATTACCTAATAAATATCCTTTAAAAATGAATAATATTATATTCCATAAATTCATGAAATTAGTCTTTGATAATTAATTATAATTACCACCTGATATTTTCTCAACATTGTCTTTCAATAATTACATGAAATTATCACTAGATAATTTTCGTTATACATACATTCCAATAATACTACACAGTTATCCCTATAATATTTGATGGATATTTCCTTTTATAATTATTTTAATTATATTTAACAATATCCAAAAACTATATATTTACAGTTTCAGTAAAATACTCTTGATAATTTTCTTTATTATTCAACTATTTTTTTGAATTTTAGAATAGATGTAAATGGAAAAATTAAAATTAAAATATATGTTAAATGTAAATATATTCACTAGGTTCAATGACTGAAATTAAAGATACCCAATTGTGGTTTCAAATTGAACCAAATCTCTATATTAGAGGTTCATTAGTCTTGTGTAAAGAAGTTTTGGGAAATTCTGACTCAAGGTCATCTACCAATGGTGAATTCAAAAGTGTTTTCTTATCTTAAATACCACATAATCATAGAAATTAAAACCAATATAATAACTTTTATTTTTATCATTATTTCACCCCAAAATTTTGATCAAAGATTATTTATTTCATCCACATAAAATCATTCATAAATTTTAACTGTAAAAACAAATGATTTCCAAGATTTTATATTTAAATTCATGCATCCATGGTGAAACAGTAAATGGTAGAATATGAACCCCTATAAAATTAATTTCCAATTATTAATTTAATATAACAATATAAATTTATGTTAAATAATTCAATATATCGAGTGTCCTAACCAAATCCCTAATGATAAAAATTAATCTCAACCTAGGGTAAACCATCTATTTTTGACCAAATAGTTCTATATTATTTCTAAAAATATAAAACTTTTCATAGATATCAATTAATTATTATTTTAAAAACTAAATAAATAAGTAATTAAATATAAAAAGGATTTTATAGATTTTGATTTTTCTAAACACCCGACACACATAAAATTTATACCCTACCTAGTGTAAACCCCACATTTAAGACCTAACAGTGGTATCAGATTTTTCATATGAAACACCATTTTGGATATAATAATTTATTTTTTAATATATATATATATAATTGTTAAAAAACTTTTTCACATGAGTGACCTGAACATTTATAAATTATACCAATGTTATACCATGTCTGGCATAAACCCTACTCCCCATACCTAACAACGGTCTCCAATATTTTATAAGACTCCTTATTTTTAATTTATTCAACCATATTGGATAAATTTTATGTTCATAAGATAATATTTTTATTTTTTTCATTATTTCAATAGAAATTCTCTACAGGCCTCAAAATCTCACACTAAATCAATACCTAACATTGGAAATATTTGATAAATTATTCCAAGGTGTGAACTAGATTTTAACATAATGAAAATACTTTAAAATATTTATTAATATATGTTTATTTAAAAAATAAATTTTCACATAAAACACTTATAAATTATCAACAAGGAAGGTTTTTATTATATTTAAAAAAATTTTGATTTTACAACTACCCTGTATATCAATATATCATCTTCAAGATGTATCTATTGTGGTATTGATCGAAAACCCTTGGAAAATGAGTTTGCACAGTATATTTTTGTTCTCGTAGTTGATCATTGTTCTGTCCATGGTGCCAATAAATCTAGACTAGTGGTATCGTATTACCATGTAACATGTTTTTATTTAGATCTATGATTCCCATAAAATGCTCCACATAAGATTAATCGGTCTCCTACTCATCATCCTCACAATATATAACATACACGGGTTCAGGTATATACTAATGAATCTATGACACATGGAACACATCATTGATAACTATATAGAGATAAGGGTAGTCCAGAGGGTACACAAAATTCAGCTATTTTATTAGTTAATTTAAATGGTCTAACAAAATTAGGTTATTTCATGGTCGTCTTCCTAAGACATCATTTCCCCTAATGATTAGTCACCAAATAATAAGATCACCAATAGTGAAATCCAAGAGTATCTTCTTATAGTTTTAATAAGACCTATATCTACTATAATTGGTGATAAACATATACACAATTAGATTCAATCTCTTAGAGAGATTCATAACCAAATCGGGAAAAAACTTGTATCACCTACCACATACTAATAAGTAGTGATCGATGTGGTTTTTCTAATTGAGCCTCATAATGTTCCATCTGAATTGATACATAGTAATTATTATTTAATGTGACCTCAATAAATTCTAGGTGATCATCCCCATATCTACCAATGTATAGAACATTATATCAAAGAAAATTCTATAGTATATGTATTCTCCTCTGAGACTGTTTGTAAATAAGATGATGGTACACCAGGCTTAATCTTAGTTGAGTTGTAATGGATTTTTTGGAAGCCTTGAATAAAGAATGATGTAAAACATGTATCTTTATTAATAAAAATGCTCAATATAACTCCATGCAAGAATATGACATCTCAATCATAGAGATTTCTCAGCTCCTCCACAGATTGAGTCTCTTTGATCGGTAAGAGGTGATCATATTTTTTTGATAGATCAAAAATCACCCTGACCACATCATGGATCCTTAGGTTCCTGGTTAACCTTATAACATTTTCCAAGGTGTCAACATATCACTTATATATATGTTTTATGATTTTATGCAACAACTCATCCTTATACTGGTGCTCAACCTTCATACTCTTATATGTAAGGCATCAGGAGGCAAAACCATTAATGTCTCTTTTCATCCCCCAACAAAAAAATAGCCGCCTAATGTAATCATACATATTGGTCACACCATAATTTAATTCCCATATATAGGTATGGTATTACCTTATCTCATCATTTCTAATAGATTTTGGAGTACAACTATTCCATGTATCATTATCACATCTTTGTCACCCATTGTCCATCTGGGTATTGGGTCACCCACAACCAGCTACTCCCTCAACACAACAAACTCTGGGTCTGAATATCAACCATCCTTCACTATGTCAACAATATAGGACTAAATCATAAAATAGGAAAGTTCATATAACCATAATACCTTAGCGAATCTACCCTTTACTGAGCCAATATGCTCATCATGTGACACAACTCTTCTGAAGGCATCTTGCTGATCTCATACCCATCCTATGTCTTGTGGATAAGAAAACACACAATGCCATTACCTTTTATTTTTCCATACTAAATAATAAATTAAAAAATATATAGATACGTAACATATTATTTATGTCTTAGATTCAGTTACCTCTCAATGAATATATATCAAACTATTGTTTGGTCTATATAGATAATAAATCACTGGCCAGAGAGGTAATGTCTCTAGCACATCATATACTGAAAAATAACTACCAGCTCCAATCCATCTAGCTATAACATGATATCCTTAACCATTTATGGTGTTAAATGATACATGGGGATCAAAATGGTGGTTTACCCAACATGATATTTATCTCATATTGACTTTTTGATCCTTTAGATCCTCTACAAGGTCAAATAATCACAAAAAGTTTAACCCACAAATCAATATAATGAAGGGGATATATTTCCTTGAATGGATAGAGAATTTTGGAGTTTATATAAGGGAGTATTTAACCATTTTTATGAACAATAATGCCTAGGCAACGCACTAAGAAAAATATATTTGGTTTAATCTACCTTGATTCCCAAAATCATAGAGAGGGTGTGAGAGAAAGATAAACTACATTTGCATAAACATCTAACGGTAATAAAAAACCTCATCCCTTAAGAATGTATTCTTCCATTCTTCCCATATATTCCTATAATACTACTTAGAGGATGTATCTTATCAACACAAAGGAAAAAAATTAGGAAAGAATATGAGTTATTAGTATAAACCCTATCCATTCCATTAGATCACATAGGATGTATCTTAACAAGTCTATTTGATCACACACAATTATCCTTGGAGTCTACACTTAACTCAAGGTATACCCCTCCCAATACTAACCATTGTTTCCATTAATGCACATTAGACACAATTTTCACACACAAACACACAACGACACACATATATATAACGACATTGTTAGTTAAAATAATTAATTACAATTATGATATATCACATAGAATGATAGAACATATATATAACTCAAAGAAACTATCCCAAAAAGATAGTGAATAAAAAAGGCACTCAATCCAAGATCTTCTCTGAATCACAAAAAGATGTATATAATATACAATGTGAGCTTATGTGCCTATTCATGATGCATGGAATCACCCAAAATCCCATTAACCATATATCAACATCATATACATCACCCAAGGAGAGTTTAATAAAAAATAATGGAAAAATATAAATTCCCATTTACAGAAACTCAAAAGTCCACTAAGAAGTGGTGGCCATGAACTAACATTGTTCCCCCACTAAAGTCACAATGTCCTATCTCATACCAATCTTATCCCAACAGAGGGAAACATAAGAAGAATTTAGTTTCTATGCATACTCTATTATTATTTGAATCATTCCATCCTGATCAACCAGTTCTGAGATGTAATACCACAAGCCCTCATGAGTGCATCCCCATACGCAAGTGGCTGCTGACTAGAAGTGAGGGTCTCAATCAATTCTTGGGGAGACTACACCCTGATTATAATGTCATAATATTGACTATAATCAATAATCCAAATAATAAAAAAGAAAATTAAATGTGGATAATAGAATAATTTAAAAACATATAAGATCCCCTAAAGTGGTAAGTCCATCTAGAGTATAGGAAGCCCGTTAATACAAGAGAAGTAAATAAAAAACATCTACAGGGTACTATGGTGTCTATCATAGTTTTCTCCAACATCATGCTCCACTTATGAACATTCAATAAAAGGGAATTTTTCATTCTCTCAATCATTCATGAAATCTATAAGTTCATCAAAATACCTGATTAGGGTGTGCATAAAAGACTCAGTAGGACACCGCCATTGTGTCATTTACCTAATTTGACTAGTATACAATTTTATTCCATAATTATGATAGATATAGAATAATAAAAAACCTAGAGTAACATCCTAGTTAGAATTCTATATTAATAGAGTTTATCACATTGAATCCATGTGGAATCATCGTATCCCTACCTAATTCATATGTCCCTAGTCATCATTTTTCCAGCCATGCACCCTCCCCCTATAAGGGATAGCATTTAATATGGTCCACCAGCCTTTTTCATCAAAGAAAAATACCAAGAAACCAAACATACCATGGTAGAATACAAGAGAAATCCTAGAATGTCATCATATATAAGTTAGAACACCCAATAAATGTAATGAACATGAAAAATTGATAATAATCAAAAATGTAATCATAGAAATAGGTGTAACATAAGGTTCCCAGGGCTGCACACACACCCACATGTGATTGTATCTTTCACAACCATCGAAATATGTCTATGAATATTCATATTAATGAAACATGTGTACAAAATATCATAATGGTAAGGAACATAAACTCTAAAAAATCATCATTGTGAAAAATGAGGGTAAACCGATCAAGAACATGTCTTCATAGATATTTATCAAAACATCGACTCTCAATGTTCACTAAGGGTCCCTGAAAAAAAACAAATATTTTAATTCAAATAGAAAAAATATCACATGTGATGATACTCTTTCCCTCATAGATAATTTTCAAACTATCATTTAAATCAACACATGTGCTCTCTATATTATCCAAAAGAATAATTATCTCTTTTTAATATGTCCGGAATTATACTTTTATAATTACCATTTGATAATCTTTTATAAATTATCATATTATAAGAATATTTGATAATTCCTCATATGTATTTATTTTATAATTATCTATGGAACATTTTTCCTTAAATAGACATTACAATTATTTTATAATAAGTTTACATAAATTGACCTTTTATACTCATCATTTTATAATTTTTATAAATTATATATTGTAATTATCATTTGATAATCTTATTATAAATTATTCATTTAGAATTTTATTTGAAAATTTTATCCTAAATTATCCAATATAATTATATTTATATAATTTATTATTAATTATCTTTTAAAATTATCTTTTGATAATTTAATAAAAATTGTCCCTTTATAAATATATATTTTTAATTTATTATAGATTATCCCTTATAATTATCATTTGATAATTTATTACAAATTAAACTTTTGTAATTATCTTGGATAATTTTTCTATCCTCAGATTATTTTTATTTATTAAATTATACTTTGATAATATAGCTATTATCAATTAATAATATTAATAATTATCCTTGAAATATTGCAGTTATTTTTGGATAAAAATGATAAATTATATACATTAAAATTAACTTATAATTAGTCTATATTAAATTGAATAATATTATCTTCAATAAAATGATGTACATATTCTATGATAATTCTTTATAATTATCACATGATAATTATTTATTATTATATTTTGATAATTTGAAAAAATTATCATTTGATAGTTTTTTAATTAAATTCCAATAATATTTTACAATTATCACTAGAATATGTCATGAAATATCCATTTAAAAGTCTTGTAATTATCATGGATAATATAAAAAAACTAACGCTTGATAATTTCAAAAAATATATTTCTGATAATTCGTATTTGTAGTTTAATTAATTAACCATTTTATTATGGTATTTTATAAGAGATATAAATCTACATAATAAACTAAAATAAAAAATTAAACATACACATAATCCCTAGGAACACCATATGTAACGGTGGAGACCCAGTCTGGAATTTAACTGGAACCAAATTGGTCATTTGGAGGTTCATCCATTGAATAAAAAGGAGTTTCAAGATAGTCTAACCTCAATGTAATACACCAAATATGGAGGTGAAATGGTTTAAGTATTTCATTTACCCAAATGTAATAGCAATTAAAACATATATGACAATGTCAAGGAATATTGTATCCCCTTGGAACTAACTCTTGATCTATGACCTAGATCCAGACTAAGGAAACATAAGATGGTTCCATAGGATTTTTTCATGGTGGATCAATGATTAGTAATGTTTTTAGTGTTGGTGGTGCTATTCAGATGTCATCACATATGTGGGATCCATTATACATATTGTTTCATGGTGGATTTCACATGTCTAAATCTTATTTGGTTTATAGTATTTGGGTGCGATGAAGACCAATCGATAGAATTGTGTCTTAAGGTTTTGTGTTGTGAGCGATGGATGTGACAATGGCACAGTGTAGGGCAGAGATGGGTTGGGTGTTGCAGGCCTAATGGTTTCGTTAATGATGGTGGGTCTATTCTTGGGCTGAGCTCATTAGCCAGCTAGTTTTTTTTTCTTTTTTGTGTTTCTCTTTTCGGATGTTATGGTCTTGGGTGTGGTTCCTTGCATAGCCTACTTATGATTCTTTTTGGTGGTGTGGTCTACCTTGTTTGTTCTCACTGGTCCTCGAAGTGATTCTATTTCAGAAACACAAAAAATGGATGGCGGTTATATATATCGTCATGGTATAGATAGTAATGTTTGTAATATTATAAATCATAATGAACCTATAAGAACAAAGGGTGTTTGATGACGATATTGGGTTTACAAATTTATCTAACCCTTGTATTGTTATTATGCTTCACATCGTTATTTCGATGCCGTTGATAAACACATATGTTCTTCAAGGGGAACAACCAGTGAGGTTAATGCAATGTTGATTGTATAATGGATTCTCAATGGTTCTTCCTAGGGTCCGAGATTGAGATTTCTACGGTACTCATATGATATGAATTTGACCATGATGTCATGATGGGGAACCAGTTCCACCTGGGATCTGGAAAATGGGGTATGTGATGAATGTTCATAATACTAGGGTTCATCCTCAAATGTATATGGGACACCCTAGATTCCTCAGGTCTATAGAATTTCTAGCCTAACATGGATATGGATGAATATGATTATGAGTAGTTTATTTTTATTGTTAATATTACTATTATTATCATGAGAATAATAGTTAATCCCTATGATATAGTCAATTGATCATGATGAATATATATATTCTTGTTTGGGATACCAAGATGCTTAGGATCTATCCATTTATCATGATGGATTAGGAGATGATTTTTATTCGGTTTTTTCCTAGAATTATTCTTGATCCACTAATTTCACAATTATTTTAAATATATTTCAAGTAAAACATGTAATTTTTCATGGATTAATTTATGATTTGGATTTGGTAAATGATCATGAAATTGGTGGATTAATATGTTAAAATAGAACCCGTTATTCATATGGTATTCGTGGTCATTTTAAGCTTCTCAAAGAAACCCCAATAATAGTTGATGGATGTGTGGTTTATTAGGGTGACAATCCTAAGGATTCATACCTGTATGGTTGAAACATGGGGTTTCATGGTCTATGAAATTTTATCATTAGCATTATAGCATCGATCCGGTGAAGGTATTATTGGTATTTTTTATTTTTCTATAGTTTAATTATTTATATTGAGCCTGTCATAGGAAAATCTTATAAAATATACATGTTCGTAGAATATCACATAGTTCGTTCCTTGTAGATTTGTTTATTCACAGACTACTCATGAAATAGTTTCACATGGTTACCCATGTAGTGTGCATAATGTTCTTATAGGAAGTGGTTGAGATGAGGACCGAAATAGCATATTCAAGATAGATAAATTCAATTAGTATTAAGGTCAATATGACATATGGATCAGAGAAATAGTAGATATGTTTTTTATTTTCCTTTTTACTATTTTTATATGTGACTAGCCCCATGGGCTTTCAACTATTGTATGGAATGGTTTTCTAGTGATTTATTACATTTCATGTATAATCTATCTTGTTTATATTTACTATTACCACTTTAAATTTATTTATCTTGGATGATATTTTATTTTTTAAAATTTCACTATGCACCTTGATACTACGGGTATATCCTCCCCAAAGTGACTCTTTATAAACCTTCTACATGTCAGAAAAACTTGGAATTTGGGTAGATACATATGATTTCTTGTATCAAACTACACCGGGACACTAGTTGAGCAACCTCCAAACATGGGCACTAAATTTTTGTTTCATATTCCTTCACTTTATTTTTGTATTACCATTTTGGGAATTTTAACATATAATACATATGGATATATCAGGGATTATAATGGAATATATACTGGTGAATCATGAACACATTTTCTAGTATGAGTCCATGTTACTATGGTAATGGGATTGATGTTCCTGTATTTCACTGTTATGATTATTTATGATTTTATCTTTATATATCACACAGGTGGTATGATATTTATTACTTCTCAGTTACTCGGTTTTAGGATCCTGGCATCCTCATAAGTGGTAAGTTCTAGATCTGTCTCATGGACTATAATGGAATGTGTAATCTCAGACATTATATCCGGAAATAGAATTCACGTGATATATTCTCATGAGTGTCATCATATTGTATATTTTAAGTGCTCAAAACTACTCATATGATGGTTTAACATATATTTACTTTGTGTAATTTTTCTCCTTCAGCATTACTTGTACATAACATCATTCTGTTGGAAGGTTATGTGTATATATTGGGAGGTTCCATGTAACAATGGAATCATTCCTGTGCATAGGAGGTTTAATGACCCTAGTCATTCATTAAGACATCTGAATCCTATGTTACCCCTAGGGATTCTCTATATTTATGTTCAATTATTTAAAATAAATGTACAACCTATATGTTTTTCCTATAGAGCATGGAATGCGATTATACATAACTAAACCATACGGATATAGTTTCCTGACATCAATTATCTATGTTGAGGTCATTACACCTATATGACCATGGTTGTGTTGTGATTATTGAGTTATAATTTGGGATTATAAATTCTCAATGAGAAGCAGTGCCCTGGTGATCTATGAACCTAGAAGAAGGGGTTACACCTTCTGTACATGAGACGATAGAGTTGGAATTCTGGCATGTTGATATTATGCCCATGATGGGAATCATATTTGGTTTCCTATGATTTATGTCTTGATACATGATTGGATGGGTTAGGATAATGACATACATACCCTTTTATGTGACACATTCCTTAGTGATACAATGAAAAATAAGATTTTGGGTACCCATGGGATGGGTTGGCTAGTGGGTTTTATTTACATCAATTAGGAAAATCACAAACTAGTTCATTAGAGTATGATACTGATGCACATGAGGTGTGAAATTTTATACGGTGTTCTAATGGTGATTCCTTATATTACAAGTGGGAATGTACCTCAAGGATAAGTGCATTGGACATACTAATATGTGTAGTGTAAATGTGGGTAAATTCTCAAGGCATTGGAATAGTTATGGGTTGCTGTTAAGGATGAGGGTGAGGAAGACACACCGAACAGGGAGGATAAGAACTTTTGGTTCTAGGATGATGTTATGAGGTGGGAGTTCATGTCATTATACTGTAGAATATTTAAGGATCCCAATTTTGAAGAGGAATTCAAATGGATCTCCAAACATGATGAGTTGACAAGTATTGGAATAGGTTTAACATTGAATTATAATGTATGGCTCGTAGAAGCTTTATTTTTGTTATTGAATTGGTGGTAATAGAGTGCACAACCACTATGTAGGATGAGATGAGTGTTACATACATAATGTTTACATTGTATATTTTTAAAGTCTAAATCAATTAGTGACCATGTTAAAGCTAAGGAAATATGGTGTTGATTAAATTCCAATGAAAATAGTGGTTTGAGTTTTGAGGAAATGTATAATTCTCCTCTATTTATAGGAGAAATAAAATGTTTATCAAGTGTAGTGGAATGGTCAATCCAGCTTTTGGTGAATGTCATATTCTTCCATTGCTGATATGAGAATATCTTGGAGAGAGTTTCATTTATTTTTTTTCAGATAAAACCCATTGAGGTGGAATTTAAGGAGTTTTATTTGGAAATATATATAGTGTAGAGTGAACTATTTGATGTTTCAGGGTGTAACCCTCATTAGAACATGTTATTTTGTTTTAGTAGTGAAATGATATGGACAAGCGTATGGTGGAGAGTTTGATATCAGTCATGATTAATGTGAACATTGTTCTAAAGGGGAGTGAGAGTGTAGGATATTTCAATAGATGATTATTTTAGAATATTTATGTCGATGTATAAATAGATATAGGTACTTTTTGATTCCTTAGTGAATGTCAATTGAATATTAAAATATGTTATTATGTGCTGTGTAAGAATTTATGTAAGGATTAGGATGACTTTTATGAGACTTACACATGGTCATGTTAATAGAGCATTTATGATCAGTGTTTGAAACAATGATGGAAAGGGCTGTGTAGCGTTCATCCAGGTAAAATCACCAAATGTTGGGTATTATTATCATCCATTTTTCTTGGATGAACATGGGATTCCAGGGACTTAAAAGCATCAATATCATGTTGTTTCTAAGATGATAAAAATTGGAATCAAGTGTATCTAATAAGGATTAGAAAATGTAGGTATAAAAAGTTTTTCCACGTGATATCAAATGTGGTGAATTGAGAACTACACTAAGTGAATCATTAATATGGATGTAATATATTGGGATACATGTTTTTGATAGTGGGTTTCATTGTGGATCAGAGTTTCCAATTTTTTATGTTTAATTGGATGATGATATGGTAATTTATTGAGAAGGAAATGGGTCACAATTTTCCCTCGTATAGTTTTCTAAATGTGTTGGTACATTAGATCATGGATTGGAGGCTTCAACTCCATAAGATGGTGGTTTCACTTGTAGATAATGTTTGATATTTCGGGATAGATATTGACTAATTAGTTACAAATGAATGAACCATACAAGTTGATATATAGGGTTAGGTGAACGTAGTTACTTATTATGGATGTTAAGTGTTATGGTGGGGAGATTTTATGATCCCATGTCTATGACTGTTTAAATTTTGCGACATAATTTATATTTTTTAATTATTGGATGAGGAGATTTTTTATAAGAGATTCTAAATTACATTTAGAGTTTTATACTATCTAAATTTTATGTTTCTATATATGGAATGTGGTTTAGAATGTATATTGGGTTCATAGTTGGGCCTCATGATATTTTGGTTATGTTTCATATGTTTTTCAGGATTTTTCCAGGGGAAAACTATTTGGGCGCATGTTATATGGGAAACTGTGAAACACCTTAAACCTTAATGATCATTACGTTAATTTTTTATAGATAATGGTTTTCTCACATAGATTTTAAAATATTAAGTTTAACATGTGTGGGTTTTATATGAAACCATGTCATATAGTTTGGACTTGAAGAGATTAGTGTATGGTTTTTTCTTTGTTTTGAAAAAACAATACACATTATAGTAGAGGTGTAATATGGTTAGTATTTGTTTTGATAACCCATCTAGAGCAAATATGTGAGGTGGGATTCCTTGGGATGTGAGGGATACATAGTTGTTGATTTCTATGGAAAACACACGTTGAAAAAATGTGCACTCTATTAAATAGGGGAAATTTAACATTTTCCCCCTCTCTGATTTTTTAAAAGGCGGAGTCTCTAATATCCCTTATCTTTCCCTAGTAGAGATCATGTCCATTTATCCTACCATCCCCTATTAAACTATCTTATATGGGGGTTTATAGTTTTATTATCTAATAAATTGTTGTGAATATTTTTCTCTGGTGATCTCCTCTTGTGTCTTATCTCTCCATAATCTATTATTAAGATCTTAAGTTTCATATTTTGGTTCTGATTCCACTAGATACTGGTGGAATCCAATTATGATGATGTAAGTTTACTTCTACCAAGTACGAGGTAATATCAAGAAGTCATTTTCATCTAATTCCATTATGATAACATAAGTAATTTCACATTTTGGAATTTTTTGAAGTTATTTTTAAACATTTTAATTAAATAAATTGTGGAATCAATGTTATGTAAAATGAATATTTTCTAGTCTGAATATGGGGGCATATTGGGTGTTATTAATTTTTGTTTTGTTGGTTTTTTGATGTGATGGAACTATCAGTGATATTTTGTTGATCATTTCCATTTAGAATTGAATTTTTAATTTCTTTCAAATGTCATAATTATTGTATGATGTCTATGGGCTTGGTTTAGGGGAAAAATGAATTGAGATCTTCGATGATCTTGGTTAGACATTGGGATGGACTTAGAAACTAATTTTGGTAATTTTATTTTTACAAAATTCCTTAATCAAATGTTATGTACTTTTCATTACCAACCCCTATAGATTATGCAAGATTTATATAGTATATGTTGTTTGATATTTCAACAAGGGTCATTGAAATTGTTTACTAAAATTATTTTTTCATAGTATTCCTCTATTTAGATTCCAAAAGATCCATGGTCCCTATGGACCCCATCAACTAGATTTTTTGACCTTGTATTGTAATTGATGATGGTTGGATTTGAGATGTTGTTACTCTATAAGGATAGAACATAGGATTGGATAATGGGTTGTATAGGAATACTAAATGTGAGTGACCTTGAGGACCAAAATGGTTAATGTGACATATTCATGACTATTTCATATGTTCCCCATACCTTATAGATGTTTAGGCTATGATACCTTGATGATGATGTATTATTGTTCATGCATAAACTATTGACCTAAGTCCAAGATTTCTACTGAGGACCCATGTGAGGGTTTATCTACAATGTTGTGACCTAGGGGACCCCTTTGAGTGCAAAGGGACTCACCAAATCCAAGAGTGTATATATGTGATAATTATAGATATTTTAGAGATTGACACCATTAAAACCACAATAAACATGTGTTCCCTTAGGGGATATTATGATGAAAATTAGTTTATGTGTTCAACCAATTCATATCCTTAGTTTGTGCTTCATCTATTTATTTTGATGTTGGTGTTACTCCCAGATGTTATTCTTGTGACTCAGCCTATGGTCATGATGTAAAAATAATGGTATGTTGGATAGCTATAGGTCTTCCTAGGATCCAGAAAAACATTTATTTGTTATTTTTATGAGATTTATTACATCATTATATCAGTGTGAATTTTTAGTGCTTCCTAGTATATATATTCTGATATATTTTTATTATTCATTATATATTAGGATTCAAGTGTGGGTCTATATGGGGTGACTTTGACTCATTGGTTCTTTAGGATTCCCATCATTACAAGTATCCAACTATGTATTCTTGGGGTTATTTATTTGTATATTAATTATTATTATTATTATGGGACCGTTAGGTCAGTCCTTAGATTTGATTGGTTGAGTCTGATGATTTTACCTGTTCTTGACTAGGATTCCAAATATTATTTGGGTCCATCCTTTTCACATGATGTCTTACCAGGTTATTTTGATTTAGTGAGTTCTTGGGATACTAATAATCCAAATTGATCCATTCATTACACTAAGAGTTTAAAGATATTCTTATGATTCCAAGGACCTATCAATGGATCTATTTATGATGAGCAGTTGGTTATTGAGCCTAAATATGATGTATGTATGGGTTTCACAAGGATAAATGATATATAAGCTTAGATCAGTCATCATGACATTCCTAGAGATACTATGTCACCAAAAAATGTAGGTATGGTCAATTAGGGTCACGTTCATAACGATCGTCAATTATATGGTTAGTGCAATTTTTTTCAATGTCCACAAGACATGCTTATATATATTCATGCATCATGAAGAATCAGGTATTATTGTATTATTTTATTTATTGTTATTTAGTTTAATTATTTACAATAATCATTTCACATACACATATCACACCATATATAGGTTAGTATTGGATTTTTTGTTTTGGTTATCTATTGAGTTTGGAAGTCACACCCTGATCAAGATGTCGTTATTAATGGCTGATCTAGCTGTGTTGACATGTTTATTGTAGTCATTGTTTTGGATGCAGCGTAAGATAAAATGGTCAAATAGGATAGCTTTGAAAATGATACATATTGGGACGATATTTGGATCAAAATGGAAGGAGATCCATATTTTTATTTTCATTTTTTTTCATATTTATATGTATTAAAAGATCAATGGGTTGTCGACTATTTTATGGCATAGATAATCTAGCCTTTATAAAATTTCATTTATTATATTTAATTCTAAAACATTTACTTTATTTTTACTTGATGATATTTGTTAATTTAATATCCCAATGTACACTGAAATATTTTGGTTGTAGCCTCTTTGTTGTACCTCCTTAGGCAATTTATGCTAGTAAGTATCATTAAGCATTCAAGGATGTGCTCTTAGGGTGGTGTGGATAATATGGTTTGGACACCAATAATGTAGACTTAAAATAAGTAATTACACTTATGAAATATAAACAATTATTTTATGTTAATTTGTTCATGATAATTTATTAATGATATTTTTCCTCTAAAAAGTACATATAATTTTTATGTTAGGATGAGATACATAATTGATTTCAAATTCTTCCTTAAACTCATGGTCTATGGCTCGATTATATTATCTAATGAAACCCAAATGATATTTCCTATTAGGGGTAAGTATATCATATGAAATTGAGCCACCTTATCATGGTATTCACACTTGTTAATATCTAAAAAGGGAGTTTATGAAAATGGACCCTCCAACAGGAATTCCACATGTTTCATGTTTCATTTTATATATATATATACATCCCTATATAATGATAATTTGAATATAATAATATTATTAATGTTTATCATGGATCACATGTTTAGATGTTTTTTATAATGGGAGATGATATCAGTTTATGATGATGATTGTACATTTGGTGTATCATGAGTGGAATATAAGTAAACAAAAATGGGATTGTGGGATTTTTCCTTATATAGAATATGAATATATTATTCCCCTTAATGTAATAGAGCAACCATATTAATTCCATTTACATTGTTGTTTATCAGTCGTTTTAGTATAAAATTTCTATGAAAGATATTTGAACGTATATATTAACGTTGTAGTCATTGAAACCTTCTTGATGAGATATGTTGGTATAAAGAGATAATATTATATAGTATGACTTTTATGAGGTTAAATATCATTTGTACAATAACTTGATTCATAGTTGGGGTCTAGACTTATGGAAAGGGGACCTCTTTAGTCTTCATCAAAACTAGTATAATTTCCTAGGGGCCAAAACCTTTTGGGTTTCAATTTTGAATGTATGTAACCAAGACCACAATAGAAGGAATGGGGGGATCCATAATTACTAGATGGGGTGATACTTAACCATGTTAGAGGTAGTTTTGTTCTCATTTATGGCATCGACATTGGTAAGGGTGTATGATATCATAGCAACATCAGAGAGAGGCAAAGTCAGGTGATAAGGCCGGTTAGCAATGTCTAGGGTAGTTAATGGTGCATCAGTGGAGGCAGAGGGCCACATGACTTTAGAGAGAGGGCCATTAGAGGCAATTTATTATCTATGAAAATTGAATATTAATTTAATAAATGTAAATTTATTTATATAAGAAAATTAATATTTAATTAGTTAATTTGTCATGCTCATGTAATGTAACTATTTTTATTATTATTTAGACATGGGGTATATTAAGGGTTAATAGAATATTAAATGGTATTTTTGAAAATTATATTCTAACCTTTGATCATTAAATACCTGATCATATATTTCTCCAAAAAAAAGGATTTTATTAAATATATTCCTTTAAAACATTTTTAATTCTATATAATTCTATCAAAAATTATTTTTTCTAGAAAATGATTTATGTTCCATGAGTTTAGTAATCTTCCTCCAAACTCTCCAATTGTAATAGAAACCTGAGATTCCAACAAGAATTATTGATTTTCTAAATGTGTGATCAATAAGAAATTATGTAAGGCATAGAGACATCCACAATAGCATCTTGAGAACCCTGTCATGGATTTCCATGATTCACAATGAAAATGTTGATCTCCACTTGAGGGAATCTACCATAAATGAGGTAATTAATGATATATATATATATATATATATATTATAATTTATATGTAAGGTAATATCTTCATGGATTTTAGATATATTATTATACATATTTATTAGGGAAAATATGATGAAGTTGATGAATATTGTTTTTGGTCACAAGCCTAACCCACTTACACTACACCATGGAACCTTCACCATGATATTGGATAAAAAATACCAAAATATTCTTTATAAAATTCTACTATCATCTTGAAATTATATTCCAAATAATTTTATTGAAATAATATAATTTATTTACATTATAATTCACTCATACTATTTTTAAAATAAAACTTTTAAAGAAAATTTCATGTTATTTGTATTCATGTCATACCACTAAGAAAACCTTAAAGAGGGCCATATACACTCAGTTGACCAAGGATTCAATATTAAACCATTCTACAAGAAATTCAGTCCATGGTGACTATTTGGTTGGTGTGTGTCTATCTGGATCCATGTAAGAATCATTTAAGTAATATATCATGAATATGGAGAAAATAATGATGAAATATGAACCGAAAATCACTATTTGATCATGTGACTTATCAAATTCAAGGCCATCATACTCAATTGATGATCAATAAATTATCCAAAGATCAAATTTATCTCCTCTGAGTCCATGAGCACAATTCTCAACCAAAAAATATCAGCATATTAATTATTTATGCATTTAAAACTAGACTCAACAATTAAATTAATTAACACCAAAATCATCATGAAACTCCACAACACTAAATCCAAGAGCAATGGGGTGTGGTCCACTACCGAACCACACCTACACCAATGAAATACACAATTTCCAAAATTAAATTACTTATTTAATGTTTTATTTATCCCAAACTCATTGGAAAATCTAATTAATAAATAAAACAACATTAAAAACATCAAATGACGGATAAAATCTTGAGTACATATACATGGGACCTGTTATATAGGATACAAATTATGTATCCATCAAGAGTGATTATTTATCCAGGCTCTGTGATTTAATTCCCCCAAAATCTAGTAAATTGAATCAAATTAGAGGGGAATCAAAGAGGAGAAATAAAGGATAAAATATAAGAGGTTTTCTCTTAAATCAGCATGATGAATTACTCATAAATTTACCAAATCAAAGAACACCAATGAGAGTGAAATGTGATATACAAGAGGGGATCTCTACATTTTTTCAAGTGTCCACATCCAATAGAGGCCAAGATGTTAATAAAAAAATACACCTAACAAATTACATGATAACCCATACAAAAAATGGGTTTCAAAACACTAGTTCACAAAATGAGAAAGGGTTCATACCATGAAGCCTTATATACTGAGGGAAATAACCCATATACCTTTTACATTGATAATATAACCCTCATGGTCACACTACAGATGTACAAAAATAGATATTTCCGATAGCATAATGACACCAAACGTACAACCACATCCTCCCAAAGCCTCAATGATCCCATCTGGCCTCAATCAATATAAAAAAACCAATTTTAATGAAGATAAAAACATTAATCCTAATCGAAGTTTCAATTATAAAAATTTACATGTCAACAAAAAAATAAACATATTTATGGAATTTACAACTTGTAAAAGGCATAGAGTTTCATATATATTATAAAATTGTTATTTATTTCTTCATAACACTATTTAATCGAAACAATTTACCATTACATATAAACATGATGACACTTATTTTTATTTTTATATATTAAAATTAATGATAAAATTATGGACATACACATCAAAAAACACCTTCTAGAATCCAAAAAAAATTATGGAATATATTCTATTTCATAATTTTATCTAATACTGTTAGAATTACATGTACACTAATATGATGCATCATCCACAAAATAAATGTAGTTTCCAGGTGCATGGTAACCATTATCATGTTCATCTGAGTCACCAAGTATTATAATATAATTTTTTATTCACTTATAAATAATTCCAATAACTATTTTCTAAAAACCCTACTCACAAACTATTGGTTGTTACACTTATCTTATAGTAAATATATGGATATTCAAATACATTTCCCTTTAAAAAAATATGAATACCACAACAATGAGCTATAAAAAGACATTGAATAAAGACAATGTAGACAGTTTAAATCACATATATCATTTAATACATAGGTCATGTGGGTACATCATTAGAGTTTTCATGTAACTTACTTCCTCTCTTTATTCAACTATTGACTACAGATTGATATTGGCATCACCAAGCCAAATGCCAGCATTCCAAAATTTTGGTTCACCCAATTCATGAACCAAGAGGTAGTGGAGAAATTGTATATTATTTAATATATTAAAATGGATATAAACATTCCAAATAATCAATTATAGTATTTTAAAGATTCTAAAAATAACCTTTAATATGAATTTGTGTTTCAAATGAAAAATTGTGAGTTCATCTATTATAATTAAATCATCAAACGAATCTATGAATAGATTAAAATATCATATTTTTACACTAAATGTGAGGTAAGGTATGAATGTATTTGTTCATATTGGGATTAAAAAGGTTATATTTAATTTTAATTAATGATAAGGGAAAAAAATCCATTTATGTGGTTTTTTGGACATCACAGAGACACATGTAATATAATTCATATCTTATTCATGAGTTGCTGGTACACTGAGGCTCTCAGTCTAACATTGTCCAAATATAATATATAGAAGTGAATGTATTCTAATGGTACATATATGAAGTCTCTAGGGACCAATCCCCACATATATGTATGTTGAATTCACTCCCCTAATGGAATAATGGGGTGGTTCTCAACTGAAGCCTCCATTGTATCATGTGATATTAAAGGAAGTTGTGAAGGGTTTTAAGAAAGAGCATCATCAATGGGTAGATATTAACTTTGAAAAGTGGCTGAACAAATTAATAATCAATATTGGTTTGATTAATATCTTATAATGATCCATTATATACTGGATGATGTAAAATAATGTAATTTTGATCACCTATTGGCCCTAACTGGAATGATTCCAATATTAAGGATTGAGATACCATGCCAACCTAGTCATAAATCCTCAAAATTCAATGATATACTCCTTATTATATGGACTAGAATGTATATGATATTTGTTCAGTGATTCCCATATGGTGGTAATATCAATGATTTTCTCTATGGAATCAATGGTAGCATAAAGTAGGTCTATTAGCTTGGTTATACCAATAATGGTTAAAACCAACCTATTCATACTACACATATTTAAGGGAATGTATCTATTTAATATTTCTAGGATATTTTATGTACTATAATAATGTGTAGTATCATACATTAAGGCATAATAATTATTAAACCATTTTGATATTATGAGGTTCTAGTTTAGTCAATTCATCTATGCAGTCTCAGGTATCCATCCCCTCTCGATGATGATTGATTAGGATAACATTACTCTGATGATATAGTTATAGTTCAATTAATTTTCCAAGGGGGAGGTAATGATAAGTAGTTTTTGTATTGTAGTTATATTGAATATGATAAGAATCCATGACTTATATCGTTAAAAGATAGTTTCCTATCATTAAGGATAGGTTGCAGTATCATTTTAGAAGAAAATAAAACCTATATATTTTCTGGTTAATTTTAATTCCTAATGTACAAAAGTATATTATCCACCTACATATATACGGTTATAGAAACACCCCATTAAGGCATGATAGTTGTGGGAAATTATTGTCCAAGACTCCTTTAATGTTGAAATCGAACTTCCCTACATAAATTATCTCATCTTGTAAGAATACAGATTTTTAAATTCATGTATGTATTCATATCGTAGTGATTTTCTAAAATAGAAGGACCTAATAGTGAATGGGGACCAATTTTTAGAGAGGAGGAAAAATGGAAATAAAATTTCATAGATGATTGGAAGTACCTCACATCAAAAAATGAACTTAATATGGTGTTCCTTTAGGATTACTAACAACTTATAATCAATGATCCAATAAAGTTAGATCATAAGAGGAAGTAGTCTAGAAAAAACTGCTGAGATGATGCCTCAAATGATGGTCATTGGTCATGTAAATTATAGAAGTTGAAGTGGCCTAAAACATATTCTATGATAGGGGGGCACCAACCCATCCCTCTAAGTCATGTATATATTTGGTTTTAATATTTTTGGAGCATCTAGTCGGTCCCTGAAAACATTACGGACTAGTGGGTTGCACTACATAGTGGCATGTGAATCTTGAAAATAGGGAATTATAAATATCAATATAGAATCACCAAAACAAAAAAATTAGAATAACTTATTTTTAACATCAACGAACAAAAAAAAATTGATTCACACTACTAAAAAAAGAAACCACGTTACCAGACATGTGTAGGTGATTCAGGATAATACTAATATTGATGGAGTAGTCGGAAAACATATTTATAAAGAGTGGAATGATTTTCATGACCTTAAAGATACATAATATTTATACTCTATGAATATTTTACTGAATTATAAAAATTATTATGATATGTTCGACTCCATTATTCTCACAAAGGATGAAGGAAACATTGAATCTTGTAGGGTCTCAAAGGTATTCCAAGGTTTCACTCTGATTGGTTGTGTTGAAAGGATGAGTACCTGGGAAGAATAAAAAAGTTTACGTTAATATAGAATAATTTTGGAGGCGTAGGGGAGGCACCCACTCTAAAATTTTCCAATATTGTGATCATTTATATTGAGGTGGATCCAAATAACTTCCATCCCTAATTATTCACCGATGAGGTGCCTCCAAATTTTCCAAATAGTTTTTCACTAGGTAGGGAGGTCATTTTTTTAACTATTCTTGTATTTTGTTTGGCAATTAGATTTTCATATTTGATTATTTAAATTTGAAAACTTATTTTCATATAGATGATAAAAAATAACTATATCTTAGATAACAAGAAAATGAAATTGGTTTTGTTGATTAAGTATCCCCTACTTAGTCTATTGGACATACTACATTGGTTGGGTTCTATGATGCCTAGCATCTTGACATACTGAAGTTATTATTATTATTTTTAGTGCCTTATGTAAAATTAAATGGAGATGAATATCACCAGGATCACCACAACACTAAGACATTACATATAATTGAGATGGATGCATCAATTATAAGGATGAAAATCCCTGTGTCCCAATACCATTGTCTCACTACTGTTGATGAGACACCAATCTATGATGCTTATGTATAAATCAAAAAGGCAGTATAATTGGTGGTGGAAGTTACTATGTATCATTTTGTACATTCTGTTATAGAGTTGGAAATGAAAAAGGAAAATTCAGAGTACACTATTGATGATCAATAAGAGATCTATTTTAGAATGTCATTATATAATACCAATTGTTTATTTTAGGGATTATTATTTTTCACCTAATTTGAATTAATGAGTTGTGAGGCTTATAGAGATTGAGGAAGGTGTGAGATAGATCATGGGTATGAATATCCAAGATCATTACACATTTTCCCATTGTTAAGAGGTTTTATCTCATATGTATATTTATACTATCCTCCCTAATGATGAGGTCTCAAGCCCTCAATTATATCTGGAAGGATTTATGGTAGCACTAGTCAAGGGTTCTAGATATATTTTATCAAGATAAGGTGTGCCAACAAATCGAACTTATGATTTGGTAATAGTAGGAAAAATTATTACCCTCCAGTTAACCAATAAGGAAATAATGAGAGAGATTATTCATACTGATCCTTTCTATGGAGTATTAATAATGCAATTTATTAACATTTTTTGTAGTTGAGGTAAACATTAATAATTTTTTTCTCATATTATTTAATATTTTGGACTCTTTATCTGTTTAAATGATCATCCATACTAATACAACTGGAAAGCATGACCTAATTAATATACTAAGCTTATACCATGATTTCATAGTCCTTAGTGGTGTTTCGGATCATAATAAAAATCAATATCATGTTCACATTAAGTGAATCAGTTCTAGATTACATTCTAATCTCCCCATTGGTATCTTGTTCAGATGTAGGTCCTTGTGTGATCCAATGGTCCATTAGGCTATTAGTGTGATATGAAATTGGGCCATTGATCCATGAGACTCCCATGAGATAACTATTACAACAATTACCCAAGACCGAGGCCTTCTTCATATATATATGGTAACTAAAATTCAATTATATATATATTCATGGTATCACATATAACATCATTTATGACTAAGGTAATGTCATGAAAAAACAACTAGAGCATGGAGGAGTTATGGTTGTTGTTCTTTAGTAGAGTTTAGGGCCATATTTCATCAAGAGATTCATTGAATTTTCATGACGGTGGTAGATAAATAATAATTTTATAACAAATTAAAATCCTTGGGAACCCCCATTTTTAAGTAGCTCTCCAATGTTAATGATTAATTATGGATCATGAAAGGCTTATCGATGAAATTTGGAATGTGTGAGTGAATGTTGCAGCCCTTGATATACTGTGACTGTTGGTGGTAGATTCCACGATGTTTTATTATATTTTGTAAGTTGTTAATGACTCTTAGTCACCACTGATTTAAATTTTTGGGTTCATAGAATTTATTTTTTGGTAGTTTATAAATATCAATTCATTCTTTTACGTTTTAATAAATCATGGAGAGGTTATATTTTTATTAATGTATCTTCCATTTTGTTTAATGAATGATATTGTTTTCATAAGAGAACTCAATTTCCTAACATCTTACTTATTTAAAATATCAATTCATTTTAATATATGAAACTAAAAAACTGAAATATGATAATAAATGAATCCACTTAATACTTTTATTAAAATGTATTTAGGTAAATCATAAATTCAACACACTTTTTTAAATTATGAATTTTCTAGATCAATCTAATGTATTGAAGTATTATAAACCTCAATGAATATATCAAAGTAATATGTAAAATAAAAACAATTTTACTATAATCAAAGATATCTATATGAGGAAAAATAAAAAAAATTGAATTCCTTATGAGATTATACTATTAAATATATATCGGAAAGTCAGGTATACAACACATTCACAATAACTATAAACCATGGATAGTCGATTTAGTTTACTTCCTATTATAATTGTACTCTTAGATAAATATATTTAAGTTATATATAATTCATATTACTATCACCAAAAGTGAAGGTTAATCAATTAATATATCATAGAGCAGAATAACCTAACATAGTGAAAATATTTAAGGGGGTTTTAATAAGGATTTCAATTATCAAAATTCACCAATAACTCTAAAATGACAACATCATATGCGATTAATTTAGTGGAGTTATAACTTTTTATTATGTTGATGCGCCTAACATCCACAATATTATACCATTATTCCATCTACAAAAATCATCTGAATTAATATATGTGATGAATTGAGGGGTGATCTAACATTATCCTGGGTTGATGGGCCTAATGAAAATGGTATAAATTTGGACATGGATGAAAAGTTATTTCTAAAGAAATTATTCTTTTTTATTCTTCCCTAAAACTAGATTGTGTTATGAAATTATAGAGGTATAGTGTGTTAGTACTTGAATTTTTGTAGGTATTAAATTTATGTATTTTCTACCTGGTAATTTCCCTTTCTTTTAATTTTCAAACACCTAAAATTCAAAAAAAAAACTGTACAAGTTCATTCCTAGTGTGCATAGACATGAATTGTTTCTATTTTTATTACTGTCCCTCTAGCTACACAATATAAAATATAAAATTTTCATTTGAATTTTATTCATAAAACCAACTTATTATTTTTCAACACAAAATGATTTTATATGTATATGACATGAATAGTTCAATAGATATCCTTACACACAACCCTGATTTTATATGAGCCTCAAAATAGTAATCCATTATAATATACATGTTAAATTAGAAGGTATTAATAGTAATGAATAACTTATCAAAAAAATTTATAAAATTTATAATAATGAAAATATATTGAATAATTCATAGTAAATATGTTTTCAATTTTATTTAATGTCATTTTGTGCTTAAAAGTATGTTTTCCATAAAAAATTGTGATTATTATATATTTTCAAGTGAAAATAATCATAATATTATACCATTTTCACAAATTTTATTTTAATAAATTAATATTATTTTTAAAATTATATTATCAATATTATCTTAGGGTTAATTTCTGTTATTTTTATAGAAAGATTTATTTTTTATTAAATAGTGAAAAATACAATGTTTTTAAAAACATGTCCTATATTTTGTAGAAAAAATCAAAACATCATTTTATTATGATATAGAGGTAAAATATTTTTCACCTAATTTGAAATAATATAATTATTTACATAATATTCATAATTATAATTTATTTTTATATAATTTTATTTTTGGGGTTAGAAGCCAATTTTGCAAGAATCTCTTTTTATGCTCGAAATGTATTTTTATCATAATAGATTAAATTTATCTCTAATGATTTAATTTTTTACTTAAACTTAAAATTTTAATAGTCAATAATGTATTTTAACATTAATTTTATAGTTTTTATAGGGAAATTATTTATGTAAATTATGTTTCCTAGCGAAAGATTTGTTCGTCTTAAATGGGTTGTCATTGCGGTTTGCACGCTTATATAATATTAAATTCTACCACATATAGAAATTAAATATATTAAAATGGATTAAATATTATTAATAATCCTAATTAATATATTCAAATATTTTTATATTAATATTTATTTATATTTAATTGTTAATAGAGTAAATTAGTATTGCCATAATCAAGTTTAAAATGAGTTTAATATGGGTAAACCATGATCTAAGGGTAGTATTACCATAAAAAACCATATAATTATTTTTTAAAATATATTTAAACCTTATATTATAATTAATTTTAATTCCTACCATTTAATTCTACCTTCCAAGGATGTTGGCCCTATATAATTGAAATCATTGATGAAATTCTCTTTGTGTCTCCCCACACACTTATTAATGGAAACCACTTATCCTCCAATTATTTATTCAATTATAGAATTAAAAATAATTAAATACATACTATAAAAGGTTACTAGAGTACTTACATTAATTATAGAGATTATGTTCTTTTAATAGGACTAATCCTTCAAGGGTTTTGTAGTAAGCCAAAGGAGGCATCTCAATGAAGATGTATAAATGTTAAGCAAGATAATTTAATTTAATCTTTTTTTTATATTCAAAATAAACAAGATAAATACATAAAAATCAATTAATAAAGTATCAAATATATAATTATATGTTATTAAGATACATTTAAATCCATTTACCACCTCATCTCGGTCAAATGGGAGATGGAATTATCACTCCTGGGTATGTGTGGACTACCACCTCCATGTGGCTATATGATTCATTTTTTATCCAAATATCTCATCATTGGTTATTATGTTAGATTTAATTTATATATATGAAATTTAAAATATGAAAAAGTTTCTATAATTTTCAATTATTATATAATTTTTTTCATTCAATATGATTGAAAATTGAAATATCATTCGTCTGTATGCATAGACAAACATCTCCATGTTGTGATGAAAATAGTTTTTCATCAACAAATTATATGAATGGTTATAAATATATATACATATATAATTAATTATTATGATATTTATATCATGATTAACATATTTTAGATCAATTATCTAGGATCTAGGTACCAGGAAAAAATTCAATGATGAAAAATATAGATGAAAAACAAAGTAACAAAGTTGTTAACACCTGGAAGGATGATGATAATTAAATAATTTTAATAAATGGATGATAAGATGTTATAACTAAATAATGTAAAATATTACAGATTTAATTATTGTTCTATTTGATATGTATAAAAAATTAAATTCATTATATTTGAGGTTATATCACTTATGAAGAAGGATATACCTAATCTAATGGAATTATAGTACAATCTCATTTTTATCAGTATTGTTTAAGATAAAATTAAGGATGAAGATGTTTTTCGATCTATCTATCTAAAAAATTATGTATTGTCATATAATATAATTATTTATAGTGATTACAATATTTCCTTTCATTTCCCTATCTCAATGTACTCAAGAGACAAAAATAATGTTTTTATGGAAAATCGACCTTGTTTTTCTATTGGGTCCGGAGTCTCTTCGTTCATATTCATATTTTAATTTAAATATTTTTAAGAGTATTTTTACTATTTAAAAAGATTAATTTATATTTTTTTTATATCTATTTTAATTTATTTACCAATTTTTAAAAATAATCTTCACATCATTTCCCAAACATGTTACTTTTTACTTCTTATTTAAAATGTGAATTGTAAATTTTGAACATACACCATATAAAATTATATTCCATCCATGAAGAATACTCTTTTATTTGAATATTATGGTATATGTTTCCTTGGTCAATTAAAAAAATCCATAATATTTTGAGTTTTTTAAATATTAAATAATTGATTCCAAAATGATGTTTTGTCATTCTTGATATTTTTCTTAATGATATTTTATGGGTATTTTCATCAATAGAAACACCCCAAGATATTTCATAGGATTTATTGGGAATAAGATCCAATGTTTCCATGTTAATTCTTTCTCTAGATCGTCTATAATTATGATGATGCAATTTTTTTCAAACATGAATCCTTTCAATTTTTTATTATATGATGTATGATTTTATAATGTGGTACACATATGTATGGTTTTCATTTTTGGACGTGTGGAAATTTAATAATTTATCCATTTAATGAATTGAAGGAAGAATGATATCTCAAGAGACAATAATGAATGGAATGTGGAGTAAATCATTATCAGAAAGGGAAATTATCCAATATAATAGTCTTGGGAGAAAACATTTACTAATAAAATGATTGAATGGAGAGTGAACCAAATTCACTAAGATAGTCAAGGTTATGATAATTAACCATGGAAATTATTTTATATACGTATGTGTTTTATATGAACCTGGGGTTGCCTATGATGTACGAATATTTCTTATTTCAGTTTAAATGATTTTTTATGAACTAATGTGAATTCCCATGAAGTCTTGGGGGGTATCAGGGGTGTAAAAGGATTTTTAAGAGCATGGAACCCAAATATTTAGAAAAACAAGATAGGCTGTGAGGTTAGGTGAAACTGTGTAGGGCATACCGCACAATTTGGAAAACTATGCAAGACATGGGTATAGAGAAAAAGTACCATGTGCTGTTTGATGCTACTATGCAGATGCAAGAGAACACATGTCCAATAGCACATACAGTTTTTGATAGAGGTATTTCCCCGGATTTTTTAATGGCTAGTCAGACTTTGCCGAATGAACATGTGTGTGCCCCCTTACCTCAGCAAAGGACACATGACTGTTCCATAGTTTGGCCAGTTGTGTGACCAAATGATGTGGGATAATATTTTGACTAAAAATGACTATTTTTCATTAATTATTTTATAAAATAAAAACTAATTTCTCCTTCCTTTGGTGGATATCCTCTTGATATGATATATATCCTTTGAATATCAATGATATATTTTGAAAACATGTTTCCATCCAAGCTCATAATTTGGAGTCTCTCTTCTCATTGGATTCAAACCATTAAGTACGCAATTCATTTTTTCTTATTCTTAATTTATTTTCACATCAAACAAGTAATTTTGGTGAAATATAATATTTCATATTTTTATGTTCCTCATATTTTCTCAATTTTTATTCTAATATAGATCAAATATGATTCTTATATTGTACAATCACTCAACTACGGAGCTATGGTAGGTGGTCTATACTAATACCCTGTGGTTTGGTGCATTATAGTGATAGTTTTTGGTATTCCGCATGTATTACTTTTTTAATGTTCTCCTAAATTTAAATGAATAAATTATTTTAATATATTATAACATGTTATGGATTCCCCTTATATCCATTTAGTTTAGTGGGAAGTTGTTACCCTATCCTAGGACACCCATGTGATGTGCACTTACCACTACCTTATTGAACCACCAAAGGGGTGTGTGTTTGAGATATCCTAGTTAGTGGAAGAATAATTATAATTTAATTGAACTTAATTTATTAGGATATATTGTTTCTTTTTTCCAAGTTATATGTGATCTTAATTGCATAGCTTTTTAAATGTGAGTTGTTATTGAGTGCATAAACTAATGCAATGTAATTGATTGGGAATTTTAATTTGGGTGTGCAAACTCATCTAAATGGAACGTGTATTAATTGATGAAGAATTTAAGTTTTAATGATTTCAAAATAAAACATGTGTGTGATACACCATTTTACATTATTGTAGTATACGACCTGGACGAGATTTATTATTAGTCTTGATTCTATGGGGTACCATAGTCTTTTCTACCCATTGGATTCGATTTGATTGGTCACATAGTGGACATGGTCTTTTTACATGATCATTTGAGCACAATTCAACCCCAATTTAGTTTACATTGAGATGCTCCTAGGACTAGATGAGGATAATGTTAGTTTATTATACCTTAGATATGGCATCATGGGGTCTGATATTTTTTATTATATGGAATGACCATGGTAAATGTGACATGACTGACTATACAACTTAGTCATGGTTGCTATGATATACATGTTATATGGTGTTGCAGTTGTTGAGACAAGATATTGTATATATTGGATGTACATGGTGTTTACTTCTATTTCATTACATCATCCTTATTATAGGATCTTGGCATGTATTTTTTAGGGAGCATTGATGGGGTTGATAGTATTAGTTACAATTATTACTCTTTCTATAGGGAATTTAATTTTATTATTATCATTGTTTTTATTTTGTTCAATCTTATTTTCCATATATTAGAAACCAAATATTTTTTTAGAAACCTTATGTGGTGAACTACTAGGATTTTTTCTCAAACCCTTTTTGGGCTACTGTTATTTATATGGAAAGATTATATTGATTCATGTAGGGACAATGGAAAACACCAAAATTTCGATGCTTCAATTTTTAACATTATTAAGAGCATATGTGCATTGGATCCTTTTGAGGCTTGTGATTCTAGGTGGGATAGTTTTTTTTTTGTCTTTTGGGAACTTTTATGAAAATATTTAACTGTCTACTATATTATTATTATTCTTTAATTGTAGATACATGGCATGTATAATCATGATTTGTATCAGATTCTATTTCTATTTTCTATAATTATTATATATTTCATGATTTATTATGAATTTCTATTGTTATTTTGGTATGGTGGGTTACTATTCAAGTTTGTAGGGTCTATTCCTGGCAATTATAAATTTTTGAAACTCCTTCCAATATTTTTTTTATTAGTTTTCAGTTATTTTACAACATGGAGGATCAGGTCATAATCTACCCTTGGACACACCCAATGTCCTTGTTTCTAGTCAGCAGCCTCTGGATTTTGGGGAGATGATCTTGTGGCCATGTGACCCACTAGCTCAGAGCTCCAGATGAAGACATATGTGTTGTGAAATTAAATGTGGTATCAAGGGGTTTTATTTTTTTAAATATTATTTGGATATAATAGATATAGATAATAATTTGTAAGAATTTTGTAATAATGAATTCCTAGGAATAGATTTCACACCTATAGAAAATAACAATATTGTCTTGAATGGAAATTACAAATTTCTAGAATTTAACTACTACACATGATTTGATTCAACGACTATGTGATTCATTCGAATTGTAATGATATTGTTGATAGGATTGTGGGTATTAATGTTTTTCAACCCATTAATATTAGGGTATTCCATATCATTCATCATTTTAGGAACATAATGCAATTCAAATTCTATGCATTATGAAATGATTTTTAGGGTGAATTAAATTTCTACATAACTTTGAAATGTGTTCCTAGATTTATATACATGATATTGTGATAGATATTTATTGATGGGAATGTATAAATATAGTCGGTACATGGAGTTTCTTCCATTACCTAAATAGTGTTTTTGTAATTAGCCTATTTCAGTCACCCAATATGGTCAACTATGACACGCTGGGTCATAGACCATGGGCATCATAGGCGAGAAAATGTTATTATTTGAACTCTATATTTCGTATCATGATATGTATGGGATGTTATGGATCATGATTGATTCGACACTTGGTTCACACATTAATACAAGGAATGAAAAATGAATATGAAAATCAAATTAAAAAATGGATTTTGAAACCGAGAACATAATGTAAATGTGAATTTAGAATGGGTAATAGGTAGTGTCACTAGTTCCCTTTATGATAGTTTGATTTTATCATTCTTGGATTTAGGAGAAGGCAGTGTCAAATGAATTATTTAGTAGAAGGTTTTGACCTGGCATATTTTTTGAGTTGTGAACTTTTGATATCAATCATTCTAAGTCATGTGTTTGGAATTGTAGTTATATTCCACCATGTAGACCTCTAGTTTTATTCTAGGAGGGTGGAAACAAAAATACTATTTAGGTGGGGTATGTAGGATAACATCATATCCTAATATATTTCCAATAGTCACACAATTTTTATTGATGGATACTGATTCTGAGGAACACTTCTATGAGGGGTTTTCTACTTTCGGTATACATTTTAAGAAGAACTGAAACCTTACTTGTAAATGGATTAACTAATGAATGTGTTTCAGGAATAGAATACTCCCAAATTTTCAAGGGATGGTGGTTCTAAGGTTGATAATATGGGCCTGAAAACATTTTTTTCATGATCAAGCACTGGGAGAGACCACCGGAGAAGAGCGTAAACCACGTGACTTATATTCTTCAGGGAGTAGTAAAGAGTTGGTGGGATGTTTTGATCTAGGATAATAGGTTGTGAGGTATGGTTGTGATGATTTGAAAACTAGGTTCTATGATTATATTTACCTTGAGTCACAAATAGAATATGGGGATAGGTAATTCCTGCATCTAGAGTAGAGCATTTTGATAATTATGGAGTCTACGACATTCTTTATATAGAAGTAGAATTTTTTCCACAACATAACTTGATGATGATCTATCATGGTCATGATGTTTTATGGAAGATCTCTAAAATTATTTTTTATCTCAGGTCATTTTGTTTTAGTTGAAAATTATTACTAATAAAGTATATTAGGGACAAATTACATTGTGAAAATTGAGGAAATCCTGGGGTGCATATCAAGATGGTTCAGCCACTCATCCCCAGACATCGACTTCCAGTGGAAGGAGGAAGCATTTTGAGGCATCCCATGAGTTGAGTTCCATCTAGGATGTTAGTACTAGAAGCTCATTTTTCTGTAATCAATGTAGAAGATGGAGACCCATGAGGTATCATTTTGATCATCACCCAGTTTAGTGCCCAGAATGTGGACAGATGGTCCACATGCAACATTTCTGCATAGCCTTCCATCTAGTGGTTACTGAAAGGGATTCATCTAAAACACTAGGTTTAGGTGTGGGATTGATTGTTCCTAGTCAGTATGGGATCAGGAGAAGAACCTATCATTCATGAGAAGGTGGTGGTCATGTTTCAGGCATCCATTCACTAATTGTACAAAGATAGCAGTATAGGACTACTTTGGGTTGTGAGGTTTTTTCACAAGGTTATAGTTCAAGGTAGATATATTCTTTATATATTAAACCTACATAGAATGGTTTCATGCCATCTAAAGAGACATGTAATATCTTCTAATCCTATACACTTTTATAATTTTTTGATACAACTACATCACATAGATTCAGATCCTCAACTATGGTGGAAAAATGTGGGCTTTTAATATAGTTTTCTAATTGAGTTATGAATATTGAAACATTTTTGGGGATTTGAATGCAGGATATACATCAATTGAAATAGTTCCCACTTGAGGTTGGTGGGTGTCACCTTGTGTGTAATCTTTTTTTCCTCAAGGTGATCGGGTTTGATTTCATACACAGAATGAACTACCTAGTTACATATTTACCCTTCATTTATTGCTATCATTGGTGGGAGAAATTCACATCACTTGAGAGAATAGTTTATGTTCACAAGTGTTAATGTGATTTACAGGTGATTTGAGTTGGACCATATCAGCATGGACTAGGTGGAATGACTTCCTAGATCGCTTGATTGTATCTGTATTATTACAGATCACATCAGGAAGGCTTCCATCAAATGTTTGATCATTTAAAGGGAGTTTCCACTGATTATTTTTATGGTTCACCACCTAGGTGAGTGGATGTATTCTCCATCAATCTAGTTTTATGAGTTTCACAAAAATCTATTCCTATTTACAGACAACTAAACTGTTGCAAGATCATAAGGGGAAGTTGGCGGACATCGAGGAAATGGGGTTTATCTGACCTGATACATCCTTATGGGGTTTCACAGTTCTTTTGAGAAAATACAATATGGTACTGTTAGTTTATATGTGGATTAAGTGAAATTTAATTATTTAATAGTTAATAACATGTATTACATGCTTCGAATATATGATTTTTTTACCACCTTATAGGATCTTGAGTGTTCTAAAAAATTTATTTGAGATCAGGATATCATCAACTGTGTTATATACCTATAGATATACCCTATATAGAATTCCAAATAAGGTATGGTATTCAAGACTATCTGGTTAGGTCTTTTGTTCGCACGAACATGCCATTAGTTTTCATGGCATTGATGAACCATTTTTTCCATCCTTATATTGATTCATTTGTGGTGGTTATAAAGGATGATATCTTAGTGTATGTCAATAGTTTAAATGACCAAGAATAACATATTGATATCATTTTTGATATAGTAATAGGTCATACATTGTATGATAATCTCACAATTTCCACTAATGATTGGATAGTATTCAATTCCTAGGTTATCTTATCTTAGATAAAAAAGTATCAGTTAACCCAGAGAAGGTGAGAGATGTAGTTTCCTTGATGAATCCAAATAATATACTTGATATACATAGTTATGGGGGGTAATTTTATATTACATGTGATTCATACAGGACATATCAAACAAAGAAGTTTCATTGGAATTATTGTCTATGAAGAGTATGAAGTATTTATTCATAGATACCTTTTAGAAAGTCTTTTAGGAGTTGAAAGAGAGATTGAATGAAAATTGAGTAATGATTTGTATAGATCCGGTCAGGATATGTACTATGTATTGTGATGCATTTGTTATTGGGATGGGTGTAGTTAAAAATAATGGGGATAGAGTCATTGTGTATCAGTATCTAAAATTAAGGACACTCAAAAGTAATTACCCAACACACGAACATGAGTTAGCCTCAGTTGTATAATAATTTCACAGTTAGAGATATCACTTATATGAAGATCATTTTGTTGTGTAACCAGATCACAAAATTCACAAGTATATATTTATACAATGTGATATTAAATTTTTTATGTAAATGTATATGGATTACCTATAGTATTTTTTCTTAGATCATGTCTATATGAATGGAAAATGAAATGTAGTGGATAATGTACTGATTAGAAGGCCAAATATGCATGCAGTTCAAGAGGCCAGCAGTTTTTGGATGCATATAGACTTTTCCTCAATGATGCACATAGAGGTGAAGAATAGTTAGTGAAATACTTTTAATTTACCTTTATCTGTGACGTATACCCTTCTGGATAGATTGAGGCTGAGGAAACTATCATTTTTAGAGGGCCTATTCGAAAATAGTGTGTGGAAGGTAGGGGGCCACCTCCTATTTGTACCATAAGATATAATGAAACCACACATATCCATGGTCACATTTGTTTTATAGTGGAAATATGAGATGAGTTGATTTGGGAGTTTTATACCTTAGTTTGGGTAGTGCATCTCGTAATCAAGAAGATGTGTCATGACTTATACCATTTATTCTGGTGGCTAAGGATAAAACACAAGGTAGGTGGTTTTATTACAAGGTGTTCCATCGGTAAAAGGGTGATGGTTGATCATCTGAGAACATCAATAATTTTATAGTAGCTACCCATTCCTAAGTGTAAATGGGGTGATTTTTTATGGATTTTGTAATAATGTTTTTCATGGTACCCTCAATGTGTCAATTTTTTTTTGTTTTTTTTGGAAATTCCCATGAAGATTTTTCATTTCCAACCGAACAGTAAGGCCTTCAGTGTAGATGAGATTTGGAGGTTATATATCTGTTAGATAATATGACATTAGGGGATCCTTCATTCTATAATTTCAAAAAGGGACTCCCAATTTCCATCTAGTTTCTAGTAGTTTTTATAGGTGGGGTTGGGTACAAAGGTTCTTTTGAGAATGACATACCACCCTCTATGTGATGGTTATTATGAGCATACTATATAGGTGCCCAAGGACATTTTATGATCATGAGTTCGGTATTTGAGGGTTCTTAGGAGAATAATATACCCAAGGATGCGTTTTTATTCAATAATAGATATCAGGAAAATATAAAGATAGAACCAATTGTTCTTTTAAACACAAATACTTTCTGATCTCCCCTTTGATGGTTAGGGGCTAGCGATTCAGCTTTCCTAGGACAGTGTATCATATAAGAGGCTTCTATTTAAGTCCAGTTGATCAGAATATTGATGGCTAATTAACATCCTCAATAATGATCTTATATTTATCACTATCATAAATCACTAGAGTTTGAGGTCATGGATATGGTCTTTAAATGTGTCTAAAAAATTCTGAGCACAGATGGATTATGAGATAGTGTAAACATTCACCGAGATATTCTGGAAGTGATTAAAAACAATAGCCAATGTGTTTCTGATACCGAAATGGTACAAATCCATTCATGGAATATTCTACATATCTCAGCTATGCCATTATCATTAGGCCTCATCTCATGATTTTTAGCTTAATGGGGTTGAGTTACATGTCGGTGCGTCTTATGAGGAGCATCCAATTAATATCATTGAAAAAATAAAAGAGGTTCACATAGGCTGGTCATCTCCTCTAGAATGGGTGTTATGGAAGCATTGACCATTATTGGATGATACATGGGAGTGGGATTCCAACATATGTGCTGAGTGACTAGAGTTATTCACAACCAATTCTTTACCACCATTGAGAGGGAGATTCTAGGAATATTTAATTCAAGGGGTAAATATTATAAGAACCTATCATTTTCAATGAGTTATATATCATTTTATTTTATCTTTAAATAATTTTTTTACATCCAAAAGTAAATAACATTTGAGATCATAGTGGTGTAAATGGTGTTAGGTGTTTGTTCTAATCCTAAAAATCTGGCTTTTGGGAAAAAATAAGAGAGGAATTTTGGTTAGAATAAACTATATAGGATAGGTTTCATGGTCTAACTAACGATGAAATACATATTATGAGGGAAAAATGACCCATCAATGTTTGAGGAAACCCTACAGCTTAAGGTACATGATCATGCGGAGGCACATTCTGATTCTAGAATAGGCTTTTTTCAAGGTTTTAGAATAGGTATTCAAACATTCTATTTGGAGGATTAGGGTTCCCAATGATAATTTTAATTAGAAGAAATTTTGTCCATAGTTTAGCCGAACGTGTGTCGAAACCATTCATCCTAGTATTTTGAGTCAAAATTGATGTTTTCCATTATTGAATTTATAACATTTAACTTAATTTTTCTTATCCTTCATTAGATAGACTCTTAACAGGGGAGAGATCCTTTATTACTCTAAGGATAGATTTTTATCCCATTTAACAGTCCAAGTTCCAAAATGAGAGTGGTTCTTCTCATTTGATACACACTAGTGAGTACTAAATTAAATTCATTATATTCTTCATTTGACATTGGATCGGCATAATTTTCTAGGTTTAATCCAATATTCAATATTTCTAGGTTTATTTCTTGTTAATTATTTTTCCTCTGATCTATACCAAATCAAAATTTAATATTGGATGAGCATTATACTATGGACCAATAGTAGTTGTTTTATTCCTTTCCCTTGTGGTTCAGTGATTTATATAGCTAACTGTCATTTGTTTCACAGTCCATACATGTCAAGACCAATCCCCTAGGGCCCATGCCGTTACTACCCCAATCCCTCCTTCTATAGGCCAAGGGTTGGTGACTTGCACTGGGAAGAAATATCTCTAAAAACGAGATGGAATTGGCTTATAACATGAAAACACACAGACTAGGTACAAAAACAAGAAAAAACCACATTATATAACTTCTGAAAGTAAAAGTGTGAACTGATGAACAATGGACTATAATATAAACCCAAGTAAGTGAAAGTACAAAAAAAGGAAAGACAACTCCATAGGTCATCCACCAAGGATCCGAACATATTGGTAGGTACAGATCATCACTGTGATTGTCCATGTCAATAGGTCACCTCCATGTACCATCTTGTCCTGGCACCCAAAACTCGGTCAAAGGAATCTATCGTCTGCACAAGACACTATAAGGCGCGGGTGAAGCCCAGGAATGGGTGAGTATAAAAATTCCTAGTAGGGACCCCGAGACCCCAGAAGGTCACCCAAAATTATACTAAGTAAAAACCACATAGCATGAACTCGATCACAAGTCACAAAGTAAAATACATATTACACTAGGTATAACATAATGAACCATAATAATGATGATTAGAAATGAACCTAAATCATCTTATTCCACTGAGAAGTTCCACTTTTGTAGCATGAAGAATTTGTTCCAAATATAATCCACACAAGTTCATTAATCACCGATCAACACAGGGTCGTAAGTAATTGATCTGTATAGGGTTGTAAGTCGCTGAACCATGACGGGCCACTCTAGGGCTGGTCCTCATTGTGTCGCACTACTATTGAGAAACATAGGGTCATAAGTCATTAATCCACATAGGGTCTTCAGTTGTTGACCCACATAGGGTTGTAAGTTGCTGATCCATGAATGGATTATCTAAGGATGGTCCTTGCCGGGTTGTGCTACTACTTATCCACACAAGTTCATTATGATGTTGATCCACAAATGATCCTATGTTTGTAGACAGCCAGCCACAAAATTCATGCCCATGGTATGCTTGAGTCCTGTAGATTCTTCTCATCAAAGCATTGGTCGTACCTCAACATCCTTGAAGTCCCAAGAATAATTAACTCGAATAATCACCTTGTCATATGGTTATTAACACAATAGATAGTGCATCAATCGGATGCCCAATTTGTATGATATAGGCATTTTAGTGTCAATGGCCCGGTTGGATTCGAGTCTGATCCAACCTGACCATAATCCATCTTTCTCCAAAACCCAAGTGCAATATCTTAAAATAACTGCATCGTCTTAAGTGTTCCAGCACCGTAGAAGGTTCTTCACATGTATATCTGGTTTAGGTGTTATGTCCATTTAAGCATAACTTGATTAAACTAGGTCTTGGTCAAGTCCAAGCTAGTCGGACTGACCTGAACCGATCCAGTCGAGGCTGACCTGACCTAGGTCAGCCCCGGGCTGAACCGACCCACTGGACGCAGTTCGATTCCTTGACTAAGCATGGTCCCTGCTCCCCACTGACCGAACTCTATTTGTTCATTCTTAAATCGGTGGAACTAGGTTGGAACCTCCCATTTGGTTCAATGGTATAGGGCAGGAAACGTGGACGCAGGTCTGCAACTGCTGCAACAAGAGCCGGTATGTCTCCTCCACGGCACGACATCCGACAACGACACGGCTGGCATCGGCCAACCTCCCCCTATCCGTCATGTTGCCTACAGGTACTGCCGCCTTCTCCCAGTTGCTGGATTCTAGTGCAGCTACTCCGATGGTCACACACCAGTGACACTTTTGTGGGCCACTGGTTAAGCTCCAGTGGTATGGTAATCTTCCTATATGTGCCTACGGGCCTATTTTGATTCCACTGTTACTGCATGACACATGAATTCACATTTCTGTCTTGTTGTATATTCACCAATTAGGAACTCATCAAAACAGAGAGTGGTGGAGGGCCTGTGACTTGATTGGATTGGCCCGAACCCTCCACATTTTTATTTTAACATGGAAAAGTAATAGAAACAACGACCCAATTACATTCCCTGCAATAACCACCCATAGATTCAAACGGTTCGCAAATCAATCTATTAGTTGGTTGATCAGCGTTCATCATGTATTTCAAGAATGAGGTATGCTGAACCAATAATTCACTTTGAATAAACAAAAAAACCCAACCTCGAACAAGATGGTTTCCACTAATGACAATGGAGGAGAATCGGATGTTTGAAGACGCTCATCGGAATTTGTTGATCCCCACATCAAATCTTCAATGGTGTCATTTATTTTTCATTGGATAAGTTTCCCTCTGAACCTTCATCTATATTTCTTCAGTGATTGTCCAAACCCATTCACCAATAGTTTATTTAACATTTTAGTTAATTATTTTAACTCTCGTCTCTTTAATGTTATTAATTAAATAATTAATTAATTTACTCATTAATTACTTGAAGGTGCTATTACAAAACCTATTGAATCAGGTTATTAAATAAACTATATTATATATGGTCCTGTGACTATTTCTCTATAGTTTTAATAAAATAATAAAATAACTCCATTAGTTATTTTATTATTTTTATTGAAAAGTCAAAATCTCAAATTCATTAGTCTAAACCTTTCCAATAAAAGTTAAGCTTCACCTATGTGAATCTCAGTGCAATGAATTTTACGGTGCCCTCGTAATTTGAATCCGAGCACCGGTTCAAAATATTGAAATCTCTGCTCTCTTGTTTATTGAACGTACCTTAAAAAAGTTCAAAATTCCATTTTGGGCACACCGGGCATCGGAATCAAGTGATGTCAATTTTAATAGTCTTGTAAATATTAAAAATAATAAAAAAACTTATATGGAATATCTGGATCATTACATTCTCCCCACATTAGAACTTTACATCCCAATAAGACCCCAAAAAGGCTATGAAAACAAATGGTGATACTGAGAATGAATATGTGCCTCCTGCTCCCATGTGCTCTCCTAGAGGTTCCCATGATACCACCAAACTCACACTAGAGGAATAGTCCACCCCCATAGGACCCTCTCAAGTCAATCCTCTATCTCCACTGTGAACTCCACAAAATTCACCCCATCAATAATGTCCAGCTCACCCAATTCGATGACGTGCGATGGATCGTGCATGTATCTCCTCAACTGCGACAAGTGGATAATGTCAGGAGCCCAGTGCATCTATGGGGGAAGTGTTAAATGGTACACCACCATTCCAACTCTGCTGAGAATCTGAAATTTTTTGATGTACCTCGGAGATAGATTGCCTCCTTGGTAAAATCGCTGCGACCTCATTGAGGGGAGACCAAGAAGAAAACATTATTTCCCTCTTCAAACACCAAGGTTATTTGTCTCCTAATGGAATAAGAATTATGCCTACACTATGTAGTCTTCATCCACTCTTGGATGATCTTAACCTACTCAGTGGTATATTGGACCAACTCTGGACCCATAAGTGTTGACTCCACTGGGTCTGTCCAACATAGAGATGATCTGCATGGTCTCCCGTACAAGGCCTCAAACCATGACATGTCGATGGTGTGGTGATGATTGTTGTTGTATGAAAAATCCACCAAGGAAATTGATCCTACCAACTTCCGAAAAAATCAAGGATGAAAGCATGGAGGATGTCCTCAAGCGTTTGTATGGTCCTCTCCGTCTGACCATCTATCTGAGGATGAAAGGCAGATCTCAAGCGTAGCTGTGTCTCGAACGCCTTATGTAATAAATTCACAACAGGGATGTAATACGAGCATCATGATATGAAACAATCTTCGATGGAACCCCAAGAATCCATACTATCTCCTGTACATAGAGGATCCACAAGAAATCGATTGGTCCCTGCTATAGGATGGTTAGGAAGTGGTCCAACATGGTGAGTCATTCAACTATCCCCCAGATAGATTCATGGCCCTTGGACATATATGGTAGCCTAATCACGAAGTCTATGGGTATGACATCCAACTTCCATTCTGGCACATCATGTGGCTATTCTAATCCTGGTGGAACCTAATGTCTGACCACCACTTGCTAATAAGTGAGGCATGTGAATCAATCATTGTCACTGCATTCATCAACACTGGCAACCAGTACTGATGTAGCAGGTCCTAGTATATCTTTTTCACACCAGGATGTACCACCAAAGGGTATGGGTGGAACTCGCTCAACACATCCTATCATAGAGTCACTGGTACCATGGTGCATCCCCTAAAGATGATGAGGTGCTCTCTACCTTTAGAAAATCCTCTAGGAGCCTGTCCTGAGGATATATGAGCATGTCGGGTCTCACATCCATCATCCCCATGCTTTGCCTCCCTAACTAAAATAAGGAGTGGGAGAGTGACTGTCATAGACTATATGTAAGATGCACTATCACTATCCAAAAAGGATCACTGTAACGCAGCTAGCTTCTCTATCACCTTACTCAACAACTGTAAACTAGATCTCCGGTTGAGTGTGTTTGCCACCATGTTCCCCTTCCTTGGAGTGTACACTATCTCAAAGTAAACATCCTGGAGGAACTCAAGACATCGTCATTGTATCTGGTTCAAGTACTTCTGTAAAAATATATACATAAGACTTTTGTGATCAAATTAGGTAGTAAACCATTCACCCATCAAGTAGTGCTACAACATATTCAAGGAAAAGAAAATTGTTGTTAACTCCAAGTCATGGTTACCATAGTTCTGCTCATTCTATCTCAACTATCATGAGCCATAGGAAATCATTGCTCACTCTTATATCGGGACACATCCTAGTCTAGTCCATGATATTTCACAATATATTAAATACCCCACTCAATATTCTCGTTGCCTCAATATGGGTGCATTTGTTAGTCTTCGTCTCACCTCATTGAAACTCTACCAACATCTCTCTTTCGACAAGAAAGTTTTTCCCTTATTTGTCAAAGATGAAAAGGGTGCTTCTACTCTATGAAAGTTATGTAAAAATATACAGTAGTACCCAACCAACTGCAAGAATATCCACACCTCAGTCACTCCCCTGGGTGGCTCCCAAGAGAGTACTGCCTCAATCATTGTTGGGGCCGCTGCAACTCCATCCATTAAGATAATGTGCCCTAGAAAGTTGAATTCTCATTTCCAGAACTAGATCTTAGAGAGAATACCTTAAATATGGTTCTCTCGGAGTGTATCTAGAACTATATACATATAAGTGGCATGATCCTCCTTCAACATTGAGTGCACTAAGATATTTTCAATGAAGACCAATACGAAGGGATCGTGGTAAGGATGGAAGATCCTATTCATTAGTCTCCTGAACACTGCTAGAGTGTTGGTCATGCCGAAGGGCATCTCCAAAAACACATTGTAGCCATAATGGATTCTGAAGGTCATCTTCATTACATCCTCATCTTGTACACTCTGCATATGATAGCCTGATCTAAGGTCTATCTTTGAAAACCACTGAGCTCCCTTTAGTAGATTGAAGAGATCATAAATGTAAGTCCCCGACCCCAGTTACCTAGAGTTGGTGCATTATTACATAACATTGGAATGATCACAAGAAATATCAAATCTTGAAAGACCGATTGGTTTAGTAGCCTTGGAAACACTAGATATATTCATAAAGTTTTACATTACATCATAAAGTGAAAAACTACTACAACAACATATTGTCTCCATAGACCACACTATTATCCCCTCATAATATCCCTACAGGTCATTCATAATTTACTTCTTCACATCCTAGGAAAAATAAAACATAGAAAAGGGGTGAGCTCAAATGCCCAGTAAGGATAACAATATAGTGGAGACTTTCATAAATAAGAATAAACATTTAAGGCAATGTATAACTAAAACAAAAGCCATTTAAACTTGAACTTCAACATATTATGGCAAAAATAAAATTAAATAATTCCATTTACTTATTCACATGGATATTATACTAATTGGAAAATCACATGCAATATCAATAACCACTTTCATAATGATGGAATGAGTAATGCTAGACTATCATAACCACATAGCCAAGGCCTCATGCCAAGACTACAAATAAGATTTTTCCAATGCCTTGTTCCAAGACACTAGTTTGTCTTATGAGACCTACCGATGCATCGAGGAGCTATATCAGGCTCCACCCGTCACATATTAAGTCCAATGCATTCCCATATGAAAAGGTTTAAACATAACATAAACATTCGTATTAAAACTAGCATTCAAAATGTAAATACTTCATCTATAAACTATGAATGGTATAAAAATAACACATCCACAGTCAAACATATCACAAAACCTTCAATACAATATAGAATTTTTGTATCATAATAAATCAACATCAAATAAGCATAAAATCCATCAATGGATGTTGACATAGATGAAATCAAAACTCTTTTTAGAGAAATTTATCTTTCTATTTTGAAATCATTTAAGAGTCATATATTTATAAAATAAAACTTTTTCTTTGAAAATATTCTTATAAGCTTGTAAGGGAAGCTTCTACAATTTTATAATGGCGTAAAATAGTTGTACCTGCCGTATAAGTTAAAAAAACATTCTTACCTTAATTCTGTCGAAAAGGATAAAAAGCACCTTGTTTGGAAAATGAGGGAAAGATTACTTTATAAAACTTTTATAAAAAGTCAAACAAGGGTATAAATGACTTTAACCCATATTCCTTTAAAATAGTAAAAATGTTTCGAAATAAATTTTTAAGAAACATGGATGTGGATGATAAAGAGATCCCAGTAGATTATTATGTATAAACAACCTCAGATAATGAAGAGACTGTGAAATAACCCATACCTTGTAATTTTCCTTGGTTGGGGTAGGTTCACCTCTTGTATAATGGTGAAATAATTGTTATTAAATTATACAATAATCATATACATTAATATGATATCATATATGATCTTTTAACATTGATTTGTTAATAATATCTTAGTATTATCGTTGTTTCGGGTGTTAACTTACTCATTTTCTTTTATATGTTTTATTACATAAGCCATGTTTTTAATGGATAGGTTGTATCTTATTCATATCCATAATTATATCAAGTCCTTAGATACTATTATAAATCATCAAATGAGAATTAGACTTGAATGGATACGATGGAGAATGAATCTCATCGCATTCGTGGAGACGGTAGTCCGTATGTACCCACGAGCCACCATATCATTATTTTGATATTAAAATAATACATAATTGGATGGTATATCATATATACAGAATTATTATCATGTTATATTTATTATTTACATGAATTATAAATCATTATTTTACCCATCCAAATAATAATTTATTGAATAACAATTACACCACCACGTGGAGACAGTAAGCCGTACGTACGCATGTATGGTGACATGTTATTCAAAGGATGGAAAGAATACTGAATATGATTGTACCATATTTATAATAACATCAATTTATATATAAGATACTGTATTTATTATTTTATAATGGTAATAACAAAGGAAGAAGAAGTGGAAGAAGAAAGGAACTTGAAAAAAGGTGGTGAAATCATTACCTCTTCTTCGGGCTCTTCCTTTTGATTTGATCAAAAGGGCTCCTTAAGTTTTCTTTATGACTAAAGTAAGGCCTATAGGATGAATTTAGGGAGGTTGAGAGAGTATTTTGGCAGAGGTTGGCCGAACCAAAAGGCTTAGAATGTGTGATTTAATGAGAAGGGAGAGTGCCCTTTTATAAGAGGGGTGAGGGGAACCTTTGGAAAATCTAGAAATATTATTTTATAATAAATTAATATTCGGTTTCTAATGGCTCCAAAGTGGATTATTTAAAGGTTAAGGTGGGTATGGGTCTAAAACCACTCAACAAATATAATTTAGATAGGTTTGGGTTACTATATTAACCTTACCTTTAAGTATTAACTCTTAGTTAATTAGTTTCACTTTTACAATGTCTATTTATATTTTTATATTATATGGTTAATAAACTTACTATAAACAACAAATAGACACCCAAGTGGTACATTAATGATACAACTATCATGATATAAGTCTCTTGTACAAACCTTAGATTTTTAGGAATTTAATATCAATTAATAATATAATATTTGTTTTAAAAACTCTTTTATGTCAATTTTGACACTATTCAATAATTGATTTTTTAAAAAATTATAACAAAATGATTACTTCGAACAAGGTCAATTAAATCAATCCTAATATGTCATATTATCCTAGAAAATTAGTTTAATTCCTTAAAAGTCTCAAATTATCTTTATTTGGGTATTTATAATATCAATTAATTTAATGTTTCACTATTATGGTAATTACTGCATCATCATTGTGTCATAAATAAATTACGTTATTTAATATCTAAAAATTATAAATAAAATATAATTATTTAGGAAATATTTTTAGCTTTCTAATTAATATTTATAGTTGAAAATCCAATATATATAACCCTTTGTAAAAATTGTTGTGCTAAAAGATATATGGTTTTGTCATTTTTGTATTTATTTTAACTTAATTAAAATAAAGTGTCCCTATCACCTACAAGTGGCACCATGGGGTCCCAAAATCGACCCAATGATTCCCATGGTTGGACTTGTATCAACCAATAAAATTAGGATATGTTTTAGGATAATCTTTTATTATTAAAAAATTATTTTAAACCCTTATTTACCGGATTTACCCTTTAACCATGGTAAATAAAATATTTACCGAAGTAATTAATCAAAATTTATAAAAATAAAAGTTACCTATTTACACAATTTGAACATCCCGATTCCAAATATGGAATCCATTTTTCCAAATTCAAAACACAGAAGTGGCAGAAATTAATTTAAAATTAATTCCCGTTGTCAAAACAAAAAGCGTGTTTTTAAGATATAATAACTAGCAAAAGATTGATATTTGTTTATATTCAGTTTAATTGTGAAATTATTTCCAATGACCAACATTTTATTAAATGGTAAAAATATATTCTTAATATACATTAAAACTAATAAAATTCATAATTTATCACTATTTATTATTTTGATTAAAAAAGTTGTTTTTAATTAAAATTTTGTAATTTCCACTATTCATCAAAATATTAAAGTTATCCGAAAAGTACCAAAATTTCACCCTAGGCTAAAATTCGATACTCCGAATCTAAAAATGAATTCCATTTTGAAAGATAAAATCTATAAACTTTTTAAAAGTAGGTATTACTATTCATAACGGCTAGTTTGATCGGTTGTGGTGTGTGTTAGAACTCGATGTTGCGTACAACACACGCTATTGCATTATTCAAAGAGAAGTGAACTTTAGAAGCTTGGGGTATTACATTCTACCCTCCTTGAAATAATTTCGTCCTCGAAATTTCTAGAATACTACCGTATGAAAAGACTCGGGTGGTTCTTCATCATAAGTTCCTCGGGTTCCAACGTTGCCTCTTCCATCTTATGGTTTCACCACAAAACTTTTACCAGACGTGTTGTCCGATTTCTCAGCACTTGTTCTCTCGTATCAAGAATATTGATGGGATCTTAGCAATAAGATAGATCGGGTTCCAGTTCAAATTCCTCATAGGTGAGTACATGCGTTGGGTCAAGCATGTATTTCCTCAATAGAGATACGTGGAACACATCGTGAACTTTGGAGAGAATTGGCGGCATTGCCAATCGGTAAGCTACAGCCCCAATTCGTTCTAGAATTTCGAAAGGTCTGATTTACCTGGGACTCAATTTACCTTTCTTACCAAAACGTTTGACTCCCTTCCATTGAGATACCTTCAGGAAAACATGATCACCGACTTGGAATTCCAAATCCTTCTTTCGATTATCAACATAGCTCTTCTGCCTACTTTGAGCTGCTTTGATGTGATTTTGGATTACCTTCACCTTTTCCATCGTTTCCTCCACCATTTTTGGGCCTACAAGTTTTCTTTCACCAACGTCATCCCAACAGGTTGGTGTACGAAATCTCTTTCCATATAATGCTTCATATGGTGCCATCTGAATACTCGAATGGAAGCTATTATAATAGGAAAATTCTACCAAAGGTAAATATTGATCTCACATACCCTGAATGTCAAGTGAGCAAGATCACAAAGTGTCTTCTAAGGATTGAATAGTCCATTCTGATTGTCCGTCTATCTGAGGGTGGTAGGCAGTGCTCAAATGAAGTTCAGTATCTAGGGATTTCGGAAGACTCTTCCAGAATCTTGAAGTAAAACGGGGATCACTGTAACACCCCAATCTTTCTCGATACACTTCTCTTTCAATAATGCAATAGCTTGCATTGTACGCAAGTTCGAGATTCTAACACGCCGCGACCAATCAAAGTAGCAGTTATGAATAGTTATACCCACTTTTTGAAATTATATAAATTTTATATTTCAAAATGGAATTCATTTTTTATTCGGAATATCGAAATTATCCAAAGTTGAATTTTTTGTAATTTTCTAAGAACATCCAATTTTCTATGAATAGTGAAAAATACTTAAAAACAACTTTTTTAATAAAAATATTTTATAGTGATAAATTATACTATTGATTGGTTTTAATGTATAATTAGAATATATTTTTACTATTTTATCGAATGGCGGTCATTAGAATTAATTTCATTTTGAAATTGGACATAAACAATTGTCAATCTTTTGATATATATTCTTTCTTAAAAACACGCTATTTCTTGTGACAGCGGGAATTAATTATAAAATTAATTAATGCAACATATATGTTTGGAATTTTCTAAAATAGACATAATTTTTGAATTAGGAATATCAATTATAGCTTAGGGTGAAATTTTGGCATTGTTCTGAAAAACTTCAATTTTTGATGAATAGTGAAACCACTAAGTGGTAGTTAAAAAACTGATTTTTCGTTTAAATGGAACATTACCACTTCTGTGATTTGATTTTCGAAAATCCAACATACATGGTTTTCATTAGGAAGTAAAATGTGGTTCAATGGGATTAAAATAATTTTTTTGGTGAATTGTAACTTTTAAGTTTAGTTAATCGCGATTAAAGGTAATTAGTGAAATTTAAGGTAAAAATGGTATTATAAAAATATGAAATGAATTTTACACTTGTCCTACACCTATTGGATGAGTCATGGCCGACCCAGAAAAATCATGGGTCAACTTGGGGACCCCATGGAGCCACTTTGGTAGGGAAATGACATTAAAAACTTTTTATTTAATGTTAAAATAAAAATGTCACATACATGAGTTGTTTTACTAAAACAATTTTTAAATGGGGTTATACAAGTCATATTTCTGACTATAAATATTCATTATAAAGATAAAACTATTTACTACATCATTATATTTCTTTTATAATTTTTAGACATTAAATAAATTAAATTATTTATGACACCATGATGATGCAGTGATTACCTCATTAATTAACGATTTAAATAAAATGAAAAGATAATGTAAATTACAAGGCTTATACTTGTCAAAAACCTATTGGATGAGTAGATTTAGAACCCTTATCACCTTATACTCTAAATATATCATTTTGGGACCTTAATAATCCGAAAAGCATTTCATAATAAATTAACATTTCAATCTTTCCAAGAGTGCCCCTTCTCTCCTCTTATAAAAGGCCCCCACCACTACCACCTTACTCACAACATAAAATCCTTTTGGCTCGGCCAAACTATGCCAAAATACCCTCTAAACTTCTCTCCCTTACTCCTAGAATCCTCAATTTTGGAAAAAGTCTTTCCAAGGAAGCCTTTGGCTCAAATCAAAAAGAGTTACCCGATTTTAAGGTAATGTCTTCTCTAATGTTGTTTTGTTTTATTTTGCTTCTCCAATCCCTTAAACTCTTTTTATTACAATATTTTGTAACAAAACCAGTATCTAAAATATAATATGATGTTTTTATGATAAGTATTTGGTTTAAACTTACACACACCTTCGTCTAATGGTTAAAGAACATACTGTTTCTGTGGGTGGTGAAATACTGCCTCACGAAACGATGATTGTTCAATATTATTTTAACACCTATAATGGTGGACATTTTGATGACAATATTTTCATATATGATATATATATTATGTTTATGTTTTCCTTATGCTTCTATATTTCTCATTTTTTGGCATACTTTATGATTTCCATTATGGGTAAACGCGATAATTTCATTTTAGGAAGTGCGGACTACCGCCCCCTCAAAGTGATTTGAATCGTTAATGCCATATGTGGGATGTATAAAGGATGGAGTAAATGGTATTATACATTATATTATACTGGAATTGTATTATACCTTCATATAATTATAACTTCATTCCATTAAATACGAAATATAAAAGAAATTAGCGTTCATGCGTACGTACGGCTTACCGTCTCCATGAACGGTTCATTTCATTTCTTACCTCTAAATGTTACGTAATATTATAAATGAATGTATATACTCGATATATATGATGTATATGATATATACATCATGAATATAATTATGGATATACTGGATATATTACCACATGAACAAAGATTAATTATAAGAAGTTTATTTTTGACTCAAGTACCTAAGATCATCAAAAAGACCGTTATTAACATAAATAATTACATAATGTTCATAACATGGTAATAAGTGATATAAAATGAATAATAAACTTGAAAAAGGTTCTTAAGAAATTATAAATTAACACTAGTTTATTATTCATGAGATCAAAGAATGGTCGAGTGAATTCGGACACGAGGTAAGGGAACTTCTTAACCCAATTCCTATTCTTTGGGTTAATCTTCTACATTCAAATTATGTCATGATATTATTATGTCCTATCATTTATTTGTACTTTATTTATGTGTACTTATAGTGAATACACATAATAGGTCTACTTTATTTAAAAAAAAGATCTTTGTAAGGGTCTTCGTCTCAATCTCCTTTCATTGAGGCATATTTTGTTTTATACACAACTTTCTTCTATACGGTGTATAAACCCCTTTGACTTTTCCGTTTATTCGAAAGGAATATTTTTTATACAAATCATTTTACTAAACGACAAAAAGGGAATGTTTTTCTTGTCGTACATATGCGGCGACAACGACTTCTCCGCCGCCGTGACCATTATTTGAGTTTCGGCTTCCTCTACAAGCCATAACTTTTTTTTAATGAAAAATAAATACAAAGTTTTAACTTTATTTTATTTTGGTATTGAAAATGGTTTTGAATGTGTTTTTATTATATCAATGTGTTGTATTGATATCTTGTGATTGAAATTTTAAAATGTTATGTTTCCTTTATGAATGTTTTATGGGATACGATTATGTTATGGTTTATGATATTTTTAAACATATTCATATGACGAATGCATTGGACTTAATAAGTGACGGGTGGAGCCTGCTACAGCTCCTCGATGCATCGGTAGGTCTCATGAGACAATCTAGTGTCTTGGCATGAGGCCTTGACAAAATCTTATTTGTGGTCTTGGCACGAGGCCTTGGCTACGTGGTTATGAAAGTCTGGCATTATGCATTCCATCATTATGAAAGTGGTTATTGATATTGCATGGGATTATTCGACAAGTAGAATATCCATGTGAATAAGTAAGTGGAATTATCTCAATTTTATTTTTGCCATATTATGCTGAAGTTCAAGTTTAAAAAGGCTTTTGTTTTAGTTATACATTTCCTTAAATGTTAATGTTTATTTATGGAAGCTTCTGCAATATTGTTATCCTTACTGAGCATCTGAGCTCACCCCTTTCAATGTTTTAATATTTTCCAGGATGTGAAAAAGTATTTTATGAATGACCTGCATGGATAGTTAGAAGAGGATATGAGTGTGGACTATGGAGACTTTTTTATTGTGGGTTTTCACTTTATGATGTAATGTAACATTTATGAATGTATCTATTGTTTACAAGGCTACTAAACTAATCGGTCTTTCAAGACTTGATCTTTTGTGATCATGCCAATGTTACGCAATAACGCACCGACTCTGGGTAACTGGGTTCGGGGCGTTACAGTTGGTATCAGAGGCAATTTAGTACTAACCTTGGAAGCTAGATTTAGATAAACTCTGATTAGAGAACATAGCCCAAAGATAAACTTTGAGGATTATTATAGAAGAACTTCCTAGAATTTTTTTGTTGTAGAGATTTTGTGAACTTTCCCAGAAATACATCCCTGTCTGGATACGAGTAGGTAGAGGCGGCTCTGGCACAGATGTACCTAGGGGTAAAACCTGAAAAAACAACTTTGAGCTAGACTCGAATGGGAACTGGTGCACGACAATGGGCCTTGCTGCACTCTTGGTTACGACACTCCTGGGGGATATTCTTAGGATAATTCTCATTTTCTTTAAAAACCATTATGAAGGGTTTATGAGTATATACTTCCTCAAAGAAAACATTTCTTTTTATGATTATGGATTATATCCATAAATAGTTCAATTTATGTTAAGTGTTTTACAAGTATAGAATTATGTATTTTAATTTATAAACTAATATAGTTTATGCCATTATTTAAAAATGGAGCCTAGTGGAAGGAATGGAAACTGTATCAATGCACGCACTCCGTGTAGGGATTTCCCTCCTTCTCAAGATAATTATTGTGGATCTGGAGATATAACTGGTGCTGATTAACTTATTACCATACTGGGACAACTCACTCAGGTTATGAATAATAACCTTACTCGTATGAAGCACCCTGATCCGCACCGTGGAGGATCAATGTTAGATCATTTCATGAGGCAAAAACCGCCAAAATTTAATGGGGGTACAAATCCATTAGTAGCTGAGCAATGGATAAACTCCTTAGAGAAAATCTTCCACGCCTTGGGGAGTAGAGAAAGGGAAAAGGTTATCATGGCAGTTTACCACCTCACTGAAGATGCTGATCAATGGTGGTCATTGATTCAAAATACAAAGGAAGATGATGAATTATCGAATATGGAATGGAGGGAGTTCAAAGAGATTTTCTTAGAAAAGTACTTTCCCCGTGACCATAGAGCGGATATGGAAAGGAAATTTCTGAGTCTAAGGAAGAAGGAGGATGAGAATGTCGCAAAGTATGAGTCTAACTTTACACGGTTAGCGAGGCATGCATCAGATTATATACGTAACAAAAGAAGTAATATTGATCATTTCTTTGATGGGTTAAAACCGTTTCTCCGTTGAGCCTTAGTCTCGCAATCCTTCTCGTCATATGAAGATATTGTATCATGTGCTATCAAGACAGAAAATGAATTCTCTAAATCTTATGACAATAAAGTAAAGCAAGAGATGAAGAGAACGGTGGAACAAGTGATAGATAAAGGAAAAAATGGAAATAAGGATTTTTCATTATGCGATAATTGTGGGAAGAATCAACCTGGTACCTGCCTAAAAGGAATGGGAGTTTTTTATAAATATGGAGAAAAAGGTCACCAGGCTCGTGATTACAAGGGAAAGAAAGAGGCTATCAATATTGAATGCAACAATTGTAGGGAAATGGGGCATTATGCAAATGAATTTCTTAAGGGTCAGGGAAACTTACCTCAGAAAAGGCGAAGGGATCAAGGACAATCTTATGTTGTTACTATAGTTGAAGCGGAATAATTAATGTATTGGTGCTTTTGTACTCAAGGATTATATTCTGGTTATAAAAATAATGTGATATATATAAGGATTGTACTGCAGTACTTGTTGTTATCATTATGGTTTTAATATGATGAAGGAAATCATATTTTTAGTATGTGATAATAAGAGAAACTTTACTTTGTTTAGGGAATCTAATGTTACAATTGATTTTGGAATTTAAGGACCCTTTAGAGAAAGTCTGGATGGAGGTATTTTGGATAACTATAAAGGTTCGAATGGATTAAGTTGATCTTTGGATAGTATTGTTTAAGGTTAAAACATTTCTGAAGATTATTTTTGGAATATTATAATACTATAGTTTTAGGAAAAGGATAACCTACAGGGTGGGGCATAACCCGTCGCGTCAGACAAAGCTGTAGGAATCGAACCCACAACCATAGTGTGACAGGCCTTTATTACCTACCACTAGCCTACATGAAGTCCCTGGTTATTACAAAATAGTTTTTCTAATCTAAATGGTATGTGGTAATATTTAAAACCTTATACAATTAGGATAAATAGAATATTTTTGAGTTCTGTTACCATTTGGAGTGAAAGATGGGTTTGTGGTAAAAATTTATTAAGGAATGAAAGTCTACACGACAAGTAAGTATATTTCCTTATGTTCTTAAAAAATCTCTTAAATAAATTCCTCAACATTATAAAAGGTAACTTAAAACAAAAACGTTGTCGGTTAACTTTTCCAACTGGGGATTCAATGACCGTTTAACCAAGCACAAGTTTGTGATTTTCGTATTGTTAACTTTTTCCTAATCGTGTTTTCTACAACTCTCCATCAGACCTTGCTGGTTTGTTTTTCTTCCATATCCATATTTTCATATATTCCTACTATGGGTTATCTCGGGTGACCTTTTTACTTCTCTTTCTTTCTTTTAATGTTATATTCTTATTAACCCTATTTCTGATGTGGATTTTCTACACTGGTATTTTCTATTTTCAACCTTTTATTTTCGAATAACATTTTCAAATTGGGAGGACGCAATTTATTGAAGGAGGGGAGAATTTAACACCCCAAGCTTTCACGATACACTTCTCTTTCAATAATTCAATAGCTTGCATTGTACGCAAGTTCGAGATTCTAACACGCTACGACCAATCAAAGTAGCAGTTATGAATAGTAATACCCACTTTTTGAAATTATATATATTTTATATTTCAAAATGGACTTCATTTTTGTATTAGTAATATCAAAATTATCCAAAGTTGATTTTTTTTTAATTTTCTGAGAACTTCCAATTTTTTATGAATAGTGAAAAATACTTAAAAACAAATTTTTTAATAAAAATATTTTGTAGTGATAAATTATAATATTGAGTGGTTTTAAAGTATAATTAGAATATATTTTTACTATTTTATCCAATGGTGGTCATTAGAATTAATTTCACTTTGAAATTGGACATAAACAATTGTCAATCTTTTGATATATATTGTTTCTTAAAAACACGTTATTTCTTGTGACTGTGGGAATTAATTATAAAATTAATTAATGCAACTTATATGTTTGGAATTTTTTAAAATATACATAATTTTTGAATTAGGAATATTAATAATAGATTAGGGTGAAGTTTTGGCATTGTTCTGAAAAACTTCAGTTTTGGATGAATTGGGAAACCACTAAGTGGTAGTTAAAAAACTAATTTTTCATTTAAATGAAACATTACCACTTATATGATTTGATTATCAAAAATCCAACATACATGGTTTTCATTAGGAAGTAAAATGTGGTTCAATGGGATTATAATAATTTTTTGGTGAAAAGTAACTTTTATGTTTAATTAATCGCGATTAAAGGTAATTAGTGAAATTTAAGGTAAAAATGGTATTATAAAAATATGAATGACCTTTACAATTGTCCTAACACTATTGGATGAGTCATGTCCGACCAAGAAAAACCTTGGGTAAACTTGGGGACTCCATGGAGCCACTTCGGTAGGTAAATGACATTAAAAACTTTTTATTTAATGTTAAAATAAAAATGTCACAAACTTGAGTTGTTTTACAAAAACATTTTTTAAATGGGGTTATACAAGTCATATTTTTGACTATAAATATTAATTATAAAGTTAAAAAGATTTACTACATCATGATATTTGATTTATAATTTTTAGATTTTAAATAAATTAAATTATTTATGACACCATAATGATGCAGCGATTACCTCATTAATTAACGATTTAAATAAAATGAAAATATAATGTAAAATCCAAGGCTTACACTTGTCAAAAACCTATTGGATGAGTATATTTCTAAGCCTTATCACTGTATCCTCTAACTATATCATTTTGGGACCTTTATAATCCGAAAATCATTTCATAATAAAGTAACATTTCAATCTTTCCAAGAGTGCCCCTTATCTCCTCTTATAAAAGGCCCCCACCACTACCACCTTACTCACACCTTCAAAGACTTTTGGCTCGGCCAAAATCTGCCCAAATACTCTCTCAACATCCCTACCTTACTCCTAGAAGCCTCTCCTTTGGCATAAGTCTTCCCAAGAAAGCCTTTGGCTCAAATCAAAAAGAGTTACACGAATTTAAGGTAATGTCTTCTCTAATTTTGTTTTGTATTATTTTGCTTCTCCAACCCATTATACTCTTTTTATTCATTTATTTTTTAACAAAACCAGTATATAAAATATACTAGGATGTTCTTCTGATAAGGATTTGGTTTACACTTACACACACCTTCGTCTAATGGTTAAAAAACATACTGTTTCTGTGGGTGGCTAAATACTGCCTCACAAAACGATGATTGTTCAATATTCTTTTAACACCTCTAATGGTGGCCATTTTGATGACACTATTTTCATATATGATATATATATTATGTTTATGTTTTACTTATGCTTCTGTATTTATCATTTGTTGCATACTTTATGATTTCCATCATGGGTAAACGCGATAATTTAATTTTAGGAAGTGTGGACTACCGCCCCCTCAAAGTGTTTTGAATCGTTAATGCCAGATGTGGGATGTATAAAGGATGGAGTAAATGGTATTATACATTATATTATACTGGAATTATATTATACCTTTATATAATTATAACTTCATTCCATTAAATACAAAATAGAAATGAAAGTAGGATTCATGTGTACGTACGACTTACCGTCTCCATGAACGGTGCATTTCATTTCTTACCTCTAAATGTTATGTAATATTATAAATGAATGTATATACTGGATATATATGATTTATATGATATATAAATCATGAATATAATTATGGATATAATGGATATATTACCACATGAAGAAAGTGTAATTATAAGAAGTTTATTTTTGACTCAAGTACCTAAGATCGTTGAAACGACCGTTATTAACATAAATAATTACATAATGTTCATAACATGGTAATAAGTGATATAAAATGAATAATAAAATTGAAAACAGTTCTTATGAAATTATAAATTAACTCTAGTTTATTATTCAGGAGATCAAAGAATGGTCGAGTAAATTCGGACACGAGGTAAGGGAACTTCTTAACCCAATTTCTATTCTTTGGGTTAATCTCCTACATTCAAATTATGTCATGATATTATTATGTCCTATCTTGTATTTGTACTTTATTTATGTGTACTTATAGTGAATACACATAATACATCTACTTTATTTAAAAAAAATGATCTTTGTAAGGGTCTTCGTCTCAAGCTCCTTTCATTGAGGCATATTTTGTTTTATACACAACTTTATTTTATATGGTGTATAAAACCCTTTGAATTTTATGTTTATTCAAAAGGAATCTTCTTTGTATGAAGCATTTTACTAAATGACAAAAAAAGAATGTTTTTCTTTCCATACATATGCGGCGACAACGACTTCTCCGCCGCCGTGACCATTATTTGAGTTTTGGCTTCCTCTACAAGCCATAACTTTTTTTTAATGAAAAATAAATACAAAGTTTTAACTTTATTTTATTTTGGTATTGAAAATGGTATTGAAAGTGTTTCTATTATATCAATGTGTTGTATTGATATCTTTTGATTGAAATGTGGAAATGTTATGTTTCCTTTATGCATGTTTTATGGGATACGATTATGTTATGGTTTATGATATGTTTAAACCTATTCATATGAGGAATGCATTGGACTTAATATGTGATGGGTGGATCCCGCTACAGCTCCTCGATGCATCGGTAGGTCTCAGGAGACAAACTAGTGTCTTGGCACGAGGCCTTGACAAAATCTTATTTGTGGTCTTGGCACGAGGCCTTGGCTAGGTGGGTGTGATAATCTGGAATTATGCATTCCATCATTATGAAAGTGGTTATTGATATTGCATGGGATTATTCGACCATTAGAATATCCATGTGAATAAGTAAATGGAATTATCTAAATTTTATTTTTGCCATATTGTGTTGATGTTCAAGTTTAAAAAGGCTTTTGTTTTAGTTATACATTGAATTAAATGTTAATGTTTATTTATGAAAGCTTCCGCAATATTGTTATCCTTTCTGAGAATATGAGCTCACCCATTTCAATGTTTTAATATTTTCCAGGATGTGAAGAAGTATTTTATGAATGACCTGCAGGGATAGTCAGAAGAGGATATGAGTGTGGTCCATGGAGACTTTGTTATTGTAGTTTTTCACTTTATGATGTAATGTAACATTTATGAATGTATCTAGTGTTTCCAAGTCTACTAAACTAATCGATCTTTCGAGACATGATATTTTGTGATCATGCCAATGTTACGCAATAACACACCGACTCTGGGTAACTGGGGCCGGGGCGTTACAATCACGATTTGAAACAATCTATAGGGGTACTCCATGATGTCTCACAACTTCATTAATATATAGTTTTGCTAGACGTTCCAGTGGTAGATCTTCTCTTATAGCAAGAAATGTGATGACTTGGTAAGATGATCAATAATGACCCATATTGCATCATTCCTTCTAGGAGTCTTTGGTAGTCCCATGACAAAGTGCATCGTAATATTGTCCCATTTCCACTCCGGTATGGGAAGAGGTTGCATGACTCCTCCAAGCTATTGCTGTCCAGGTTTCAATTATTGAAAAACCATACATCTTGACACAAAATCAGAAATCTCCCTCTTCATGTTGTCCCACCAAAAATGTTCCTTCAAATCTCTATACATTTTGGTGCTCCCAGGGTGTATAGAGAAATTGGAACTATGAGCATCATCCAGCAATTCCCTTTTTAGTTCAAGAATATTGGGAACACAAAGTATCTTCCCGAATTTCAAAATTCCATCTTCATACACAAAGTATCTCAATCTCCCATCATTCACAGCTTTAATCTTCTTTTGAAATTCTTCATCATCGGTCTGAGAACTCTTAATCCTTTCTAGTAAAGATGGTTTGGCAACCATTTGAAAAAGCATTGATGTTTCACCTTCCCTGGTTATTCCCATGTCCATCTTCACTAGATCCATGAAAATTGGATCCCTTTCAATTCTCATATTGTTCAAAACTCCATGATCTTTTCTGCTCAAAGTATATGCCACCTTGTTTTCTTTCCCCGGGTGGTAGTGTATCATACAATCACAATCCTTGAGTAATTCAAGCCATCTCCTTTGCCTCATGTTGAGTTATTTTTGTGAGAAAATATACTTAAAACTCTTGTGATCAGTATAAATCTCACATTTTTCACCATAGAGGTAGTGCCTCCATATCTTCAAAGAAAAGATCACAGCTACTAACTCGAGATCATGAGTAGGATAGTTTTTCTCATGAATTTTCAACTGTCGTGATGCATAGGTAATAAACCCTATCATTCTGCATAAGGAAACAACCAAATCCTTTCTTCGATGCATCACTATAAATAGCAAACCCATCATTCCCCGACGGTAGAGTCAATATAGAAGAATTGACTAATATTCTCTTCAGTTATTCGAAAAAAATTTCACACTCTTTTGTCCAAACAAATTTAACCCCTTTACGTGGGAGCTTTGTTAATGGGTTAGCCAATCGGGAAAAATTCTGGATGAAACGTCGATAATAACCTGCGAAACCAATAAAACTGTGTACCTTAGTTATATTCATAGGTGCTGGCCATTCTTGGATTGCCTTGGTCTTAGAAGGATCAACAAGGATTTCATCTTTAGAGACAATATGGCTAAGAAATGAAATCTCATGAAGCCATAATTTACACTTGCTAAACTTCCCATATAATTCATGTATTCTCAGAGTCTTCAGGATAATGCGCAAGTGATTTTCATGATCTTCGTATCTTTTGAAGTATACCAAGATATCATCAATAAATACCACCACAAATTCAACGAGATATTCCTTGAAAACTCTATTAATCAGATCCATGAATACAGAGGGTGCATTAGTCAATCCAGAAGTCATTATAGTAAACTCGTAATGCCCGTACCTGGTTGGAAATGTTGTCTTCTCAATGTCTTCCTTCTTTACACACAACTGATGGTATCCAGATTGAAGGTCAATCTTTGAAAAGTATTGAGATCCATGCAGTTGGTAAAATAAATCATCAATGCGAGGAAGGGAATACTTGTTCTTTATTTTTATAGCATTGATCTCCCTATAGTTGATACATAACCTCATAGATCCATCTTTCTTTTTAACAAAAAGAACAGGGGCTCTCCATGGAGAAACACTAGGGCTAATAAATCCCACATTACTCAATTCCTATAGTTGTTTGTTTAGTTCAACTAATTTCATAGTGTCCATTCTATAAGGGGTCTTCGATATAGGCCTTGATCTAGGAATTAAATCAATGGAAAACTCAACTTCTCGTTCTAGAGGATGTCCAGGTAAATCTTCCGGAAATACATATACATATTCTTTCAAAATAGGTATATCCTCTATTTGAACATTTCTTTCCTCACCCACAATCATTTCATTCTCTTCCTCCCCAATAATTGAATTTAGTTGAGCTACTGGGGGTGGATCTAGATAAGAATTGGGTGGTGATAATTCTTCTCTAAAGATAAGGCGTTCCTTATCATCATCATCAAAAATTGTAACCTCCTTCTTCTTATAATAAATATTCGCATCATAATCCGAAATCCAATCCATACCGAGGATTATATCAAACTCAATCATAGGTATGACGATGAGATCAGCGGATAAAGAACAATTATGTGCTCTAATTGGGACTAATTCACAAAAAATTGTTGCAATGATACTTCCCTTAAGAGTTTCAACTGACAAATCCCTTGTTAAATCAAATTGGAAATATCTAATTTTCTTAGCAAGCTAGGAAGATATGAAACAATGCAATGATCCAAAATCAAATAATGCATTTTCTGAACTTGAAGAAACCATTAATTTACCTGCCACCACGTCTTTTGGAGATTCTACCTCAGTAGTAGTGATAGAAAAAGCTTGGCCTTAATCCCTTGGCCTTTTCTGAGGTAAGTTCCCTGACGATTAGGATATTCATGTGCATAATGTCCCATCTCCTTGCAATTGTAGCACTGAATATTGGTATATTCCTTCTTCCCTTTGCAATCACGAGCTTAGTGGCCTTTTTCACCACATTTGTAACAGACACCCATTCCCTTCAAGCAAGTACCAGGGTGTTTCTTCCCACATTTACCACAGGATGGATATTCAACATTTCCCTTATTTTCCTTATTTCCATTCCTAGATTGATCTGCAGATATCTTCTTCTCTTTCTTTGCTTTAAAGTCATAAGACTTAGAGAATTCCTTTTCTGTCTTGATAGCACATGAGATAATGTCTTCGTACGATGAGAAGGATTGTGAGACTAATGCTCGACGGAGAAATAGTTTTAACCCATCAAATAAATGATCAATCATACTTATTGGATTAAATATAAAATCACCAACATACATTTCTAACCTTGTAAAGTTTGCCTCATACATTGTGACATTCTCATCCTCCTTTTGTCTCTGACTCAGAAATTGCCTTTCCATATCTGTTTGATGGTCACGAGGAAAGTATTTTTCTAAAAACAGATATTTGAACTCCCTCCATTCCATATTTGATACTTCATAATCTTCCTTTGTGTTTTGAATCAATGACCACCATTGATCAGCATCTCCAGTGAGGAGGTAAACTGCCATGATAACTTTTTCTCTTTCACTACTCCCCAAAGCCTGAAATATTTTCTCTAGGGAATTTATCCATTTCTTAGCTACTAAGGGATTTGTACATTCATTGAACATTGGTGGTTTTTGCCTCAAGTATCGATCTAACATTGATCCTCCACGCTGCGGATCAGGGTGCTCCATACGGGTAAGGTTATTATTCATAACCTGAGTCAGTTATCCCAGTATGGTGATTAGCTGATCGGCACCAGTTTCATCACCAGCTCCACTATAATTATCCTGAGAAGGAGGGAAATCCCTACATGGATTGTGTGCATTGATACGGTTTCCATTTCTTCCACTTGGCGCCATTTATAAACAATGGCATAAACTAGATCAGTTTATGAATCAAAATACATAATCCCATACTTATAAAACACTAAACATAAATTGAACTATTTATGGATATATTCCATAATCATAAAAAATGTTTTCTTTGAGGAAGTATATACTCATAAACCATTCATAAGGATTTATAAAGAAAATGAGAGTTATCCTAAGCATATCCCCCAGGAGTGTCATAACCAAGAGTGTAGCAAGGCCCGTTGTAATGCAACAGTTCCCATTCGAGTCTATCTCAAAGAGGTGTTTTTGGGTTTTACCCCTAGGTACATATGTGCTAGAGCCGCCTCTACCTGCTCGTATCCAGACAGGGATGTATTGCGCAGAAAACTCACAAAATCTCTACAATACCAAAATTCTAGGAAGTTCTTCTATACTAATCCTCAAAGTTCATCTTAGGTCTACATTCTCTAATCAGAGTTTATCTAAATATAGCTTACACGGTTTGTACTAAACTTCCTCTGATACGAACTGTAAGGCCCTAACCCCAATTACCTAGAGTTGGTGCATTATTACATAACATTGGCATGATCACAAGAAAGATCAAATCTCGAAAGACCGATTGGTTTAGTAGCCTTGAAAACACTAGATATATTCATAATGTTTTACAATACATCATAATGTGAAAAACAACTACAACAACATATTTTCTCCATAGACCACACTATTATCCCCTCATAATATCCCTGCAGGTCATTCATAATTTACTTCTTCACATCTTGGGAAAAATAAAACATAGAAAAGGGGTGAGCTCAAATGCCCAGTAAGGATAACAATATAGCGGAAAATTTCATAAATAATAATAAACATTTAAGGCAATGTATAACTAAAACAAAAACCTTTTAAACTTGAACTTCAACATAGTATAGAAAAAATAAAATGAAATAATTCCATTTACATATTCACATGGATATTATACTAATAGAATAATCACATGCAATATCAATAACCACTTTCATAATGATGGAATGAATAATGCCAGACTATCACAACCACATAGCCAAGGCCTCATGCAAAGAATAAAAATAAGATTTTTCCAAGGCCTTGTGCCAAGACACTAGTTTGTCTCATGAGACCTACCGAGGCATCGAGGAGCTATAGCGGGCTCCACCGGTCACATATTAAGTCCAATGCATTCCCATATGAAAAGGTTTAAACATAACATAAACATTCGTATTAAAACTAGCATACGAAATGTAAATACTTCATCCATAAACTATGAATGGTATAAAAATAACACATCCATAGTCAAACATATCACAAAACCTTAAATACAATATAGATGATTTTTATCATAATAAATCAACTTCGAATAAGTGTAAAATCCATCAAAGGATGTTAACATAAATAAAATCAAAACTCTTTTTAGACAAATATCTATCTCTATTTTGAAATCATTTAAGAGTCATATATTTATAAAATAAAAAAAATTCTTAGAAAATATTCTTATAATCTTGTAAGGGAATCTTCGACGATTTTATAATGGCGGAAAATAGCCATACTCGCCGTATAAGTTAAAAAAACATTCTTACCTTAATTCTGTCGAAAAGGTTAAAAAACACCTTGTTTGGAAAAAGACAGAACGATTCCTTTATAAAACTATTATAAAAAGTCAAAAAAGGGTATAAATGACTTAATCCCATATTCCTTTAAAATATTAAAAACGTTTTGAAATACATTTTTAAGAAACATGGATGTGGATGATAAATAGATCCTGGTAGATTATTACGTATAAACAACCTCGGATAATGAAGAAATTGTGAAATAACCCTTACCTTGTACTTTTCCTTGGTTGGGGTAGGTTAACCTACTGTATAATGGTGAAATAATTGTTATTAAATTATACAAGAATCATATACATTAATATGATATCATATATGATCTTTTAACATTGATTTGTTAATAATATCTTAGTATTATCGTTGTTTCGGGTGTTAACATACTCGTTTTCTTTTATATGTTTTGTTACTTAAGCCATGTTTGTAATGGATAGGTTGTATATTATTCATATCCAGAATGATATCAAGTCCTTATATACTATTATTAATCATCAAATGAGACTTATACTTGAATGGATACGATGGAGAATGAATCTCATCGCGTTCGTGGAGACGGTAGTCCGCACGTACGCACGAGCGACAATATCATTCTTTTGATATTAAAATAATATATAATTGGATGTTATATCATATATACAGAAATATTATAATGCTATATTTATTATTTACATGAATTATAAATCATTATTATACCCATCCAAAAAATAATTTATTGAATAACAATTACACCACGACGTGGAGACGGTAAGCTGTACGTACGCACATATGGTGACATGTTATTCAAAGGATGGATAGAATACTGAATATGATTGTACCATATTTATAATAACATCATAGTATATATAATATACTGGATTTATTATTTTTGAATGGTAATAACAAAGGAATAAGAAGTGGAAGAAGAAAGGAACTTGAAAAAGGGTGGTGAAATCATTACCTCTTCTTTGGGTTCTTCCTTTTGATTTGAAGAAAAGGGCTCCTTAAGATGGCTTTGTGACTAAAGGAAAGCCTCTAAGATGAATTTAGAGAAGTTGAGAGAGTATTTGGGTAGAGTATGGCCGAACCAAAAGGATTTTAATGTGTGAGTTAATGAGAAGGGAGAGTGCCCTTTTATAAGAGGGGTGAGGGGCACCTTTGGAAAAGCTAGAAATATTATTTTATAATAAATTCATATTCAGTTTCTAATGGATAAAAAGTGGATTATTTAAAGATTAATGTGGGTATGGGTCGAAAACCACTCAACCAATATAATTTAGATAGGTTTGGGTTACTATATTAACCTTATCTTTAAGTATTAACTCTTAGTTAATTAGTTTCACTTTCAAAATGTCTCTTTGTATTTTTATATTATATGGTTAATAAACATACCAAAACATCCAAGAGACCCCCAAGTGGTCATTAATGATACAAATATCATGATATAAGTCTCATGGCTGAACCTTAGATTTTTTGGAATTTAATATCAATTATTAATATAATATTTGTTTTAAAAACTCCTTTATGTCAATTTTGACACTGTTCAATAATTGATTTTTGTAAAACTCATAACGGAATGATTACATCGAAAAAAGTCAATTAAATCAATCCTAATATGTCATATTATCCTATAAAATTATTTTAATACATCAAAAGTCTCAAATTATATTTATTTGGGTATTTATAATATCAATTAATTTAATTTTTCACTATTATGGTAATTACTGCATCATCATTGTGTCATTAATAAATTAAATTATTTAATGTCTAAAAATTATAAATAAAATATAATTATGTTGGAAATCTTTTTATATTTCTAAGGAATATTTATAGTTGAAAATCCAATATATATAACCCTTTGTAAAAAAAAGTTTTTCTAAAAGATATATGTTTTTGTCATTTTTGTATTTATTTTAACTTAATTAATATAAAGTGTCCCTATCACCTACAAGTGGCACCATGGGGTCCCAAAATCGACCCAAAGACGCCCATGGTCGGACATGTATCATCCAATAATGTTACGACACGTTTTAGGATAATTTGTTATTATTATAATATTATTTTTAACTCTTATTTACTGGATTTACCCTTTAACCATGGTAAATAAAATATTTACCGAAGTAATTATTCAAAATGTCTAAAAATAAAAGTTACCTATTTACACAATTTGAACATCCTGATTCCAAAAATGGAATCCATTTTTCCAAAATCAAAACACAGAAGTGGCAGAAATTAATTTAAAATTAATTCCCGCTGTCAAAACAATAAGTATGTTTTTAAGATATAATAACTATCAAAAGATTGATACTTGTTTATGTTCGGTTTAATTGTGAAATTATGTCTAATGACCAACATTGTATTAAATGGTAAAAATATATTCTAAATATTATTTAAAACCAATCAAATTCATAATTTATCACTATTAATTATTTTGAATAAAAAAGTTGTTTTTAATTAAAATTTAGTAATTTTCACTATTTATCAAAATATTAAAGTTATCTAAAAAGTACCAAAATCTCACGTTAGGCTAAATTCGATACTCCGAATCCAAAAATGAAGTCCATTTTGAGGGATAAAATCTTTAAAATTTTAAAAAGTAGGTATTAATATTCATAACAGCTAGTTTGATCGGTTGTGGTGTGTGTTAGAACTCGATGTTGCGTACAACACACGCTATTGCATTATTAAAAGAGAAGTGTACCGTAGAAGCTTGGGGTGTTACAATAAATCCCCATGAGTGGTGCTTGTTCTTCACGGTCAGCCAATTCAGGCTCTGTTAGTCCATGCAAAGCCTCAAAATCCAGTATATGGAGAAACACTAGGCCTTATGAACCCCTTCCCCAGCCTATCTTTCAGCTATAACATCAACAAATGATTCTCTTCAGGAGTTATCTGATATGCTAGTGTAGATATTTGTGTCGTCCTAGGGTACAAGTTGATGTATATTTCAAGCTCTCTTCAAGTAGTTAGTCCCAAAACATCCTCTGGAAATATATAAACATAATGATCCACCGCTATAGGATAACTCGAACTCCTCTTGTCCATAGATCCCATGGTAATTATAGAAAACTAATGAGTGATCACCTGAAGCCTCCTCCAAGAAAGTCCATACAGATCTGTAAAGGATCTATTCTCTCCGATGAAGGAAAACCTAGTCCCATCCTTGCGGACACACCAAACGTGGTGAAAAAAAATAGTCAATCTAAGCTTGGACCATGGATAAACATTCCATACATAAGATGAAATTGTAATACCTCGATGCTACTACTATGAGATCCCAACTGATGCTCTTACATCCTAGAGAAATCTCACGCTATAGGAACTAGTGTGTAATTGACGAATAATCTCTCGTAGGAGTCTCTAATCACACAGATCGAGACAATGGCTCTACCGGAATCTCAGAGCTCCGAATGAGCGATGTGGTAATAAAATAGTGACTGGAACCTATGTCTATAAGAACTGTAGAAATGGTGGAGTAGACACAGATTGTACCTAGAATCATCTCTGGAGCACCCTAGTCATAGGCCTCAGCTGCTTAAAGATGAGCTCGAACCTTTCCACCTACTCCATGAGGTTGGGGTTGACCACCTGCAGGTGGTAGCAGAATAACCTTAATATGTTGCTCAATGCCTTCCACTCAGTGAACTTTGCTGCCACATCTGCTGCCCTAAGGACCTCCATGCTTGAACCAATTCCACTACCTCAGAGGTCCCTTGACCGACTGATAATCGTCGAGGTGGCCGGTCAGGCAGTCACGAGCCATATGACCCTTCCAGCTGAATGAGTATCATAAGATGATCATATGCTGACCTCCTTTATCTTGTGAGATCCAAACCTCCGACCCTAAATCCTAGGGTCTTCCACTAGATGGTATGTCCATCTTCGAACTCTACATCATCTTCCTACTGCCAGCTGAATACATCACGACAGCTTGTCATCAAGTGGTGGCTCTAGTTGTCAGTGCTTGATCAACCAAGAAGCCCTCTACAAGAAGTTCTCACTATAGAATTGCATCCAGCATCAGTAAGTTGAGTGATATCATTAATGCTCTAATCTCTAGTCATAGACACTTCTCAAAGGTTTGATCCCTGATGAAATGGTCACATACCATGTCGATGGAGTAGTGGGATAGGTTAGTGTATCTCATCGAGTACTAGGTTACTATTAGGCTTCTATTCTATAAGTGTAGATGCTCTTGAATATTCACATATTGTAGAGTCACTATAATGAACTCCACCTTGAAGAGGATCCCGAAGTCCAACCAGGTGAGGGTTTCCTGATCATGAAACACGAGCGTCAGGCTCCACCATCTCCTTATTGTGCCTTGAAAGATGCTAGAATCTAGGATCACCATCTGGTTTTCCGGTGTCCCAACTAGGTGGAAAAACTCTTTCCATAGCCTCCATCCAGTCCTCAGCTGCCTGAGGGACCATCTTTCCTCAAGACCTCTAAGGCATCTGCCACTCGAACTCATGAAACTATTTATGTTGGTGTGAACTATACGATACTAGAGCTGGTGGAAACTGCTGCCCTACGGGTAGTGGTGTTGCTGGTACACCACACAAAGGTACCATCTCTATAAGAGTGCCCTACACTGAAGCCTCATCACCCGGTGGGCCATCATTGAAAACTATCTCTGGAATCATGAATCGATTCCTCGGTGGTGGAATCGTGTAATAAAACAGATGCACCATGATCAATATGTTATATTTGGTGATATTTCTCTAAATATTTCAAAATAAAAACATTTTCCAAACACAGTCAAATAGTTATTTCATGTACCATGTTGGATATCAGAACTCAAGATCCTGGTGTATGGATACGTCATCCATAAAACCAATAATGGGCTCCCTGAAATAAAATCCATACAGAAAACACTTAACACTACTATCCCATTGAAAGGATCAGTGTATTAGTTCTTCGGTAGAACCAACCCATTTGATACCACATTTTCATGACCCATCCCATGGGGCCTGTGCTGGGACTACCCCAAGCCAGCCATCCATATACCAGGGGATGGAGACTAGCAATGAAAAGACATATCCATAAAAATGTGAAGACATTTCCTTTAAATCCTACAAACACACAGATGAGGCACACAATAAGAAAAAACTGTGTAGTATAACTGCTGAATGTAAAAGTTTGAACTAATGTAGAATGAGCAAGAATAATAACCCAACTAATAGAAAATTTAGAAAAAACAAAAAATATATCTAGAGGTCATCTTCCAAGGATCCTACCTGAAGGGTAGGTATAGATCGTCACTATTACTCTTCATGTCAACCGGTCACCTCCGTGCACCATCTATTCTAGGAACCCATATCTCCGTCAATGTTTTCCGTCATCTCCACAAGGCACATCAATGTGTAGGTGAATCACATGTAGGGGTGGCTATAAAAATACCCAGTATGGACACCGAGACCCCTGAAGGTGTCCCAAAATTTCACTAATTAAAAACCACAAAGCATGAACTCAATCACAAAGCACAAAGTAAAAGACAGCTCACAACAGGTATAACATAAAGAACATGAATAATTATTATTATTCATGAAGCAAAATCATATTATTTCTTTGATAATTTCCACTGTTATACCAAGAATAATTCGTTCCAAAGTCAATCCTCATGGGATTGTAAGTCACTGATCAACACAGGGTCGTAAGTCTTTGATATACACCGGTTCATAAGTCACTTATCAATGATGGGCCACTATAGTGTTGGTCCTCATCAGTTCAAGATATTGGTGATCCACACAAGGTAGTAAGTCATCATTCCATACAAGGTCGTAAGTCATCGATCCAAAGAGGGTCGCAATTCATCAATCCACACAGGGTCGTAATTCATTAGTCCTCACAGGGTCGTAAGTCACTGATCCAGGATAGGTCGGTCTATGGCTAGTCTTTGTCGAGGTGTTCTACTACTGATCCACACATGTTCATTCTGATGCCGATCCGCAATGGGTCTAATGTCACTAGATAGCTAGCCACAAGATTCACGCCCTTGGTACGCTTGATTTCGATATATTATTATTCTCAAAACATCATCCATACCTCAAATTCCATGATGTCCCTTGAGGAATTAACCCATAGAACTGCCTTGTCATAACGGTTCTAATGGAAATATGAAGCGTCAATCGGATGCCCGGTCTGTATGTTATAGGCGTTTTATTGTCGAGGGCACGGCTGGGTTCGAGTCTGATCCAACCTAGAAATACTTCAAATTCTCCAAAAAATCATTTAGAGTATCTCAAAAGTACCAACTATTTCTTAGGGTTCCATTGCCTTAGATGGTTCGTCAAAAAAACTCCTATTTTAGGAGTTATTTCCCTTGAAGTGAAACATGGTCAACTAGGTCTGGGTCCGGTCCGAGTCGGTCTGACCTAACATAGCCCCCTAGGCCTGTCCGGAACCAGCTGGACCTGGTTCGGTCCACCGGCCGCGTGCGGCTGCCAGCTGTGCGTGATCCCTGCTCCCCCCCAAATGAACTATGTTCGTTCGGTCTTCAACTAGTGGCGCCAGGCTGGAAAGACCCCTTCAGTTGACTGGTCCAGTAGACCAGTTTATGATGGGACCCACAAATGTGGGTCTTCCATCAACATGGCTGAGAAAATTCTCCTCCGCGTCGTGTCGCAGGTGCTTCCATGCTAGTGGCACTTTTGTGGGAAACCAGTAAAGCTCTATTGGTCTATTTTTCTTCCCATCTATGCCTTTGGGCCTCATAGGGTTCCACCTTTTCTATGCAGCCCTCGTTTTTTGTGTTGTCATAAAGTTGAACATTCAACCAAAAACAACTCATCAAAACCGAGAGTAGCGGAGGGTCTAGGCCTTATTCAAATAGGCATTTACCCTCCACGTTAGTGTTTTAAAAAGTAAAAGCATTCAAAACCATGCCCAGAATAATTTCCCCACAATATCCACAAGCAGATTTAAATGGTTCTCAGATCAACCCGTTAGTTGGATGATCCATGTTCACCATATACTTCAAGAATGAGGTAGGTTCAATCAATAATTCATAATGAATAAACAATAACATCTTACTCCAACACATTGGATTTTGGTAATGATGAAAGTGGATCATCTGTTGTTCGAATACATTCATCGGTGTTCATTAATCCCCAGCTTGAATCCTCAATGGCATCATTTTTTCTTCGTTGGATAAGATTTCAGCCGATGCTTCACTGAGAGTACTCCCATGATTTTCCAAAGCCTTTCACCAACAGTTTATTTAAAAATAGAGTTAAAGAGTGTAACTATTTTTTCTTTAATGTGATTAATTAAAGAATTAATTAATAAACTCATTAATTACATGAAGGTGAAATTACAAAACCTGGTGAAACAGGTAATTAAATAACCTATTAACTCTGCGGTCCCACGACCATTGCTCAAAGGTTTTATAAAATGAATAAAATAACTCAATTAGTTATTTTATTATTTTTATTTAAAATTCCTAATATTAACTTTTTCATCCGACCCTTTCCGGTCAAAGTTATGTTTTTCCAAAGATAATCATAGCACAAAAAATTCAATGGTGCTCTCAGATTTTTAATTCGAGCACCGGTTCAAAAGATATAAATATCTGTGAGCCCATTTATGGAACATACCTTAAATTGTTTTTCAAAATTCTGTTCCAGGCACACCGAGCCTCGGAATCACATCCCATAAATTTTCGCAGTCTCGTAATAATTCCATATATTTAAATAAAATTTTATTGAATTTTTGGGTCTTTACAATACATTATAGTGGTTCTTATAAATTTAATGTTGTAGATGAATTAAATGTATTGGAACATGATATGGATTACCATTAGTTCTATTGAGTCTATTTGGCGGTTGATTCCAAACCAGGGGCACCCATGGGGTGTGCCCTTGCCTTTCCATTGTTGAACAACCAAATGGGTGTGTGTTTGAGATTTCCTAGTTCGATTAATCCCAATAATAATTTAATTTAAATAAATTTAATTTAATTATTTGTTTTGGAGTTTGTTTGACACTATTTCCATGTCATTTATGATGTGAAATTCTTAACATTTTAAGTGTGATTTGTTATATGGGTGGGTAATCTCATGGAATTTAATTATATGGATATTTTTATATAAGTGGGATAACTCATATAAATTTAGTGCATGTGATTAGATGTTGAATTTAATTTTTAATGAATTCATAGGAAGTCATGGGTGTTCTAAACTATGGTTCATGATTGCGGTAGTGGGCCCCTACGATGAGATTACTCCTTGGGCCCTGATTCAATGGGATGTATTATTCATTACTACCCCTTGGATTTTTTTTTGGATTGTAATGGTCATGGTCAATTTATTATGCTCCTTGACCCCAATTCACACCTAACTAATTTTCTATCGAGATTATCCTAGGAATAGATGATGATTCTAGGGTTCATAATACTATGGATCTGGTCCCATGGGGTCTGTAATGTTTTATTACAAGAAATATACATGGTAAATGTGACATGCTAAATTATGTTCCATGGTTATAGTTGTTACGAGAAAAAGGTTATATGGCGTGGTTGTGGTTGACATGAGATAACGTGTATACGGTGTGGCCATGTTCTCAACATCTATTAATTTACTTCTACCTTGTGAAAGATGATTGAAATTTATTTTGAAGGGATCCTTATATTTATTGACAATATCAATTAATTTTTTACAACTTCCATGGGAATTTTAATGTTATTACATCCCTGCATGTTAAATTATTTATTCTACTTTAGCTTATATTTCACATCTAGGATTTTTTAGACACATTGGGTGGTGACCTGGTAATAACCTATGTTTATATTGTCATTTTTTCAAAGGAATTAATTTTCCTTAGTATATAATATTTTACTATGAGAAACATTCTTTTCAGAGAACACCAAATTAGATTGTGCAACCTGCAACACTAACTTGACGTACGTAACCCACACCACTGATTTTCCACAAAACATTATTTTGTTGTTCTAATTATTTAAATGGGATATTTATAACCTAGTAATTAAACATATTAATATAATCTAAATTACAAATTCTTAAATATATTTAAATTTTTTATATATATAGAATATATTGATAATGAAAAATATAATTTTTTGAAAAGTCTTTATATGTTTAAGAATACTATTTTCTCAAATTAACTAATTTTGATGTACTTTATTAAAAAAATTGAATTATAGACACAGTTAGAAATTGTAATTAATAAAATAAATTAATTTTCTAATTTAAAATGTAGAAATTATCTTATGGTGAATTTTTTAGATTTTTTGGAGGAACTAAATTTTTAAATGAATAGTGGAAAAATGAGTTTTAATTCATAGCTTCTTTTTCATATAAGGTATTTAGAATGTTAGATTATATATTAAATTGATTTAGATGATTTTTTAGAAAATATTATTTTCAATTAATCCAATTTAGGACATTATAATCAATTTCTCTTTGAAATTTGTTATAAAAACATAGCAAGCATTTGGACGTTTTTACTTTTTAAACTCGCATTATTGTCCCATATATAGGAATTATTTTTAATTAATTTGGGACCATTATATATTTGGAATTTTGAAAAATGTATTCCATAAATGGAATCAGAATAATTTATAATATAAAATATGGTCATCTTTATTTTTGACCAAAAAGTTTAGTGAATTTTGTTAAAATTTGTTGCACTTATTAAGGTAAAATTATTCTTAATAATGAAATAACCCTTAAATTTAAATGCCCAAAACACCTAACCAATATTCCATCCCCCATTTAATGTAAATATTTCGGCCATAAACATTCCAATTTTGATTCTTTTTTAGTTTGGTATTACTTTTGATAGGTACAAATGTGGGTTAACCCAACTTCTTTTCAAAAATACCAATTGTGTTCCCTCCCTTACCTATAAAAATCCACCAACTCTACACACTCTACACACCTCTAAAACCACTTACGATCAAAAAATATTTATCCAATACGCTTCTCAACATTTCTCCCTTACTCCATTAATCCACTCTTTTCCCATAAATCCTTCCAATGGATCTATTTCGCAAAACCAAATGTAGTTTCCGGAATAAGAGGAAACACACTCACCGAAGCTATTTTCTATTATTTTCATTATTCACTCTTTCAGTTATCCTTATTACATGATTATTTAAAAAACAAATATCATAAATATACTAATATTTTTTATACTAAGGGTTTGAACTACACTAATACACACTTTAATCAAACAGGTAACAAATATAATATTTATATTTATGGTGAACCATAGCCTCATGAAACAAAGATTAGTCATTTTTATTTTATCGCCTCCCATGGTGGAAATTACGATGGGGTATATATTTATATTTTTTACATATTATATTAATTATGTATTTATGCCTCTATAATCCTTTAAGAACACACATATTTTTTAATTCCCATTTGGTGTAAATATGATAATTTCATTTGAAGAATAATAGACTACCATCCCCTCAAAGTGACGTCATTCGTTCACATTGTACATGGGATGTATTTATGATGAGATTTTTTAAAATATATAATATATTTCAAATAATAATTCTAAAATATTTTTGATATATATATATATTATTTTATTTCTTTTTTTCGACATGGCAGTAAAACAGAAACCACATTCAAGCGTACACATGGCATACTGTCTGCATGAATGGTGAATTCTTTGTTATACGTCTATATTACATGGATTTTTATAGTACAAATATAAAAAAATATAAATTTTATTTATTTAATGGATTTAATTTTGGAAATCATTATATAATTATATGGAACAAAGAAATAACAAATTAAGGAACATTCGATGAACAAAGAAGATATTACCCAAAATGAAACCATAGCATAGAATTATTAACAGTCGTGTAATATAAAGTCATGAAGTCATAATATATTATATTATAAATAAAAATATTGTTCTTTATAATAAAAATATATTTATTATATTGGATGTTTTAATGAGTATTAAGGGATTCCAGACATAGGGTATGGGGATTTCAAATCTCACTTTTATTTTTGTGAGATTTACACCTTATTCAGAATCATATCTTTTGGTTAGTTATTATAATGCACATGAATATATTGTTTTATTTTTATCATAAATTTTTCTGGTATTTAAATATCCATTTTATGATCTGTATTTCATGGGCCTTATTTTTCAAGATTATCCATATCAGAAAATTATTTTTATCTCAATTTTCATTTTTTCTTATGCATTCCATGCACATCAAGAATAATGTTTTAAAAAATGTTTTCAAATATTATATTTTATTTTCATTTTCAAGGAAAATGGGTTTAAATTTTTTAAAATTATTTTCAAACATCCTTCAAATGCTCTCAATTTATTTTAAAAAAATTATTTTCAAAATGTTTTGAATATTAATTTAAAAGTCTTAAAGGAACACATTTTTCAAAATATTTTCAAGACTTTTTTATATGTTTTCAAATACAATGGTTTCCAAAATGTTTTCAAATATCTATTTATAAATTTCCAATTTTATTTTGTAGAAATGTGGTTTCAAATGTTTTAAGGTTTTAGATATCCTTTTTAAAGAATAAATGATATTTGCCTCAAATAATGTTTTCAAAATATCATTCCATGTTTTTTCCATGTAAGATGGAATCTATTTATGTCACTCATTCCCTTCTATTAAATGACCTCCAATATCCATTAATATTATTTCATGAATGGTTTATGTTTTGATGGAATGATTCTTATGACTCCCTTTTCTCTTCCCTAAGTTATATGATTTTGAGTCCAGGTTATTTTCACAAGTTATGATTTGATGAAATGATTAAGAAACATATCTATTTTCCATAGGTAATTATGTTATGAAAATATATTGTTACCCATTACATTTCATTGGTTTATGATAGTATTTTGATAAATATAGTCTATTTTATGGGTTATTGTATAGGAGTGTTTTATTATCTTGTGGCACATGAACATATTATTTTATTATGAGATGGTGGGAACACTATCTCCCTCCAATGCATTGGATAAATACTTATATAACATGAGATAATGTTGAGAATCAGGACAATGATCTAGATACACTATGTGAAGATTGGTAAACTAGATACCTTATATGGAAAGGGCTATAACTGGGGATAGAGGTGTGTCACGCCTAGTACTTGAATTCCCCATAATGATGGATGATGGGGAAACTAGATCCACTATGGGGAGATGGGAAATCCCGATCCCTTATAAAGAAATAACTGCAACTCAGGATGGTGGTGTCTCTCACCCAGTATATGACGTTCCCATGAAGTTCCTCTATAAGTGCAAGAAATGAGTCTTGACTTATAGAGAATAAAATCACATGTCCATGTATGACACAATTAATTTTCTCATTCATATAATATGATTTCATTTCTTTAGTTCTTTTTTTAAGATTCAAGTCCTATAAAAAGCGAATATTTATTCCATTATTCAGCATGGGGTGGTGTGATGGCTTAGTACGGCGGCGTCGCAGCAGTTCAACATAGTGGTGGCATGGCGGCTCAACACAATGGCGGTGCCGTGAGGGGGATTGGCCAAGGGCGGCATGGCGGCACAGGTCACAGAGGCCGCGGGTGGTAGCGCAGTTGCCTTCATTACCTTCGTTTCCTTCCTCCATTTCAAAGAACACACCAAAAAAGAATGGAAGAGGGGTCGGACCATGTTGGTTTTGCTCACACCCCATGTGTTTATAGTGTCAGCAAGTGGTTCAATTTTAATCCCGAATCAAGAATGAGGATATTAATAGAGAAGATTCACAAAATTAATAACCATCCCTACCTCCTACTGTTCATTGATGATGATGAGGAGGGAAGGTCGGTCATCGAAGACATCCCACATCTGTTTCCCCTGCAAGGTGCTTCTGAGGAAGAAGTCGAAGATGTTCCTTGTTGGCATTCATCATTTAGAGGAGCATTCTTCGTGAAGGGATTTCTTCAATGGAGGGGTTTCTCCCTAAGTTATTCTCTTCACAAATTACACAAAAAATAATAGATTAATCTTTATATTATTTTGTTTTCAAGATTTCAAAATGCATAAATAATTAAGGTGGGTGGCATATTAAAGGTATGTGTGTTGGCATAATTAATGTGGAGGAAGTCAAGAGGCTCCACCGCATTAATTAGGGGGGTTGTGAGGTTTTTCTCTATAATGAGGGGAGTTCAAGATGTTTAGGCCTTGAGTGGTTCCCACCACCATAACCTGTCATGGGAGGCTAAGGTCTAGTGGTCCCCACATATCAACTTCCACATAGAGGTTTTGTTCTGGTAGACCCAACCTCGCAACACACACATGGGTGTTTCAAATAAAAATAAAATGTCATGCACTTTTATTTTTATTCTATTCTTTCACGATAAACCCTAAAACTAACATTCAACCTCAACCATCTTCCGTCAAGGTGGAAGTCTCATTAAGCGAATACCAGCACTGGGAGTTCAATGGTGCCCTCAAATTTCAATTTCCAGCAATGGTTCAAAAGTTAGAAAAACCCACTCGTACGTTTAATAAACGTACCAGAACAAAAGTTTAGAAATTCATTTAGGGCAATCCTGGCCTCGGAATCACACGCCGTTAATTATCTCAAACTTTTAAAATACCCATTTATTTAAAAATATTACATGGAAATTTCATGTCTTTATATTCTCCCCTCCTTAGGGATCTAGGTCCCCCTAAGCCACAACTCAAACTAGGTAAACAAGTGGGGGTACTGAGTACGCATTTGAGCCTCCCGCTCCCATGTGCTCTCTTGGAGGTTCCCATGCTGCCGAAGAATGTGCACTAGAGGTATCGACCATCCTTGAAAGACCATCTCCTATCGATCCTCAATCTCTACTAGAACCTCCATAAATGTCACCCCATCATCGACGTCCAGCTCTCTATAGTGGATGATTTGAGAAAGGTCATGCACGTATCTCCTCAACTGGGATACATGGCAGTTTTCATGCACCCAGTGCAACTGAGGTGGAAGTGCTAAGTGGTATGACACTTCACCAACTCTGTTGAGGACATGAAAATGTCCAATGAACCTCAGAGATAACTTGCCACCTCTGCCAAATATCTATAAACCTCATCAAGTTGAGACCCGAAGAAAGATGCGGTCTCCATCCATGAACTCCAAAGGTCTCTGTATCCTGTCAGCATATGACTTCTGCCTTCTTTTTGAAATATTCATCTTTTCATGGATGATCTGTGCCATATATATGGTAGTCCATACCATCATTGGTCCCACTAGTGCTGAATCCCCAGGGTTAGTCCAACATAAAGGTGATCTGCAAGGTTTCCTGTACAATGCCTAAAAAGGTGCCATCCCAATGGTGGTGTGATAGTTGTTGTTGTACGAAAACTCCACCATAGGCAAGTAATCCTCCCATCTCTGACCGAAGTCGAGGACACAAGCAGGGAGCATTTCCTCGAGGGTCTAAATGGTCTGCTCATTCTAATCATTCGTCTGAGGAGGGTAGGTGGTGCTCAAACAAAGTTGCATCCTAAAATCCTCCTACAACCCCCTCCATAGTAGGGAAGTGAATCATGTATCATGATCAGAGACAATCATCGAGGGTACTCCATGTATCCACACAATCTCTTGTATATAAAGGCGTCCAAAACTCTCTACTGAACCCGACTCTCTGATTAGTAGGAAGTGGGACGACTTGGTGAGTCAGTCAACGATCACCCATATCGAGTCATGACCCCTGGATGTACTTGGAAGACCCATCACGACATACATGGATAACCCTTCCCTCTTCCACTTTGGGACCTCTACAGGCTGAACCAAGCCTACTAGTACATGATGCTCTGCCTTCACTTGATAAAAAGTGAGTCAACAAGAGACAAACTATACAACTGCTTTCTTCATTCCCAGCCACCAGTGTTGTCGTCGAAGGTCCTAATACATCTACGCGACTCCTGGATGTACATCAAGAGGGGATGTGTGGAACTCCCTATACACTTCTCCTAAAGTGACACGGGTACCATGGTACATCCTATGAAGAGGATTTCATGCTCCCCACCTTCTAAAAATCCATCAGGTGCTTGTCTAGTGGATATCTGAGCACATCATGCCTCATATTCAGTGTCCCCACATTGCGCCTCCCTGACTCACTGAAGAAGTGGGGGAGTGATTGTAAGAGACTGAAGGAAATCTACTTCATCATGTTCCACAAAGGATGTCTTAAAAGGGGTATGCGACTTCATTGCCTCACCTAGAAGTTGTATACAGGATATCCTTCTGAGTGCATATACAACAACATTCCCCCTTCCCAGGAGAATAGACTATCTCAAAGTTATAGTCCTAGAGGAACTCAAGCCAACGTCACTATCTCAGGTTCGGGTGCTTATGAGAGAAGATATACATGAGACTCGTGTGATCAGGGTACACTTTAATGCACTATCCCATCATCTATTGTCGCCAAATCATCAAGGAGAAGACCACTACTGCTAACTCCATGTCATGGGTATCATAGTTATTCTTGTTCTATCTCAGTTGTCGAGAACCATATGCAAAAACTACTCACTCCTTCATCTGGACACATCCGAGTCCAGTACCTAATGTGTCGCATTAAACTACATACCCTACACCCTCCTCTAGAAGCCTCAAGATGTGGGCACTAGTCAGTCTCTCCCTCATCTCCTGAAAACACCATTGTCATTTCTCCGACAAAATGATGGGTTACCCCTTCTTCAACAATGCTGATAGTTTTGTCACAACTGAGGAGAATTATAGCACAAACCTCCAGTAATATCCAGCCAAACCCAGGAAACTACGTATCCCCGTCACACTCTTGGGTGGGTCCAAATCAAGTACCATGTCAATATTACCTAGATCTACTACAACTACACTATCCGATATGACATTTCCAAGAATGTGAACCTCTCAGATCCAAAACTGGATCTTTGAGAGCTTACCATATAGTTGGTGCTATCGGAGTGTGTCCAGTACTCCCCGCAAGTGATCGGCAGGCTTCTCCTTAGTAGTCGAGTAGATCAGAATGTCGTCGATGAAGACCACTATAATGCGATCAAGGTATGGGTGAAAGATCATGTTCATTATTCCTAGGGACATTGCTGGATAATTGGTTACACGTAATGGAATAGCCAATAACTCGTAGTGGCTGTACCGATATCTGTATGTCATCTTTTGCACATCCTCGTCTCACACTCTGAGCTGGCGGTAGCCTGATCTGAGGTCTATCTTCGAGAACCACTGTGATCTCTTTATCTGATCAATGAGCTTGTCAATCCTGAAGAGTGGGTACTTGTTTTTCACGGTCACCTGGTTCAGGCGCCAATAGTCAACAAAAAGCCTCAACCGCCCATCCACCTTCTTGGCGAACAAAATCGGGGCTTCCCAAGGTGAAACACTAGGATGGATTAATCCCTACCCCTATATGTCCTCAAGCTATACCTGTAGCTCATGAAGTTCAGCAGGAGCCATCAGATATGCTAGTGTAGATTTCATTTTCGTACCGAGGTACAAGTCAATATAAATGCCCAAATCTCTATGAGGAGGTAAACAAAGAACATAATCATGGAATACATCTGTGTACTGGTCCACCACTGCAGGATAGATCGGTCTCTCCATATCAACAACTACGAGGGTAAGGCAAGCCAACTATTGAGTAATCGGTTGCACCCTCCTCCGGGTAAGTCCATTATGTGCAGCAAAGGCTCCCTTTTCACTGATAAAGGTAAACCTGCTCCCATCTGTGTGGACACACCGAACATTGTGCCTATTACAGTCTATCTGACCATGGATTTTAGATAACCATTCCATACCTAGGATGACGTTGTAAGGCCTCAACACCGCTATTAAGATATCACAGCCGAACCTCTCACCTCATAGAGTAATCTCACACTACCATCACTAGTGTGTAATCATCAAATCCACTCCCATATGAGTCTATTGTCGTAAGGATTGAGCTAATGGATCCGTCAGAATCTCTGAGCTCCGAACAAGGGCAGTGGTGATAAATGAATGACTAACACTTGTGTCTATAAGTACTACAACTATGGTGGAGTAGACACATATTATACCTCAAATCATATCTGGAGTGCCATGATCATAAGCCTTAGCTGCCTGTAGCTGAGAACCTCTCTATCCACCTGCTCGCTACGGTCGAGGTGGGCTTTTTGGTGGTGGTGGGGGTAATATCTCGAATCGTCTCCCACCACCAGCTGCACAGTCAGCTCCTTGTCCACGTCCGTATTCTCCCTACAGACCTCTTCAGTCAAATCATTGTCTCTACCTGGGAGATCCCTCGACCATCTACTGATCATATGTATGGAGGTTCGGATAGTCCCAAGCCATGTGACCCTACCCGCCACATGAGAAACACTGCCTGCTCCAGGAATGTCTGTCTCCAACTCAGGTGCCTCGCACAACCGACTCTAAAACCTTGGTCGTACATCGGTATGTCTGGTCCTCTTGGACCTCTGTGACACCTATCTGATACCCACCTGCGTCGGGATGCTGGGTGGGATCATCATAGCCCTGATCTCCTGCCAGAGCCCCTGCTTGAATGTATGGGCCCTGAATAAAGGGTATCGCACCATATCGTTGGAGTAACGTGAGAGGTTAGTGATCCTCTCTGAGTACTGAGCCATAGTCATACTACCCTCATGTAGATGAGGTAGCTCCTTTATGCACATTGGGAGAAGAGTCTCTGGGAAACAATCTGCCAGAAATAGGATCCCGAAGTCTCCCCAGAGATGTATCACCTCACTGTGAACCTGGAGCATCAAGATCCACCATCTTCCTATTTTTGCCTATAGAAGGAAGGTGGCATGAATCAACATAAGATCGGCTGGTGTCCCTACCAATCAGAAAACTCTCACCACAACCTCCATCCAATCCTCATCCACATGTGGGTTCGTCTCTCCCTTGAACCTGGGTGGCCTCTAGCGCTGGAACTCGTGCAACACACTCAAGCAGCTTGAACTATCTTCTGCTAAGGTTGGTGGCATCAGTGCCCAACGAGGAGTGGAATTGTTGTGGCCTCTACTGGTGCCTCTACTAGGAAAGGGACCTGTACTGAGGCCTCATAACTCGGTGGGATATTAGTGCATACAAATCTCGGAACTCAAACTACATGTCTGCATAGAGTCATCCTGAAAAGAAACAGGTGTGCCACTGTGAAAAGTTATACCTGGTGAGATTAAATTTATACATGGTGAGCAGACTCAAAAGGTCACTAAGACAAACTTTTGAAAACACACATGTAATCAATGTTTTTGTGCACTGAGTCGGAAAGAAGAACTCATGGTCTTGGTGTATGGATATGTCAGTCACCGAACAAACACTGGACTCCCTAAATTGAAAACTGCACTCATTACCCTTAAAACTATTGCTTCACAAAAAAGATCAGAGTCATAGTTTGGCGGTATAACTGACTACTCTAATACCAATTTTTCATGACCTGTCCCCTGAGGCCCATGTCATTACTACCCCAATCCCACCTTCCATAGGCTCTGGGCTGCTGACTAGAACCAAATATGTATTCCCTATAAATGGGATGGCATTGCCTTTATACCCTGTAAAACATGCATCCAAAAAGGCAGCAAGATACGAACTCAAGTCAACTATATAGTAAAAAAGTGAGTACAGTAAGTAAAAAGGGGCCAAAATCCAAGCCCAACTGGAAAGTACAAGTAAAACTAAAATGTAATACAACTGAAGAAAGAGGAAGAAAACTACTGGATTTTCCTCCATTGTTCCTACCTGAAGGGTAGGTACAAATTTCTTCCTCAGTACTCCATGTCTGTGCGTGTCCTCTGCATACCGACACACCATATTGTCCACCTCTGTGTACTGTCCAATCCTGGTAGTCTCTGCCTCGATCAATGTTGTCCATCGTCTGCATCCAACACTACATGGTGCGGGCATATCCCATGTAGAGGTGAGTATAACGATACTTAGTAAGGACCCCAATACCTTTTAGGTCTCACAAAAATCCACCAAGGACAAACCAAAAAGTAATAAATAAACAAATAACCTTACTTAGGTATATGCCCACACATATAACTAAGTTATCATGTAATCCATCTCAATCATGAGGAAAACACATAGGTTCTGACTCAGCTCACCCCAGGATTTATTCTAAGGTTAGTAACAAGTAATATTCTGAACACAATGTCAAACACCTCGGCTACTGGAGAACACCTCCTCCATCAAGTACAGTGGGCCTCCCGCATCACATAGAGGCACTTCCCACAAACCATGGACTGTTGAGGTACTCCTCATATCAAGTACTGTGGGTCTACCGGATCACTAAGGTGCTACCCCCCATAGCCTACTGAGGTACTTCTCCAGTCGAGTACCATGGGTCTGCCGCGTCACCAAGGCGCTCCCCACTAGGCCGATTGAGTCACTCTGAGTCAAACTGTCTGTAGTATTCAAGTGTCAACCAACCACAAGGTCTCTGCACTATTCTCACTCATCTCAGTGAGGATCTAATATACAAGCTATTGTTCAATACTCCAACTTTCATGAAGTCCCATTAAAAAGTATCTCAAAGGTCCTCCATGTTATATGAGTCTCAACACAATACACGACGCATCAATCAGACGCCCGATCTGTGAGTTATTTTCTTTTTAGTCCTAGGGGAACAGTTGGATCCGTGCTCGATGCAACCCAACCAAACATCAATTATACCCAAAACTCTAGTGGGGTGTACTCAAAAGGGATGGTCTCGTTGCAAGATTTCTAGTACCACTAATGTTTCGTTAAACAGACATTTGGTGCCAATGTTATGGCAAAAAAAGTAAATGGGTTGTAGTGGGCCTGGTCTAGTCAGACCCGGTCGAACTGACATGGCCCAAATCGGTATGTGGTTTGGGTCGACTTGGACTGACCCGCAGGGTCTTGCAGGCCTGCAGTGTGGCCTGGTCTGTTGGGTTCGGCCTGTACCGCTGGGTCCAACCCGACCCGTACAGGGCGTCACAGCCCACGAGCGGTCCATAAGTCCGCAAGGGGCTGCCGAGTTTGGCCGCGGACGGCACGAGGCCGCATGGCAGCTCGGATGGGGTGGCTCCGCCAGGTGGGTAGCGCGGCTAGGGTTGATCTAAAGGTCACAAGCATATCAGCCCGAGGCGGCTCGGAAGGCCACAGTGAGGGCGGCTCTGGTGGCTCGGAGGGCCACGACAAAGGCACGATAGTGACAACAACACGACTCAGCTCGAACAGCGGTGCGACTCGGTGGATGGATACACTACTCAGTGGATGACGGCAGAATAGTGGTGGAGTAGGGGCTTGGAAAGGCGACTACACAATGAGGGGGTTCGGCCTGGGTGGTGTGACGACTCGAAACAGTGGTAGTGTGGCAGCTCAGAATGGTAGCGGTGCAGTAAGGGGGTTCATCCTGGGGCAGCACGATGGCCCGATATAGTGGCTGCTCGGCATGGCGGTGACGGGGTGGCTCAGCACAACAGCAGCACAATAAGGGGGTTCGGCCCGGAGCGACGCGGTGGTGAGGGACACGGAGGCCACTGGTGGCGACACCGTTGCATTTGTCGCCTTCCTTCATTTTGAGGAACAGACCAAAGAAGAATAGTTGAGTGGTTGGGCTATGTTTGTTTGGCCCGCACCCTCGACGTTTAGAGTGGTATAAAGTGGTTCAACTTTAATCATGAATCAAGAATGAGGATATTAATCCAGAAGATTCACGATATTAATAACCATCCCTACCTCGTATTTTTCATTGATGATGATGACGTGGGAAGGTCAGTTGCCGAAGATGTCCAACATTGGTTGCCTCCGCATGGTGCTTCTATGGAAGAAGTCGAAGACGTTCCTCACCATCATTCTTCGTTTGGAGGAGCATTCTTCATGGAGGAAGTTCTTCGTTGGAGATCATTCTTCCTATGTCCTTCTCTCCCCAAATTTCACCAAAATAATTGATTAATCCATCTAGTATTTTGTTGGAAAGAATTCAAAAAGCTTAAATATTTAAGGTTGGTGGCATATTAAAGGAATGTGCATTGGCACAATTAATGTGGCGGAAGTCAAGATGATCCTCCACATTAATGAGGGGGTTTGAGAGGTTTTTCTCCAAAATGAGGGGAGTTCAAGTGGTTTTGGCCTCGGGTGGTCCCCATCACCATAACCTCTCATTGGAGGTTAGGTTTGGGTGGTCCCCACCACCATATCCTCTCATGGGAGGTTAATGTCTGCTGGTCCCCACCTCTCATCTTCCACATGGAGGTCTAGTTCCGGTGGACCCCACCTACCAACACCCACATGGTTTTTTCATATAAAAATAAAATATCACACTTTTATTTTTATTTTATTCTTTCACAAAAAACCCAAAAACTAACTTTCACTCTCAACCATCTACTATCGAGGTGAATGTCTCCGTAAGAGAATACTGGCGCTGCGAGTTCAATGGTGCCCTCAGATTTCAATTCCAAGCACTGGTTCAAAAGTTATAAAAATCCTTCTTGTACGTTTTCATAACATACTTGAACAAAAGCTCAAAAATTCATTTCGGGCACTTCAGGCCTCAGAATCACACGCCTTCAATTTTCACAGATTCATAAAATTCCCATTTATTTTAAAAAAATTACATAGAATTTCGGGGTCTTTTCATATATTAAATTATGATACATTTAATTTATAATATTATAATTAATTCCATTTTAATGAGTAATATTCATGTTTTTATATATTTTAATTTTCATATTTAAAAAAACATTTTTCTAAAATTATTTTTCATTGAATTTTATATATTTATATTAAAATTGATTTGAACATTTATTGATATTAAATATTGGAAAATAGATAACATATTTTAAATTAGGTGGTTCAGATTTGGAAAAAATTTCCTTTTATTTTTAGTAAATATGAATAGTAACCATGTTAAATTTTTGCTGACAAAGTGAGTGTAAAATGAAGAAAATATAGTCAAAACTATGAGATAATGTCTCAAATTCAACCCAAATCATTACATTATTTAATTTTATGAGATTAATCCATTCATATTGATCTTAACCTAAAATATTGGTCATTTTGGTTCCATTTTCCATTGATAATGAAATTTATATTATTTTGTTTGAAGGAAAATCAAATATGTCATTCTATTGATTTTAATTTCACATATATGTTCACATAGGGATAAGAAAATGTTATGATCAAACATAAATTTTTATCCTCAATAAGTATTATTTATTTATAAGATATTAATTATATTATTAATTTTTGTGATTTTATTGTCTACTTAAATACATACACAATACTGCCATAGTTCTTATTTATGAAATTAATAAATCAATATAAATGGGTTTAAAAAACATAAACGAAATATCTTCTGGATAAACTATATTGCAATAATAATTTTATGATTAATAATTTGTTATAATTTACTTTTAAATATTTTAAATTCTAATTCCATAGATATATAGATTTCTTTAAAGCCAAAATATGATAATATTACATTAAATGAAATTAATGGTATTTGTTAAAATAATTTATTATTAAATGATATAAAGTTATAAAAATATCTAAATTGGACAAGTGGGATGGTATATGGATTATAATTAAATATTTTTCTCATTTTGTTTCCCAAATTTTACCTTATTAGTAAGTTTTTGACTCATAGTTATTCAATTTTATTATTATAGTTACAGAAAAAATAGATAACATGGTTATTAAACTAATATGATAAAGGTTAAGATGAAATTAAAACAAATTTAGATCATATTTCATGAGTTTTTCATCTTATATCACCTATAATGTTAAATTATTCCAATTTGGAGGCACTTGGTCATGAATGTGACTCTATAGTATTTTAAAGATTTGGAAATGTTTCCGAGTACCCCGTACCTCTCTTATAAAAGAACACTTCCATTTATCTTTTGTAAATTACTTTGATCCACATTTATCAAACAAACCACATCAATTTATATTTTAAAATTACATATTATTGAATCTGTTTTTCTTATATTCATAAATTATTATTCCAAGGGTCCTTGTGAAGGGATCTAAATGAGGTGTATAGAAAATGTGGTAATCATCTTACATTGCATATTTCAATTAATTTCTAATTATGCCTCCTATGAATATTTTGAGTTCATAAAAAAATAATAAAATCAGTATCATGAATATAAATAAATGTTCTTTTGATAATTAAACCACCATTATCCACCCTCTTTTTTCAAATGAGAAATCCATTTATAGCTAGTGTGTAGATGTGGACTACTGCCTCTACATAGTAATATGATTCATTTTCCATCACCATAACACATGGTTAGTTAATAAGTTGAATTTAATATTGGATTTCAAATTTGAGACACAACAATTCTTAATTGTTTAAAATATATTATCTACTTTTTTATATTTACATCCATTAGAATTCCATAATGTTTCTCATGCGTATGTGTAGACTACCACATCCATGAATAAATGTGATTCATTTTTCACTGTTTCATTACTTGGATGAAAATAAGGATAGAAATAATGAATATTTATGATATTTATATTATTATAATTAATTTTAAAAAATTAATTCATTATTACATTTATTTCACTCCATTGAATCATCACTCTTGCAAACGTACATATGATCATCTCTAGGAAGTGATATAATTCATTTTTTCATCAATAGTTTATATGAATGTTCATAAAACAATATAAAATGATTAAATATGAATCTTTTTTACATGGACAATATTCTACTAATTATGGAACAATGATCAATTTGAATTGACGAGTACCATAGAACTAGAACTATCACGAGAATTGAAATAGTTAACACATAGAAATTAAGACTTTAATCAAGATTTACTAATAAATGGGTCCTGAAATGTTATAAGTGGATAATATATTACATAACATGTATCTAAATGGTTATCTTATAAAATAAATAAATATATATATATATATATTATAATATATTAGAGTCCTTACAAAACAAGTCAGACATGTGGAGATGGTGTCGTCTTTATTTCTATTCATTGAGGCATGTGTTAATGTTATACACAAATATCAAATTTATATGGTGTTTATAATTCCAATGAATTTATATAAAAAAATACATGATTTAATGAAATTTATTTATTGAACAAAATTATTTTAAATCATATAATTATTTTTTATTGAAATTAATGAGTAGACTCTTTATTTAATTTTATTGGGCTACATCCATGATTTTTAACTCAATGAGTTTACAAAGAAAATAATCCATCAATTTTGAGGGATCATTCTAGGTTTTTTGGGACCATGTCAATACCACTCCTTGGGTATTCGATTCAACCAAATATAACCCTTATTCATTAACTATAATGAATTTTGGAAATATTATTGAGGAGGTTACTATTTATTTAAGTAAATTCCATGTTTAGTCTTAGGGATAGAACCCCAGTGAAGGGATCTAAACTGAAAAGGTACATCAAATTAATATGGATGTTTTAGTATTTTCATTGATCAATCACATATTGGGACATGTACATAATGGGTGGAATTCATATCCGATATGTGGGTCACTCTAATTCATGTATGGTTTGGTAGTACAAAAATTTGAATTCGATAAGTTCAATAATACTGTAATAACCTCTGAATATGAAACTCACCGTGACTACTCAATGTTATCAATAATCAACTATGATCCTTGACAATCAATAATTTTATCAAAATATTGATAAATTACTTACATTTCATCTATGTTACTAATAAAAGTATAAAAATAGTTTTAAATGTTATGGTTTTCACATTGGTTTCTAAAAAACTAATGTTAAATGGGTTTTCAGCCCAGTTATTTATATAACAAATATTAAAACCCGTTTCCATTGGGTTTCAATTTTAGTTATAAAATTAATCCACATAAAACTCCACAGTGATCATGGATTAAAATTCAGATATATATTTGTATATACCTGATGTTTATATTAATATTTGAATCAGTATAAATCAATACTTCAATTTTTTTACTATGGTTTCAATTTTTAAAATCATGCATACATATAATTACATTATGTCAAAATTATTTTTAGGTACATTATATAAATTTTACTTCTTTGTCTTTTAATATTTGTGATCTAGTCCTCTTCGATCCACATCTACATTCTATCACATATTAATTATATGATATCAATATAGTATTTAAAAATATACTCTAATAATTTTGTTTCTTTAGTATTCATTTTCTACATTGATAAAATTTCTGATGAATAATTTTACATTTATGATTAATACTTCTTCTAATTGAGTTAATAAGATAAATATTCTGAATGAGATTTTCCCCTCATCGTTTAAAATTTCATACCAACCATTATTGTGGATTTAGCATAAGTTTTATCTGTACTTAAGTGGAATATTAACAAAAAAATCTTTTCTATGGACACTTCCATAATAAATAAAACAAATTCAATTATTTTTGTTTATTTCCATTAATTTAATTTAATTTTTTTAATTTTTATTTTATATGTCTATTTTTTTCTTCTAATAGAGAAATATGAATCTAAATATTGAAAAACATCATTCACAAACCATGTTCTATATTTTGATAACCACTGTGGAATATGAATTTAAATGTCAATTATCCAAAAAAACCAATGTCAGGAGTATGAAATTTACACATTTTATTTTGAATATAAGAATAACAGTCATTAAAATCCTAAAAAATAAATATTTTAACATTGACTTAATTGAATAATTTTATGAATGGAACATACAAATATTATTGAATTGATTCTACATATAAAATTGATTTCAAATGTCAAATAAAAATGTTAAACAGAATTTTTGGACAAGTTTTATAGTGACATTCATTTCATGGTCAGCATCAGAAATGATAATAGTACATGGGGACAACATTATTTTTTCATATATTTCAAGGAAGTGGTCTTTGAATCCTTAATATAAGAGGTAGACATCTGTGATAAATTATATCTTTAAATTTCCATGAGATAATTCATGTGTCTACATAGAGATCATCTACTCTATTCCCTATATCTTGGAATGACTGACATAGAGTTTTTATCCTCTAGCTCTGATAGATGTTGTGTAACATCCTGAAATTTTATGAAATATTTTTTATTTCAATTTTATTCTAATTCTTATATAGATTATCTTACCTAAAATATATATTTTAGCTTGCATCCAATGAAACATAATGTTTATCCTAAATTTCAAGCAACATCGAGTTCAATTGATAACTTGGGTAACATTCAAGGTAGAGTCTTACTGAAAAAAAATTATTATTAAAATTATTATTTAATATGGAAATCTTACCTCTTTAAAATGGGGAAATAATATTAAATCCATTTTTTCCCACTATTATATTTTTTATTTGAAAAAATAAACTTATTTTGAAATAAAAATATAACTATTTACATGAGGTTAATTTTTCTTAATTTTTTAAGAAGATTCATTTTTTATTAATAGTGAAAAATATTTTACTGTCAAACTTAATTTTGAACTTTTCAAATAATTTCACTTTATGGTTATATGAAAACTATACAAGGGGAAAAAAGTGATGTAGCATTCCCAAGGGGATCCAAAAATGAAAGTTTCAGCCAATCCAAACCCAAAACACCAAAAATGGCTCAAGAACAAATGATCCTAACATGTTCTGAGAGAAACATAACAGCATCCTACATTATTAGGCCACCCACCCATCATGAAACCTCCTTGAAAAGTGGATATTAACACATAACTTCACAACTACCCTAGTGTATGTGAACCCAAATGATGGCATGACATTGTGAACCACACCGATGGGGGCCAACCAAGAACCACTACAACTGGAAATAACCCGTCCTTAAACCCAAAGACCCTAGTCAAACCTCCATTACATAAGCCAAAATAACAACCCAAATAATACAATAATCCATTGAAACAGACCAAAGTCGTGTCCTAGTTGAGGGTTATAGGAAAAATGACAGAGGGGAATATAGAAAAGCGGACCAAAGTAGGAGAAATAATAGGATCAGACATTAACATGGACAAAATCGGAATTCAATACATTTTGTAGAACCGTCAGAGGAGATTGAACAATGTTGAAGGATTCTTTAAGAGAGTGCCAGAAGATGGAACCACATGACTAATAAGGAGAGGGATGACAGGAATAAAATTCCCCATTAGAATTGATAATGGATCCATCCAAGATACAAAAATAGTGGTGGAGTCCTTTGCAAGGCTATGAGTTAAGACTAGAAAAAATAGTGTCATTTGTGGAGTTTGAATGACCAGTCATTGAAAGAGATCTTAATTCTATGCCAGTCCGTTAAACCACATAATGTTAGACACCACACCATGCCATCAGATTACCGCTCAAATATTGAACATGCCATGTATATGAAGATTATAATGAGATGTTTTGAATATGGGGGTATGGATAAGAATGTTGGCAAGGAAACCCAAAACCACTGAGGGGAACTCCTACGCATCCCTAAAAAATAATACATTTTAGATAAAAGATGAATTTTTGTAAAAATAATTATAAATGTTAATTTATATTTTAAATTCGATTTAAATTAATACTAGGTGAATTATAGAAATTCTAATCCAATTTATGTCAATGTAATCATTTTTATATTTAATGTAGATATAAATACATTTTGAAATTTATATAATTGTCACTTTAAAACCCCACATAATTGGAAAATCTATAAGATTAACATTAAACATAATCTTTACACCTCTAGGAATTGAATCTATAAAAATGAAACACATAGTTGTAATTGGTACGATTATTTTTAATAATTTCAACTTAATCTTTGAATGAAAATATTATCGAAAGTGATAAAAATTATTTGCATTGATTAAGATAAAATTAATCTTAATAAGGGATTCAACCTTATAATTTAGGACCAAAATTAACTTGATAAATATTCAAAGGCCATTGGATGCAATTATATCAACCATATCTCCAACCCCTTTTTATATTTTAGTTAGTTTTTGGGGAACAAGTTCATGAAGTATCTATATTTGATATGTTATGTAAGGAAAAATTCAAAAAAAAGGAACATTCCTCCCCTTTAAAATTTATAGAAATTTGAGATAGGGAAAATAAAACATATTTATAATTATACATATCATTTGGAATTAAAAATAATTTATTTTTATGATAATTATTTATCATTAATTTTTAGATATGAATTAGTAACATTAATTTCATGAGAAATGCTAACATAAGGATTTTTAAGTTCATAATTAACTAAAATTAAGGATATAATAAATATTAAAAGTAAAGTAAGTTAATTTAATTATAGCCTATAATTATAATTTTTAGTTAAATATATCATGTAAAACTTTTTTGAACAGAGAAAATATTAATTATAATATTGTTTTTATATTTTTAAACTAAAATGATATAATCAATTTTATGTTGGCGTTAATTTAATTTTACAATAATTTATATTTTTAAAAATAAATTAAATTTACTAAAAATATTACAATCTTCGTAGTGATATTTAAGTATAAAGAAATAAATAATATGTTCTATTAATGTACCAATTGATATGTTACAGTTAGCATATTTACCCATATATTTCAAAATAATTATTTGCATAGTCTGGGTTAAAGTACTATTTTGGTGTGTTATATACACTTTTTTTTCAAATTAATTACCAAATAACATGAGATATATATTTTGTAATTTAGATATGATATTTAGACTTTAGTGGTACTATATTATCTCCTAAATATCACTTTAATATTTTCTTAATGGACATATTTCATTAGGCTAGAAATAGATTTACTTAAATTAAAACCAAAATGAGAAATCTGGGGAAATTTGGATGATAAGAAACAAAATTTTAAAAATGAAATAATTTATGTTTGGTGGAAGATTTTATCGACCATAATTCCTATTTACTTAATTTTTCTATTTTGGAATCGAATGAGTTAAGGGAGACCTCCCAATAATGTTTCCTTTTTGTAATTATTCACTCCCCTGACATTATAAATAGGGAATTCACTCTTCCCCATCCTCATCTCCATCATGCCACCATATATCATACAAAAGAAACTCGAATAGTCTCAAAACATCCCTCCCATTCAACCTAGAGGTTCCCCTTTTCCAAGAAAGCTTTCCAAGATATCATTTTGTGCCAACAAAAAGGAGTCACCCAAAAAGAGATTTAACAATCTTCAACAACCATTTATTTTATATTTAACAGTACACATACTCATTACATATTATTTCAATAAAACATAATAGCATTATTATCCTAAATATACTAAGATGTTATTATATTATGGGTTTATCCTACACAAATACACACTTACATCTACTTGGTAACGATTTCTGGGTATTATGAACTACTACCTCACAAAATGATGATTATTCATTATTCCTTTATAAAATTTCATGGTTGGGAATTATTATGGAAAAAACATTTATATATAAAATATATGATACTTATTATTTATTTTTTTCATCTATATTTATTTTAAAAAACATTTCATTATACATTCTATTTTGTGTAAATACGATAACATCATTTGTGGATGTGTGGACTAATTCCCATCAAAGAAATGTGATTCATTGTTGATATTACTGAAATGTATAAAGGATGTTTTTAATTAAAAACATGTGAAATAAATTACATATATAATATATTTATAAATAAAATTTATTTATGTATTTCTAGGATATAATTTTCTTTATTACTATTTTTCACACACTAAAAAGTGACAACGTCGGTCGTGGACCTATAGACTATTGCCTCCACGACATTATGTGATTCCTAAAGAATCATCGGGATTATTTTTATAGGAATATAAATATAAATAAAATTTTATTTAAGATATAATTATCATTTTGTAAGGATATAATGTTAATTACCATCTTCTAATAATGATCATTGAAAAAATGGAATGTTACTCATGCATATGTATGACCTACCATCTCCATGATTGTAATGTTGGTTTATTTTTCATATCCATATTTCAATATTAGGTTTAAAATTATAATTTATTTATATATATATATATATATGATAATTATTTCATTATTATTATTTTTATGGAGATGATTACATAATGACCTCATTGACCATAATTGACATATTGGAGTTCGTTTTGAGACATAAGTCAAATATGGTCAAAACTTCCAAGAGAAACATTATTGATTTTGTAATTTTATATAAATCATATATATGTGAAACAAATTAATAATAAACTTTTAAATGGTTATAATATAAGTATATAATCATCATAAGTTTATTATTAAGGAATATAGGGAAAAAGTGTGTCAAATCAGAATCTATGTACGAGATTTATTGTTTCAGTTTTGTTTTCATGAGCCATACATAATAATAACTACATATTTAATTTCTATGGTTTTTCTATGGAACTTTGGATTATATATATCATGAATTATTTTTTATTAATTGTATTTATATTTTTTATTTGATTATTTTTCTTTCATGGGGTTTACAGTGTCAAATTTACCATATCATTAATGGATAGCAGTAACTATATTCCTCCTTTAAAAATTTTGTTATGTCAGACACATGTATAATTTTATAATACGTATTCACTTCCTCATTGACAGTTACATTAAAATTATCCTTATTCACATGATATAATAAGTTCCATTATTTTTATTCCTTTATAGGAGTTAACAATTCAAATGTTTCAATGTGGTATGGGATGATTTGTAATGTTTATTGATTTTCTTCCTCATGAAATTTTTAACAATAATTTATTGATATTTAAATTCACCAAAATCATCAAACATTATGATACATATCTACTAATAAGTATGTCACTCCATGGCCCTAGACAACGGAAGATTTGGTGCAGTTTGACATAAAACATGGTGTGTAAAATTATTTAAAAATAAATAAAAGTTGATTATCACACATCATGTTCCTCTAAAGACAATATTTTTGATTTATGTAATGGAGAACCAGATGAAAGTATTACTATTATTCAAAAACAAAAAGAGAAAATAATACCCATAACTCTACCACCAATCAGTGCAACTCAAATCTACTAAACCAGTAAAATTTAAGTTAAAACATAGGGTGGGCATACGAATGCCCATTAAAGGTTTATAAAATAAATTAATATTTAAATTAAAATATTTTGAAAAAATTCCTTTAAAACTATCCATAAAAAATTTTCATAACGAAATATTCAATACATGAACCATAATATAATTTTTTTCCAATGAATTATAAGTGAACATTTCATGGAACACTAACAGGGTCACAATTAATCATGTTCCAATCAAAATATGGATCATACAATATATTGGGTGTGAAAAATATAAAGTAAGATTCATTATAACATTAATAAGTTAAAAATTGCATGTAATGAATTTACAACAGATATTAATACATGATCAGATTTGTGCATAAAATAATAACACTTATTCTTTCTTATTTAACTGTAAAACATAAACTGGATGATAAATCTCTTATTACTGAACATACATTATGAAATAAGTATTTACATATCTTGATACTTATATGTAAAGTCTTTTAACCATTAATATTATATTAGTCGAATATCCACTTGGTTAATTAATATCATAAACATAGCAAGGGAAAGTGTAATACAGTACTGTGCCAAGGCCTAATGTCATGACCTAATTTTTCTCATGAGAACTACCAATGCATCGTATGGATTTCATTAACCTGTCCCCCACCCATAGGGCTTTCATTAACTGGTCCCCAACCCATAGGGCCTTCATTAATTGGTCCCCAAACCATTTCATACCGATTCCAATACATTCCTCAAATTCTAAGTAAGTTCATATATTCAAAGTATCTCTTACCACATTGAATATTTAATTTCTCGTTTTATATTATTCAAGGTAACCAATAAAACATGGAATAATTTAGTTTCATAATCAATAATAGGTCATTAAACAGTAAATCCTTTTCAATTTACATATATATAGTGAATAAAGTACATAAGTGTGAGAATAAGAAATTGCATGGAAATTTAATACATGACATGTATGGTAGGTACATTATAGCACATCTGATTATTACTATTTCAAAACAAGATATATAGGCATTGTCATATAAATTGTTAACCCCTTAAAATCCAAAACCATATTACAAATGTAAAAAAATGCATAATGTAAATTAATCATTGATTGGATGCATGAATAATTTAAAGGTAAATAAAGTATTTCATGTGGGCTATTAAACAAAAAGTTGTCTAAACATTCATTAATTTTATTCTTATGTATACCATATCATCAGGGTACTCTCAATTATTTACCCATAATGTTAAGAAATTAAAACCATGAAAATCAAGCATAACAAATACCATTTTAAAAAATTTAAAAATAATTGAGTTATACATATATACACATTCATAAAAAAATTACATCTAAATAATATTTGGAAAATCCAAAATTATATATCAGCTGAGTATTGTATAATCCATTTATACACATGGGTGTATATAAAGGATTGTATCCTTAAATTGTTCTTTATATGCCTTCAATATATCAAAAACAACATTTGTTATTCATTCTTAAAAATCCTTGGAAAATCTAAATATGTATTAGGATAAATGTTTATATATATATATATAGAGGTATAACCAAATATAGATAATATATAAGGGTCTTACATCCCAAAAAACATTTATGATACTTACTTGTATTAAACATAATAGGAGAATTAGTTAAACAAGGGTTAATTAATTTTATACCATGAGAATAAATATAAAATTTTTGTTTAGAAGACACATAAATATATATATGCTAATGTATAAAATCACAAAACATCACAGATCCTTGCATGTTAAAGAGTTAAGAATGTCATTTTGTATCATGAATTCACAATCATAGAATGAACTAGTAGGACCTATACTCAACTGTATATATTTATATACGTATATATATACATATTAAAACTATAACAAATTAATTCAATTAGGTTCTTTACCTAGATTGAATGCAAAGTGGTCGAGAGGGTCTTCATTGAGGCGCTGGAGAGGAAGAACACCGTAGTGTTTGGGTGCAAAATGAGTTGTATATATATAAATCATATATAATATATTTTTAATTCCACTTTCATGAGAAACCAAGGGTACAAAGATTAAAATAAGACTTATCATGTCATTATTGTGGATAATGAGTGGATGGAGGGGCCACCCGAGGTTGCAGGTGTGGAAAAAAAGAAAAAGAAGAGAAACAAGAGCCACTTGTGAGGCACATACAGAATGAAGAAGACGATGCGAAAGGAAAATGAAAGGAAGACCCAGATTAGATCATGGCCTGATCCAATATCTATGGTGAATCTTTAAGTTATATAAAAGATGAATGGTTGAGATCATATTAGAAGTGGATCAGGCATCTATGAATGATTCAGGGTTTTTGAAAAGATTTGAAAAGTTACGATTAGATCATATTTGATTGGAAGGCTGCATGCGACCCAGTATTTTAAAATGGTTGGAATGGACATTATTAGATCCTGATGGATCATACGGTTGATAAAAACTTGGTTGAGAAACCAAGACTGCTGGGAAAAACACCGAACCGATCAGACGCCTCAAATCTCACACGATGAGATCTCACGGTCCAGACATGATCCCACTTTAAAATTTCCATCCCACATAAAAATGTGATGGGTTTTGAGGCTCACATAGAAGCCTGGGGATCATGAAATTGGTTAAAAAATCCCCCTCCCCCTCCCCAGTACCACCCTGTACCAGGTCTCTGTGGGCACACTTATGCACCATCCCATGCCGTCGTTCTGCCCCGCACGATGGCTCCCTCTAGTTCCATTGCACATGAATGGTTGTGTTTTCTTAGGGATTATACTTCACCTATGTGCATGAAACTTAGCACACACCATGAATGAACAACCCTAGTCAATTGCTAGGGGATGTGATTAAGATGCCCACTAAGGATTTGAGTGGCTTCCTACAAGATTTCCCTCGGCTAGGTGGGGTACTCACCTATTTTTTAGAAAATTAAAAGTTCATTTTTGTTAAATATAAGAAAAAAATGTTTTCAAATACTTATTTTGGTGACTTCAAAAAGAGAATAAAAATTCTATATTATGACTAATGAAATCCCCCAAACTAGTATTTTTCTTAGTTTAAAAATTAAACAATTTATTTGTAAAACAAAAAATTGATCAATCAAGGTTTGGTTCATCAATAATAAAATATTATGCTAGTATTATAAAGAATCCAAAATATATCTCCAGTTAAGACCTTGTATTTGTACATAAAAGTATGAAAACATTTATAAAATCTTTTCAATTCATTTGAAATATTTAAATACATAATTCACTATGTATAGATAAAATATTAAAAAAATATTTATTAATTTCATTTGCCAAAAGTACTGTTTCGAACACAAAAACATGTTTCTTTGTACCAAAACCAAGTAGTATCAAATGTGTTATTCTCTTGGTATTTATTTTAAAATAGAAGGTTTTTTATTCAAACCCATTTTAAAAATTATATCATTATCCTTATTAAATATATAAAAATAGTTTATTAAAAACATGTTTATAGTTATAACTTCAATTCATACTTTAAACACTTGGAAGAACTCATAATACCTAGATACATTAAAAAAACCACTAGAAAACCCAATGGATATAAGGTCTTATATTTGTTAGACACTCAATAGTCACCTAGAGGAGGAAACAATTAGATTATCTTTATGTACATATATGAACATGAATTAGTATGTTCCAATTCCAAGACAACATAGCAATGATGGCAGTTATAATTCATCTTATGCTCAACATGGTTGTGGGGGTCATTCCATTCTGATGTTCACTATGACCAATCCAAAAAACCATTACTATATTCTTGGTTTTTCATGGTAATGGGTGGTCACTCTGTGATTCTAATTGGTCTCTTATTAGGTATTTCTTGTTCGATGGATTTTCTTATCCTTGAAAATTTTTAATAATTTCTGTGTTCATTTAATAAATAAAGTATTGTGTTTATTTTTAATTATTGTTTTGGATATCATAGGAATGAAATAACATAATATAATATTTTTATTACTTAAGAAATAAGTTCATGGAATCAAATTATTCCCCCATTAAAAAAATTTAATCCTAGAAATTCTAAAACACTCGTACACACATACCAAAAACACCATACATACATCACTCCCAAGGTCCCCTCACTTGGACCACCAATGAGGGTAGGGTGTTGACGACCTAAGGCAGATTCCATGGGTAATTTTCAGCTCCTCGATTTCAGTGATAGAAATACACCGAGAGATCTGAGAGAATCTAGGATCATCCCTATGCATAAACATTTGGGTTTACAAATGGAGGATTGTGTGGTGTGGAGGTCAAAGATTTGAGAATGGACTAGTTCTCTATTAATCCCTTGTACTTTGTCTTGATTGAAAAACTCGAAGTCATGGGGCACTCCATACATATAAATAAAGAAGACTTGTAATAGATATACCACCTAGAGGACACCCCACAAACAATTTTCCCGAAACATTTCCAAATATTGATAGTTCTCTAACATGGTGAAATAATGGATGTCACCTCCATGGTACTTCCCCCTCATCTTAAACTCTACAAATTAGGTCATTACAACATAGTCATAGATATTTCTCTCTCCTTTTGCAGGAACAGAGGATATTTGAGCACAGACACACTTTGTAATTTCTTTTTCATGTCAATCGTAGGTTTTCAAATGGCTGATAATATACTTAACATGACTCAACCATTATGTGTTCTAATAAATCAGTATGGAGAGATAAGTGATTGGTTGGTGAACTCATTTCATCCATATGAATATTTTCAAGAGACATGTTTTACTCAGTATGACATAACCATGTTAAAACATATAATTTATTTGTGAAAGCATGTTAAAGTACTAAAATAAAACAATATATAGTTATACAAGGTTCATAAAACCAATGGTGTTATATAACTACTCGCTTCCTCTCACAAAACACTTGAAAGGATTTCCTAACATCCTCTAGGATGGCACTTAACAGGTTTCATTAGTGGTGTCGATTTCCCAGTTTCCAGTTGAATAGATCCCTAAGGGGGTTCCAAACATGCAACGACTCAATTTTTTTCAATGAAAATTCCCTTCTCATAAGTATGTCATAAAATCACATTCAAACACAAAACAGTGAACTACTAAGTGTTACGTGACCTTTATACATTATTTTGTCACTTATGTGTTTGGAATTTCAAAAATTCATCATACACGGTTGTAATTAGTAATTTATATGGAGTCCGATAAGGAAAACATAATTTCTGTTGAATAGTTACCTGTCATGATGAACAGAAACATAACATTATGAATAGTGATATACCCTAATGAATAGTAACCTAACATATGATAGTATAAAAATAATATTCTACTTGGATATATGATATACCTATATTTTAGAATAAGTTAATGAATGTTTTAAAACTGGTTTTGATAAAAAATTATTATTTTAATTAAATATTAAAATAGTCAAATTTTGAAAATTATTTTCGAGAAATGGAACACATTTTAGGATTCTACACGTCAAAAAATGGTAATGGTGAATTTTTGGGATTTTTCTGAAATATTTGAATTTTTGATGAAAAGTAGAATCTGATAATTCACAATAAATGCTAAACAGTGGATTAATTTAATCATCAATGATGCTCTGATGATGTAAGCCCACATGGTTTGGGATAACATGATTACATCACTATTCTTTTTCTTGTAATACTTACTATTCCTTGTCTTGTGAATAAATAATAAATTAATGATTATAATATTATGAAATCCCTTCTCTCCTCCACTATAAAACCCCCCCTTCACTCCCTCTTCTCTTCACTCCTCTCAAGCCTAGTGCCTTGCCAATATTCTAACCAAATCTCTCCCGAATATCCTCTCCCACGTCCAAAAGCTCCTACCCCATTCAAAATATCAAAACCTCTCCCCTTAAGAGGTTCTCAAAGGAGGAAGTCGCAAGAGGTAAATTCCTCTTCCCAATTCCTTCATTTCTTTTAAGTTCTTTTCTTTTAATTTCATTCCTCACCTCATGTCACCATAATAGTATTATAAATCCAGTTACATACATGTACTGTAATATATTCATGCTAATGGTATATGTCATTATCTTATCTTTTTTCCCCACCCTTTTATTTGAATGAAATGAAAGCACCGTTTGAGATGTGATAATTTAGCACATTCAAGGACAATAGTTTATCTATTTCTATTATTATATTTAATTCTTCTCTCGAGACCACTTTCGTTATGGTTGAACCAGATTATTATATATGTATTATATCCTTTTTTTGGTTCTGTAATCTTTTTGTACAAATGGAATTAAGTTATAAAAACAAAACATGTCCTTTGTAATCAAACACACCAATTAACAAAAACGGTTGTCACTATGGTTTTAAATAGTAATTCAACTTCACTCTAAGTAACCTAATTAAAATTAAAACCTTGTAATCTCCTGGATGTGCACTAAATAATATAACTTCAATTCTAGAAAACCACTTTGATCTTACATATAATCCAAACATGAATATAAGTGAACCGATCTTTTATTTTCAAGTAAATAAACGAGCCCAAACAATGAAATTGAACCATAAAACTAGTCAAAATAGATTTTAATGGAATAAAAATGGTTATAATAAATAAATTACAGATAGAATTGGTTCTGGAATTAATAATTAATAAGCCTAAATTTTTTTATTTAGGTATTTAATAACAATTATAGAACACCAACAGATTTAAGGTAAGGGATCCTCTCCTATTCACTCTTAATCAAGATTGTTCTCTATGCAATTCCTTTTTTTAATGCCAAGTTATGGGGTAAATTTTCTCACTTACCACATACTGAAATAATTTTATATAAGTGATGAGAAACCCCTTACCTCTATCATCATTATCTCTTAGTTACACCCAATACCATGCCGATAAACCGTAATGGATTCTACCCGAACTTCTTTTATTCCTTCAGGTTACTATGTCTTTCTTTTTTTCCAAAATGTAGTTGTCTTTTATATTTATGTAAAACTATGAAATTCTGTTTATATGATCCATATTCGTGTTCCATGATCCATCTATCATTCTCTATCGGAGATATACAAGCGTTTAAGTGAATCCCTCCTTCATACATCCCAATAAGCACACTCATTTTAAGGGAACTTCTTGAATTCTTACCCAACAACAAGTTCACTCTATCCTCTATTTTAAGAAACCATTGTCTTTATAAAAATAGTATTTTTTTATGAAAACATTCTTGGTTCACTTATTGATTTATATAACATATTTTTCCCTTTTCTATTTTAAAATATCTCTAGTATTTTTCTTAAAACCACACAAAAATGTTTTAATGCTAAGGTTTCTAGAATAAATTTATCATATTTTGTCACTTATGTTTGAGACCACTTACCAAGTTATTATCCTGTTTTACCCTATTAGCATCCATGAATTTTCTAATGCTTTCCATGCATGGAAACTTTCATGATATGCCCATTGGTTATGATTTATGTCATGATTGTGGAACCCAATTCTTCCCATGGGTATCCTTATGTTTATGAATGATTGATTATGTATGATTATTTATGTGGACAAAATATTTCTCTGGCATGAACATTCATGAAAAATATGGGATGGGTGTGCCCAGATAGCGCTCCTATGCATTGGATAATGTTAAGTCTCATGAGATGCGATGTGAAACGGTATTGATGGTTAGCCTTGACCCGTACTGAAATGGGAAACAGGATAGGCAGTTAGCTTTGACCCGTACTGAAGAAATGTGTTATTATTATGCCACATTTATATGATTCCATGTATATATGATCCCATGCTTATTTCAAATGATTTTATAAGTTTCATTCTCTGGATATCATTATGTCATGCCTCCTATCTCATGTGCTTGAGATGTATCTTTTTGATAATTTTCTTATTGAGCTTTTTAGCTCATCCCATTTTTCATGTGTTCCCCAGTATACCATATGCAGATGTATGGTCTCAAAGGAAGTTAGGAGCTCTTTATGAAGATTAAATAAATAAGTGTTTTTTAGCCACATGTTTTATGTTATATGTACCAAATCTTTGAAGAAACTTGAATTAACGATCCTTGGCTTGTACTCTGAGGATTACTTATTCTTAAAATCATGAAATGTTATCTGTAAAAGGCTCAAGTATCTATAGTTGGTATCAAAGAGAGGTTCTAGTTATTTTTTTAGATTAGTAATAGAAAAACTTAGTAAGAACCTTAAGGATGATCCTAGAGTAAGTAAATAGTCCTAAATTTTGGTGGTTATTGAGTAAGAGGTTTATCAAGAAAATATATTCCTATCTTGATACAAGCAGGTAGAGGTGGCTCTGGCACATATGTATCAAGGGGTAAAACCCGAAAACACTACTTTGAGCTAGACTCGAACGGGAACCGGTGCACGACAATGGGCTTTGCTGCACTCTTGGTTACGACACTCCCGGGGGATATGATTTGGTAGATTCATGAGCTTAGTACAAACCATTATTAAGGTAAAAAAAGAATCCCATAAGAATATAAGTTAATAAATAGATTGAGGATAACTTGGATATAAACCTAAGGAATCACAAGTCAGGATACACTCCTTATTTATAAGTTTATACTTTTATGTTCAAAGTTTCCTTTTTATACTCAATAGCTAAGTATTCAAGACCTCTAATTATAAGTTCTTTTTTATTGTTAATTGTGGGAAATAGATGTTCACATTCCAATAACCAATGTGATAGGAAATGTGATGATTTCCTAAATGATATTCCTGATGTGACGGAAGCGGGTGCTCAAAACTTCATGGCATTAATTTCTCATCTTGCTTGTGTTATGAATAATAACGTGAATCAGGTGGAACGTCCTCCTCATCCATGGAAAGAGAAATTTGACGTAGAATCCTTCATGTGGCAAAGGCCTCCCAGGTTTAGCAGGTCTTCTGATCCCCTCCTCATAGAACAATGGATTAACTCCATTGAAAAGATTTTCTTCTTCCTACAGTGCTCGGAAGAAGAGAAAGTTGTACTAGAATTATATTGTTTGATGGGGATGCTGATTAGTGGTGGATACTGATCAAGAATAAAAACTCCCAAGAGGAAATTGATTCCATATATTGGGAGGAATTCAAGAAGATTTTTTTTCAACAAATATTTTCCTAAACCCCTCTATCTCATGATGGAAAGAGAGTTCTTGGAACTCAAGAAGAAGGAAGATGAGTCCATTGGGGCATGTGAAGAGAACTTTAAAAGGCTTGGATGGTACGCCTCTAGCTTTTTCATGACCCCCAAAAGCAAGGTGGATCGCTTATTTAGCGGACTAAAGCCGAGTCTACAAAAAACTTTGGAGATCCGAGACTTCGATAGTTATGAGGAGATTGTCTGTTGTGTCCTCAAGGTGGAAATAGAGATTGGAGACTCTCAGTGGTCTCTTGGTCCCAGTGAAAAGAAGAATAAAATGGAGAACAACATGGGTGGTTCATCAATCAAATCCCATGATGGAATGAAGCCTCACTTTCCCCTTTGCAAAAATTGTGGGAAGAAGCATCTTGGTGACTGTCTCAAGGGAACCAAGAATTGCTTCAAATGATGAATGTTTGGTCATCTAGCCATGAATTTCCAAAGGGATAGGAAAAATCCCACTAATGTTGAAGAATAAAGGAAGGATCAGATCAACACTCATCCTACAGTGTTGTTTTACAATTACATGGTTCTTGGGCGTTATGCAAACAATTGAACTAATCCGAGGGTTGTCGTAGGAAATCAACAAAAACCTCCATGTAAACAAGGAAGGGCTTACGCTATCACTACTACTATGGTGGAGCCATAAAAAGATGTGGTGATAGGTACTCTTGATATTCATTCAAGAATAGTGAACATACAATTTGATTTCGGTTATACGCATTCTTTTATATCAAGCAAGTTTAGTAGAACTATTCAAGAACCACCTCAATATTTAGAGGAAATGTTATCTGTGATAACAGAGAATGGGGCAATTATTGCAACTGTGGTTTATAACTCCTCCCCAGTTAACGTTTTTTGACTGAACCTCCCGAAAAATCTCATCATACTTTTTTTAGTGGAGTTCGACGCTATCTTGGGAATGGATTGGCTATCTTTGTACAATGAAAACATAAGTTGTCGGGAAAGCGATATCACATTTCACATCCCGAAGCATCCTATGATTCTATACTAGTGTAAGAAGGAATATGAGCCTCCTTTAGAATCTTCATCTCGAGTTTGGATATTTCTTCCTTATGAGAAAGAATATCTAGCTCAAATGATTGGGACGAAGGATAGAATCCTGCTTGAATAGGTGACCATCGTGAGGGATTACAGTAATGTATTCCCTGAAGTGTTTCATGGTCTTCCTCCTGACCGAGAGGTTGAGTTATCAATTGAACTTATCCCTGGATCTCTTCCAATCTCAAATACACATTATATAATGGCCACTGTAGATCTAGAAGAGCTAATGAAGTCGTTACCAGAGAATATGGAGAAGGGTTTTATAGGCCCGAGTGCTTCACTGTGTGGTGCTCCAGTCCTCTTTGTCAAGAAGAAGGAAGGATAAATGCACCTCTACATTGATTATCGTGATCTCAATAAAATCACTATAAAGAAAAAGTATCCCCTTGGATGGATATATGACTTTTCCGATCATCTTCGTTGGCCTGTTATTTCTCGAAGGTGGACCTTCTGTTGGGATAAAAAAAATTAAAGGTGATTAAAGAAGATATTCCCAAGACTAACTTTCAAACAAGGTATGGACACTATGAGTTCATAGTGATTCCCTTCGAGCTCACTAATGCTCCATTAATTTTCAAGGATTTTAGGAATAGAGTCTTTAGAGATTACCTCGAAAAAATTTTGGTGGTCTTTATTGATGATATTCTGATATACTCCAAGAGCAATGGGGAAAATGAGGAGAATTTGAAAACTATGTTAAAGACTTTGTGAAGGTAGAAGTTGTATGAAAAGTACAGTAAACGTGTGTTCTATATGGAGGAAGTATCATTGTTGGGGCATTTTATCACCCGGAGAGGGATATCTGTGGACCCTTCCATGTCGAAGTAATTGAAGAGTGGCCGAGGCCAACTTCTGTAATAGAGATCCACAACGTTTTGCATCTAGCTAGGTATTATAGACGATTTAGGAAGAACATTTCACGATTGTCAAACCCAATAATGAAGTTGACATGGAAGGGAGTAAATTTTCTCTAAACACAATAATGTGAAGACTATTTCATGGAGTATAAAAAGAGGCTTAACACTGCGGTAGAACTCACATTCCCTTCATGTTTAGATCTTTTTTTGGTGTATAGTGATGCTTCTTATAAAGTCTTAGGTTGTGTGCAAATGAAAAATGATAAAGTGATAACCTATTCCTCAAAGAAGCTGAAAAACCATGAGAAACATTATCCTATGCATGATCTGGAGTTAGGGGATGTGATTTATGCATTGAAAATATAGCAGCATTATCTCTACGGGAAAAAATGTGAGATATATACTTACCACAAACGTCTCAAATATATATTCACATCGAAAGAGCTTAATATGCGCCATGGAAGATTAATAGAGCTCATCAAGGATTATGAATTCTCAATCCACTACCATCCCGGTAAAGCAAACAAGGTTGAAAGTGCTCTAAGTAGAAAGGATCTGGCATCTTTATCAATGATGAGAATTTAAAAGGATATGATCTTCTTACATTTGAAAAGTATGGACATGGGAATCATTAAGGGAGGAATATCATCAATCCTTTCTAAATTTTTTTCTCAACCATCCCTAATGGATAAAATAAAGGATTCTCAAAGAAAGGATGTGGAAATTCGGAAAAGAGTGGATGGTGTTAAAATGGGAAATTCTTTGATTTCAAATTTGTTGAGGAAGGAGTTGTAAGATTTGGGACACGATTATGTGTACCATCTGATCCTGAGATAAAGAAGGATCTATAGAATGATGTACATAGATCGACCTTCGCTATCCACCCAGGGAGCACAAAGATGTATCAAGGTCTCTGATAAAACTTTTGGTGGGACAATATGAAAAGGGATATTGTCGAATATACATTAAAGTGACTCATATGTCAGCAAATGATGGCTGAGAGAAAAAATTCTAAGGGGATGATGAAGCCACTACTAATACCATCATAGAAGTGGGAGAACATTACAATAGACGTTTTCACTGGACTTCCAAAGAAATTTAAATAAATCAATGCTATATGGTTCTTTGTGGATCATCTTACGAAGACAAAACTCTTTATCACGGATCGGGATGACTTTTCATTGGATCAACTTGCATGGATTTACATCAAAGAAGTGGTAAGGCTGCAGTGATTACCACTATCTATTGTATCCAATCGTGATCCAAGCTTCACCTCGAAGATCTGGAAAAGTCTCTAACATGCTCTAAGCACTAAAATGAACTTCAGTACGGCCTATCATCCTCAAACTGATGGCCAATCTCAGTGAACTATTCAGACACTGGAGGACATGTTGAGAGCATGTTATATGGAATTCAAAGGAGTATGTGACCAACATCTTCCACTAGTTGAATTCTCCAACAAAAATAGTTTCCACTTGAGCATCCGAATGACACTATATGAATCCCTTTTTGGGAAATGGTGCATAACACCAGTGTGTTGGGATGAAGTCGGTGAGAGTAAGCTGCTAGGACCTAAAAAGGTCGAAGAAATGATGGAGAATGTGAAAACCATTCAGCAGCATATCAAGGTATCCCAAATTTTACATAATAGTTATGCAGATAACCGTGAACGATACCTTTAGTTCAATGGTGGAGACATGGTATTTCTACACATATCCCCATGGAAGAAGGTTATGAGGTTTTGGATGAAAGGGAAGTTAAGTCCCAGGTACATCAGTCCCTTTGAGATATTTGATCGAGTTGGAGCTGTGTCCTTTCAACTAGCACTTCCACCTACCATGTCGAAAGTCCATGATGTCTTTCATGTATCCCTCTAATGGAATTTCATACCAGACCCTTCACATGTACTCTCTTTAGAGGTGGTACAGTTAGAGGATGATCTCTCTTATGAGGAGCAACTAGTGAAGATCTTGGATCGTAGAGACAGAGTTATATGAAACAAGACTACTCATATGGTCAAGGTACTATGGAGAAACTATAAGTACGAAGAGGGAACATGGGAACTAGAGGAATCAATGAAGGAAAATTACCCACACATGTTTTTGGCTTAGAATGTATAACGAACTTTTGAGGGATAAATTTCATAAGGGGGGAAGAATGTAACGACCCAATTTTTTTCAATGGAAATTACTTTCACATAAGTATGTCATAAAATCACATGAAAAAAATGAACTACTATGTTCTAAGTGACCTTAAAACATATGTTTTTCACTTTTGTATTTGGAATTTCGAAAATTCAGCATACATGTTTGTAATCAGTAATTTATTTAGAGTCTGATATGGAAAACATAATTTTTAGTGAATAGTAACCTAACCTAATGGATATTAACATACCCTTATGAGTAGTGATATACCATAATGAATATTAACCTCACCTATGATAGTATAAAAATAATATTCATGTTACAAGTACGATATACATATATTTTAGAATAAGTTAATTAATGTTATAAAGTTGGTTTTGATAATAAATTATTATTTTAATTAAATATTAAAATAATCATATTTATAAAATTATTTTTGAAAAAAGGACTTCATTTTTGGATTCTAAACGTTGAAAAATTGTTAGGGTGACTTTTTGGGATTATTCTGAAATATTTGAATTATTTATGAATAATAGAATCTGATAATTCACAATAAATGCTAAATAATGGATTAATTGAGTCATCGATGATGTTATGATGATGTAAATCCACATTGGTAGGGATCACATGAGAAATTTACTATTATTGGTCATGGAATACTTAATATTCCATGCCTTTTGAAAAAATAATAAATTAATGATTATAATATTATGAAATCCCTCCTCTCCTCCACTATAAAAACCACCCTTCACTCCCTCTTCTCTTCACTCCTCTCAAGCCGAGCGCCTTTCCAATATTCTACCCAAATATCTCCCCAAGCTCCTCTCCCACTTCAAATGCTCTTAGCCTTTTTATAATACCAAAACATCTCCCCTTAATACGTTCTAAAAGGTGGAAGTCTCATGAGGTAAATTCCTCTTCCCAATTTTTCTTTTCTTTTATGTTCTTTTCTTTTAATTTTTTTCCTCACCTCCCTTCATTATAATAGTATGATAAATAAATTAACATACATTTAATATAATGCATTCATGCTAATGGTATATTTCATTATATTCTCTCCATTCCCAACCCTTTTATTTTAAAGAAATGGAAGCACCGTTTGAGATGTGCTAATTTAGCAAATTTAAGGACAACAGTTTATCAATTTCTTTTATTATCATTAATTCTGGTCCAGAAACCATTTTTTATGGTTGAACCATATTATTATTTATGTAGTATATCCTATTTTTGGTTCTTTAATCCTTTTTCACAGATGCAATTAAGTTAAATAAACAAAACATGTTCTTTCTAATCAAACCCACTGATTAACAAAAACAGTTCTCACTATGGTTTTAAATAATAATTCAACATCATTATATGTAACATAATTAAAATTAAAACCATGTACTCTTTTATATGTTCACTAAATAAGATATCCTCAATTCTGGAAAAACACTTTTATCTTACATATAATCCAAACTTGAATATAAGTGAACCAGTCTTTTAAAGTCAAGTAATCAAACGAGCATGAACAATGAAATTCAGCCTTATAACTAATTAAAAAAGACTTTGAATGAATTTAAAAGGGTTATAATAAATAAATTACATATAGAAGAGGTTATTGAATTATTAATTAAGTAGCCTAAATTTTTTTATTCAGGTATTTAATAACAAGTGGAGAACACCAATGGATTTATGGTAAGGGATCCTCTCCATTTCACTCTTAATCAAGATTGTTCTCTATGCTATGTCTTTTTTGTGTAATAACAAGTGATGGGGTAAATTTTATCACCTCCCCCATACTGCCAGAATTTTTTATAAGTGATAAGAAACCCCTTACCTCTCTCATAAAGCTCTCTTATTTACACCTGATACCATGCCGATAAACCATAATGGATTCTACCAGAACTTCCTTTATTCCTTCAGGTAACTCATTATTTATTTTTTCAAAATGTAGTTGTCTTTTCATTTTATGTAAAACTTCTAAATTATATTTATATAATCTATAATCATGTTCCAAGATCCAACCCTCATTTCATTTTGTGGATATACATTCTTTTAATTGAATCCCTCCTTGATACTTTCCAATAAGCACACTCATTTTAGGGGAACTTCTTGAATTCTTACCTAACATCAAGTTCACTCTATACTATGTTTTAAGACACCATTGTCTTTATAAAATCATAATTTTAAATTTTAAAACCTTCTTTGTTAACTTCTGGTTATATATAAAAGATTGTTCCCGTTTCTATTTTAAACATCTATAGCATTTATCTTAAAACAACACAAAAATGTGTTAATGCTAATGTTTCTATAATACATTTCTGATATGATTTCACTTCTATTTGAAACCAATTAGAATGTTATAATCCAATTTTACCCTATGGACGTCCATGTATTTTATTATTCTTTCCTTACATGGAAAATTTCATTATATACCCATTGGTTAGGATTTATGTCATGATTATGGTACCCAATTCTTACCATGGGTATCCTCATGTTTATGAAATATTGATTACGTGTGAGTATTTATGTGGAATGAATATTTATGTGGAAAGAATATTCATGAAAATTTTGATATGGGTGCTCCCAGGTAGAGCTCCAATGCATTGGTTAAGGTTAAATCTCAAGAGATGCGATGTGAAATGGGATTGGCGGTTATCCTTGACCCATACTGAAATGGGAAATGGGATTGGCGATTAGCAATGACCCATACTAATGAAATGTGTTATGATTCTGACACTTTTATATGATTCCATGTTTATATGATCCCATTATTATATTAATTGAAATTATATGTTTCATGATTTGGATATCATTATGTCATTCCTCCTAACTCATGTGCTTGAGATGTATCCTTATGTTCATTCCCTTACATGGCTTTTTAGCTCATCTCTTTGTTCATGTGTTACCTAGGGTACACTATACAGATATAAGGGATCAGAGGAAGTTTGGAGATCTCTATGAAAATTAAATAAATAAGCTTTTTTCGCCCCATGTTTTATGTTATATGTACCTAGTCTTCCAAGACACTAGACATAATGATCCTTATCTTGTACTCTAATGATTAATTATGCATAAAATCATGAAATATTATATGTAAAATGATTGGGTCACTATAAAACTCCTCAATATTCATGGTACAGATAAAGCACGAGCCACTAAGATCAATCGAATGTGGACGTCTAAAGTTCCATCAAATGAAGGTGTGAATGTATGGAGTTGGGTGACATCAGCTTGAACTTGCTGTCTATAATGAAAACGGGTAGACTTGTTCTTGATAATTTTGAAGTCCATGACCTGGCCTCAAAGATCATAGGTCACTATTTAACAAAAGTATGATGCCCAGAGGTCACCCTCTAGTGGAACCTCCTGGAAGATCATTAGTGATTGAAAATACTCAGCTAAGGTAAAGTATCAGAATATACCTTCATAATACCTTCCCTTACGTGCATAAAAGGGATGTTGTGAATGATTCATTAGGATGTAGTTGAAGCCAGATCCCCGGTGTTGTTAGAGTACATAGGAAGAATTTGATACATGGTAAAGGTGTTTCCAAGACAACCAAAGGTTTTCAAAAGTATCATTGCCCTCTAAACACAAATTGGACACTATATATTCTAATATTTCTATTGGGAGTGACAGAAGGATCAACTCTTCTACCATATGAAAATTTTAAGAAAACATCTACTTAGGAAGACATAATAATTTTTTTAATTTTGTTCTAATTTTACGGGGGTTTCTAAACCAATCCTCTAAGAGAATCTATCAAACCTCAGCCCCAGACTACCCCAGAGCTAGTGCAGTTTTACATAAAACATGTTGTGTAATTTTTTTTAATAAAAAGAAAATTTGATTATCACAAATCATGTTCCACTAAAGATGATATTTTTTTGTTACTTCCTATAGAACCAACTTCAATTAGTACAATTCATTAAAAACAAAAATAGATAAGAATCTCCACAACACCGCCACCAATAAGTGTAACTCAAATATTCTAAAACAATAAAATTTAATTTAAAACATTGGGTGATCATATGAATGCCTAATAAGGGGATTAAAGTAAAATAATATGTCAAATAAAATATTATCAAAACATTAAATTAAAACTATCAATAAAACAATTTCGTAAGGAAATATACAATACATGAACCCAAACATAATTTTTTTTCACGAATTATAAGTGAACATTTCAAGGAACGCTAATAGGGTCACAAAGAATCATGTTACAATCATATGCAGGCTCATATAAAATATATGTTGTACAAAATATAATGTAAGATTAATTATAACTTTACTAAGTAAAAAAGGGAAAGTACAGAATTTACAACTAAGAGAAATACATTATCTGAGTTTTGTATAAAATAATAACACTAATTCTCTTATTTCTAACATTAAAACATAAATTGTCTCATAAATATCTTAGTGCAGAAAAAATATTGTGCCATAAGCATTTACTTCTTCTGATACACATAAGTACAGGCTCTTAATCATGAATATTCTACTTGTAGAATATCCACATGGTTAATTAATATCATAAACATAGAGATGGAATGTATAATGTGGGACTGTGTCGAGGCCTAGTGACATGACATAATTTGTATCATTAGAATAACCAATGCATTATTGGGATTTCATTAACTGGTCCCCAACCTGTAGAGATTTCATTAACCAGTCCCCAGCTCGTAGGGCATTCATTAACTGGTCTAACCCGTTTAATACTAAGTCCAATACATTCCTCATATTCCAAGTATGGTCATATATTAAAAGTATCCTATAACACATTGAATATTTAATCTCTCATTTCATTTTATTAACGGTGTCCCATACCACTTTCAATAATTTAGTTTCTTAATCAATAATGGGTTATAGCAGTTTCATTACATCTTTTAACATTTAAAAATATAAATTGAATCATGCACATAAGTGTCAAAAATAGAAACTAATTGGCAATTTAATAAATGATAGGTATGGTAGGTACATTATAGCACATGTGATGATAAATATTTCACAACAAGAAATACAGGTTTTTTCAAATACAATTATAAACCTTTAAATTCCAAACCCTTATTACGAAAGTAAACAAAATGCATAATGGAAAATCATCATGGATTGGATGCATGAATTATTTAAAGGTAAAAATAATATTACATGTTGGGTATTAAACACATAATTGTCTAAAAATTCATTACATTTATTCTTATGTATAACATATCTTCAGGGAACTCTAAATTATTTACACACAATGTTAAGAATTGAAAATAATGAAAATCAACCATATCTAATACCATTTTAAATCTTATAAATATAAGGAAGTCATAAATATATACATATTAATTCACACAAATTTTATATCTAAATTAAATTTGGAAAATACAAAATTATATAGGAATGAGTATTGTATAATCTGTTTATACACAGGGGTGTATATAAAAAATTGTATCTTTAAATAGTTCTTTATAATCCTCCCATATTTAAAAAATGAAATTTTTAATTCATTCTTAAAAATGCATAGAAATTTTAAATAAATATTATGATTAACGTTTATATATATATAAACACATATATACATATAAATGAATATACATAGTATATATAAGGGTATTACACTGAAAACAATTAATGACACATACATGTTTTAAACATAATATGGATATTAGTTAAACATGGGTTTATTAATTTCAAAACACACCATTAAATATAAAAGGTTTTTTTAAAAAAACACATACATATATGTTCTTATGCATAGAATCATAAAACATCGCACATCCTTGCATGATAAAAATTTAAGAACATTGTTTAGGATCAAGAATTCACCATCTTAGAAGGAACTAATAGGTCTCATACTCAACCGTATATTTATAAATATATATACATTTTCAAACCATATCAAAGTAAGAAAATTATGTCCCTTACCTAATTCAAAGGAGGGGGATTGGTCAGGAGGAACTTGATGGAGGTGCTGGAGAGAAAGTACACCCTAAGGATCAGGTGTAAAATGATTTGTATATATATAAATCCTATATAATATATTTTTTTTCCAATTTCATGGAAAATCAAGGCTCCTCGGTTTAAAATAATACTTACCATGTTATCCTTGTTGAAAATAAGTGAGAGGAGGGGCCACCCGAGGTCACAAGTTTAAAAAAACAAAAAGAAGAGAAATAAGGGCCAATGGTGCATCACATGTTGGAGGAAAAAGGTAACAAAGAAGGAATAAGAATGGAATTACAGGATTAGATCACACACTGATCCTGTGGCTGAGGTGCATCTGGATGTTTAGTAAAATATGAATGTTTGAGATCTGATGAGAAGTGGATCAGATGACTATAAATGATTTGTGGTTTTTATAAAGATTTGGACAGTTGTAATTATATCAAATTTGATTTGATGATTATAACTGATGCAATGTTTTAAAAAGTATTGAACGGTCGAGATCAAATACTAATGGATTAGATGGTTGATAAAAATTTGGTGGATAAACTATGGCTACAGGGAAATGAGGACCGAAAAAATCGTACAACATAGATCTCACTCGGTGAGATCTGATGGTCCAAATGCTTTCCTGCTTTAAAATTCATGTCCCACATCTAAATCATACATGTTTCATGGATCCGTTATAAGATTGGGGCTCCTGGTATTGGTCCAAAATTCCCCCTCCCCCTCCCCATACCGCTCTATAATGGGTATCTGCAGGCCCGATTTTGCTCGCACCCCTACTGATGTGTCGCCCCACACAGTGGGACGCTCTGGTTCCCTTGCACACACACGCTCGTGCACACTTATGTCTTACTATGCACCCATGTGTGCACGACTTAGCACGCACCATTCACGCATTTCATTATGCCATTTCCAGGGGATTTGAGTGAGATACCCACTAATTCCTTGAGTGGCTACCTATATGGTTTCCCTCCACTAGGTGTGGTACTCACAGTATTATTTAGAAAAGTAAAAGTTTATTTTTTTTAAAAGATAAAAGATAGGTTTTAGTATACATATTTAGGTGTTTTACATAAAAGAATAAAAATTATCTATTATGACTAAAAAAATCAACTAAACAAGTATTTACCTTAGTTTAAAATAAAATAAATATGTTTTTAAAAAATTATATTATAAATAAAGTTTTGGTACATCATAAAGAAAATATTATGCTGGTATTTTAAAAAATCCAAAACATATTTTTAGTCAAGACCTTGTTTTTATTCATCTAAGGATGATAAAATTTATAAAAAAATTCCCGAAATTTGAAATATTTAAATACTTAATTCATTAAGTATAGATAAAATATTGAATACCTCAATATCTTTTAATTTTTTTCACAAAGAAAAATTTCAAACACAAAAGCATATTTCTTTGTAACAAAACCAAGAAGTATCAAATAACTGGTTCTCTTGGTATTTTTCTAAAACACAAGGGTTATGAATCAAACACATTTTGAACTTTAAATCATTATCCTTCAAAAATATAGAAATAAAGTTTATTAAAACATGCTTATAGTTATAAATTCAATGAATAATTTAAACACATGGAAAAAATAATAATACATAGATACATTAAATGAAACCACTAGAAAACACAAAAACTGTACGTTCTAATATTCGTTAGACACTCAATGGTCACCTCAAGGAGGAAACAGTCAGATTAACTTTAAATCCTTATATAAACATGATTTAAGGTGTTCTAATTCCAAGACAAATTATCAAATATGGAGATCATCATTCCTATGACGCTCAGCATGGTTGCTGAGGTTATTTATATTATAATGTTCATTTCGATGGATCTGAAAGGACCTTTCATTTTTCTTGTGTTTTTCGTTGTATTGGGTGGTATCCCTAGGATTATAATAGGTCTATTAGTAGGAATTTTTGTTTAGATGCATTATCATAGCATTGATGCAGTGTAATAATTTCAGTGTTCATTGAATAAACAAAGTATTGAGTTTATTTGTATGTATCTTTTTGGATATAATTGGAATGAAGTAACACAGTACAATATTGTTAGTAAATTAGATATAAGTTTGAGGAGTCACCAGGTATATATTGTGTTGAATCCATGCTCATAATTTCATTGGATGGATTGGAGTTGGCTAAAAAATATTGTTATATAACCCATTTATTTTCAATGGGTTAATTTTATTTAAATGATATTTTCATTTAAGATTTTGTTTCCATTATTTAATCATCTTTTGAATAGATTATTATTTAACCAACGTAATTTCCCAATGTTTAATCATATTTCTAATGGGTTTTTATTAAACCCATTTATTTTTAATGGTTAATCATTTTTCTATAGGATTGTTACTAAAACCTTTTATATTCCATGCGTTAATTATGTGTGATGTTTTTTAAATGGAACATAGTAAATTGATGGGTGGTAATATTATAAATAAATTATTGGTGGTTTCGTAAGAGGCCAATGAATGGCGGGACTATGATAATAGTCCAATGCGTTGGGTATTGAAGACAGTTATACGGATATTCAACTATTAATAGTGACTTGTATAGAAGTCGAACACATGGTTATTTCATTTATAAGTGTGAAAAGTATAATAATGTTTCATGATTAATTAATGTGTTCCTTTATTCTTGATATATGTTTATAATTTTCCTAGTGATAAATTTTGATATCGTATCACTGATGATTATTTATTCTGATTACTTGTTCCTCTTCCATGTTTTCAAATTAGATGATCTTAATATTGATTGGTATAAGTTCATTTATGATTCACTCATACACTATGAATAATTCATCAGTCCCTTATACACTATTATGATTATTGGTTTCTTTTAATTGATAATTATAATGTTTACCCTTACTGTGTGTTGGACCTCACACTTCTTATCATTCATTTTCCATATGTTTTAAGTAATGATGTTGAATGATTTATGTATTTAAAGGATATTACAAGAATGATGTTTTAGACCTATTTCCAAATAAAAAAAATCGGTTTAAAGGGGTGAAATTGAATTTTGATGACTTATGAGTCAATGATGATATGAGTTTTTTATTTAGGAGTTTTTCCTAATTTTATAAAACTCTAAACTGAAAATGACCTCCAGTATGTAAGCGATCCATGTTAAAATTTTTATGTTTTATGGTTTTGACTAGAAATTTGTGTAACAATTATCATCATCAATGCCAGTAATGTTTATTAATGGTTTTCCACACATGATTTGGGAGTGTGGGTTTTGGGCTAGTATAGTTGGTATCAAAGGAAATTTTAGAAACCATGAGATATTTGGATTCCATTATATGGGATTATCTTAGGATTTTTGGATAAAATCATTAATCTATAGGCATAAGGGTGGTCATAAGTTCAAATATTTAGAAACCCAATTGCGGTTTTACACAATGTGATATTAATGTGTTTTTTTTGAAACAAAAATTTTCTCGTGGTATTTTTTTCCCATAAGATAAAAATTATGATTTTTTTGGATGATTAAATTTTCATATTCACGAAAAAAGGTATAACTTGTATGATTGGGAAAACCTATCGCATCTAGCTAGGTATTGGGGCTTAAACCATTGATCAAATGACGATAAGGGTTTCACACACTTACAATGGAATATATGGTGTTCATGTAAGAATAACCTTTTGGGTAAATATTATTTTTATTTGGAAAAATATATTGTATTTTATCTGGGGAATAATGGTTTATTTATCTTATAAGAACATTTGATCAAATCCATATAATATATGGGATCCAAAAACAGTTAGTAAATGATTGAAAAATATATAGGATAATTATTTTTAGAGTATATAGTTTTGAATTTGGGTATTAGTACTGAATTTTATGGTTAATGTGTCATTTGATGGTTTCCCCATTTTGGGAATTATCTTTCAATGTGCTAGATGTTATGGTTAGATTAATTTCTAAGGTTGGGTGTAATATCTAGACTATAACTTTTATGGAAATGTGGTCTTTAAAAGTTGATTTTATATATTTAATAATTAAATATTCATCTCAAATATGCATTGTTTTGAGAAAAATATAATATTTTTGTGGAAATTTATTAATGGATTAAATTATAATAATTATATAAGTGTATTTTTTCATGGAATACATAGAAATAATAATTTTTAACTGTAGGAGAAGGATCTTGAAGTAAAAACTATTTTCCTTATACATTCAATTCTAAAAGAATTGACGGTCTTTTTTCTCATCATAGATTTATGTTTTTGAGGCCAATAATATTCAAATGACAATTCACAGATTTTTATTGATTATATCAATTACCCTCTATAATTATTTAAACTTTTCATCCATTCTCACCAAGTATATCCCTTAGTAAAATTCAGATAATGCATAACTTATAAGGACCTTTATTTTTTCCAATTTCTCTTTTTAATATGATGTTTTATTAACACATTTTATGACATGGGTTTTCATTAAGGAACACCATAAATATTAATAATTTTATTACCATAAAGAATTTTGAGGGTGAAAATCATTTTAATGTGGGTAAGATGTAATATACCAATATTTTATGGAATATATATACTTTTAATTAAATTAAAATTCTTTTATAGAAATTGTTTCATTAAATATATATTTTTTCTGTTATCCCATTCAAAAAATAGATTATAATTTTTTTTCATGAAGCATCAATTACCTTTGATAGCATGTGTCACACACAAGGTCGAGTCTTACTGAACATAAATACACTCAAAATATTATTATTTAATATAGTGTTTCTACCACCTTTTAATGGAGAACTTATTTTAAATCAAATTTCATTCACTATTATATTTTCTTTAAAAAAATAAACTCCATTGATTGAAATATAATTTTCAAAATTTACTTTCGGTTATTTTTTGGTTTTTTTCTGAGAAGTGTCATTTTTTGATAAATAGTAAAAATAATGTGTTTTAGTTGGAAACATACTTTTTTTTATAATTACAAATAAATTATATTTTAAATTTTTTAAAAGTCAAAATATATCAATTATATATAAATTAATCCAATTTAGGTCATTAGAATCATTTTTTACATTTAATTTACATATTAATACTTAACGAAAATTAGAAAAATTTCACATTAAAACACCACTTTCCCACAATGTGTGCGGGATTAGTACTAAACATAATTTTCCCTCTTCTGTGAATTGAATTTGGTAAAATGTACACGGATGGTTGTAATAATTATTTAATTTTTGGTCTCATGAGATCAAAAAAACTTTAAACAAAGGATTATTGAATGTGGTTAAAATAAAATACAGTTATTGATGTAAAATTAACCTTAACAGAGGACTAAACGTTCGAATTAAGGACCAAAAGTACCTAGAAAAATTCCCAAAGGCCATTTTATAACAATATTTCTACCATATTCCATATTTTTTATAATTTTATGAGTGATTTGGGAACATGTTCATGAATTGTTCCTATAAGATAATTTATGTAAGGAAAAAAGAAAAAAAAAGTAACCTTCCTCACCTTTAACATTTATAAAATTTTGAGATATGGAAGAACAATTTTTTATTATACATATAATTATGAAAGATAAATAATTTCTTATGACAATGATTTTTCATTATTTTTTTAGTGATGAATTAGTTACATTAATTTCATAAGATATTCCAAAACATTGATTATTTAATTAACAATTGACTAACAAAAAAGACACTATAAATGTAAAAAGTAAAATTAATTGATTTGTCTTTAATTATTTTTTTAGATGAATATATATTTGATCACTTATTTAAAAATAATAAATATTAATTCCAATATTTTTTTAATAATTTTTAATTTAAATTAAATAAGTAATTTCAAAATTGAAATTAATATTAGTTTACAATAAAAGATATTTTATTAAATAAATATAATTTAATCAAAAAACCTATATTATACAAAGTGATTTTTAAGTGTCAATAAATATCACATATATTCTATTAGCTTATCATTTTATCATTTATAATTTACATATTGACCCATAGATTGTAAGAACATTGTTTTCACGGTCTAGGTTAAAGTAGTGTTTTTCCACGTGACACACACTTGTTTTAAAATTAATTTCTGAAACTCATGCGATTTATATTTATTAAATTATATATAATATTTATATTATAGTTGGTCTATATTTTCTCATAAATATATTTTTAATGTAGTCATAATATTATAATTATAGAGGTTATAAATATAGTCACTTTTACAAAAGGCAAAATGAAAAAATTTGGGAAACATAGATGTTAAGGAAAAAAATTAATAAAGTGAACTTATTTTTGACTTTTGGTGGTTCTTACAGACTATAATTAATATTTAATTGATTAGTTTTACATTATTTGAGTCCCCTATAGTAAGGGAGCCCTCCAAATTCCCTCATATTGGGTAATTATAAGAATTCCACTCCCCTCTATTATAACAGGGTATTCACTCCTCTCATTCCATACAACTATAATGCCACTTTTGATATTATAACCTAATTTAAAATAGCCTCAATGTAATGACCCGACCCTAGTTACCCAGAGTCAGTGCATTATTACATAACATTGTTATGATCACAAAAGATCAAGTCTCTAAAGACTGATTAGTTTAGTAGTCTTGGAAACACTAGAAATATTCATACGTCTTATATTACATCATAAAGTAAAAAAACTACAACAACATCTTTTCTTCACATCCCATCATACTATTCCTACAGGTCACTCAGAAATTACTTCATCACATCCTGCGAAAAATAAAACATTGAAGGGGGTGAGCTCAGATACTCAGTAAGGATAACAATATTGCAGAAACTTTCATAAATAAGCATAAACCTTTAAGGAAATGTATAACTAAAACAAAATCCTTTTATACTTGAACGTCAGTATAATATAGAAAAGACAAAATGAAATAATTCCATTAACATATTCACATGGATATTTTTCTAGTCGAATAACCACATGAAATATCAATAACAACATTCATATGATGGAATTCATAATGCCAGACTATCATATTCATGTCGCCAAGGCCTCATACCAAGACTACTAATAAGATTTTTTCAATGCCTCGTTCCAAGACACTAGTTTGTCTCCTGAGACCTACCAATGCATCAAGGAGCTATAGAGAGCTCCACCCGTCACTTACTAAGTCCAATGCATTCCTCATATGAAGATTTTGAAACATAACATAAACATTCGTATTAAAACTACCATACTAAATGCCAATACTTTAACCAGAAACCAGGAGTGGTATAAAAATATCACATCCACAGTCAAGCATAACTCATTCGATACAATATGTAAGATTGTATTGTATCTGATTAGCCTCAATAGATAATAATGAAGGATATAAACATAGATTAAAATAATCATCAAACTTTTGAGAGAAATATCCCCCTTTTCTAGAAAACATTTAAAAGTCACACTATTTGTTAAGAATCAATTTAAAATAGATTTTTGAATCAAAGTGTCCCATACCACTTTGAAACTATTGAAAGGAATTTTAATTTTAAAACATTAATTTCCATATAAATAAATCCTTAAAAACATTTTTATAACATGGACATTAATGAGTAAGATTTAGAATAATAAATATTTAATACATTTAAAATGATATTTTAGTTAGAGTTCATAACCAAAAGAGAGACACATGAATCCAAATAATTGAGGTAATAAAAATATTATAATATCATGATAATAAAGGGATTTATGATATACTCTATCAAAGTACATTATATACACCATATAAAAGATATTTGGCGTATAACAACAAAGGAGTCTCAATGGAATGTAAATTGAGATGAAATCTCTCATAAAAGGTCGTATCCTTAGCTTAAGGATAAATAAATGGCATAATTATCTGTGAAAAATATAAATACACTCAAAATTATTGGATATTCAGTGTAAAACAATCAAAGAACATTCAATCATATTCTTGTAAAAACAACACCAATGAATTGGATTTTTAACTCAACAAATGGAGATTGAGTAAAAATTACTCTTAAAAAGTTCATACTGATGACTTGAGAATTTATCAATGGAGGGATTATGTGTTTAAAAAGTTTATCCAAAGAAAGGGAAGTAGAAATTATGAAATAAGAAAATGAATAGTGATTCCACACATAATTTGGAGTAAAATAATCAATGAAGTTTGCGTAAATCCAAATGAGTGGAAATTGACATTTCAAATTCCCTTATAGATTTGGTAACTTACGAAACATATACCCATGAAAGAAGGATAATACAATGATGATGTAAAAATCCATGAATTAAATTATATTACACAATGAATAAAATCATGGTTAGTTTACACAACACATGCAATAAATAAGTGGTGAACAACGGAAATCTCACAGAATTAAAAGTGAGATAAGAAACCCCTTACCATGTACTTTTCCATGAGAGAGTGTAGTTTAGCCTTATATATAATAGTTAAATCATTTCTATTAAATTATAAAATAATAATTTACATTAATATGATATCATATATGATATTTTAACATTTCTTTGTTAATAATATCTTATTATTATCGTCGTTTCGGGTATACTTACTCGTTTTATTTTATATGTTTTGTTACATAAGCCTTGTTTGGTATGAATAGGTTGTATTTTATTCATATCCAGAATGATATCAAGTCCTTATACATTATTTTTAATCATAAAATGAGAATTTTACTTGAATGGATACAATGGAGAATGAATCTCATTGCGTTCGTGGAGACCGTAGTCCATACGTACGCCCGAATGCTACTTCCATTTCATTTTTCATTTCAATAGGAATAAATACCAAATGATACATAGGATTATTATTATTCCAGTATGATATAATATATTATATGTGTTACTTATGTTCATTAATACAATCCTTTATACATTCAATGTATGGTATGAACGAGTCATATCACTTTGAGGGGGATGTAGTCCGCACTTCCTCAAATAAATTATCGTATATTTGTACAACATGAAACGAATAATGGTATTATATAAAATGGAATTACAGAAGATTATATATAAAATAAATATCATTAATATCATATTTAATTATAGTTCCATCATAATGGACACCATGAGAGGCTGTAGGAGATAATTGAATAATCATTATTGTGTGAGGCGTTTAGTTTCCATCCACAGAATCATTATTTTCTTCACCCATTAGATGGGGGTGTGTGTAAGTGTAGTTAGAATACCTCTCATAACAATATCCAAGTATATTTAGGATAATATTTTTGTATAAATGAAAATAATAAAATGAGTTTAGGGGTTGGAGAAGTAAAATAAAATAAAATAAGCTAAGAGAAATCGTTACCTCTAATTTGGGTAACTCCATTTGGTTTGAACCAAAAAGGATTATTGAAGTGCCTTCTACCTAAGGAAAGGCTTCTATGAGGAGGAGTGGTATGTAGGGAGATTAATTGGATAGAGGTTGGATGAGCCAAAAGGCTTTAGAGGTGTGAGGAATTGGTTAGAATTGGTGTCCTTTTATAAGGGGGAGGATGGGCTCTTTAGAAAAAACTTAATGTATTAATTTATAATAAATTCATAACCAGTTTCTAATGGCTCAAAAGTAAATTATTAAAATTATAAGGTAGGTATGGGTCGATAAACACTCAACCAATATATTTTAGACAGGTTTGGGTCACTATAGTAACATTATCTTTTAGATTTAACTCTTAGTTAAATAGTTTGACATTTACCATGTCTCTTTGTATTTTTATATTATAAATTTAATAAACATACTATATACTTCCAAGATACCACAAGTGGTTTAGTAATGATACACCTATCATTATATAAGTCCTTTGGAAAATCCTTAGATTTTTAGGAATATAATATCAATGAATAATATAATATTTTTTTTAAAAACTCTTTTATGTCAATTTTGACACTATTGGGTATTTTGTTTTTGATAAATTCATAAAAGAATTATTACTTCGAATAAAATTCATATAACCAATAATAATATGTCATATTACCCTATAAAGTTATTGGAATTAATAAAAAGTCTCAAATTACATTTATTTAGATATTTATAATATAATTTATTTTAATATTTCATTAATTAGGTAATTACTGCATTACCATTGTGTCATAAATAAATTAAATTATCTAATTTCTAAAAAAGATAAATAAAATATCATTATGTAGGAAACAGTTTTATAGTTCTAATTAATATTTATAATTGAATTTATCTTATGTATAACAGTATATTAAAAATGTTTTAGTTATTAAACTTTGATTTTAACTCTTTTAACTCTTCTTGGAATTAAATAATAATAAATGTACTAATATAATCCAAGTAGACCAAAGAGGTTCATATTTTATTCCTAAGGTTGTTTCTGGTCGAATTATACATATCCAATGGAATTAAGGCATGTGTTAGGGTAATAGTAATTTCATTTTTACACTTAATTACCCTATTTACTTTTTACCATGGTAAATAAAAGTAAAAATTTACTATTACCCAAAAATTATTTTTATCTTATTGAACACAATTTTACTCCTTGATATTATCTGTGTCTCTAGGAATTTTTAAATTCCACTCAAACAATCGGTAAAATTATGTTTTTTTGTGAATTTGCAAATTCTCCTAGGAGATGGGTAAAAGACAGTGAAAAGTTCAATAAAATTTTTATATGTCTAAAATTATTATAAACTGACTCCAATGAATTACATTGAACTTATATTGGTACTAAGTATCTATTTTTACCTAAAATAAATTTAGATAAAATAAATAATTATTTAAATAAAAAGTCATTTTAACCAATAACTCAGTGTTTTTCACTATTCATAAAAAATTGTAATTTTTCAGAAAAATACCAAAAAATCACCCTAGGATAATTTTGATATTCTGAATCCAAGAATGAAGTCCAATTTGAATGATAAAATTTATAAAATTTCAAAAATTGGGTATTAATATTCATAACGACTAGTTTGATTGGTTGTGGTGTGTGTTAGAACTCGAAGTTGTGTACATCACACGCTACTGTATTATTCAAATAGAAGCATACAATAGAAGCTTGGGGTGTAACATTCTCCCTTCCTTCAAATAATTTCATCCTAAAAATTTTTAAAATTGGGCATGGTAATATAATAGAAAGTCCCACATTGGAAAAAGAGTCAATAAAAATATCACCTTAAAAGAAAGAAAGAGAAGTACAATGGTCACCCAAGATAACTCATACTAGGATTCCATGTAGGAAAACATCGATATGGAAGATAAAATAAGTTTCAAGTTCTGATGGCTAGGTATAGAAAACATGATCAGGAGACATTTAACAACAAGAAAGCCACAAACTTGTGATTTGACAAACGGTCATTAGTTTCCCAGTAGGAAAAGTACACGAACAACATTTTTTTAAGTTACATTACATAAAGATGAGGAATTCATTTATGAGATTGACTAAGAAAATAAAGATATGTACTTACTTTTTAAGTAGAGTTTCATTCTTTAAAAAATTTCCACCACTAACTCATTTTTTTAAAATGATGGGTATTCAAGAAGACTTGGTCACACTGGAAGAGCTGGAATAAACTTCTATAGAATCACATGATCTACGAAAGTTAAATTATATATTTACCTTGTCTTTAGAGATTAATCAAAACCAAAGTAGTTAGTACAAGATCTGATGATCCCACAAAAGGATATTCCTTCAAAGAAATAAACACTAATATTAATTTCTAATATTAAACCAACAATAACACCAAGATAAATAAATACCATTCAATAAACAATTGTCCTTTAAATCCATCAATATAATCCAGAATAATATTTAAACCCAAAACTTAGATGAATTTTGTTATGTAGTCTTCAACGTTAAATTGTATCTCCAAATGAAATCAACTACTCTTAAAGTCACATACTTAAAATTAATTAACCTAATCACATATTCTCTATTATAGGTTAATCATTTACATAAATAACCCAAATCACTATACATCCACAATAAAAATGGAGATAAAAATCCATAATTACTCCTCAAATGAAATCCCATAGTATTCTAGTTACCTTGGGCATATAGTGTTCCCAACAAAGTGAACATCTTCCAAAATAACATTTATCACTTAATCACCAAATCATTTTCCTATACTATGGGTATTTATTTGATAAGACAGAAGAACTCAAATCAACTTATTATTGATTAATAAAATCATTTAACTAAAACTAATTAGTCACACTAACTGGGGACTTCACATAGTCCAGTGGTAGGTGATATATCCCAATCGCACTTTGGTTGTGGGTTCGATTCCCACAGCTTTGTCCGACGTGACTGGTTGTCACACGATCCGCGTGTTGTCTTTTTTGAGAAACTATATTTTATAACATTAACAAAATGAGATAAATTCCTCAAAATAACCACAACATAATTTTAACCAGAAATGTTATCTCATACATTGCATTTTCATCTGAAAATATAATAACTAGTAATTCCCTCATACCTAATGATCATATAAAATCGAATGGATATTTATAACTATATCCATAAGCGAAAAGATAAGTCTTCCTCAAATATCATTCTCACATGGAAAATTGCGGGGTTACAAATACAAGAGGAAAGTATTCCAAAGTAATCCCATCAGAAAGGAGCACTAATACATTTAAAAATTTCTCCAACCATTTATTTCTACATAGCTTCTTCTTTGACCATAAAAATATCCATTAGAATAGGGAATTCACTCAGGTAATGGGCAAGTCCCCTACATTTATGGCAAATGGCTGTAAATGGATTTTTGGGACCATTTTTATTTTCTTCCATAATACCCTTCATTTTCCTCGGTAATTTTTCACTTTATGTCTTTATTTCCCGCGCGTAAAGAATTTCTTTGTTCCGTTGAGTCACTTTCCTGGGTGTCTCCTTCCATATTTCCTGCATGATGGAAATTTAGGTTTCCTTTCTCCATGGTCTCCACTACTAGAGTTCTTGTCATTCAACACCATTCTCTTCATTGTTGAGTTATGGAGTTGGTTAATCTATATGTTGTTGATCATATTTTTGGAAAAATGATTTGGCATGAACACAATATCTTGTACGCCTATCAACATTTCATTTTTTTCTCATTTAAACCACCGTTACCACCATGTAAATCATTCTCAAAGTTACTATGACTTCCTTGGACACCAGCCATTGACTAAAACCAGAAAGCATTGTATGAGTAACAGTAGTCATAAAGTCATTTAGAGAATATCATGACACCATATTATCAATTTGAAACACCATAGGATTTACCAAGGTCATTTATCCTCATATTATATTAAAATAATTCAAATTGGTTTGTATAGAAAATGTAAATTATCCTAAGAATATCCCCTAGGAGTTTCGTAACCAAGAGTGCAGCAAGGCCCATTGTCATGCACAAGTTCCCGTTCAAGTCTTGCTCAAAGCGGTGTTTTCAGGTTTTACCCCTAGGTACATATGTTCCAGAGCCACCTATACCATCTCGTATCCAGACAGGGATGTATTTCATGGAAAAAGTACAAAATCTATACAATAACAATATTCTAGAATGTTCTTCTATGATAATCCTCAAAGTCTAGCTTAGGTCTATGTTCTCTAATTAGAGTTTATCTAAATATAGTTTCTACGGTTTGTACTAAACATCCTCTGATACCAACTATAATGTCCCACACCTAGCTACCCAGAGTCGGTGCATTATTACATAACATTAGCATGATCACAAAAGATCAAGCCTCTAAAGACTGATTAGTTAATTAGTGTTGGAAACACTAGTTATATTAATAAGTCTTTTATTAAATCATAATGTAAAAAAACTAAAAAACATCCTGTCTTCATATCCCCTCATAATATTCCTGCAGGTCATTCATAAATTACTTCTTCACATCTTGGAAAAAATAAAAAATTGAAAGGGGTGAGATCAGATGTTCAGTAAGGATAACAATATAGCAGAAACTTTCATAAATAAGAAAAAACATTTAAGGAAATGTATAACTAAAACAAAAGCCTTTTATACTTGATCTTCAGCATAATATGGAAAAGAAAAAATGAAACAATACCATTTACTTATACACATGGATATTCTACTTATCGATTAACCACATGAAATATTAATAACCACTTTCATAATGATGGAATTCATAATTCCAGACTATCATATCCACATATCCAAGGCCTTGTGCCAAGACTACAAATATGATTTTGTCATGGCCTTGTTCCAAGACACTAGTTTGTCTCATGAGACCTACCGATGCATCGAGGAGCTATATAGAGCTCCACCCGTCACTTACTAATTCCAATTCATTCCTCATATGAAAAGTTTGAAACATAACATAAACATTTGTATTAAAACTAGTATACGAAATGTCAATACTTTAACCACAAACCATGAATGGTATAAAAATAGAACATCCACAGTCAAACATAACTCATTCTATACAATATGGAATATTTTATTGTATCAAATTATCCTCAATCAAGAATAATGAAGGATATTGACATAAATTTAAATAATTATCAAACTATTGAGAGAAATATCCCCCTTTTTCTTGAAAACATTTAAAAGTCACACTATCTTTCAACAATCCATTTAAAATAGATTTTTGAATCAAAGAGTCCCAAACCACTTTGAAACTTTTGAAAGGAATTTTAATTTTACAACTTTAATGTCTATATAAATAAATCCTTAAAAACATTTTTAAAACATGGACATTAATGAGAAATATTTAGAATAATAAATATTTAAAACATTTAAAATGATATTTTAGTTAGAGTTCATAACCAAAAGGGAGAAAATTGAATAAAAATAATTGAGGCAATAAAAACATTCTAATATCATGAGAATAAAGGTATTCATGATATACTCTGTCAAAAAACATTATATACACCATATAAAAGTGATTTGATGTATAACAACAAAGGAGTCTCAATGGAATGTAAATTGAGATGAAATCTCTCATAAAGGTCGTATCCTTAGGTTATGGATAAATCAACGACATAATTATGTGTGAAAAATATAAATATACTCAATATGATTGGATTTTCAGTGTAAAACAATCAAAGGGCATTCACAAATATTGTTGTAAAAACAACACCAATGAATTGGATGTTTCACTCAAAAAATGGAGATTGAGTAAAAATTACTCTTATCATATTTATATAGATGACTTGAGAATTTATCAATGGAGTGATTATGTGTGTCAAAATTATATCCATAGAAATTTGCGTGTAAATTATTATATAAGAAAATGAATAGTTATTCCACACATAATCATGGAGTAAAATAATTAATGAAGTTTGCATAAAGCCGAATGAGTGGAAATTGAAATTTCAAATTCCCTTTTCGATTTGGTAACATACAAAACATACACCCCTAAAAGAAGTATAATACAATGGTTATTTAAATATCCATGAATTAAATTATATTACATAATTAATACAATAATGGCAGTACACCCACCACATGAAATAAATAAGTGGTGAACAACGGAAATCTCAAGGAATTAAAAGTGAGATAAGAAACCCATTGCCTTGTACTTTTCCCTGATAGAGTGTAGGTTAACCTCCTTTATAATATTTAAATCAATTTTATTAAATTATAAAAGAATAATATACATTAATATGATATCATATATGATCTTTTAACATTTCTTTGTTAATAATATCTTAGTATTATCGTCGTTTTGGGTGTTAACTTACTCGTTTTATTTTATATGTTTTTGTAACATAATCCATTTTTGTTACGTATAGGTTGTATCTTATTCATATCCAGAACAATATCAAGTCCTTAAAAATTATTTTTAATCATAAAATGAGAATTATACTTGAATGGATATGATGGGTAATGAATCTCATCGCGTTCGTGGAGACGGTAGTCCATACGCACCCACTAATGCTACTTCCATTTCATTTTTCATTTCAAAAGGAATAAAAAACAAATGTTAAATAGGTGTATTATTATTCCAGTATAATATAATATATTATATGTGTTATTTATGTTCATTAATAACATCTATTATATGTTTCATGTGTGGTATGAACGAGTCATATCACTTTGAGGGGCCGGTAGTCCGCACATCCTCAAATGAAATAATCGTATATATGAACAACATGGAAAAAATATTTGTATGCTATAAAATGTAATTAAAGAATATTATATATAAAATAAATATCATAAATATCATATTTAATTATAGTTCCATCATAATTTCCACCATGAGAGGCAGTAAGAGATAATTGAACTTTCATCGTTTCGTGAGGTGTTTGGTTGCCATCCACAGAAACATTTTGTTCTTCACCCATTAGATGGATGTGTGTAATTTTAGTTCAAATACATATCCTAAAAATATCCTAGTATATTTAGGATACTGGTTTTGTTATAAATGAAAATAATAAGAAGAGTTTAGGGGTTGGAGAAGTAAAATAAATGAAACGAAGCTAAGAGAAATCGTTACCTTTAATTTGGGTAACTCCCTTTCGTTTGAACGAAAAAGGAATCTTTAGGTACCTTATTCCTAAGGTAAGGCTTCTAGGAGGAGGATATAAATGTAGGGAGATTAATTGGGAAGAGGTAGGATAAGCCAAAAGGCTTGAGAGGTGTGAGGAATTGGGTAGAATTGGTGTCCTTTTATAAGAGGCAGGAGGGGCTCTTTAGAAAAAACATAAAGTATTAATTTATAATAAATTTATAACCAGTTTATAATGGATCCAAAGTGGATTATTCAAATTATAAGGACGTTATGGGTCAAAAATAACTCAAACAATAGATTTTAGACAGGTTTGGGTCACTATAGGATCCTTATCTTTTAGATTTAACTCTTAGTTAAATAGTTTTCCATTTTCCATGTCTCTTTGTAATTTTATATTATATAGTTAATATTATTACTAAATACTTCCTAGATACCTCCAAGAGGTCCACTAATTATAAACCTATCATTATATAAGTCCTTTGGACTAACCTTATATTTTTTGGAATATAATATCAATTAATAATATAATATTTGTTTTAAAAGTTGTTTTATGTCAATTTTGACACTATTGGGTATTGTTTTTTGATAAATTCATAACATCATTATTACTTCGAATAAAAATTATATAACAAATAATAATATTTAATATTAACCTATAAAAGTATTGTAATTCATAATAAGTCTCAAATTACATATATTTGGATATTTATAATATCAATTATTTAAATATTTTATTAATTAGGTAATTACTCTGTTACCATTGTGTCATAAATAAATTAAATTATTTAATGTCTAAAAATAATAAATAAACTACCATTATGTATAAAATCTTTTTATCTTTCTAATGAATATTTATAATATAATTTATCTTATGTATACCCCTATATTAAAAATGTTTTAGTTATTAAACTTTGATTTTAACTCTTTTAACTCTTCTTTGAATTAAATAATAATAAATGTCGTAATCTAATCAATGTGGACCAAAGAGGTTCATATTTTATTCCTAAGGTTTTTTGGTCGAATTATACTTATCCAATAAAATTAGGACATGTTTTAGGGTAATAATAATTTTACTTTTACCCTTAATTATACTATTTACTTTTTACCGTGGTAAATAAAAGTAAAAAGTTACTATTCACCAAAAATTATTTTTATCTTATTGAACCACAATTTACTCCTTGATATTAATTTTTCCTCTTGGATATTTGAAATTACACTCACAGAAGAGGTAAAATTATGTTTTATGTGAATTTGCAAATTCTCCTAGGAGATGGGTAATAGGCGGTGAAAAGTTCAATAAAATTTTTATTTGTCTAAAATTATTATAAACTGACTCCAATGAATTAAATTGAAATTATATAGGTATTACATATGTATTTTCACATAAAATAAATTTAAATAATATAAATATTTTTTTAAATAAAAAGTTGGTTTTAACTTGTTTTTCACTATTCATCAAAAATTGAATGTTTTCATAAAAATACCAAAAATTCACCCTAGGCTATTTTTGATATTACGAATCCAAAAATGAAGTCCATTTTGAAAGATAAAATTTCTAAAATTTCAAAAAGTTGGTATTACTATTAATAATGGCTAGTTTGATTGGTTGTGGTGTGTGTTAGAACTCGAAGTTGCGTACAACACACGCTACTGTATTATTCAAAGAGAAGCGTACCATGAAGGCATGGGGTGTTACACTCAACAAATCCCTACACTAATCCAAAAAGAATACCATTGGGATTAAAGCCACCCAATTATACCTTTGGAGAAAACCAAAAGGAGTTTGCTAAAAAAAGAGGTAACATTCATCAACATCCATTTATGTTTAACATATTTCTCCACCCATTGATTTATAAATATTACATTAGTAAATAACAACATCATTATTATAAATATACTGAGATGTTTTTATATTAGGTGTTTGGTTTGAATTTATATGCACATCCATATAATGGGTGACAATCTAACTATTTATGGATACGATGAACTACTATCATACGAAGCATTGACTATTTGTTCTTCCTTTATCACATTTCATGATTAGGAATTTTTATGGAAATATTATTTATATATAATATATATTATTATTATCATGCCTTTATTCTTCTATAATTATGTAATAATGCATACCTTAATACTTACAATTTTTTGTAAATACAATAACATCATTTGTGGATGTGTTGACTACCACCCCTAAAAGCAATGCGATTCGTTAACACTATAAATGTAATGTATAAAGGATTGTTTTAATTAATAATATGTGACATAAATGAAATAATTTTTATATTCATGATACAATTTTATTTTAGGAATTATAATATATCATTTTCGTTATTACCATTTTTGTACACAAAAAAGTGACAACGATTGTTGTGGAAGTGTGGATTGTCGCCTCCTCGATGTGATGTGATTCAATTTACATTAGAAGAATTATATATATAAGTATATATGATCACATAAAATGATATTTATGATATAATTATCATTATTTAATATTAAAAAGTTTTTTCCCTCTTTATATAATGATCATTGAAAAATGGAATGCAACTCATGCATACGTATGACCTACCGTCTCTATGATCATAATGTATGTTAATTTTTTTAAAAAAATATTTAACTATTGGTTTTAAAAGTTTAATTTATGTTTAAAAATAATAATTATTTCATGATTATTTTTATGAATATGATTATGTAATAACCTCGTAGACCATACTCAACCTATCACAGACAATTTTGATACATAAACCGAATATGAAAAAACATCTAACATAAATATTATTGATTAAGTATTATTATATTAATCATTTACTAGTAAAATTAAATTTTAAATATTCATAAGTATGTATATAAATAACATATGTTTTTTATTTACTAATGTATATGTTTCTGTATGTTTTTTTGGTGTGAAATGGGTTTCACTCATCAGGATACCATGTCATTTTTCTTAGGATATTCCCATGGTTCCCCCAACTATAGATGAGTACATTAATGCTTTACAATGTATACAATTCATATCGGTTTTTAAGAAGATTTAATCATTGGAACTGACATTAGTCTAGAGGACGGTAGGTTGGGCTCATTATAAAATTTTGGGGGGAACTTTTTTCTACACTAGGACCCTATTATAGATTTAAGATACGTTTATGAATCTCTTCCTTATTCCAATATGGGACCAATTACCCTAGAAAAAAAATTAATTGGTTAATTATATACTGAAATAAAGAAATACAGTCCCATTGTTGAACTGAGGGAAATGAAATTTCATTTGTGAATCCATCTGTATATATCCTAGATTGTTTATACATTTCTTTAATGGTGAATAACAACTTTATGTACTAAAGTTATATGACCAAATGCTTCCAAATGTGTTGCCATGTGATGAGGTACTTAATATTCTAAGGATAGGATTGAGAAATTCTGAGGTTTCTTACATATCCTAGTTATTGTAGGAATCAAAACCCACATAGTTCATTTGTTCCCATGGGACTATCCCCAAGGTTTATGCCCTTATTTGAGGGGTGTTCATGTCTTACCAGTTATCTGTGATTAAATTCTTGTATTTACATGGTTATTATAAATTCATGATTCTTAATGAGGCGGTCCTTTCACCTCCGTAATCTAACATTATCTATTATCTATGTGGGAAATAAGGGGGAATAGAGGATTCGTCTCATTTAATATACATATGCTAAATATTTTATAAGTACCCAACCTTAAACATTACATAATCTTAAATTAAGATAATAATTCACAATGAGGATATTTTCAGGTTTAGATTTTTAGAGAATTAGGCCATAACTATTACATTACAAAAATTACAAATAAGACACTTCTGCTCAGTTTCCATTTTTTTCATAAAAAAAACTCTTAAAAAATAAACTTGTCTAGTTACATGTTTTAGATAGCATGACTTTTTGATCCTGTCCTTGACCCTATTCATCTTTATGTCATGTGAAAAACATTTCAAAAAATGGGATGTTCAGAAAAAGCAGAGTAAGGGTTATAAAATAATGAAAGAAAACATTATCCCATTAATAAATACAAATCAATGAAACTATACTTCCCAATCATAACATTCCTTATAAAATCATATGATTTATGAATAAGACAGAGAAATCCTAAATCATAAATGTAACTAATGTCATACATAACATACTTTCAATAAAGCATTCACAGCTATGTAGGGAATTAGGTTTGGAATTCCCATCATAGTACATGGCTATATCACTTAGGAGAAACATTAATGTTTAAGTCTGTCATGTTACCCAATGCATTGTAGAGCTATCTCAGGATCACCCACCCTAGGTTTATCATGGAACGAACCATATACATATACAATTCCAAATAACCATAACACATAAAATAAGAATAATGGAATGATATCATTTCCACATTGTAATCACAATATACAATTTCATGATATTGACATAATCAATGCATTATCAAACCATTTTCAAAACCATTTAAAACATTTCATAAAAATAATTTTGAATCAAAATGTCCCATAACACTTTTAATCCTTTAAGATAATTATAATTTTAAAATATTAATTTCTATATAAATAAATCCTTAATTTTTTTTTGAAAAATGGAAATTGATGATAAATATTTAGATGATTAAATAATTAAAACGATATTTTAGTTAAGGAGTTCCTAACCAAATGAGAGATACTTGAATACAAATAATTGAGGAATAAAATTTAATAAAAACATTATAATTTCATGTAAATAAGGGTATTCATGATATAATATGACAAAGAACATTAAATACACAATATAAAAGTGAATTGGAACATATAAACAATGAAGTCTCAATTGAATGTAAATTGAGACGAAATCACTTATAAAGACAACATCCTTAGATTAAGGATAAATTAATTACATATTAATTTATGAAAAATATAAATACACCTAATATAATTGGATATTAAGTGAAAAACAATATGAGGTCATAATATATATTTATATCACAATATAATCAACAAGTAGAAGTTTAACCCAAAGAATTGAAATTGTGTAAAAAAGATTGATTATAGAAATTTGAGAGCCTAACCGCGTCACATTAAAATGAAGAAAATGATTTTATAAGAGAGAAAAGGGTATCTCATCACTTTTACATAAAATTTACAGAAATAATCAAATATAATGGCTTATACCAACATAAGATGATTTAAATTAAATGACATAACAAAAATAAGCCTTTTAAAAATAGGAGGGTGAAAGATTCCCTTACCGATTTGGTAACTTACGAAACATACTCCCCATGAAATAAGGATCATAAAATGAAGATGTAAATACCCATAAATTAAATTATATAAAAATAATAATAAAATCATGGTCATTACATACACCACACAAAAAGAAATAGTGGAAAATATAGCATGAATCTCACAGGAATAAAAAGTGAGATGAAAACCCCTTACCACATTGTAATTAATCGTGTAATATGAACAAATGTTAATAACAACAAAATGAATCAAAAAATACCATTAATATAAATAGAATAATGATAATATATATCAAACAAAAGTACAAAATACACCACATACAATAAATAATTGGTGAACAATAGAAATCTCACAGAATTAAATGTGAGATAATAAACCCCTTACCTCATGTCTGACATGACAAGTTCGTTCCTTAACCTCATGAATAATAAAATAAAGAAAATTTATAATTTATTAAGAACATTTTTCAAGTTTATTATTAATTTTGTATCAAATATTACCATTTTATAAAATTATTCAATCATTTAAGTTAATAATGGTTGTTTTGTCATTATTTGGTACTTGAGTCAAAATTGAACTGTTTATAATTACAAGTTGTTCATGTGGTTAAAAGTACATTATATTCAGAATTATATTAATTATTTAGATATCATATATTACAAGTATTTTTCTATATTTAAAATATTACATATCATTCAGAGATAAGAAATGAAATGCACTGTTTATGGAGACAGTAAGCCATACGTATGCATGAATGCTAATTTCATTTATATTTCTTATTTTATGGAATGAAAACATGATGATATATAGATATATTATAATTCTAGTATAATATTATATATTTTTTCATTAACTTCATCCTTTATACTTCCCATGAATGTCATGAACGAGTCATATCACTTTGAGGGGGTGGTTGTACGCACTTACTCAAATGAAATTATCACCTTTACCCATTTTGGAAACCCTAATGGTATGCTATAAATAAAAAATAAAAAAGTATATTGAAAATATAAATATAATATATATCACATATAAATAATGTTCCATCATAATTTCCACCATAAGAGGTTATAGGAGAAGATTGAACAATCATCGTTTTGTGAAGCAGTAGTTCGCCGTCCACAGAAAACATATGTTCTTTACCCATTAGATGGAGGATTGTGTAATTTTAGTTTGAATAAATCTCATAAAAACATCCTAGTATATTTATAATACTAGTTTTGTAATAAAATAAAGGTATAAAAAAGGTTTACAGGGTTGGATAAGTAAAATAAAAAAAACAAACTTAAAAAGAAGACGTTACGTTTAAATCGGGTAACTCTTTTTGATTTAAACCAAAAGGATTTATTGAAGTGACTTGTGCCAAACCTAAGGTTTCTAGGTGGAGGATATGGATTTCAGGAGCATTATTTGTTGGAGTTTGTCCATTACATGGGTCTTTAGAGGTTTGAGTAATGGGATAGAGGTGATGGATTTTTATAATGGGAGGAGGGGCTCTTTTGGAAAGTTTAAAAATATTATTTTATTTTGTCAAATAGAACATATAAAAGTGACCAATACTATATTTAAAGAGGGTTATCCATTAAAAGGTATAAAATCGACATTTTATATAATATTAGATTATATATGCAAAAAATTATATTAATTCACATTTTAAGCCTCAACCTTTTATTGGATAAATGTAAAAACATTTAACATACATGTATAATCATATTCTAGTTTGTTATGTTCATTTCCTCCATTAAAATGGCTACACGTTAACTAATATTTAAAATAATATTATATTATAATTTTTCAGTATGAATCAACATTGTGTGAAACATAAGACTTCAGAAAAACCCATTATTGTGTGTTAGGTACACCATTGAATGTAGAATTCACTTTAAAATAAAATTAATATTTAATTCAAAAATATTAATAAGAATGAAAATACAATATTATTTATTTTTCTAGAATGATACATCATTCCCCCCCTTTGGAAATTGTGTCCCAGAAAATTTAAAATCATGATTGGAAACATTATTGAAAGTCCCACATCATAAAAAGAGTAAATAAAATTATCAGATTAAATGAAAGAAAGATAAGTACAAAAATAACTGGAGACAACAAATTCTTGGATTCCTGAAAAAAATGGTTATAGAGGAGAAAACAATCCATCATGTTCTGATGGATTTTGATAGAAAACATGATTATGACAAATTTAACCACTAGAAAATCACAAACTTGTGATGGGATAAACAGTCCTTGGTTTCTCAGTAGGAAAATAAAACAGAAAACATTTTTTATTTAAGTTCCTTTTCATAAAGATGGAGAATTTATTTATGGGATTGAATTAGATCATAATGAAACATACATACTTGAAATGTAGACTTTCATCATTTATAAAATTTCTTCAAGAAACTCATATTTTCATCAAACGATGAGGATTCAAGATGACTTGGTCACATAAAAAGAGATAGAATCAACTTATGGAGAATAACATATTCCATAAAAACATAGACTACTATTAAAGTCTCATACTAAAGTGTAATTAACCTAATCACATATTTTATATGATAGATAAATCATTTCCATAAATAATCTAAATCACCTTATGTCCAAAAAAACATAGATTCATCCAAAATAATATTTCAACCATTATTTCACAAATTAAATCTCATAGAATTCTATTTTCCTTAAGCATATAGTGTTCCCAAAAGAAAGAATGCCTTACAAAATAACCATTATCACTTAATCACCAAATCATTTTCCTATAATAAGGATGTCCATTTGATAAAACATAAGATCCAAAATAAACTTATTCTCCATCCATAAAATCATTTTACTATAAATAATTAGTCACACTAACCAAGAACTTCACATAGTCCAGTGGTAGGCGATAAATCCCAATAGAAATTTGGTTGTCAGTTTGATTCCAACAGCTTTGTCCAACGCGACAGGTAGTCAAACGGTCTACGTGTTGTCCTTTTTCAAAATCTATACAATTTCATTACATTCCAATGAAAAAGAGACACATTTTTCTAAAATAACCATAACATATTTCATCATCAAAGGTTAACTAATACATTTAATTTTTCACCCCAAAATGTAATAACCATTTATCACCACTAAAGTAACTATGACTCTTTCTAATATGATAACCATTATGGTTATGTCACTTAGGATTAAATAATACTCTATCCTCTAATGTTACCTAAACCGACCTATGATACCAACTATAAGGATCCGACCTTAAACATTACATAATCTTGAATTAAGTGAATGATTAAAATTGTTGATTTTTTCAGGTATAGAGTTTTTGATAACTAGGCCAAAACTGCTACATTATAAAAAAATACAAAGCAGACACATTTTCTCAGTTTCCATTTTTTCATAAAATAAAAACTATTAAAAAATAATCTTTTCTAGTTCCATGTTTTAAATAGCACGACTTCTCCTTGATCCTATCCTTGAACCTATTCATCTTTATGTCCTGTAAAAAACATTTCAAAACACGGATTTAGCATAAAAATCTCAGTAAGGGTTATAAAATAAAGAATGAAAATATTATCCCATCAACAAATACAAATCATTGAAACCATACTTTTCTATAATATTATTCCTTATGAAATCATAAGATTGATGAATAAGACACATAAATCATAAATCATAAAGGTAACTTATGGCATACATAACATAATTAAATTGAAGCTTTCACAACTATGTAGGGAGTTAAATTTGGAATACCCTTCATAGTACATTGGCTAAATATTTTAGAAAAAACATTAATGTTTGCGTCCATCACATTAACCAATGCATTGGAGAGCTATCTCAGGATCACCCACCCTAGGTTTATCACGGAACCACCCATATACATAATCAATGGCTAATAACCATAACATATTCATTACACATAAAACAAAAATAATGTAAGGATAAAATTTCCACATTGCAATAAAAATATATCATTCCATGATATTGGAATAATCATTTATTTATCATACAATTTTCAAAATCATTTAAAACATTTAATAAAGATATTTTTGAATCAAAATGTCACATACCACTTTTAATCCTTTAAAAGAATTATAATTTTAAATAATTAATGTCCATATAAAGAAATATTAAAAACCATTTTGAAAAACTGGAAATTGATGATAAATATTTAGAAGATAACTACATTAAAACGATATTTTAGTTAAGAAGTTCCTAACCAAATGAGGGATGCTTGAATACAAATAATTGAGGAATAAAATTTAATAAAAACTATAAAATTTCATGAGAATAAAATAATTCATGATATAATATTCCAATTGATAGTAAATATACCATATAAATGTTAATTGGGTCATAAAAACAATGAAGTCACAATTGAAGGTAAATTGAGACGAAATCACTTATAAAGACATCATCCATAGATTAATGATAAATCAATTATATATTTATGTGTGAAAAATATAAATACACCCAATATAAGTGGATATTAAGTGTAAAAAATAAGATTTCATTCCCATATATTTATATCACGACATAATCAGCAAGTAAAAGTTTACCCAAAAGAATTGAAATTGTGTTAAAAAGTTCCCTTACAGAAATTCGAAAGTCTAACGATGTCACATTAAAATTCAAAAAATTAGTTGATTAGAGAGAAAAGGGTATATCATCACTTGTAATTAAAATTCACATAAATAATTATATATAAAAACATATCCCAATATAAGATGATGTAATTTAGAATACATAACAAAAAGAATCCTTTTAAAAAGGGGAGGGTGAAAGGTTCCCTTACCGATTGGTATCTTACGGTACATACACCCCATGAAATAAGGATCGTACAATGAAGATGTAAATACCCATTAATTAATATATATTACATAAATAATAAAATAACGGAATGTACATACACCCCAGTAAAGGAAATATTTAAATATATAGGATGAACCTCACAGTAATAAAAAGTGATATGAAAACCCCTTACCACATTGTAATTAATCGAGTTGTATGAACAAAAGTTAATAAACACCAAATGACTCACATAATACAATGAAAATATAGAGAATAATGATAAAATATATCAAAATATAGTACAAAATACGCTGCGTCAAATAAATACACAGTGAAAAATGGAAATCTCATAGAATTAAATGTGAGATAAGAAACCCCTTACCTCGTGTCTCACTTGACCAGTTCGTTCTTTAATATACTGAATAATAAAATAATGTTAATTCATAATTTATTAAGAACCATTTTTAATTTTATTATTACTTTTATACCAAATATTACCATTTTATAAACATTATTAATTATTTATGTTAATAATGGTCGTTTTGTCGATATTTGGTACTTGAGTAAAAAATGAACTTTTTATAATTAAAAGTTGTTCATGTGGTCAAAATTCCATTATATTCCAAATGATATTAATAATTTATATATCAATTATATCATATATATCTAATATGTTATTTCATTTATAATATTACATAACATTGAGAGATAAGAAATGAAATGCACCGTTCATGGAGATGGTAAGCCGTGCATACACATGAACGCTACATTCATTTATATTTCTTATTTTATGGAATGAAAACATAATCATAGATAGGTGTATTATATTTATAGTGTAATATAATTTATATTTTCATTAACTCCATCCTTTATACTTTCCACGAATGGCATGAATGAGTCATATGACTTTGAGGGGGTGGTAGTCCGCACTTACTCAAATGAAATTGTCGTGTTTACCCGTTTTGAAAACCATAACGGTATCATATAAATGAAAAATAAATAAGTATATAGAAAATATAAATATAATATATATCATGTATAAATATTGTTCCATCATAATGTCCACCATAAGAGGTTGTAGGAGAAGATTGAACAATCTTCGTTTGGTGAGGCAGTTGTTCACCGTCCACAGAAAAAGTATGTTCTTTACCAAATATATGGAGATGTGTGTAAGTGTAGTTCAAATAAATTCCATAAAAACAACCTAGTATATTTAGGATACTTTTTTTATAAAATAAAGGTATAAAAAAGGTTTAGGGGGTTGGATAAGTAAAATAAAATTAAATATCTTAAAAGAAGATGTTACCATTAAATCGGGTAACTCTTTTTGATTTGAAGTAAAAAAGATTTCTTGATGAGACTTATGCTAATGGTAAGGATTCTAGGTGGAGTATAGGGATTTAGGGAGCTCAATTGGGCATAGGTTGGATGTTCCAATGGGCTTGAGATGTGTGAGTAATGTGTTAGAGGTGCTTTCTTTTTATAAGGGGAGGAGGGGCTCTTTTGAAATGTTTGAAAATATTGTTTTATTTTGTCAAATAGATCATATAAAAGTAAAAAAAACAATATTTAAATAGGGTTCTCCATTAAATGGTGTAAAATAGACATTTTAATTAATGTTAGAGTATTTATGCTAAAAATTAGATTCATTCACATTTGATGCTGCTACCTTTTATTTGATAAACGTTAAAAAATTTAGCAGACATGTATAATCATATTCTATTTAGTATTGTTAATTCCCACCATTATAAAGGATACATGTTAACTACTATTTAAAATAATATTATATTATTATTTTTCAGTATGACTTAGCATTGTGTGAAACATAAAACGTCAGAATAACCCATTTTTTCATATTAGGTATACCATTGAATATTGAATCCCCTTTAAAATAAAATTAATAGTTAATTTAAAAATATTAATAAATATGAAAACGTCATATTATTTATTTTTTTGGGATGTTACATCCTTCCTCCCTTTTGGAAATTATGTCCTCGCATTTTTAAAATTTGGCGTGGAAACTTCATTGAAAGTCCCACATCAGAAAAAGTGTAAATAAAACTATCACATTAAAAGAAAGAATGATATATAGAAAGGTAGCTCATGGAAACGGATTTTAGGATTCCCTAAAAACATAGATATAGATTAGAAAACAAACCATAATGTTCTGATGGATTGTGATATAAATCTTTATTTGGAGAATTTTAACCACCCTTAAATCCCAAACATGGGATGGGTTAAATAGTCATTGGTTTCCCAGTAAGAAAAGTAAAAGGGAAAAAAAATTACTTTATAAAAAGTTGTAGAATTTATTTATGGAATTGAATTAGAACATAAAGAAACATACTTAATTGAAATGTAGACTTTCATCATTTACAAAATTTCTACCAGAAACTCATCTTTTCTCCAAATAATGAGTATTCAAGATGACTTGGTCACATAAAAAGTGCTAGAATCAACTTCTAAAGAATAACATATTCCAAAATATATGAACAATATATTTCCCATAACTTTATAAATTAACCAAATCCTAAATTAGTTAGTATGATATTAGATGATCCTCAAAAGTATAATCATTTATAAAAATAAATACTACACCTAATATCCAAAATTCATCAAAAAGTACCCAATGTTCAAGAATTACTACTCAATATACAATTGTACTTAAAATTTATCTAAATAATTTAAACTAGGAATTAAACCCAAAACTCAAAAGAATTTGATCACATTTTCTTCTACAGTAAATCTTAGCATTTATCTCCAAAAACATCAACTACTCTTAATGTCTCATACTGAAGTGTAATTAACCGAATCACATATTTTCTATGATAGGTTAATTATTTCCATAAATTACCCAAATCACCTTATGTCCAAAATAAAAACATATATTATTCCAAAATATTATTTCAAACATTACTACACAAATTAAATCCCATATCATTCTATTTTCCTTAATTATATAGTGTCACAAAAATAAAGAATGTCTTCCAAAATAACCTTTATCACTTATTCACCAACTCATTTTCCTATACTAAGGATGTCCATTTGATAAAACATAAGAACCAAAATAAACTTATTCTTGATCTACAAAATTATTTATATAAAAATAATTATTCATACTAACCCGGGACTTCACATAGTCCAACGGTAAGCGGTAAATCCCAAAAGAATGTCAGTTGTGGTTTCGATTCCCACATCATTGGCTGACGTGATGGGTTGTCCCACGGTCTGTGTGTCTCCCTTTTTCAAAATCTATACAATTTCATAACATTCCAAAAATAGATGGTCAAGTTCCTCAAAAATAACCATAACATATTTTATCCTCAAAGGTTTTCTTATACCTTTCATTTTTCACACCAAAATGTAATAACCATTTATAAACTATAAAATAACTATGACTCATTATAATATGATAAACATTATGATTATGTCACATAGTCATAAATAACACCCAATCCTCAACTGTTATCTAAACTGACCTTTGATACCAACTCTAAGGACCTGACCTTAAACATTACATAATCTTAAATTAAGTGAATGATTAACACTAAGGATATTTTCAGGTTTAGAGTTTTAGATAATTAGGCCATAAATGTTACATCACAAAGATTACCAAGTAGATACTTCTGCTCAGTTTCCATTTTTTTATAAAATAAAAACTCTTAAAAAAGAAACATGTCTAGTTATATGTTTTAGACACCATGTATTTTCATTGATCCCATCCTTGACCCTATTCATCTTTTATGTCCTGTAAAAAATATTTCAAAACATGGGATGAGCATAAAAAGATCAGTAAGTGTGATAAAATACAGATTGAAAAAATTATCCCATCAATAAATAGAAATCAATGAAACTATACTTTTCATTCATAACATTCCGTATGAAATCATAATATTTATGAATAAGACACAAAAATCATAAATTATAAGGTTATCATTTGGTATACATAACATACTTACATTTTTTCATTCACAGGTAAGTATGGAGATATGTTTTTAATGGAAATAATAATACATTCCCTAAATATATTAGGAGAAAAATTAACATTTACCTCTATCACGTTACCCAATGCATTGGAGAGCTATCCTGGGCTCACCTGCCATAGTTTTATCATGAAACCACCTTTATTCATAAACACTACCTAATAACCATAACATATTCATAACACATAAAAAAAGCATAATTTAAAGATAACATTTCCACATTGTGATCACAATATATAAATTCAAGATATTGACATAATCAATGCATTATCAAACCATTTTCAAAACCATTTAAAAAATTTAATAAAGGGATTTTGGAATCAAAGTGTCACATTCCACTTTGATGATTTAAAAGGAATTAAAATATTAAAATATTAATGTCTATATAAATAAATTCTCAAAACCATTTTGAAAACATGGATATTAATGAGAAATATTTAGAATATTAAATCATTAAAATGATATTTTAGTTAATGAGTTCCTAACCAAAGGAGATATGATTCAATAAAAAATATTGGCGAATAAAATTTAATATAAACATTATAATATCATGATAATAATGGTATTCATGATATAATATTCCAAAGGATAGTATATACACCATTTTAATGGTAATTGGTGCATAATAACAATGATGTCTCAATGGAATGTAAATTGTGACGAAATCCCTTATAAAGAATGTTTACTTATATTAAGGACAAATAAATTACATAATTATCTGTGAAAAATATAAATAAAACCAATTTAAGTGGATATTAAGTGAAAAAAATAAGATGTAATCCATAGATATTTATATCATGAAATAATAAACAAGTAGAAGTTTGACCCAAAGAATTGAAATTAGGTTAAAAAGTTACATTATAAAAATTCTACATCCTAACAGTGTCACATTAAAATTCAAAAAATGAATTGGCGAGAGTGAAAAGGGTATATCATAACTAGGAAATAAAATTTATAGAAATAAGGATATATAAAAACATATTCCAACATAAGAATATGTAAATTAAAAGACAGAACCAAAAGAAGTCTTCTAAATAGTGGAGGGTGAAAGGTTCCGTTACCAATTTGGTAACTTGCATAACATACACCCAATGAAATAAGTATGATACAATGAAGATGTAAATACCCATAAATTAATGTATTTTACACAAATAATACAATCATGGGTAGTAAATAGACAACATAAAAGGAAATAGTGGAAAATATAGTATGAATCTCATGAGAATAAAATGTGAGATGAAAACCCCTTAACACATTGCAATCAATCGAGTCATATGAAAAAAAGTTAATAACCATAAAATGAATCACATAATACCATGAATATAAAGAGAATCATGATAATATACATCAAATGGATGTACACAATACACCTCATGCAATAAATAAGTGGTGAACAATGGGAATCTCACAAAATTAAAAAGTGAGATAAAATACCCCTTACATCATGTCGGACATGACCCGTTCATTCATTAATCTATGGAATAATATAATAATGTTTATATATACCTACTTAAGAACCCTTTTAATGTTTATTATTCCATTTTATATTACTTATTATCATTTTATAAACATTATATAATCATTTAAGTTAATACTGGTCAATTTGTCGATATTTAGTACTTGAGACAAAAATGAACGTCTTATAATTACAAGTTGTTCATGTGGTAAAAAGTTCATTATCTCTATAATGATATTCAGGATTTAGATATCATATATATCATATATAACTAGTAAATATATTTATTTATAATATGACATACAATTTGATGATAAGAAATGAAATGCACCATTCATGGAGACGGTAAGCCATACGTACGCATGAACGCTACTTTCATTTCCATTTTGTATTTAATGGAATTAAAACAAAAAGTCAAATATGTATATTATAATTCCATTATAATATCATATATAATTTCATTAACTCCATACTTTATACATTTCCACAAATGTCATGAACAAGTCATATCACATTGATGGGGTGGTAGTCCGCACTTCCTCAAATAATATTATCACGTTTTCCCATTTTGGAAACCATTATGGTATGATAGAAATGAAAAATACATAATTATATAGAAAATACAAATATAATATATATCATATATAAATATATTTCCATAATAATGGCCACCATAAGAGGTGGTAGGATATGATTTAACAATCATCATTTTGTGAGGTAGTAGTTCATAGTCCACAGAAACAATATGTTCATTACCCATTAGATGGAGGTGTGTGAAACTGTAGTTATAATACTTACCATAAAAAACTAGTATATTGAGAAAACTTGTGTTGTTATAAAATAAAGGAGTAAATATTTTTTAGGGGTTTGGAGAGGTAAAATAAAAGAAAAAAACACAAAAGAAGATTTTACCTTTAAATCGGGTAACACCCATTGGTTTGAACGAAAAGGATTTCTTGATGTGCCTTATGCCTAAGTTAAAGATTCTAAGTGTAATAGAGGGATGTTGGGAGAATAATTTGGCAGAGTATGGATGAGCCAATGAGATTGAGAGGTGTGAGTAATGGGTTAGAGGTGATGGATTTTTATAAGGGGGAGGAGGTGATCTTTAGGAATGTTTGAAAATATTATTTTATTTTTTCAAATAGAACATATAAAAGTTACCAAAACTATATGTAAAGAGGGTTCTCCATTAAATGGAGGTAAATAGACATTTTAAAGAATATTATATTATTTATGCTTAAAATTAGATTCATTCACATTTTAAGCCTCCAACTTTTATTGGATAAATTTAAAAACATTTAACTAACATGTATAATCATATTGTAGTTAGTTCTATTCAATCACACCATTAAAATCGATAGGCATGAACTAAAATTTAAAATAATATTATATTATTTTTTTTATGACTCAACATTGTGTGCAACATAAGACTTCGGAGAAACCCAATGTTACGTCTCATGTACGCCATATAATATAGCTTCCCCTTTAAAATAGAATTAATATTTAATTCAAAAATATTAATCAATTTGAAAATTTAATATTCTTTATGTTCTTGTTATGTTATATATGTACTGGGAAAATACTTTTGTTGTTTTTTATATAGATTTTTCCTTGAGTAGGTGCTCTATGTATCATGATTATGGAAGGAATCAGATTCACCAGAGATTAGTTGTCCCTTATCCTAGTCTTATGCTAATGTGGATGATCACACTCGAGGAAATTATAACCATCCTTGATATTTCAATAATGCTATAGTCTTATACCGATATAGATACCCAAATGAATGTGGACATATAATATGATGTCATTATATAGATATTTCCAATGAGAAATCACTATTATTTGAAGAAAACATTAAAGGGTCGCCATTATAACCATGGGAGTGTATAGTGTAGAAGAAAAGGTCAATGAAACTCTCTAAGACTACACGATCCATGCTCATTTTTAGAAACATGGGTTATCATGTGATCAATTACATTTCTTTGGGTAAGGGGCTTAGATACTGGAATCACCCAATATGATCAATATGGAACTCAAACATTAAAGTGGTGGCCTACGTATCTTGAATATGGAAGGAATTAGAGTATTTTTAGTTCCCCTAATTTCGGATTACATAATAAGGCTAACATTTTTTTCTTGGTTTACACACCGGGGATAGTTGAGGGCATCAAATCCCAAGACACCATGATGAACTGGCAAAGATTGCTTGGTGGGTGTCAGATGACCTTGTTGACCACCACAGGGGACATCAAAAAATATAGATGGTTTCATCTAGTAGCTATCACATATCCTATATATCATGTTAATAAAGGCCGTCTTGTCTTCATTGACATCTCAGAAGGGAATCATGAGTCTTAGCTAATATTCCTAGAGAATGTCACGATTCATTGCTGATATACCTATATAATTTCAGAAGATCTCGTTGATATGACCTAATATTATCGAAAGGCTTATTTGACATGTCCATAAGATATTACATGTCTTGGATGACATCACTGGAGGGCAATGAAAGTCTTGGATAATATGCCTAGAGGATGTTGCGAGAGCCCATTATTATTTCTAAGTGATTTTGAAAGACAAGGATGACATGAGTAGGCCACATTATAAGATATTTTTTATTATTATGAAGGAAATCATGATCCTTGAGTGATATTTCCATGTGTTATTCTATGATTCTATGGTAATGGGTCTAAGGAGGTCATGAGACTTTTCCTTGGCATGTCTGGTGGGCTTGGTATGACCTAGGTAGCATGCTTAGGGAGTATCTGTAGATTTTAGCATTGTGATACAATGTTTTCGTGCTTCTTTTAGAGGCTCAAAATATGTTAACATAGGTCATTAAACATTTCATTATTTATGTTTTCCTTCATTATTCTTTGTTCCGAACATTTCGTTATAGATTCCTTGGTTTTATTTAGTGTCGATTTATCTAGAGTCATAGTGATCAAGTGGGCATTTGGGATGCTCTTCTCTTATCCAATTATATATCCTTCTACTAATATATGAATGATCATGTGATGTGTAATATTCATATCTCATGACTAATCCAGCTACTCGCATGTATGTTACATGATGGGAGTCTGTTCGGTCACATGATCAGTTACTTTGAAGATTTTTTGACAAACTCTAGAGTTTTCTTATATTATTTATTGTATCATAGTGGTAGTGGTGTGTATTTTTTTAACTAGGGTGGAGGATTTATATGCCTCACCACCTTGGTTGTTCTCTGATTTGTGTGATATATTTTGCGTGGATCAAGTATGGATTCATCAATGGGTGATGTCACCATGAAGCATCACGATTCTTTGTTTTGGTTCATTCCAAGTACATCTTCTAGTTTTTAGTGATCATGAGCCACTTCCATAAACGCCTCTTTTATCGAATTACTTCTGATTGATGAATACAACCCTAATCACGTGGTTATGAAAAAGGAAATTTCATCTTTCCTTATAGACAGGTCATCAGGACTTCACAGGAGCTCGATTACTCTCCTAGAATACGTCATGGGGAAAGGATGTCCTATCCATGCGTCTTCAAAATATCTGGTTAACTTGTCAGGAGGTGTTGTGAGGCCATTATGTCGATTTCCTAGTTCATTTCCTTCATTTCAATGACTTGTAGATATTTTTCCACCACACATTTTATCCTAATTTTTTTACATAGTTCATGGATTTTGTAAGATTTTGTGAGTAATGTCAAGGACATTTACTTGATTTTTTATAATTCCTCACATGACTAATATGAATCATATGGGGGTGTGTTAGCATGTCATGGAAAAATCTTTCCATTTTTCATTAGAGTGATAAAAGTGAAGCATATAGTCTCCTAGGAATACCCTAGGACTTCAGTGCAACAAGGATGAAAATACAATGAGATTTCATGAGACAAGGAAGAGAGGTTTTTGAGGTCTTGTGGTGTTTTTTGGGTCATCAGGGATATATCACATGTATTTCAGTGACCACAAGTACCTATCACCTCTTACCCTTTATCTTCATGGTTTTATTCTAAAATGGTTTAGGGGTCTTGTGAGTTTTCTTGGATGTCATCAATGAATTCTATTTTTCACAATTATGATATGCCACATTATCTTTATGACCATAAGTGGCCTACCATTAGATATTAGTCCTCCATATTCTAGGAATAATTTTAGCTTGTTTTTTTGTGTGCTTTCTAATGGAAAACCTTATGTCCCAATGGATCTCATCCAGTTTTCTTCAGATCCTTTGAAAGAATAAGATGTATTGTTGAATGGTGGATCCAAGTTATTTTCCTTATGTTATTTTTTGTCCGTAGAGTCTTTTCATGAAAATTTCAATGTCACATGGTCATGATTCCCTTAGAGGATCATGCGATACCGAATTCTCAACTCCTTTTCTTTTTTTTGGATGGTAATACCCATATTCATGTATTTCATCCTTTATTACTTTTTGATTCTTATTTGATTGGAGTAAAAAAATACCCCCTCATGAGCAACATCAATGTGGGAAAGTGATCGATTCTTAGGAAAAAAATTCACTTCAATGTCTTTGGAAATGATGTGAAGCAGTTTTTGATGGTGAGGCTTTGACTATCGGGTGACCATTGTTATTCCAAAAAATTACATTATATATGGGGGTGGAGGAAAATAATTCCGCTGGTCATCCCTTCTCCATAGCGCTCTTATTTTTTCCTCTTTTGAGTACCTTCATCACAGGACCATTCGACAAACCCATATCACAAGCCTCATTTGCGAGTGTGATCCAAACATCTAACACATCATAGTATTTCTACAAGAAAATTTCATGTTTAGATACTTGTGTTATCTAACAACAAATAATTCTTTTATAACTTACCAAACATTAGCTTTGTGGGATGTGGTTGTCTTGAGGAATTCATGAGAGCTGTTGGCCCAATCAATAGATCATTTGTGACTTGTGTGTCCATGTTCAGGTCATGTGATCACATGACTCAAAGTGAGTCATGCGGTTTGTGTTATTCCATATGTGGCTTATGCGACCCACAAATCCCTCTAAATATCAAACGATATGTGAACTCCATATGTGTTTCGTGAACTTCTGTTGAGTCATGAAATGCACTTGAAGCCACTTTTATGTGTCATGATTTGAAATTATTTATTTGTTTCATCTAATATTTGCCACATAATTTTCTTCTGATGGCCTCCAATTTACATCAAGGACCCTAAGTTGTGGCCAATCAAAGGGGCCTGATTGTATGAAATCATAACGTTGATCACTACTATGATGTATATAATATTAGTGAGAGTCTAAAGGGATTCATCTCACCTAGGATTCAAGACTACCCCTAATCTCATCAATTACCTATATACGAGTTTGGTTTGGTCGATAAAACCACCAAACCTTCCTCAATCATTAATATTCTATCTCACTGGGTGTATGGTGCCCCCGAATATGTTTAGATTATAATTACCATGGATGATATGCAGGTTATATCTCAAACCTAGGGATTGAATTATCTGTTGGCCAACTATCCCCTAAGTCTAGATAGTTATGAATTATCTAAAAAACATATTTTTCAAAGTTATTTGATTATTCACATGACTTTTCTAGACACTTTTAGTGGTGTATGGTACATAAAATAGATTCTCCTCCATAGAGGAAATTATTTCGATGAATGTGCAAGGCTAATTTCATTGAGGCATAGTAGTTTGGATTTTGAAGAGGATCTGTATATGATTAATATTTAAGAATATATGAGGATCTCTCAATTAGTTATTTATCTCTAACTATTCATCCTTTGGTAAATGATTAGTCACTGGTGTTCTAGGACAAACACATTCCATCTTCCTCAAGGAAAAGTGGGAATCATCTTATAGAATATTCATCAACTGGATGGTAACCCTCCTCTTAGAGATATTTATGATGAATTCCTTCCTACTATGTAGATCTGGGATGATCCCCTATAGACATTAGTTTTGGCATGGGGTATTATTTTTACTATGAAGAATAAATTGAATAAAGAGATGATGATGTGCTCAATTATTTATTTCAATGAGTTGAACAATATTTTTAAGTGTTACAGTGGGGCTAGTCTAACTGTTATTCATCCCCATCATATCCCTTATCAACAATTCCATGATATTTTTTGAATGTATATGAACATTATGAAAGCTGGGGACTATACCTCATGGGGCTATCAGGTAAACCCATAGGTCTCTCCAAACCACAGGTTGTAAGGGTTTCTAACTATGTTTCTGAAGTGGTGGTTTTTCTTGGATGGGGATGCATGCTCAAGAATTCATGTTAGAACTTTGTTGATAGTGGTGATAATTGAAGAAGGGTGGTGCCTTAACCAGGATGTACCAATCCTTGAATGCATCTAATAAATGATGGTCCATATAAAACAATGCAACACTCCTTACATGATCATTGGTCCTCTTCAGTTCATGTTTGGTTTCACATGGGAGCACTTCCATTATTATTATTACTAAAATGATTATATGAATTTGGATTCTCCATCCCATCCAATATAATAGAACACATCATTGTTAGGGACTATTTATCTAATCCCAATTAAGGTCAAAGTCCAACTATTACAATCTGATATTTTTGAATTTTCTAATTTTTGTGCATTGGGTGGTTTGATTTTTGATGTTGGAAATAACTATATTAATAAATGATATTATACAATCTCCCTTCGTGATGGGGTTATTTCAGCTAGGATAGAAAAGGAAATCTTCTATGAGTCATATACACTATCAATTTTTTGGTTGCATTCATAGAGTTTCTCCCATTCATTTGGTTAGTGTCTGGGGGGAATGACAACCTAGAGTCATTCATACGTTCTGGAAGATACTATCATGTGAATTTACTAGATCCAAGATCCTTATTTCAACTATTTATGATTCCTCTTCCCTTACCCATGATTATACCAAGACATGGATAATAGCTTATCTAAATGGTGTGTTTGGCTATCTAATGTATCACGTGGGAATGCCCTTCATATCACTAACTCATTTATATATGGAATTGAGGGATTTAATTGAAGTCCCTGGCGAGGTATTATGGAAGTGACATCTCTTTGATGGTGGTTATTTCAATAGTGTATTATATTCTATTTAGGATATCAGTCCTCCAATACATGATATAGATGATAAACCTTCTAGGAGAGGTGCTTTTGGGGCTTGGTCCCCTAATTTCAAATTTTGTAGGCTAATTATCCCTTCATCCATACAAACCACTCCTTTGTTGTGGGAGCTTATGTGATACATAGGTTATTCTTGAAATGGATTCATGTCATTATCACTAAAACCCCCTTGGAGGTATTTCATGACCTAGGGGAATTCCATCACCTATTATTTCATAACATGGGGGTATATGATTGTGATTTTCATCCTATGTATGATATTATGATGAAAATTATTTTGATTCAGAGAGATATAGCCATGAGTGAATGAGAGCATCATGACTTTGTGGATGATGCTCCTCATTTGATGAAGATGAGGGATACATCAAAGGCATTGGAGTACTTTCATTAGCTGAAATATGAATTAAAACCTCAAATGGATGTGTGGATCATACAAACATTGTGTTAAAAGGAAATTTCTGCTCATTGGAATTCAGGTCTTTCAAAATATTCATCCTCATTGGATTCTTCTCAAAAGAGGGTTTAAAATTTTACTACTTTGGTTGAGACACATCATCCTAGAGAGGAGGTAGAAGAACCATGGAGAAAGGTAGCCCAAAATTATATCAATGCTTCTCATTAGAGTCTTACCAATGTTGACTACATGGATGATCGACTTTTGTCATATTTTGAACCTTTTAATGCATCATGTTTTCATTCAAGCTTCAGTGAAATCCAAAATGTGCAGATTCCTCCCCCCTTTCACAAAACAAATAGTCCTTCAGATATTTTCATTTTTAATTCCATCCATTCTATGTATATGATATTCCAATAATCTAGTTAATTATATATTATGTGAATCACTCTCAATACACATCCTTCGAATAGAATCCAGAAAGTATGAATTTCTAGATTTGAAGATTTACTTCATGAAATTATCTTGAATTCCTTGTAACATGGCATCCCTTACTGATAAATTATTTTCAATTAAATTTTAGATTGAATGTCATGGGGATAGAATTATCTATTATCTGTTAAATGATGATAGTATTGATGATTAGATCTTGGTTTTCAAGGCCATATGGCAGTCCTTTCATGATTTTTCATACTGAATTTCTATCATGATTTAGTATAAGGTCTTTTAGTTCAGAGCTAGTATTTCATTAGTTTAGTTTCATTTAGCTCGAACCAAATGATTCTTTCGGTTTATGGTCTTTTACCTTATACCAAAGGATTCTTTTAGATTAATATTTTTCTAACTCAGTCCTAATGTTTCTTTTAGATTATTCTCATTAAGCTCATACCTGATGTTTCATTTAGTGTAAGGTATTTTATATTGGAAGTAAATATTATTTTAGTTTAATTTATTTTTAGTCGGACCTAATTTTGTATTTATTTAAATGTCTTTTAGCTCATACCTAATAGAATATGGGTATGTAATTACTGAGATGACTGAAAATTATGTGGGTTTCCTACCTCCTATGTGCTATTTCCTGGTCACATAATGATTAGATCTCCTTTATTTTAAGTTTTATAGGCCTTTAGTTTGTGGGTTAAATCCCTAATGCGTCAATAGTATGGTTATGAAAAGATGATATCCATACATTTATATGTTCTTATGGAAGATTTATGTGGTAAATATTGTTGAGGGAGAAATTATAGGGATGCAAGGCTCACCTGAATGGTTGGAATGTGGGTGATGTAAATCACAATAAACAATTATAAACCATGTAGTATGGAATGTGGTAGACATACTGAGTTTTTCCCTTAACACTATGGGGTTTCTAGTTCTTCCATGATTTCATTATGGCTCACAAGGAGTAGGAGACCCTTTATATTTTTCCAACATGTCTTGGGTCAATAAGTTTGATCACCTTTTCATCAAAGGAAAGGATGAACTGAGATATCATTTTCCCTTTCCTGAGGCTATGAAGTTTTTTGAAGACTCAAACTTCTTGAATAAGAAGTTGGGTATGTAAGAAAGTTTATCCATGTAAGGGTTTTAGCACTCTTGGGCTACTTGGCCCTAATTTTATTGATCATGCTCTATGGTTTGTGGTTTCGAATCATTAGGTGTTGGTCGTCAGATGTTTCAAGAATGATAGGTCACATTCCGCCTTTGAGAAAGGGTACAAAATTTGGTGATGCAACATCGAGGATATCAAATCCACTTAAATAGTATAATACATAGAGTTTAAATCAGATTCTAAAGTGCTCATGCCATGAGGAAGGTATGGGATAGTCACACATGGGATATCTTAAAAAAATGTGGTCTTGAGTTCTACAGTGATGATATTGGGTCCAAAAGATCAAAAAACACATTATATTGGGACAAGATGTATCCGGTTGGTCAGTTTGGGCCATTCTTCATCAATAACATTTCCAAGTAGAGAGATCACTTTTTTTCTAAGGAAATGAATGGTTTTTGATTATCAAATATGATTTGGATTAAGAAGTGGTATTTATAGATAATGTATGATCCACAAAGTGTTCAAAAACCCTAAAAGTTGTTCCACCACCGATCAAACCTATTCTCATAGCGAGGAAATGTGAAAAATCATTGATCTAATTTTATTCAGGACCTTGGGGTATATTTATCATATCTTGGATATTAATAAGGATATTTAATAGGCACTATGATATTTATACCATATTTATCTATTCCCTTATTTTATCCAAAGCACTAAATATAAAGAGTTTATAAAGTAAAGAATTGAATTTCACTCAGGAATACATTTGAATTGTTTCAACCTAAAAGGTTATGTGTCTCTTTCAATAGAGGTTTAAAGACATGATATTTGGACTATTATTGGCCAGTGTTTAAGGTCATAAAACATTGAATAAGGATTTAATAGGTTAAGGTCATTAAACAAATGGACCTAACAAGGAAGATAATACAAAATAGACTAATTTGGTTTCACATAGTAAAAAATACTACAACATCCTTATAAAAGATAGGTGAGAGTTATGAAAATCACCTATCATGGTTCTTAGATTTAGAATTTTTGTATAGAAAAATCATTCTAGGGATAACCGAAAACAGAATAGGCTGCTAGGTTTTGTTGCGGTGATGTCAGGATCACAAGAATTGGAACTCCCTTTTATATTATACTATTATGTCTTTGGATGGTTGGTCCAAGCCATTCTTCATCAATATCATGGTAAAATAGAGATATCTCTATTCTTTTCCAAGGGCATTTAATGTTTGGGGAGGACCCGAGACACTTGAAATATAAAGGGTGGAGTATGGATTGAGTTTCATAAAAAGAAGATAGAAGCACCTCATTATCTAGTTGGATTTGGTAGTTTCTAGTGGTCTTTTGATAAGGTAGGATTATTCGGGATCGTTTTCGCAATTTAACACCATTTATTGGGGATTTAATTTCCTTTGTGATATATAACTCCATCTGGTAATGATGTACATTCATGCAGTTTAATGTCATGTCGTAAGGATGTAATTCCATGCAATTTATCATCATGTTGTAAGGATGTACATCCTTTTAGTTTAAAATCATATGGTAAGGAAATACTTCAATTGAGTTTAATGTTATATGGTACAAACGTACTCACATGCAGTTTATTGTCATGTGGTAAGGACATGGGAACTGGCATGATTGTGTTGAAATGTTGCAGTTGGGAAAAAATATAGAGACTCAGGAGTCACTTTATATCCCATGAGGATGATAATTAACCCACATGTAGTTCTAAATGAAGTCACAAAAATAGGTCGTCCCCATACACAATAAGTGAATGTTTTTATATTTTTTTAATTACTAGGATAAGTGTTCAAGATTCAAGCATCACATCCTATCCTGTGAGAGCAGGAATCAATTCCCATGAATTTCACTAATGGGAAATACTCTACGCAGGTCAAACCCATACACAGGGGTGGGAATTATTTCCATTGACCATTACAGCTGGGCCTAGGATTAGAGATCCATGTGTCCCCACATATCCTATGCCAATAAAAATCAAGATACTTGTTGATATTGAGGATCTATATAGTTTAATGTCATGCAGTGAGGACATCGGTTAAGTGACATTGAAAAATGGAAAAATTGTGATTGGGCCCAAAGAAGGATGTATGGGCATCACTACATACCTCATGAGGATTATAATCAAATCCAAAGTAGTTCTGGAAGAACCATATAGTTTCACATCATCCAATTAGGAGATTGACCCTAAAGTTTAACATCATACGGTGAGGACTCATTATAGGACTATTATTTTCATTCATTCAGTACCATGATGGGCTTGTTGTGTAATTTGTTTCCTTTCTTGTGAGCATAAATCCATACCACAAAAACTGTGATCATGTGATCTATTCACAGTGTGAGAAACAATGAATTACATCAGTTTTCCTACATTGTAGAGACATTTTAGGGTACAACAAGGGTAGTTTGTATCATGCATTTGATGAACTGAGATATTTGATCGACGAGTCCCTACATATATCATTAGAAATTAGAATCAATCTATACATAGTCCTAGAGGAACCATGGTGTGTAACCTCATCTATATGGATGTTGGTAACTCAACATGAATATATATGGTTATCATGGATCTATATAGTTTATTTCATGCAGTAGGGACATTGGTAGTGTAGTTTAATGTCCTACGGTATAGAAAAATGCGTCATGCGGGTTAATGTCTTGCTGCTGGGATGGAAGGTGTTGTGAATTTTAATGTCTTGTTGAAATGATGAATTTTTATATCCTAGCATCATCTAAGTAGGATGATTGATAGGACATAAACTGATGAGGATACCCTCGTACTGACAACTATCTAAAGTATTTCATTAGAAATCTTGTAGTGGTGGGTGGTGTGACATGATCCCCATCCATATGGCTAATGAGAAGGCCCCTTTGTAGAATACCATATGTATAATGTCTGGTCCTTCCCATTTGGGTTCCAACATTTGGGAATTCATTCCAGGTTTAATTAGGGTTCTAAATACCAACACTAATTCCCCTTAGAGGATTAAGTGGAGGGGAACCAATTTATTGATGTCTCATGCAATCTGATTGTGCTAGACCTCATTGCTTTTCAGTTTGCACAACCTTTTCTTTTCAAGTTGTTCCAATTCATCTAGAAGTGTTTTCAATTTCTTATCACCTAATATTTTCCCACAGATTTAAACTCATAGTGAGGGTTACTAGACTTCCTTGTGTATCTCTACAAAGGTCATGTACACCTGTGAGTATAGCATTGCATGTGTAGTAGTTCGCATGGTAGTATGGTAGGCCTGTAAATAATGGGAAAGTTTGTCTGGACAAGACATTTCATCCTTGTACACCATCTTCTGATGTATATTTTATCAAGTCTTATTAGAGGCCTAAATCATTCAATTTTATATATTTTGATAGCGAGATGAGTGATTGGACTTGATATTGTACTATTGGTATAGCTTCTTAGATTATGCTTAAAAAATATTGGTGTCATTTTCTATCAATATTGAGTGAGGGACCAAAAAACTAGTGATGATATGGGAATTCATGAAGTTGAAGATATTTTTCTTCCCGACTTCCTTTGGGGGTATTTCCTCTGCCCATTTGAAAAAGAAGTTGGTAGAATTTAGGATACACTTAAACTGATTAGTGTGGCTAAGGGATATAACACCATGACCATCATTACACAAATGGAAAACATACAAGAATATTTATTAGAAAATGGAAATTATGGAGGTTAAAAAAAGATGTTTTCATGTATTGGAATGTGTTACACTTCATGTTGAATTCCATAAAATCATATATCATCATTTTCCAATAATATCCTAACCTCTTGATCTGGTGGGAGTGTCTGGTCCCAAATTGATGTTTACACAAGATCTTGTATGGTCATTTTCTAGGATGGAATAAGTCTCTCCTTATACTATTCATGTGAGGAGGATTCCATTGAATCCATTTTTATAATTTATTTTCATCATAATTGGGCCATTCTGTATGTTATAGTTCGCTACACGTCGCTGAATCTATTCACATATGGCTCTAACCAATGGGATAGTACCATTTTTTAGATAGATGATTATCAGATCTATCCATATTGGGGTGATTATTATTTAATCATGATCTAGGGGGGTTTTTTCCTAATTGATCTCTTCCATATCAAAAATGATGATTTTCATGACCCTTCAATGATGTCAAATATGGAAGATTGCTTCTTACTAATCTGGGCTAGCTATGACTGTGGCCATCTTTGACAATGGGTCAGTGCAATAATTATATGATCAGGGAACATGATGTAATGTGGGATCAAAAGGAAATTATATCATTATTCCCTTAACATGTTCTTTGAGAGGGGCCAATTCCACCTTTTTCTGGCATATTCTCCATTGACATGATATATCAGTGACTTCAAATCCCCATTGATGTTCCAGTATGCTATTTGTAGTTATGGTAGTAAATGCAAGATAGTGATGAGGTCTTGGTATTCTACCTCATTATTTTTTCAACCTTCAGATAGTGAGAGATATTAGGGAATGACATCTTTTCATGGAGAGACAAATACAACCCCAAAGCCAACATGATTGAACTTTGGATTTTTATTATTTTTTCGACATGACTTCATGAGGATCCTTCAAAATACATCTCCCATGTTAAGGGAGTATAATGGGAATAGCAAACCTATTATTCTTGAATATCTATTCCTTATATTGTATTTCTTGGGGAAGATGTGTTGCAAGGAAATTTTCCAATGATTTTTCTTTCATCAACGCCTATGACACAAACTGTTTTTCATATTGCTGATGAATAACCACCCATCATGCCTAGAACCCAATCATCATTAGAATAACAAATATTTACTTGAGAATATTGATATTATAGGCCAATTCCACATTGTGTTTCCACAATTAATTCCTCGTGGTTTGGGCTACAAAGATGAGTGTGTGCTAGTTCTTCTCGACATCAGAGTATTGGGTCTCATTACCTAACATAGTATGGCTGAGTGAATTTAAAGTATTCTTTCTTCCCACATCATTCATTTATGAGAGGAGCGATCCAAATGAGTATTCCATAGAGTTCACATAAAATATTACTATCATCTCTTCCACCATTGGCTTCCGGACTGGTGGGTGAATCAGGTACTACTAGATACTTGTGATGGATTTTTTCAAATCATTGTCTCATGGGTAGTTGATTCCCTTAATCATCAGCCTAGGGATGGGGAGAGCATTACTTTCATGGTTGGAAATGAACTATTTAATGTAAGCGATGTTACATTTTATCCCCTCCAATTCATTGAGATTTCAATCAGGTTCTATTGATAATATTGGATTATTCTTCTCACCTTTGACCTCAATAACATGGTGGAATTCCATAAAGCCAAGGAATTTTCCAAATGCTACCTGAAAGTTAATTTGGGCAAATTAATCTTCAGAATATGATGTCGTATCTTTTAAAAATTTGATTGATGGTCCTTGAAGTGATCACATCACCGATGAGATTTAACTACCAGGTCAACGACATAATATTCAGTTTTCTTTTCTAGGAATTGATTAAAGATATGGTGCATCGAACATTGATATGTGGTGTAGACATTTTTAAACCAAATGGCATAAAATATTTGAGAAAAATCCCCTTATTCAATCTAAAGGAACGAACCTCTTCATTTTTGGGGTCCATGTTCATCTAATTGTACCCCGAGTACCCATACATGAAGGAAACATCATGGAAACCAACATCTATATCGATTAAGAGTTCTATGAGTAGCAATGTAAAATCATCCATTGGGAAAAGATGATTAAGGTCCCTAAAATCAATGATGACCCTAATCTTACTATTCATATTCTTGATAAGAATTATATTGGAAAACCATATCAGGTATATCGATTTTTGGATGATTATGGCTTCAACCAAAATGCTAGCCTCTTTTTCAACATTGGTGGCATGAGAGGGTTTCATTCTCCTGGCTAACTTCTTAATGCCTCGATGAAAATATGGTATCCCGAGGTGGTGTGTACCCAAATATGAGTTTATTTTGATCATTTATGTTTATATCCATTAAATGACATATCATTGTTGCTTTATAAACACTATGTATGTCTCTAACTCATCGATGGGTATGTTGGAACTAATTAGTGTCGGTCACGGGTCTTCCTCAGTTCTCTAATTAATCATCTTGAGTTCATCGATGGTGGCGGAATCACCTTCCTTGAATGCAGAAGGGGCATTCCAAAGGATAGAATTGCCTTTTTCTATCTTAGAATCCATGGAACATTTTCAAACAAAGATAGAAATTTGGGGGCCCTGCTATCGTTATCTATGCGAGAGAGGCCACGTGAAGAGACATTTTCATCCCTGGTTGACTGATTCGTCATAGAGAGATGTCAGGGTTGATAGTCTTTCATACTCTCATTAGGGATATGAAGTTCATGGACCTATGAGATTATATCTATGACCTTGACCAGGTTTATTGGGAGTAAATAGTCACAATTGAGCATACTACATGGATTCATCGGGGAAGTCCCTAATCCATTGGGAGAGGAAACCTATACATCATCATCCACCATTGGTTGTTTTCCTCTCTTATTATATAAATTTGTTCCTGTATATGTGGAACCATAATTCATCAAGCGAGTATTGTAACTATATTGTATGCCGACTGTTATATTAATAGGATAATTCAGACATTGATGGAATATTGAAGGCGTCACTATGTGTCTATAGATATATGGACTTCTGAGAAGGACATTATACCAGGTATCTTGTCGGATTACAAAAACTCAGTATCTGACGTATAATGCCCAAATTGGTCTTTGATCATGATCTGGTTGATAGGTCATTAATCATGCATATCATACCCTTGTATGGTTAGCATAGTTGGAGAAAAACCCACTTTTCCATATCCCAAATGCTGTAGTTTTTGGACTAGGATAAGATTGATCCCATAACCATTATCAATTTGATGCATTTGGATGTTGAAATTCATGAGACTATTTGAGACATATATTTTTATTATTTTTCCTTGAAGTGCATATTCCATATCTTGATTAGTGAATGAGATTGAGAGGTGACATTTTGATTCTATGGTCTACACTTGATATACATTGGTTGTAGCAGCTTCTATCTCAAACTTTTTTGTGCTCCTAAGGGCTTCAACAAGTGTGTCACAGAGTTATTTTAAATGATAGAGTAAATATAGAATGGAGATCTTGGCTAGGAAAGCTACCAGATATTTTTTAATGTCATTATATTTTTCCAGAGGTCGATTCTTCCAGATATGTGGTTGCTATAGGACATGAAAATAAAGAGCCATGGAATTTAGTGTGGATGCAACCAGTTTTATCCACGATTTGTGGGAACCTCAACTACTAGTGGAATGGGGTTTCCTAGACCTCCACTTTGTATGGGATGATCGGGATGATTTTTTCTTAGGGATTCATGCAAGACAATCGGATGTGGATAGCTACAAGAGTGTTCTCAGATGCCTTCCTACCCATTCTGCACTAGTTGGTGCGATTTCTGACGACTGTCAACTGCATATGTATTTTCTATAGGGACATGAAGAGTATATTGGGTCTGACCAAACCAACCCTATCCTCTATATCTGCAGTTCCTACATATGAGACATCTCATAACCCAATTATGTGTTGGTAACTCATGATCTGGGAAAACTCTTCAATAGATAAGGGGTCTAACAAGGGTATCATGTTGACATAACCAAAAATGAGTTCTTCAAATGACAAGGGTTCTATTTTGTGGTGCAGTTCCCATGTTTCAAATACATATGGGATTAAATTAATGAGAGGTAAGGCTCTCTTTGGAGAAAAAAATGAATCTTCCTCCCCTGTCTCATACTGCTTTCAGTTGTAATTCCCACTTTCAAGAGGCACATTTTGTGTCTCCTTCTTTTATGATGGAGGTATTTTCATTTTTCACAACTGTTCTCTCATAGGGGTCGGAACTCAATAAACTTCCATTTAGGTATTCCAGTTGTCAAAATTTGTAAACGTATATCTGGGAATTTTTTCTAATCTCCATCTTCTATAGGATGTATCATAGTTATGCAAGACACTAACTCTGGGGAGTTATCTAACGAAACTTTGCTAGAATCGATCAATCCTTGGGGGTTGTCTTTGAAGAAGTAGCAGTTCTGGATATTATGACCCATACTTATATAGAAAGGGTAGTGATTGGTACATTTAGTGAGTTTGACCTCATAAAATTCACGTGTTATGAGAGGATGCGGAATTTATTGTCCTTCACTTCTAGGAAATAACTAGGGACTTGTCTATTCCATAAGAATTATACCATGTTCTTCCTTTCAACAAATATTGGACAACCCTGCTTTTTTGTGCTTCAGACCGAGGGAAATTCTATGATTGTAACCAATCAATAGTAGGAGTTGGATGGTTCAAGGATTTCATGGATATTAGAATGGAAACCACTTTTTAATTGAGAGAAATGGCTGTAGATTATACTCTGGATATACTTTTTACATATGTTGCGGTCTTGAGTCGAGTTTTGTATTGTTTACACTGGATTTATTCTTCTAGATGTTGGTCAATTTCAACAAACTCATGGATTCAACCTATATATTTCATAGGAATCAAATGTGTGTGAAAATAATCCCTGATATTTTAACCATAGATTTCCAATTGCTTCTTTTGTGAGAGAGGGATGATGAGTTAGTAGGTTAAACCCATGCACATTTCTATGAACCGAGGCACCCTCAAGTTTTCCGACAATTAGAATTTTTTTGATTAAAAGATTCTTTTCTTCACCAGTGTATAACTGAATTGATAATGTAATTGATGATGAAGGTATCCCCATCCTAACATTGATCCTACTGGTAGACTTATATACCATGAAATTGCTGGCCAAGTTGGAGTCAATATAAAATACCTCACCATTGTTGCACCCTATTGATCTTGAGGGGCCATTATTAGGTGAAATCAAGATATGATGTGTGTGATTTTTTGTTTGAGTTCACCTACAATATTAAATTTATAGAAGGTAAGATTTATGGTATTAGTTGGGGGTAATGTTTCATCCACCCAATCCAGATATGGATTCCTTTTAGGCTGAACAGGAACACATCACTCATATATGGATTCTATTTGACAATCCAGGGACCCGATGATATTAAGAAGCTCTAGGGGATCCATTTCCCGATCAATCTATAGTTCATAGGGAGCCAGTAGGTATTGAAGAGAAGGACCCACTATTATCTCCTTCTGATTGTTCAGTCATCCTAGGACTAAATTATTTTCCTATAAAGGGGAGGTTATTTCCACCATAGAGGGAAGTCATAACCACTTTCGGATTCCTCATTTATGGGGATTGGTTATCTATATCTAGAGCCAAATTTTAGTCAGATACTACCCTTTATGGTATATTGACTATTGGGGGGGGGGGGAGTATTCATATATTCATGAAGATGATACTCAGTGGAAATATTTCCTCTTAGTAGCTCCACATTTAGTTGTTAGAGAGTTTGTATTTAGATCACTTATTTCAAAAACCGTTTCTCTATGAAAGGAAGACAATTTCATCTAGAATGTGATTAAGATATGGTTTTACCCTTCCCTATAGAAATATTCCCTCACAGAGGAGGAAACTCGATATTCAAAGGTTCCATGTTTTGGATCCATATTTGGTTTGTTGTGTGTGTTGCCTCATTTGGTGCATCAATGTCACCCGCCACAAAAGGTAATTTTTCTGGGTTGTGGGCCACTTAATTTTCATCATGATCAATATTATTCATTTTGATAATGATGAGATTCAAAGAGGAATATAGAGAAATGGTTTTTGTCCCATTACATTCATCTCAATAGGTTGATTGTGCACTATACTATTTAGGAAAATTATTCGAACCCTTTTACAATTCAGGTTGTTCTTGTTTGTGTCCCTAATAGGGTCTGATTTTCTTCTCCACAGATTCATCTCATTTGGGTCAGTGAATAGTGATTCTAAGAAAGTTTCTAGTCATGGTTTTCGAACATTCCTCAATAAACATGGGTTTTTATTGTGATGGTAGGAGTTGGTGGAATGTCTTTAACAGATTGATTGTTCCCAACCTGGAGAATTATAAATATATTTGTAGTGGTGATGATGATGAAAATTACCATGTCTCTATGGGGTGGGGTCATTTAGGGTCATAGTTTGCATTGAAGTGTCCTGTTTTTTAAGGATTTAATTTCTCTGGTGAGATAATTAACGACTTTTGGGACAAATATGTTGGTATAAATACCCCTACTGTTGTAGGGTGGGGTTTTTTGATCAACAATTGTGATTCTAATTTCCTCACAGGGAATGATGGACCAGGAGATAGTGAGTAAAGATAAATATTTCCCCATACCATCAGGCTGTTTTTCACATGCATCTATTGTTGGTGTGTCCCAAATCCTCTCAGGAATTGATAAGTCGGGGGGTCGGAGTGGTGGTAGATATTAACGCAATTTAGTGGGATAGGTCTTCTCCTAGATATATTATATGACAGATAAAATCATGGAATGTTTGATTTGGAACATTGAAACTCACAATGGATCTCGAACAGATGATGACCCTTAATGAGAACTATTCCATACGGGAAATTTTATACGTGATCACAAATTTGGTCTTCATGTTTGAAATGAGTTCAGATTTCTTTGAGGGTCCGAGTATGATTTATAGTTAGCTATCCTATCTCTTTTTTGGTGTTTTCTCTTACACTATTAGAGTTGTATAATTCTATTATATTAACCAACGGGTGCGAGCATTACCTGGTCCCTTGATCTTTCCAAAGGTTGTAACATGGTAGGATGCCACATCTGAGGTGAATTTCTATTCCAAGGGATCTTAAAGCTTTAATTCTCCATAATCCTCCCATAATATAATATAGATTCATGAATTATATTCATAGATTAACTATCAATGTGTTTTGATCAAAATTCTGCAAATCTGTTTCATATTTGCAGTATGATTTTTTAGTTTTGGATCCTGAAACCTGGAGATAGTAGGAAAGACTAACTGAAGGTACAGTATATTGATTTTATGAAGGTGAAACAAGTATCCTTGATAAGGGAGATGATGATACTTCAGTTTCTTATGAGTATCCCATATATCCGAGTGTAGATATGGTATTTAATTATTTTCTAGATCTTCTAGGATCTAATAGTCAGTAGTAGAAATGGGATAGAACATGATGGGGGGGTTGTTTCTCGATAACTCTCTCCACATGTCAATGTTAGCCTCCACCCCATAAAACTTATATTCCTCAATCTGGTTATACCATAGAGGATGGCTCTGATGTTCTCCTAGTGATGGGGGTGGGGTGATGCTAAATGTTTATGGGGAACCATATATAGTTGACCCAAATGATTCAATCACCTCTCTATATAAAGTTGTCATAGATTTGAGCACTTCTCTATATAAAGGTGTTTCTAAAAGATGAGGATTTCCTTGTCCATGGTAGATATCATTGTGGCATGGTTGACCATAGTGGATGTTAGGAGTAAACGTTTTGTGATCTATCTACACTCTACCATTAGGACGACTATCATGGTATTGAATATAATCTACTTATTCATCAATAGAAGAGTATAGGGACCCTTGTGGTGTAGAGAATTTGTCTCAAAAAACCACAAGGACACTAGAATTGACGATTTTGGGAACACTAGTCATGTTCAACATCATGGTTGGAATACACTAATCTCTTTTTTGGGCTGTTCAGCTGTGTGAGACTGTTATATTATGGTTTTCATATATTTTATATAAATATCTGGTGCTTTGGGATTATGAGATTACTTCTAATAAGTAGATAGAATATGTCAATGATTTGTCTCTCTATTGATAATAATTTGAGCTTATCCTAAGGCATGTTCCATTCTCACTTGGTGATCCTTTGTCAAGATGAGAATATGTGCCCGATACTAATCCTTTGGAATATGCTTCTTGTCTTTCTTGAAATGAATACAATCTGTCTCCAGGGTGTGTTCCTCTAACTCTATGTAGGACTTGGTTGGATTATGAATATGTGTATGCTCTGAATATTAATTACCCTTCGGGATATACTGACAATCCTATGTAATGGTAGAAGGAATACAAGCCTCAACTCTGGTTGCCTTGGAATGATGTCGACACAATCGTTCATCAGAGGAAGTAAGAATATTCACTTAGATTTTGTGATCTTCTCGAATATTCAAGGAAGATTCACTGATAGAAATGTGAGCCTATCCTGAAGCCTGTGACATTCTCACATTTTAATCCATGACCATCATATGGATATGAGAACGATCATGGGAATTTCTTACATGCCATCAAATTTCATTGATAGGCATGTGACCATATCCCAAGGCATGTGGCACTCTCACCTGGTGATTCCCAGTTGTATCAAGAATATGAGCCAATACCAATGCCTTGACCTTCATCATAATATGTTGATAATCCTCCCAGGTATGATCTAGAGTGTACACTAGCTCCGACACAAATTCTTTTCATCATGATCATAGTGTTGAGAAGTTTATGATGTAGGGATATGTTTATGCACATATCACTTCATCTACTCCAGTTTCAGAATATGTCATTGGAGTTATTCAGCTATTGAAAAAATAAAATGGAATTTTATCAAAGTGTGTATATGGATATAATCCAACACATTTTTTTTTCTCTATGATAAACTATAAATTTTTTTTGATTGAAGTGGGGATATGTGGTCTCATCTATCCTCCTTATTCCATCGGGGTATACCAATGGGTATTATGAATGGGGGTAGATTTATTTCCCCCCCCCATGCATACTTCTAGAATATTATTAAATACATCTCCCATATGAGTAGGGATATGAGTCGGCATGTTGGTTCCTTCCAGATTATATCGGTAGGCATCATTGGTAAGATTAGGAATATGATCCCTCAACAAGATATCCAATGCCTTCCTCCTCAGACGAGTCTTCCTTGTAGGTTGTGCATGGTCATCAGAGGGGGTTCTGTGTCGGATGGTACACTTAGTAGGTGACTAATGGGTACTCGTGGGATGGTGTTGGTGGAAAGGATTGACAGGTTCTCTTGTAACACCCTGAGATTTTTTGAAAAATATTCTTTTAATTTCATTAATGTCTTGTGTTGTATGCTACACCAAGATTACCTTGCGCTATACGCAACACCGTATTAGTTTGCAGTATACGCAACACTATTCTTGGATCGTGTTACACACAATTTTGATAATAATTATTCTACAAAACATTGAGTATATATATATATATTCAATGTATAAATGAAATATGGTTGGATTATTTTATAAGAAACAACGAAGGATTCTTGCACAGTACACAACCCTGATTTGGCTTGCATTACACGCAATCGCGACCTTCCTCGATAGCGTGTGTTGTACACAATACCGGGTTTTACTAAACAACGATATATTATTATAATATTATTATGAACTAGCCTTTATGAATAGTATTAAATAAATTTTGAATCTTATAACATTATTATTTGTCTTTCACATTTTCTAAAACATGGTATAAGAACAAAATAAATTTTTCGGGTAAAATAAGTATTTTTAAAAAAATTCAGTTTTGCAGCCTTTTGATGGCGCACCCACTTTAAATCTCGTTTTTGACATGGTTATAAGTTCAATTTGACAAAATAAAATTCTTCTTTGGAATCATGAAATAAAAATTTACTTTGGATAAATTTTCATGTCATTCTGGTAACTTTCATATTTTGATGAATAGTAAAAACACGCTATATTTTAATTAAAAATAACTTTTTCAATCGAAATAATTAATGGTGATAAATTATTAATTTGAGTGGTTTTAAAGTATATTTAGAATATATATTTATAATTTAATACAATGTTGTTCATTGGATGTAATTTCACATTTAAACCAGACATAAACAAGTGTCAATCTTTTGATAGTTATTATATCTTAGAACACGCTATTTGTTTTGACGACGGGAATTAATTTTTAAATTAATTAATGCAACTGATATGTTTTCAATTTGGTAAAATAGACATCATTTTTGAGTTCATAATATCAAATATAGTTTAGGGCTAATTTTTGGTATTTTTCTGGAAACTTTCATTTTTTTAATGAATAGTGAAACCACTAAGTGGTAGTTAAAAAAATGAATTTTTTATAAAACTTAATTTTACCACTTCTGTGAGTGGAATTTCAAAAATCCGAGAGACACGATTGATGTCAGTAATTAAAATTTGGTTCAATGAGATGAAAATAATTTTTGGTGAATAGTAACTTTTTACTTTTTTTACCACGGTTAAAAGTAAATAGGGTAATTAAGGGTAAAAATGATATTATTATTACCCTAACAAATGTCCTAATTCTGTAAGATAAGTGTAATTCGACCAAACCCAACCATAGAAATATGATATGACCATTTAGTCCCACTTGGATTAGATTAGGACATTTATTATTATTTAATTCAAAGAAGAGTTAAAAGAGTTAAAATCAAAGTTTATTTACTAAAAAAAATTTAATATAGGGTCATACATAATATAAATACTATTTTAATTATTCATTAGAAAGATAATAATATTTAGAACATAATGGTATTTTATTTTTAATTTTTAGACATTAAATAATTTAATTTATTTATGACACAATGATGATGCAGTAATTATCTTATTATTGAAATATTGACATAATTGATGTTATAAATACACAAATAAATGTAATTTGAGACTTTTTATGAATTAAACTAAATTTATAGGTTAATATTACATGTTATTATTGATTTAATTAACTTTCTTCGAACTAATAATTTTGTTATGAGTTCACAAAAATCAATTACTAAATAGTGTCAAAATTGACATAAAATAGTTTTTAAAACAAATATTATATTATTAATTGTTATTTTATTCCTAAAAATCTAAGGTTTGGCTAAATGACTTAGATAAGGTTATATATATTAATAATAAACAACTTGGGGTTCGTTTGGATTGTTATAGTATGATTATTAACCTTATAGTGTAAGAACACAAGAAGACACGGTAAAAGTAAAATTATTTAACTTAATGTTAAATCTAAATGATAAGGTCCAAATAGGAACCTAAACATGTCTAAATTATATTTGATGAAATTATTTCGACCCATCCCCACCTTAGATTTGAAATAAATCAATTTAGAGCTATTTAAAACCGAATTTGGCTTTATAATAAAATAATAGTTTTTAGTTATTCCAAAGGTGCCCCTCTCCTCCCTTATAAAAGGGAACATCCTCCCTCTCTTCCTCACACCCCTTTGAGCCTTCAAACTCGGCCAACCCCGGCCAAATTTCCTTCTCCACTTCCCTAGAAACATCCTAGTGGTTCGGGTCTTCATCAAAGACCAATTTTAGTACCCTAAAAGGAGATCTCAAAGAGGCGCTTCAAAGAAGAGGTAATGTCTGTTACCAATTCTTTCAACTTTATTTCTTCTTCCACTTCTTCTTCTTAGGTTGTTTAATTATGAAGTAATAACACCAGTATCACTCATATAATGATATGTTATTATAAGTATGAAACAACCCTATTTCACCATCTATCCATCCTACAGAAAACGAAATCACCGCATGTGCGTACGTACGGAATACCGTCTCCACGCCGTGGTGTAATCTATTTTCCACCACCACCTTAAATTGATTGGTATAATGGTGTAAATAATGAATATATATGATTATTTTAATGTGATATTGATTCTTAAATATTATACATACACTTGAATACAATTCCATGATCATGGGAATGATATCATCGCTCGTGTGTACGTACGGACTGCCGTCTCCACGACGCGATGAGATTCATTCTCAATGATTAACCATTCATGAATGATTATAAAGTATATATAATAAGTAATAATGAAATATATTACATAATAATGATACTGGATTTTTGTATACATATATGTATGTCATCTATTTAATTCCATTCAATTCAATAAGGAAACGAAAACAGCGTTCATGCGTACGTACGACCTACCGTCTCCTTGAACGGTGTATTTCCTTCCATTTATCAATATATTATATATATGTATATTCTGAATATATATTATATATAAATCATGTTTTAAATTCTGGATATAAGTAATCATGATCCAAGTAATCATATTAATAATTACAAGTTAAAACACGAACGACAAATGAGACGATTTTACCCAAAACGCTACTTTAACATGAATGTACAAAAGAACGAGTAATATAAAGTCATAAGTGGACCATATATGATATAAGAACAATGAATATGATTCTGTAATAAGTCAATAACATTATTTAAATCATTATACAGGGGGTTCAGATACGTACGAAGCATATCGGACCTAAGGTAAGGGAAATATCACAATCTCATTTTTATCCAAGATTGTTTATACTTTGGCATTTACTGGGGTGTATTTTATCATCCACATCCATGTTTCCTCAATATGTAATATTATTTCCATCGACCTACAATTTCTTAAATCCAATTTTACCCTTCGGTGAGTTTTTAGTAAAGGATATGAAAGGAATATTTTTTCGTTTTTCGTACGAGGTACTTTTTGACTTTTCCGACAAAAGTACGAAGAATGTTTTTTTAACTTATACGACATGAATGGATTTTTAAAACATTATTTCCAAGAAGTTTCCTTTAAAAGTTTTCATGTTTATTTTTAATCAGCTTCTTTTAGTTTATAATTGTATGACATGTTAAGAACGGAAAAGTGTTTTTGAAGCAGAAAGGATATTTTTCTCAAGAATGGTGTTTAAGTGTTTTATCAAAATTATTTTCCATCTAAGATAATAAAGGGTTCTGTTTCTATACCTATTATTACATTAATTTGATTATTTTGTGACGTAATTATATTTTTATGAATTCTTTTATCTTATATGAATTGTTTTACGATGTCACAATGTTTAAGATTCCCATTTTTATTATATGGGTTATGGTATGATGTATGGTTTATGATTTTGTGGCACACATAAGAATGGTATCATTATGAGATGGGTGGGACCTATATATCCCTCCAATGCATTGGGTAAAGATATATATCTCATGAGATAGACATGGCTGGAATGGAAGGTTAATCCAGTTCAGTAAAATAGGACTGAAATGAGGAGTGAACTCGATTCAGAAAGGGACTTTGTCCACTAAGATGGTCTTTGCAGCAATGCCTTGGATACTATGGAAATCATTACATGAGCTTAATGGATTCCACAATTACATATTTTATTCCCATGCTATTTTATCATGATTTATGTTCCATTATGATCTATTCCTCATGTACTTCCATGTTTTATGTCGTTGTTCAAGATTTTTAATGTTCATGTTTTTTTTAAGTTCAAATGTATATGGTATGTTTTATTTTATCCATGATTACCCTTATTGAGAATTTGAGCTCACCAATTTTATGTTTTCTTTTCCCCCAGGATTAAAAGAGAGATTTTAGGTAAGGAAACAAAAGTAGGAAGACCTTTATGGGAGATGTTGAAGATCTTTCACCACGATTAGAAGATTACGTTCTGAGTTTTCAAAGACACTAAACTATTAAGATCCTTGTGTGTCTGTTATTGTTATGTATTAATTATTCCGCTAAAGTAATGTAATATCCATGTACGTCAAGCTTTGGGTCTCTATAGTTGGTATCAGAGAAAAGTTTTAGTCAACCTTTGGAAACTAGGATGCGAAAACGTTAGTGAGATCCCTAGAGATATTTCTAAGGTATGTCTAGGGATGTCCCTAAGGATAAGTATACATATAGGATATAGTCCTAGAACTATGGTAACGATATTAGATTAAACCAAAGATGTTAGATATTGAAGTTACTCCCCCTTTATTATGATTCTTGCCTCTCACACTATTCTTTTTGGGTTTTAGAAAATGGATGGAAACAAGATGATTCACGATCATGGAGGATATGATGGTCAATGGAATGATATTCTTCCTGAGCAAACAAATGAAATGGGATTTGGAAGTCCAAAAATAATTATTATGCCGAATCAGCAATCTCATAATATGATCAATAATGTAAAATTTGTTATGTTTCCCGACTCGGCTAATAAGAGAAAGATAGAGTTTCCTGATGATCATAGAGGAAAGAAAGTTAAATTTCCCCTATGTAAATCATGTGGGAAGAGGCATCAAGGAGAATGTTTCAAAGGAACTGGAAGATGCTTTGGGTGTGGAACAGAAGGACACAAAGCCAGTAAGTGCAAAGGAAAAGGTTCAGTTAACACCAGGGGTGAGGATAATGGTATTGCTACGACATCAACAATGGTTAAATGTTTTAAATGTGAAATGTACGTGCATTATGCAAACCAATGCCCTAAGGGAAAGTCTAATGAAGAGAATCAGTATGGTCATATGGGTAGTATTTATGTTGATAATGATGAAGAGACTACAAATGATATGTGAGATGAAATAATTGTTGAAGCTCGGTCAATGGTTTAAGAATGTAGTGGAATGATTACATGTTTATCATGTGTAATGTTGTATAAGTAATCTCATGGTACTATGGAATAAAGAGACATCTAAGGATTATTACACTGTTGTCTTTCCTTGAGTTTTGAAAGTGTATGATTAATGTTACCAGTACCCATGAAAGGTTATTCAGATATTTTTGGAATGTAGATGATATGCGCATAATGAAGGGATAAGGAGAAAATTAAATGTTTGATAGTATTCATGAGTTCATGATTGATATAAGGAGAAGGTTATGTAATGGATTGAGTAAATAGAATTTTTGGATTTTGGTATGTGGAAAGAGTTAACTTTTGACAACATTCATGTTTTCACTAAGGTTTAATGGGTATTCATTTTTCAAGAGAATACATGATTAAGGAATTCACATGATTGGAATGTGACCAACAAGATATATGGGGGATAAATGATGTTATTCACATGCTTGGTTGATGACATTTCAAGTAATCATTTTCTTTATACTATGAGCTTGGACCTAAGTATTTTAGATAAGCCTAAAGATTAGAATGGATTATGTTGGACATAAGTTAGTATTGTTTAAGGATAAAACTTTTTTGATATTGTTGATGGGAATTTATAGTAATATAGCTTTAGAAAAAGGACAACCTACCGGACGGGCGAAAGCCCATCGCGTCGGACAAGCCTGTGGGAATCGAACCCACAACCGAAGTGCGACTGGCCTTTATCGCTTACCACTGGCCTACATGAAGTCCCTGTTTAGTAGAAACAAGTTTTATTATATTAAGCAGTATGATATATGAAGTATAAGTCCATTTTAGGAACCATATATGATTAATCTCACTATAGATGGACTTATGTATTTTTTGATTACTTTTCTAAACTTTTTTTTGAGAAAGATGGAATGACCCATCATTCTATCACATGATCTGATAACACATTCGAATGACAAATTCAACTTCATTTCTTTAAGAGATGAAGTGGAAATTGTCTAAAGAATGACCAACGGTGAGACTATACCAAAATCATGAAAGTATTTATTCTAATTCCAATTTCATCAACTTTAGGGAAATGATCTTGAAAACCAAAAATGTTGTCCTAGTGCTCTTATATCTGATGAATCAGATGGTACCTTAGATCGTCACAAATTTATGGCTTTGTGATTGCTGGCTTTTCCATAGCCATGTTCTCTACCACTCTCCATCAGAACATGATGGTTAGATTTCTCTTCCATATCCATATTTTCACCTACGTGGAAACCCAGTGATTAGTTTATTTGGGTAACCATTACGTTTCATACTTTTGTTTTTAAAGATTGGTTTTGGTATTCCTTTTTACGATGTGGGTTTCTATTAAAGAAACTTTCGAATAGTAAACCATTTATAACCCTGACGAATTTCGAGGGTAAAATTCATTTTAAGGGGGGTAGAATGTAACACTCTGAGATTTTATGAAAAATATGCTTTTAATTTCATTAATGTCTTGTGTTTTATGCTACACCAAGATTACCTTGCGCTATACGCAACACCGTATTAGCTTGTAGTATACGCAACACTATTCTTGGATCGTGTTACACAAAATTTTGATAATAGTTATTCTACGAAACATTGAGTATATATATATATATATTCAATGTATAAATGAAATATGGTTGGATTATGTTATACGAAAAAATGAAGGATTCTTTCACAGCACGCAACCCTGATTTGGCTTGCATTACACGCAATCGCGACCTTCCTCGATAGCGTGTGTTGTACGCAATACCGGGTTTTACTAAACAACGATATATTATTGTAATATTATTATGAACTAGACTTTATGAATAGTATTAACTAAATTTTGAATCTTATAACATTATTATTTGTCTTGAACATTTTCTAAAACATTGTATAAGAACAAAATAATTTTTTTGGGTAAAATAAGTATTTTTAAAAAAATGCAGTTTTGCTGCCTTTTGACGGCGCACCCACATTAAATCTATTTTTTGACATGTTTATAAGTTCAATTTGACAAAATAAAATTTTTATTTGGAATCATGAAATAAAAATTTACTTTGGATAAATTTTCATATCATTCTGGTAACTTTCATATTTTGATGAATAGTAAAACCACGCTATATTTTAATTAAAAATAACTTTTTCAATCGAAATAATTAATAGTGATAAATTATTAATTTGAGTAGTTTTAAAGTATATTTAGAATATATTTTTACAATTTAATACAATGTTGGTCATTGTATGTAATTTCACATTTAAACCAGACATAAACAAATGTCAATCTTTTGATAGTTATTATCTCTTAAGAACATGCTATTTGTTTTGACGATGAGAATTAATTTTTAAATTAATTAATTCAACTGATATGTTTTGAATTTGGTAAAATATTCATCATTTTTGAGTTCATAATATCAAATATAGCTTAGGGATAATTTTTGGTATTTTTCGGGAAACTTTCATTTTTTTGATGAATAGTGAAACCACTAAGTGGTATTTAAAAAAATGAATTTTTCATAAAACATAATTTTACCACTTCCATGAGTGGAATTTCAAAAATCTGAGAGGCACGGTTGATGTCAGTAAGTAAAATGTGGTTCAATGAGATGAAAATAATTTTTGGTGAATAGTAACTTTTACTTTTTTTTACCACGGTTAAAAGTAAATAGGGTAATTAAGGGTAAAAATGATAATATTATTACCCTAAAAAATGTCCTAATTCTATTGGATAAGTTTAATTCGACCAAAAAAACCTTAGGAATAAGATATGACCATTTAGGCCCACATGGATTAGATTAGGACATTTATTATTATTTAATTCAAAGAAGAGTTAAAAGAGTTAAAATCAAAGTTTATTTACTAAAACATTTTTCATATAGGGTTATACATAATATAAATACGATTGTAAATATTCATTAAAATTCTAATAAGATTTCCTACATAGCTGTATTTTATTTTTAATTTTTAGACATTAAATAATTTAATTTATTTATGACACAAAGATGATGCAGTAATTATCTTATTAATGAAATATTGACATAATTGATGTCATAAATACCCAAATAAATGTAATTTGAGACTTTTTATGAATTCCACTAATTTTATAGGTTAATATGACATGTTATTAGTGATTTAAGTAACTTTTTTAGAACTAATAATTATGTTATGAGTTTCACAAAAATCAATTACTAAATAGTGTCAAAATTGACATAAAATAGTTTTTAAAACAAATATTATATTATTAATTGTTATTTTATTCTTAAAAATCTAAGGTTCGGAAAAATGACTTATATAAGGGTATATATTTGAATAATAAACCAGTTGGGGTTATTTTGGATTGTTATAGTATGATTATTAACCTTATAGTGTAAGAACACAAGAAGACAAGGTAAAAGTAAAATTATTTAACTTATTGTTAAATCTAAATGATAAGGTCAAAATAGGAACATAAACTTGTCTAAATTATATTGGATGAGCGTATTTCTACCCATACCCACCTTAGCTTCAAAATAAATCAATTTTGAGCTATTTAAAACCGAATTTGGCTTTATAATAAAATAATATTTTTTAGTTATTCCAAAGGTGCCCCTCTCCTCCCTTATAAAAGGGCACCTCCTCCCTCTCTTCCTCACACCACTTTGAGCCTTCATGCTCAGCCAAACCCTGCCAAATTCCCTTCTATACTTCCCTAGAAACAACCTATAGGTTTTGGTATTCATCAAATACCAATTTTAGTACCCTAAAAGGAGATCTCAAAGAGGCGCTTCAAAGAAGTGGTAATGTCCGTTACCGATTCTTTCAACTTTATTTCTTCTTCAACTTCTTCTTCTTAGGTTGTTTTATTATGAAGTAATAACATCAGTATCAATCATATACTGATATGTTATTATAAGTATTAAACAACCCTATTTCACCATCTATCCATCCTACGGAAAACGAAATCATCGCATGTGCGTACGTACGGAATACCGTCTCCACACCGTGGTGTAATCTATTTTCCACCACCACCTTAATTGGATTGGTATAATGGTGTAAATAATGAAAATATATGATTATTTTAAAGTGATATTTATTCTTAAATATTATACATACACTTGAATACAATTCCATGATCATGGGAATGATATCATCGATCGTGCGTACGTACGGACTACCGTCTCCACGATGCGATGAGATTCATTCTCAATGATTAACCATTCACGAATGATTATAAAGTATATATAATACGTAATCATGAAATATATGACATAATAATGATACTGGATTTATGTATATATATATATGTATGTCATCTATTTAATTCCATTCAATTCAATAAGGAAACAAAAACAGCATTCATGCGTACGTACGGCCTACCGTCTCCATGAATGGTGTATTTCTTTCCATTTATTGACATATTGTATATATGTATATTATGAATATATATTATATATAAATAATTTTTTACATTATGAATATAAGTAATCATGATCCAAGTAATCATATTAATAATTACAAGTTAAAACACGAACGACAAATGAGACGATTTTACCCAAAATGCTACTTTAACATGAATTTACAAAAGAATGGGTAATATAAAGTCATAAGTTGACCATATATGATATAATAACAATGAATATGATTCTGTAATAAGTCAATAACATTATTTATATCATTATACATGGGGTTCAAATACGTAGGAAGCATATCGGACCTAAGGTAAGGGAAATATCACAATCTCGTTTTTATCCGAGATTGTTTATACATTGGAATTTACTGGGGTGTATTTTATCATCCACATCCATGTTTCCGAAATATGTAATATTATTTCCATCCAACTACAATTGTTTAAATCCAATTTTACCCTTCGATGAGTTTTTAGTAAAGGATATGAAAGGAATCTTTTGTCGTTTTTCGTACGAGGTACTTTTTGACTTTTCCAACAAAAGTACAAAGAATGTTTTTTTAACTTATACGAAATGAATGGATTTTTAAAACATTATTTCCAAGAAGATTACTTTACAGGTTTTCAAGTTTATTTTTAATCAACTTTTTTTAGTTTATAATTGTACGACATATTAAGAAAGGAAAAGTGTTTTTGAAGCAGAAAGGCTATTTTCTTCAAGAATGGAGTTCAAGTGTTTTATCAAAATTATTTTCGATCTAAGATAATAAAGGTTTCTGTTTCTATCCCTATTATTAAATTGATTTGATTATGTTGTGATGGAATTATATTTTTATGAATTCCTTTATCTTATATTAATTGTTTTATGATGTCACGATGTTTAAGATTCCCATTTTTATTATATGGGTTATGCTATGATGTATGGTTTATGATTTTGTGGCACACATAAAAATGGTATCATAATGAGATGGGTGGGACCTATATCTCCTTATAATGCATTGGGTAAAGATTTATATCCCATGAGATAGACATGGCTGGAACGGCAGGTTAAACTGGTTCAGTAAAACAGGACTGAAACGAGGAGTGAACTCGATTCAGAAAGGGACTTTGTCCACTAAGATGGTCTTGGAAGCAATGCCTTGACTACTATGGAAATCATTACATGTACTTAGTGGATTCCAAAATTACATGTTTTATTCCCATGCTATTTTATCATGATTTATGTCCATTATGATCTATGCCTTATGTACTTCCATGTTTTATGTCGTTGTTCAAGATTTTTAATGTTCATGTTTTTTATGTTCAAATGTATATGGTATGTTTTATTTTATCCATGCTTACCCTTATTGAGCATTTGAGCTCACCCTTTTTATGTTTTCTTTTCCCCCAGGATTAAAAGAAAGATTTTAGGTAAGGAAACAAAAGTAGGAAGACCTTTATGGGAGATGTTGAAGATCTTTCACCACGATTAGAAGATTACGTTCCGAGTTTCCAAAGACACTAAACTATTATGATCCTTGTGTTTCTATTATTGTTATGTATTAATTATTCCTCTAAAGTAATGTAATATCCATGTACATCAAGATTTGGGTCTCTACATCTCCCCTCTGTGGAACCTAAACAAAAAGAGATCCATATTTGGCCTCTTAGTTTTCAAACCCTGGGGATAAGCTTCACAAGATTTTGTTTGTAGAAACCAGGATATTATCTTAGTATTAACCTTTAAAAGGCAATGTAGATGCACTGATTTTCATTCTTAGATAACTTTATGATAATATTCTAGGGTTGGGATTATACCATGTCAATTTTACTCCCGTACAATCATACTCACCACCTATTATAGATATTTTTGAGAAGGTGATGTAATTTTGTGACCTATTGGGATTGTAGTCATGGATGATATACTAGATAGACTTCTAGTTGGTGAAGAAATTGTCTTGAATCAGGCCGCTAGAATTAATATCAGCAATTACTAAGATAACATTAACAAGGATACCAATTATTGCAGTATCATAGGAATAACATTCTAAATTAGATATCAATGGTTACCTAATTTGTTATATTATAATGGATTATGCTATTTCACTTTTTTAGAAATGTCAAAATGAGGATAGTTGTATGATAACCCTGGTTATAGAAGCACATTTTTCTGATTGTGTCGGCCTTACCTCTTTATTTTCATAGGGATTTAAAAAAAAGTGACATATCATATTATAACCCACTCATTATTTTATTGTAGAGATTAAGGTACATTTTATCATTTTGTATTCATACAAGGGAAAGAAAATGTCCAAAAGGATGATAACTAATCATCATGTCATTAGAGTGATTCAGGTGATTCTAACCATTTTTGTTTTGTCTTGTTTTTGTGGGTGTAAATGTGATTCTCTCATCTGTCTAGCATTATAAATGTTCCCAGAAACACATAATTTTTCCCACATCTATAGGGTATAGAACTTACTTCCAAAGGCTATAGGTCATCTAGGTTTTCTAGACCATTTAATCTTGGAGACTCACATTGGTTGAGAGGATGGGAGGTCAGGATCATAACACCCTTTTGGGGAAATTTATATCAACTATGGGACACTCTTATTAGATTAAAATATGTTTTTAAATGTATTACTATTACCAATTTGGGACTTATTACCATGATAAAACAATTTATTGTCTACTTCTCTCAATAAACAATGAAATGGGGTTTTATTGATAAACCAAGGGATTTGTGGTCCCATTAGAGAATACATATTTAATTATAAAAGGTACTTCATCTATTTCCTTAATAGTGAATAAATCCTATATGTGAAAATGTTTTATGACCATATTCTTCATAACGTGCTACCACAAGAGGAAACAATTAATATTTTGTGTAGAGGATTGAGCCATTATGAGGAATCCTACATATCATTGTTATTGAAGGATTCAAAACCCACATAATTATTTCACTCCCTTGGGAATCACACCAAGGTGTAAGGCTTTATATGAGTTCTCTTTATGCCATAGCACACATTTGGGATTAAATTCTAGGATTTCTGAGCTATGCTCAATGTTGGTAACAATTTTTAATAGTTAATTAATCTCATGGAATGTATATATGAGACATATATACTGGGAAAGTACATTGAGTGTTCGGTATAGAGATCAGGCCCTATTAAGGTGTCATTTGTATCCTGAGTATGGCAGGAATATGAGTCATCATAGTTTTGTTTTCCCTTATACTACTGCTAGACTAAGGTGGATGATCACACTCGGGGAAATTATGACCATCCTTGAGGTTTCAAGTATTATAGGGGCTTATACCGAGAAATATTCCATACTAATTGGAGACATTCTATATAATATTAGTTTTTGGGGGTTATGTAATGAGGTTGCCTTATTGGTTTAGGATTACATTTCAAGGCTACCCTTGTAACCTTGGGGTGTATTGTGTTGATGACTTTATCACTGCAACTCCCAAATTCCACGTGAGACAAGATTATTGTGAGAAACAAGGGTTAGAATGTTATTATTTCCACTTCTTTGGGTAAAGGGATTAGATACTAGAATCACCATAGAAGGTCAATATTGAACCTGAACTTCAAATTGGTGGCTTATGTATTATTTAAATGGAAGTAATCATAGTCATCGTAAATCCATTGATCGAGGATTACACTCTGAAATTTCCCTTTTATTCGGGACATTCACACCAAGGATGGATAAGGCTATAAAATCTCAGAATTCCATGAGGACCTGACCCTGCTTCTCTGGATGGCGTCGCATGACCAAGTTTACCATTCTATGGGACATCACATGATCCAATTTTTTTTCCTCCATAAGATATTTCATATCATTTTTGACATGTCCTAAATGTTTCACTTGTCTTGACTGACATCCCTGGTGGGAATCATGATTCATGACGAATATTCCTAGAAGGAATCATGAATCATGGATGATATGCCCAGAGGATGTCATGAGAGCCCATTGATATTACCTGGTGAAATCATGTGATGTGAATGAAATGTCAAATATATGTAACTTGTCATGGATGAAATCCCTGGATGGAACCCTAATTCCTAGATAATATGTTAGGAAGATGTCCCAAGATACCATTCTTATGAAATAGATATTTTTCGAGACTTATCATACATGAGAAGCACCATTATATAAGTCAGTAATTGCATTTAAAGTACATCCCGAGGCTTGAATGACATGTCCATGAGTAATTTTAATTGACTATGTTGATAGGTCCATGGGGGTTGTGAAAATTTCCCTTGACATTTATAGAGGGCTTCTAATGACCAAGGTAGCATGCCGAAGGAGAATCTACAGATCTGAGTGACATGTGTTGGTGTTGTCGCATGTCTTTAGGAGGCTCATTTGAATGGAACCCATGTCAGTGAACACCTTTTTCTTTAAGTCTTCTAAATTTTTTGTTCCATCCTTATACTTGAAGATGAATTGGTTTTGTTTAGTATAATTTTGTCTAGAATTTTGTGTGGTCAAGTGGGCATGTGGGATTTTCTTTGCATATCCCACTAGAGATCCTCCATGTGATCAATGAAGGATCATGTCAAATGGAATATGCCTATGTAATGAATTTATCGTATGTTTTCTAGTATGTTACCTACTAGGAGGGTGGCCGGTCACATGATCAGTTTCTCTAATAATTTTGTTGGTGCGCACGAGAGTTTCCTTAGCGTAGTCACAATATCGTAGTGGTAGTTGTGTGGTTTTTAGTATTAGGGTTCGGTATTTAAAGGCCAATCCACCTTGGTTGTTCAAAAATCTAGGTAGTGTATCTAGAATAGATCCAAGCTCGATTTGATGAAGGTGGTTGGCGCTACGTGACTTCTTGAGTCTTTCCCACGTGCCTTTTTGAGCAAATCACATGTTTTCAGCGATCACAATTCTCTTCCTTCAATTCCTATTTTATTTTATTATTTCCAATTTATGATACTTTATTGATCACATGGTAATGTAAATGTAATTTTCATCTTGTCATATATAAAATTTTGAGGGCCTTTAGGAGATCTTGATGCCTTGCATAGACTACATCCTTGGGTAATGGTGGCTTTTCAAGGAGTCTTCCTGAAATCTGGTTCAATTGTTAGTAGGTCATGTGACAACATGTTTTGGATGTCTTGGTTAATCACAAGCCATTTCAAGATCCTAATATATTTCATCTCTTCACTTTTTTCCGCTTTGTTTAATTTTACAATGTTCAGGGATTATTTAAGTTTTCATGAGTAATTATAAGGATATTTTAAAAAAATTCATGATGCCTCACCTAACCAATAATGGTTATATGGGGGTTCATGAAAAATCTATCTATTTGTTTATAGAGCAATGAAGGGGAATAAAAGATTCACCGAAACATGCCCGAGGACTTCCATTCGGTGAGGCTAACAAGAAAAAAGGATTTCTCCATATGATTCAAACATTTTTTGAGGTCTTGGGGTGTCTTTTGAGTCTCTAGGGGCACATTGCATGTATATCTGTGAATGTGAGTATAAGTACCAAACCTTAAAACATTTCTTAATATCGAATTAGATGAATAATTCACATTGAGGATCTTTTCAGTTTTAGAGTTTTAGAGGATTAGCCCATAACTATTACATATCAAAAGATTACAAAGTAGACACTTCTAAACAGTTTCCATTTTTTTTCAAATCAAGAACTCTTAAAAAAAGAGTCATGTCTAGTTCCATGTTTAAGACAGCATGACTTTTCATTGATCTCATCCTTGACCTTATTCAACATTATGTCCTTTGAAAAACATTTCAAAAACTTGTGGTAAGCATAAAAAACTCAGTAAGGGATACACAAAGAAGGAAAATAGTTAGTTTTCTTCAAAACAATAGGTAAACCATGAATACTTTATGATAAGTAATACTTTTTACCTTTATGAAGTAGTAAATACTCTTCACTAAATAAAAGATCATTACTTACTCTTTTTAACCAATAGATTACCAAAAACCCCATATAAAGAACACATAACATATAAAGGTAACTTGGGACATAAACATACAAAATGGAATAACCATACAGTTGACTTCCACACATATCACTAAATGGAATAGCCAGACGGCTGACTTCCATACCCAATGCATTGGAGGTTATAACGTAACCACCCTTCCTAGTATTCATGACACCACCCATCAATTGGTTTATCATGTAACCACTCGTCAAAAGTCCAAGTACCATTATAAATTCATAATACATAAAACAAATATAAAGGAAAGAAAACATATCCACATTTTAATCATAATATATCACTTAAATATATTAACATAAAAAATCCATTATCGAACCCATTTTCAATACCAAAATACATAATAGAGTATATCTTATTTATTTTTTTAAAAAACATTACGGCTTGTTAAGGAATCCAAAGATCAAGAATTACTCAAGCCGGTGGAAAAGGTCGTTGTAACCACGTGCATTAAAAGAAACATTCCTTTTTGTCATTTAGTAAAACTCTTCATAAAAAATATTCCCTTTGAATGAAATGAAACGTCAATGGTGTTTATGTAGTGTATAAAAGAAAGTCTTGTATTAGAAAAAAATATGCCTCAATGAAAGGAGATTGAGACGAAGTCCCTTACCTCATGTCCGACTTGACTCGATCGCTCTTTAATCTCCTGAATAATAAACTAGTATTAATTTAAACTTTATTAAGAACCTTTTTATAGTTCCTTATTCCTTTTATATCACTTATTACGATGTTATAAACATTATGCAATCATTTAAGTTAATAACGGACATTTTGTTGATATTTGGTACTTGAGTCAAAAATAAACATCTTATAATTACAAGTTGTTCATCTGATAAAATATCCATTATCTACATAATTATATTCATGGTGTAGATATCATATATATCTTATATATCCAGTATATACATGCATTTATAAAATTACATATCATTTAGAGTTTAGAAATGAAATGCACCGTTCATAGAGACGGTAAGCCCTACGTACGCATGAATGATACTTTCATTTCTATTTCACATTTAATGGAATGAAAACATTATGATATATAGGTATATTATAATTCCAGTATAATATCATATATAATATTATTAACTCCATCCTTTATACATCCCACATATGCCTTTAACGATCCAAGTCACTTTGAGGGGGCGATAGTCTGCTCTTCCGAAAATGAAAATATCATGTTTACCCATAATGGAAACCATAACGGTTTTCCATAAATGAAAAATAAAGAACAATAATGAAAACATAAAAATAATATATATCATATATAAATATAGTGACATCTAAATGGCCACCATGAAAGGTGTTAAAAAATATTGATCAATCATCATTTCGTGAGGTAGTAATTTGCCATCCACAGAAATAGTATGTTCATTAACTATTAGACAGAGGCGTGTGTAAGTGTAACATGAATACTTCTCATAAAAACATCCTAGTATATTTAAGATTATTTTTTTTACAAATTAAAGGAATAAAAAGAGTTTAGGGGGTTATACAAGCCAAATAAAATAAAAGAACATAAGATAAGACATTACCTTAAAATCGGGTAACTCCCACTGGTTTGAACCAAAAAGGTTTCTTGAAGATATTTCTGCCTAAAGTTGGGCTTCTAGGATGAAGAGAGGGATCTTGAAAGATTATTTGAGTATATTTTGGATTAGCCAAAGGGATTTAGAGGTGTGTGAAATGGGTAGGAAGTGGGTTATTTTTATAAGGGAGAGTAGGGGCTCTTTTGGAAAGCATGAAACTATTATTTTATTATATAATGATTTTCGGTTTATAAAGGTCCAAAATTATTAATATAGAAGATAGGGTTGCCCATTTTCAAAATAAAATCATAGAAAAAGAATTTCACAAGTGTTGGATATTACTTTAACATTATATTCTTATTTATTTAAATAATTCATTAATGACGTAAACACATCATCATCATTGTGTCAAAAAAAAATTTTATTTGATGTATAAAAATTATAAAAAAATTACCATGTAGCAGTAAATATTTTTATATTTATAATAAATATTTATAATAAAATATATCAATTATATAACCCCATGTAAAAAGTGTTTTATTAAAACAATACATGTTTGTGGCATTTTTATTTTTACTTTAAATAAAAGGTATTAATGTCATTATCTTACCCAAGTGGCTCTATGAGGTCCCCCAAATTGACCCATAGATTGACATGGTCTTCCATGACTCATCCAATAAGGTTAGGACATGTTTTATGGTGATTTCATATTATTATATAATTATTTTTACCTTAAATTACCTAATTACCTCTAATCGCAATTAATAAAACTTAAAAGTTAATATTCACCAAAAAAATTATTTTCATCTCACTGAACCACATTTTACATAATAATGACAAAAATGTATGTTATATTTTTTTAAATTCAATTCACAGATGTGGTAAAGTTTCGTTTAAACAAAAAAATCAGTTTTTTAACTACCACTTAGAGGTTTCACTATTCATAAAAAATTGATGTTTTCATAAAAATACCAAAAATTCACCCAAGCTATATTTGATATTACGAATTCAAAAATGTTGTCTATTTTACAAAATTCAAAACATATAATATGAATTAATTAATTTTATAATTAATTCCCATTTTCAAAACAATAGCATGTTTTAAAGAAACAATATATATCAAAAGATTGACACTTGTTTATGTCCAATTTCAAAGTGAAATTAATTTCAAAGTACATAATTGGATTAATTGGTAGAAATATATTCAAATTGAACTTTATAAACAATTCAAAAGATAATATAATCATATAAATAAATTTACTTAAATTGATGTTTTGAATAAAAATAATACTTTTTTCACTTATTCATTAAAAATGAACTTTATCAGAAAAAATAACAAAAACGTAAAAAAAAGTAAATTTTGATTTCCTGATTATAAAGAGGGATTTTATTTGGTCCAATAGAATGTATAAAAGGGACCAAAACTATTTTTAAAGAGGGTTTTCCATCAAAAAGCGATAAATCGTCCTTTTATTGAATATTAGAGTATCTATGCCTAAAATTGAATTATTTTCTTATTTTAAGACATTATCTTTTATTGGATAAATGTAAAAACATTTAAAAAACATATATAATCATATTCTAGTTATTTCTATTCATTCCCACCAATACAACATCTACGTGTTAAATACCATTTAAATATTATTATTATATTATTAGTGTTCAACGTATGATTTCCAAGAAACTCGTTTTTGGGTATTGGGGATGCTATCAAACATAGCAACCCCTTTAAAGTAAAATTAATATTTAATTCAAAAATATTAATAAATATGAAAATGTCTTATTCTTTATTTACCTGTAATGTTACATCCCTCCCCCCTTTTGGGAATTGCGTCCTCGTAATTTTATTCACTTATCAAAATAAGTTGGGGTATTTATCCCTCATAGCATTTTAAGATTCCCACATTGCCTCCTCACACATATGGTTTTTTCCATAAAACATTCACCTGATAAATTAACTAATTTTTCAACACTTACTCTCTTCGGTCAATAATCTATACTGGTTGTTCTTCATATGAGAGATTCTCTTCCAACTGAACTACCTCTGGGATAAAAAATGAGATGGATCTGGCATATACTTTCTCAACCTCGAAACCTGAAAAACATTGTGTACCTGGGAAAAACATGAAGATAATTCCACTCTGTATGTAACTGATCCATCTTTCTCTAGAATTTCATAGGGTCTAATGATCCTTGGACACATCTTTACTTTCTTACCAAATTGCATCACACTTTTCCATGGAGAAACATTGAGAAAAAAATGATCACCTACCTCGCATGATAGATCCTTCCTCCGGTTATCCGAATAATTTTTCTGCCTGCTCTGAGCTATTCTCATGTGCTTCTGAATCAACTGAACTTTTTCTGCCATCTCTTCTACCAATTCTGGTCCCATTAGCTTCGTTTCCCCTACTTCATCCCAAAAATCTGTAGTTCGACATCTTTTATCATATAATGCATCAAACGGAGCCATCTGTATACTGGAAAGAAAACTGTTGTTCTATGAAAAATCAACCAAAGAATGATGTTGGTCACAACATCCCTGGTAATCCATCATGAAAGCACGTAACATATCCTCTATGGTCTGTATTGTTCGTTTGGCCTGCCCATCTGATTGTAGATGAAAAGCTGTACTAAAATTTAATTTAGTACCCAATGACTTCGGAAGGCCTTTACAAAAGTTATAAGTAAACCTGGGATCATGATAAGATTCAATGGAGATGGGAACTCCATGTAACTAAACTATATCTTTAACATACAACTGAGAAAGTGGATCTAGAGATAATGTATCTTGAATAAGAAGAAAATGTGCAGATTTAGTCAATCGATCAACAATAACCCAGATCGCATTATAAATTTTAGATGTCTTTGGTAATCCCACAATGAAGTCCATGGATATATTTTCCCATTTCCACTCTAGATCTTATAATGGATAAGGCATCCCTTTTGGTAACATCTACTCTACTTTAACCAGTTGAAAAGTCAAACACATCACAGTAAACTCAGCAATATCTCTTTTGATTCCATCCCACCAATAATACACCCGTATATCTCTGTACATCGTAGTACTGCAAGGATGAACTGAAAATGGGGAACTATGAGCCTCACATAACAACTCATTCTTCAACTATGAATCACAAGGAACACATAATCTATTCCCAAAATTCAAAACACAATCATTATCAATGTTAAATTCAGGCAACTTACCCTTCTAAACCAGCTCTACCTTTTTCCACAACTCACTGTCTTTCTTCTAATCTTTCTTAATTCTATCTGATAGAGATGATATCATTGTCAATTGAAACAAAACAGAAGAACTTCCTGCAACAACAAATTCTATGCCAAATTTCATTGAATTAAAAACCAAAGGATCTCGTTCCATATGTATCACGGTAAATGAAGCGTTACATTTTTCGACTCAAAGCATCAGCCACTTTATTTGATTTTCCTGGATGGTAATGAATTGTACAATCATAATCCTTGATTAATTCCAGCCATCTCCTCTGTCTCATGTTAAATTCATTCTGAGTGAATATATACTTTAAAATTCTATGATCAATATATATTTCAATATTTAATCCATAAAAATGATGCCTCCAAATTTATAGATCAAAAACAAAAGCATCTAATTCAAAATCATGTGTAGGGTAATTTAACTCATGAGATTTCCCTCCAACGAAGCATCACTGTAGATAAAAACATCACTATTTCTGGAAGGAAGTGCCAGAACTAGAGCATTCAACATTCATCTTTTCAATTCCCGAAAACAATCATGACATTCTTTTGTCCAGATGAACATGAAACCTTTTCGAATTATCTTAGTCATTGGACTAGATAATCGAGAAAAATTCTCAACAAACCTCTGGTAATAACCTGATTCAACTAAGCCATCACTGCATTAAAATGATCAATTATGATTCTGTCCATCTCTGGTTGCTGATTCAGAAGGTCAATCTACTCTATATACCTTTCAAGAAAAGATACTTTGTTTTCTTGACGAAAAATCATTCTTAACACATACATATATTAGGTGAATCAACATGAAAATCTATAAATTATATATTATTTCAATATTACCATAAAATAATTTATTTACATTTATTTATCAATACCCTAACTTATAATGTAGTCTAAACCGACATCTGATAACAACTATAAAGACCCGACCTTAAAACATTACTTAATCTTGAATTAAATGAATAATTCACATTGAGGATCTTTTCAAGATAAGAGTTTTAGAGAAATATAACATAACTATTACATATCAAAATATTAAAAAGTTTATACTTCTATACAGTTTCCAATTTTTTTACAAAACATTAACTGTAAAAAAAGAGTCCTGTCTAGTTACATGTTTAAGACAGCATGAATTTTCCTTGATCCCATTATTGACCCTATTCTACATTATTTCATGTGAAAAACATTTCAAAAACTTGGGGTGAGCATAAAAAACTCAGTAAGGGTTACAAAAAGAAGGAAAACTATTATTTTTCTTCAAAATAATAGGTAAACCATGAATACTTGATCATAAGTAATATTTTTGACCTTTATGAAGTAATAAATACACTTCACTAAATAAAAGATCGTTACTTACCCTTTTAAGCCAAAATATTACCATAAAACCTGAATAAAGAACACATAACATATAAAGTTAACTTGAGACATAAATATACAAAAATGAAATAACCATACGGTCCGCTTCCAAACATATCACTAAATAGAATTGTCATACGGCCGACTTCCATACCCAATGAATTGGAGGTTATAACGTAACCACCCATCCTAGTATTCATGGCACCACCTATAATTTGGTTTATCATGTAACCACCCATCAAATGTCTAAGTACCATTATAAAATAATAATACATAAAACAAATATAAATGAAAGAAAACATTTCCACATTTCAATCACAATATATCACATAAATATATTGACATAAAAAATCCATTATCACACCCATTTTCAATACCAAAATACATAATAGAGTATATGTTATTTATTTTCTTTTTAAAAACATTGCATCTTGTTGAGGAATCAAAAGATCATGTAGTATTTGCGGGGGCGGAAAAGGTCGTTGTCACCGCATACATTAAAAGAAACATTCATTTTTTCCATTTAGTAAAATGCATCATAGAAAAAGATTCCCTTCGAATGAAATGAAAATTCAAAGGTGTTTATACAATGTATAAATAAATTTCTTATATTAGAACAAAATATGCCTCAATTAAAGGAGACTGAGACGAAGACCCTTACCTTGTGTCCGACTTGACTCGATCGCTCTTTAATATCCTGAATAATAAACAAGTGTTAATTTCTACTTTCTTAAGAACCTTTTTCAAGTTATTTATTCCTTTTATATCATTTATTACCATTTTGTGAACATTATGTAATCATTTATGTTAATAACGGTCCTTTTGTCGATATTTGGTACTTGAGTCAAAAATAAACTTCTAATAATTACAAGTTGTTCATGTGGTAAAATATCCATTATCTCCATAATTATATTCATAGTGTAGATATCATATATATCATATATATCCCATATATAAATGCATTTATAATATTACATATCATTTAGTGGTAAGAAATGAAATGCAATGTTCATGGAGACGGTAAGTCATACGTACGCATGAACGATACTTTCATTTATATTTTTCATTTAATGGAATGAGAACATTATGATATAGAGGTAAATTATAATTCCAGTATAATATCATATATAATATTATTAACTCCCTCCGTTATACTTCCCACATATGGCATTAACGATTCAAAACACTTTGAGGGGGCGGTAGTCTGCACTTCCTAAAATGAAATTATAGTGTTTTCCCTTAATGGAAACCACAAAGGTTTGCTATAAATGAAAAATACAGAAGCATAAGGAAATCATAATAAAAATATATATCATATATAAATACAGTGACATCTTAATGGACACCATGAAAGGTGTTAAGAGAATATTGAACAATCCTCGTTTTGTGAGGCAATAATTCTCCATCCACAGAAACAATATGTTCTTTAAACATTAGATGGATGTGTGTGTAAGTGTAGCTCAAATACATCTCATAAAAACATCTTAGTATATTGAATATACAGGTTTTGTTACAAAATAAAATAATAAAAAGTGTTTAGGGGGTTGGAGAAGCAAAATAAAACAAAATAACATAAGAGAAGACATTACCTTTCAATCTGGTAACTCCCCTTGGTTTGAACCAAAAGGGTTTCTTGAAGTGATTTCTGCAAAAGGTAAGGCTTCTAGGATGAAGGGAGGGATTTTGGGAGATTATTTTAGTATATTTTGGACGAGCAAAAGGGCTTTAGAGGTGTGTGAAATGGGTAGTAAGTGGGGTCATTTTATAAGGGAGAGGAGGGGCTCTTTTGGAAAGCATGAAACTGTTATTTTATTATATAAAGATTTTCGGTTTCTAAAGGTCCAAAAACATTTAAAGTCAAATATGAGGTTTCCCATGTTCTAAATAAAGTCATCCAAAAATAATTGGACATGTTTGGATATTATTTTAATCATTATCTTTTTATTTATTTAAATCATTCATTAATGACCCAAACACAACATCATCATTGTGTCAAAAATAATTTTATTTATATGTGACTAAAAAATATAAAAAAATAACCATGTTGTTGTAAATATTTTTATATTTTTAATGAATATTTATATTCAAATATATCAATTATACAACCCCAAGTAAAAAGTGTTTAAGTAAAACAATACATGTTTGTGACATTTTTATTTTTACATTAAATAAAAGTTATTAATGTAATTATCTTACCCAGGTGGCTCCATGGGGTCCCAAAAATTTACCCATGGATTGACTTGGTTGGTCATGACTCATCCAATAATTTTAGGACACGTGTCAAGGTGATTTCATATTATTATAACATTATTTTTACCTTAAAATACCCTAATTCCCTCTAATCGTGATTAATAAAACTTAAAAGTTACTATTCACCAGAAAATTATTTTCATCCCATTGAACCAAATTTTATTTACTAATGACAACCATGTATTTTGGATTTTTAAAATTCAATTCACAGATGTGGTAAATTTTTGTTTAAATGAGAAATTCAGTTTTTAACTACCACTTAGTTGTTTCACTATTCATAAAAAATCAATGTTTTTCAGAAAAATACCAAAAATTCACCCTAAGATATATTTGATATTACAAATTCAAAAATGATGTCTATTTTACAAAATTAAAAACATATAATTTTAATTAATTATTTTTAAAATTATTTTTCGTTGTCAAAATAAATATCTTGTTTTTAAGAAACAATATATATCAAAAGAATAACACTTGTTTATGTCCAATTTCAATGTGAAATTAATTCCAAAGTCCATCATTGGATTAAATGGTAAAAATATATTCTAATTTCACTTTAAACCCAATTCAAAAAAAAATCTAATCATATAAATAAATTAGATTAAAAAGAGGTTTTGAATTAATATACAACATTTTTCACTAATTCATTAAAAATGAAATTTATTGGAAAAAATAACAAAAGCATACAGAAAGTAAATTTTGATGTCCTAATTCTAAAGAAGGATTTTATTTGGTCCAATAGAATGTATTATTGTTACCAAAACTATTTTTAAGTAGGGTTCGCCATCAAAAGGTGATAAATCAACCATTTAGTGAATATTAGAGTATCTATGCCTAAAATTGAATTATTTTCTTATTTTAAGCCATTATATTTTATTGGATAAATGTAAAAACACTTAACAAACATATATATTCATATTTTAGTTATTTATATTCATTAGTGCCAATACAACGACTACATGTTAACTACCATTTAAAATAATATTATTATGTTATTAGTGTGCAATGTAAGATTTCAAAGAAACTAGTTATTGTGTATTGGGTATGCTATCGAACATAGCAACCCCTTTAAGGTAAAATTAATATTTAATTCACAAATATTAAAAAATATGAAAATGTATTATTCTTTATTTACCTTGGATGTTTCAGTGAGTGCCTCTTGCCTCATCCAGTTATATACACTATTTTATTCTACAGATTATTGGGGGTCTTGCGAGTTTTATTGCATATCATCAAGGATTTTTTCCATCCCAGTGATTATATAGAACATGAGATTTTTTATCAAAGGGGTTCTCTCTATTTTTATTTTACTCCTCTGAATTCTCATAATAATTTCATATTTTTTCCTAGAATTTGAAAAAGGAAGAAAAATGTGTCTTATGGTGCTCAATCAGTGGTTTAAAGATCCTTCAAAAGAGAAATAAGGTTATTTATATGATGTTCATAGACTCTTCGCTAGATAATTTTATAGGCACCCAATCGTGAGTCCCTTGTTGGCTCATGAAATCAGTAATTCATGGATCCTGTTATTTTTTTGGCAAGGTAATACCCCTATTCAAGTATTTGTTCGTTTTTTTTCTGATTCTTGTTTGGTGGGTGTAAATAATAGAGAACAAGTATAAAAAATCAGACTCAAGGTAATGGATTTCTTGTATCGCTTTTAATTTTATGAGGCATATGTCATAATCACCACTTATTTATTTTTTATGCTGTATTTAATTTCCTTTTGATATAATATATCATGAATAATTTTATTTTCATGGTATTGAAATGTTTAATATATATTTTATTCATTCATGGTATGTACAGTTTCAAATTTACAAAATCAATAATATAAATTTATTAAAAATTTCCTTCCTCGTGACATTAGATATGTCATACATCGTGCTAGTTTTAAAAGATCTACATAAATCCTATTTGACATGGTGTACTAGGTATATCATTATTATCATGATATCTTATGTTTTATTATTGTTATTAAATTCATATTTTTATTGATATAAGTGTTTAAAATTGTTATGGGATGCTTTGGATTGCTTAAATATTTATTTCCTCAAGAATTTTTTAGTTATTTTTTAATGATATTTCGGTTAAACAGCTTCAAAATCCATATTTTCATTAACCTCTACTAGAGATGCTTTGTATTGAATATAAACTCATTCATTTGTTGGATGAATTATGTTTGTTTCAAAAGTATTGTTATTTAAACCATTTATTTTCCATTTGTTTATCATGTTTCAAATATATTATTATTTGAACAATTTCTTTTCTAGTGGTTAGTCATGTTTTGAAGATAATATTACTGACCACTTTTCTTTTCCATAGGTTAATCATTCTTTAATGGGGTTTTTTGGTGAACCCATTTCATTTCCATTGGATAATCATGATTTTAAGGGATTTTTATTGAACCAATATATTTCCATGGGTTAATTTTGTGTGATAATTCTTCAATAGTACTTGTATATTTGACGGGTTATTATGTTATAAAATAATGAAGGGTGGTTCTTTGATAGACTAATGACAGTTGGGTCCATGATATCCATCCAATCATTGGGAATAGATGTCGGCAATATGGATATCCTATTTTTAATTATAAAATGTATGGAAGATTACCACATTGTTTTTCCATTTATAAGTATGAAAAGTAAAATGAAGTCACATGGTGACTTTATGTGTTTATTTATGATTTATATATGTTTATAATGTTTCTAATGATCAATATTGATATCATGTTGGTCATTATTATTGATTGTAATGACTCTTTCCTCTTCACTATTTTCATATATGATAGTCCATGTATTGATTGGTATGAGTTTTTTTGTGATTATCTCATATGATTTTATTAATTCATTGTTCCCTTATACACTCTTATGATTATTTATGAATTTAAATTGTTAATTTTTATGTTTACCCTTACTGGGTGTTTTAGGCCACCATTTTTATGTTTCCTTTTCTCTAGATTTTAAATAATGATGTTAAATGTTTTTTGGATATAATGGATATCACAAGGATGATTTCCATGACCTACTATAAAAAAAATAAAAGATGGGATAATTGGATGAAATGTACTTTTGATGAATTATGAGTCTATGTTGATACAATTTTTTGATGGATTTTTTCCTAATTCTATGAAACTATAATCCTAAAATTCCTTCTAGTATGTTTGTGATCCATGTTCTCCTTTTTAGATTGTATTTTTTAAAAGGAATAATTTTCGTCACAAATATTTGTATCAATGATGGGAATGTAATGTTTTGGATTTTGGAACCGGATCATGGAGTGTGGCTTCTATGTTGTTATATGCTAGAATGTGAGGGTATGAATACCATGATCATACTATATTACATTATATATCTAAAAACATACAATTAGATTTTATTGAAGAATTCATAGATAGATATCTAGAGGGTTCTCTGGTTACTAACTCATTATTTTAACAAACCACTTTATTTTTAATTCCAAATATATACTTTTGGCTTGAAAAAATTTATTAATCCACGTGGTGTTGGGGCCAGGACTCCCAAAAATCATGTAGGGTCCTAAAACTTACATCCCCATTATTTTATTGTTAGGGTAGGCTCAAGGATTCTGATAGGAACTACAGTTAGCATCGATGGTATTGGTTATGTTGTGCAATAATAAAAGACCCTTTAACTGATGATCCCTCAGTGGAATCAATATATAGAATCCACAAAGGAGTGGGGGTTAAAGTTTTATTTTTTCCCCTTCTACCATACAACCACATTTCCTCTATCATGTATTGAATTTTTTAATACATCCATGGGGATGTGAGTAACTGGAGTTGAGATCCTAAACATGTGTATAAACCTTGATTCTATTCAGACAAGTGATTTATTCTTGGGTGTTTCTCATAGATGGGTATAGACATTGATTCTATCACCATAAAAATAGGTTTATTCTAAATAGATGAATGATTATATCATGGAAATGTACCAGGGGTCGGTATATGTATAACTGTCATCACTATAACACTAGAGTTGGTTTATTTGGATGAATGATTAGACACATCGCAATGAGAATTAAAAAATGGGGAAATTGTAATTATAATTACAATGTTTATAAGGATTTAAATAATCTATTTTTATGTATTTGTTAACTTCATGTGGATCCATGGGGTTTATATTCTATCAAAATAGGAGAAGTTAAATTCTATATATCTTTCTGATGCCATGTGGCCATGTGTACATATCATGAATTCAAATGATGTTATATTTTAGACCTCACAAGATTTGAGTATTTTATTCTATCACCAAATATTTCAATGATGAATTGTATAAGGTATTCCTATAAATAAAGTAATTTGATCCTTTTCAATTTAAAAAGATCAATTTTACCATGATCATGAGTTATGAATATTCAATATGTGTAGAATCAACTTTTTGGTAGGATTATTTTAGTGTTTTTTCAACATGATGAGTTATGAATCTACTTTATAAGATTGTATTATATTTTTAAATTCTATCCAATAATGATGATGGTTTAGTTCTGTTAAATTATTTACAAATTTTGAATGATCCGTATTGTTGTATGATTTTGTATACCCAAACATGTATATGAACCCAAACCCATTATTAATCTAGATGGGTGTAATTAATTTTAAGGTATCAGTTCTAACAACAAAATTTATTTATATTTTTTGAAAATAAAACATTACCAAGTGTAGATGATATTCCATCTATAAAGGTAATTATAAAAATCCATGTGAATTATTGACACATAATTAAAATATACTATAATGAAAAAATGGGGTTTCTAGTTTATAATAATGAAGCGTGGATTAGCATGTGATGTAGTTTAAGGTCATGTGATGGGCACTATTCAATTGTTTGAGGATGACATTTTAAATTAATTATTTAAATATAACAATGTTTGTAACATACCATCCCGAGATCTATGGAATAGTGCCCCAATTTGTTCGATCACATGACCTCAAGCCCGCCTCCTCGTATGCTAGAGAATGTTGACTAGATTCAAGGGTCTGGTAACTCAATAATGGGGAAAAAATTACCACTTTTATAAGATTAAAAAACCAGTGGAAATAAATAAATAAAATGTGAAAAAATATATGACCAATTGAAACAATGTCACAAGATTAACAAAAAACAAGGTACTGTATTCCACTAAAAGGGAAACATGATGTGCCAAATTTAGTGTCAAAGTGACTAAAATGAAACTGTATGTAAATCTACTAATGACTCCAAAGAAGATCCCAATCCAATTCTGGTTCCCTCATCCAATCTCAATCCCTAGTCATAAATCTAATCCATGGTCTTTTCCTTTATCTTATCCTGCAAAAATAATGTTTATTCTGGTACAGATTAGGTAGCCTGAATAAGGTGTTAGTACAAATAAGTACACCACCACCAATGGTGTCTAAAAAAATCTAGTCAACAATAGTGTATGCATTTTTAATAAGAATAATTATTATTTATAAATAAATAGTTTATAAAATTATTAAATATTCTCTATTTAACCACAAATATCCATGGGTTCTAAAGGAACACATTCCTTAATAACTACTTCATTCTATGATGGAATTTGAACTATCCCCATGGAATACCACATGTCTGAATATCAATGTAACAATTATTCTTTAAAAATTTAATGACCATGATACCATTCAATAACTTACATAATTTAATTCCCATGATACTATTATTTTTTTCCAAATGGATTCCCTTTTTATATTTCATTAACCCACAGAATTGAATGACCATGTAACCATTCTTATTTACCTAATGTATGACCATTTTTCAATTAATTAAATTCAACAATTAGAATTACCATTTAAACATTCATATTTCACAAATGAATGACCAGGTTACCATTAAACTAAGAATATGATTTGAATAAACAGGTTACCATTCTCCTTTCACAAATAAAAACCCGTGTTAATCATAAATTAAATTAAACAATTTGATCAATCAAATGGTCAACACATTAATGAATTTTCAATCTGATTAGTCACCTCCATTGAGAAACCATAACATAAAATTAATTAAGTTGAAAAATATTTATTCTAACTCTCTATTAATTTTTCGATAATGAATTTATCAATTAATTATCCATTTTCCCAATTCCATTGTTCCATTTTATCCCTAACTCCTAAATCAATCAATTTTTCACATTTACTAAATTTACTACAGAATTTAAATTTCTATGAAAACAAAGAATTTTTACAATAAAATATATTTAATGATATAAATAATGTGGGATTTTAAAAAATAGAACTCCTACCTTGATTCGTTGATTGTTGTTTTCCAAATGGAATTTTGAAAAATTTGATCAGCACAACAGTATAAATCAGATTCTGGATCTAAATACATAAATCAGGATCAAAGGTATTTAGATATTAAAATTCTTGATCTAGATATACAATTATAAATCAAGATATCACCAAATAGTTGTAGATATGATGAATAAGAGGATAAAATTCCTCAAAATATCATGGGATGATATAAGAATGGATGGGATATGCATCAATATTAGATCCAAATACAAATAGAATAGTGGATATTCATTTAGTGATTTGAATATCAAATAACAGAGGTATGAAGACCATCGAATCCCTCCAAAATGCTTTGAATTCATCCAAAAAATATCATTTCTAGAGTCTAGGTTAAATAATAGGTGTTTCAGTGGTTCAAGGGAAATTAAAACTACTTTTTGGGGAAAATAATAATGTGTGAATGGTTTTTGGGGAAAGGGCACAGGGTTTGACAAACCTTTCACCAATCATGTGGGTCCTCACTATCCATGGATGAACAAATTCCTAGGATTCTGTTCCTCTATTGTAAAAAATTCCACATCCATGTGAATCACCTCTAATTGGGTTTCTAGTTTTTTCTTGGTTTGGTGTAAGGTTTACCCAAAACTTGTGACAACACTCCACAACCCATTCTTCACATATTTTTCCTAAAAATCTACCAAAACAAAACCCAATTAATAACACTAATTAAAGGTCCATAAAAAAAAGTACATGAATTTCAGTCCGAGATAACCCTAAAAATGTTCAGGATCTTACAATCTCTACAAATTATAATCGTTTGTCTTCAATCTGCACTTCCAAAAAAAATATGATTTCAATCCAAACCGATATGGCCATGGAGACCTCATATCTACTTCTGTATCCCATTTTTCCTTTTGTACATGTCTATGTTTCCATAATACATGTACTATCTATGTGGATATTCCTAAAAACACTTTCACACAATGATTTAGAACATGTGTAAGATACTTCTTCACAGATGAATCTATCTAATGGTAAACCTCATCAATATTTGTCACAAGAGAGGGTTCCGTGTGATTTCTCCATAGTTGTGAAACATGGAAAATATATTGCATGTAAATTTATTTTTTGGAAGATCTAATTGGTATGCCACAAGCATGATTCTCTCCACGACCTGAAATGGTCCCACAAACATTGGCACCAACATTCCCAATCTCTGTATCCTATAGGGACCCAACCTATGTGACCCAAAAAGGAATACATGATCACCCTATGTAAACTCTTGGGTTCATTTTTGTATATCAATAAATGAATTATGCCAACTCTATTCCATAGTAATTGGCTTCTAAATAAACTAAACCAACTTTGATGTCTCCTGCACAAGACTTGGTCCCTACATCACTAACTTATTTGCTTCCATCCATCATTGTATTGATATATATAGCCAACTATAAATAGATTTATATGGTTCTATCATAATATTTTAGGGATAAATATTGTTATCCAAAAACTCCACTAAATACATGTTCTTCTCCCAAGACCCACTGAAATCAAACACAAATTTCCATAGAATATTCTCAAGCACATATATAGTACATTCCTCCTACTCATATGTCTATGGTTGGGAAGCCATAGTCAATAAAATCCGCATACCAAGAACCTTCTACAAGATGTTATATAAACATGTGGTAAAGCGTGAATCCTGATCTGGAACTATAGTACATGGGACCCATTATAGATGAACTATCTCTCGAACATACTGTTCTCTCAACTCCCCAACTGTGAAGGATTCCCGTATAGGAAATAAATGTGCCACCTACATCATTTGATCCACAATGAACCAAATATATTTATTATCCTTAAACATATTCGGAATACCCACCAAAAAATCCATCTTTATATCATCATAGTTTCATTCTAGAAAAGGAAATGGCTACAGAAAACCTATAGGTCATTGATGATCTACCTCTGCCTATTTATAGATGAAGTATCATACCATGGACCTCGCTATCTTTTTTTTTTCATGACCAGACACCAAAACATTCATTGTATGTCATGGTACATTTTTTTCACACCTGGATGTACCATCCACTTTGAGGCATGAAATTCCTTCATGAGATCCTCTCACATGCTCATCAACACAACAACCGAAATTTTGATATAGATGGTCTCATTATTATCAATTATCTAATGATAAAGTGAATCCAAATTTTCAATGATTTATCTCTATTTCGAATACCCATGATTATCATACTTCCTATCTATTATTTTTTTAGTAATGGTGTAGAATCTACTATAACTGATACATGATTCATATTCCCATGACTCTCTTGAACTACCATAGACAATTCATCCATCTGGGTCATCATCATCCACTCAGTACTAGATTCTTGAGCTTTATTAGTATATGCATCCCTAATCAATTCATCAACCACACTATTTCCTTTCCCATTTTTAGATGCCAGCACCAATTCAAAAGGCTGAATATACTCAACCCATCTCTACTGTCAAAGATTAAAATGACATTGTGAAAAGATATACCTCGAACTCATGTGTTCTGTATAAACTATAAAATTTTCACTCAAAACGTAGTGTCTCCAAAACATATGTTCGTAAAAAGCTTATGCTAGCTCAATGTCATGTGTAGTATAGTTTTGTTCATGTGGTATTAACTTCTATGACCCATAAACCAATACTCGAACTCTTTGCATCAACACATCTCCATGTCATTTAATAGAAGCATCAAAATACACCGTGTACTCCTCACCTGAAATAGGTATGACAAAAATTGGTACAGATGTCATACACATCTTAAAATCTAGGAATACTTTCATGCAAGTCTCCTTCCCTTAAAACTTGATACCATTTTTTGAAAATTTCTAAATCAGTGCTGGAAAATGGGAACAATCTTCTACGAATCTCTTATAACATACACTTAATATGAGAATTCTTCGAATATGAAAAGCATTCATGGGATACACCCAAGAAACCAATACGTGAACCTTCTATTGGTACACTAATACAAATTCGATAATGGTGATGTTTCCAAAAAAGTCCACTTGATTAATCGAAAACTAACACTTAGATATCATTGAGTATAGCTGATGATCTTTCAGTGTACTGAGGGAAAAGTCCATAGGTTGGTAATGATCATCATGTGACAAGTACTGCACCAATATTTCGTCCACAAACCCCACCAAAAATGAACTAAATACAACTAAAAGATCATATTCATCTATTCTATAAACACCACTGGTGTGTTTGCTAACCCAAACTACATTACAAAGAAATCATTAAGGTTATACCTACTCTTGAAAGCATTCATCGATGTATCATAATTACGAACTCCCAACTCATGATACCTTGATCTCAATCCAATCATAGAGAACATAGAATATCCCATCATCCAGTCAAATATATCATCTATACACAGAAGAGTATATTTGTTCTTCACTATCATATTTTTCAACTTCGGGTAATCTACAAAAAAAACAAAAACTCCAATCAGCCTTCTTTTATAAAAAAAGCATGTTATCCCCAAGGAAATTGTTAGGGGCAGATAAATCCTTCATCCTTAAACTCATAAAGTTATGTATTTATATCTTGAATCTTAGTCTGTTCCATTCTTTATAGTGGAATAGATATTGACTCAGCACCCAACATGATCTCAATTGTGAATTCTACATCCCTATCAAGTGGTATCCTTGAGATGTTTTCAATAAATAATCCCTAAAACAGTTCCAACACTAGTGGTGGGACATAATTCTTAACACATCCATCATCCAAAAGAACACTAGAATCCTCAGCTATGATCTCTCCCAATTGCTGAGTAATTAGCCCATGTAAGGCCTTCCAAGATATTGCACTCCCCATGTTGAATGTAATTGTTACCCTTAGGAGACATAAACGTCAATATCTTATAGTAACAATCAATGTGGTATTGGTATTAAACAATCCAATTCATACCCACAATTAGGATTAATCTTGCCATATCAAGAATATAGAGATCCCATAGACAATAATACATACCGAACTCAACTGAAAATACCTTATAGAGACAGATGTCTCTCAACCATACTCCCAACTGTGTATCTATAGTCATTACTCCACTCAAATACTCCATTGTGAAGATCATTCCATTAATTTTTTTATAGAAATAATGGAATGAGATGAACCCATTTCAAATAAGGATCTATCTTCTGTATAAGAAACTAGAATAGTACCTCTCACTATCGATGGACCAACCTCACTCTCCACAAGTGTCAGCTGCATCACAATAAGATATCCTTCCCCTCATCAATGTGATGTTGTCTCATTCTCATGAGTAGCCTCAATCGGATGATATGAGTACTCATTCCAATAATTTACACACATTCTACCTCTACCTCTTAAGATAATATAACTCTAACTGGAAGACAGATATGGCGTAGAAGATCCCATTCCCCCACCATCATTTTTTCTATCTCCAATATCATTAACTGTATATCTAGGGTTTCTACAGAACCTCTATAGATGTAACAAATTTATACAGGATCAAAACTCCACCGGTGGTTAGGAACAATTTAGATGATGATTTCTAATCCCACCATACATATGAAATATCACTTCAATAATGTCATGTGAAACCGAACCTCCTGTGTCTATACTCTACTTCCCACTTCTATGGATAAAGTTATAATAACAACACTTCATTCTCATGAATTTATCTACTTCTAATCATTAAGTAGCAACTATAATTACACCATTGGAATCCTCCCTCAGGTTCCCTTAAGCTATGAGAGCCTGATCTACAAACTTATAAAACTTCTTTAATCAAATGAGATTAACTTGGGACTTAATCTCACACATAATTCCATCTTGAAATCATTTTGTGGTAACTGACTAATATCCTTCTAACATTGGATAAAATAACTATAGATATGTGGAGTATCTATCCTAATCCATGATGAACATTCTCCCCAGAGTCAGCCACATGGACTATGCTGCTTTCTCTAACCTCAATGTCTTTAGATAAAAGTGATCCAAGAACTTCTCCAAAAAAGATCTCCCATAGCATGCAGTAAGCCTCTCTGGTATTTTAATGAATTTCCCACCAGCGCTTTTCTAATCCTCATAGAATATAAGCATCCACCCTGACCCTCTTCCCAGTAAGAGTCATCAGATGGTCAACTATAATCATGATAGACTCAACCAAAAACTCATCCTCCATTGGTCCTCCCTCTCTATTAAAATTTGGAGGGTTCTACAACTAAAAATCCCTCATTAGAGCAAACATTATTTTAACAACCCACCCTGGGTATCATTCCATTAATTTCTTAAAGCATCCAACGATTCCCAGAACTACTCCCCTATTTCCCCAATATCAACAATTTGTGCCTCAAGTTCCACCCTTGGAGGATCATTCCTAGATATGACTTGAGGTCTTCCTCTCAACACGCGTTTTCATGGAAGAATAACTCTATAATTACAGACACACATCTTATGACTCAAAAAAATACATTATAACATTTATATAAAGCGGATAATCAAGACAAGTCACACCATTTCCTTTTTCCAAATTCACATCAGGTGGTCAAAACTGAGGCGTTATCACTAACCTTAACCATCATACACCTATGTCTTAGTTAATTAGGGTAAATCATTTTCATATTAATTTTTCTCATTTAGACACCCAATTGTTCTCATATCCCATCATTTTATAATATTTTTCAATTTCATGTTAAGAAAAATTTTCATTTCAATTTCATAAAAAAAGTAAAATAGTTCTTGTTCAACAACTTACCCATAACAAATTTTCCTACGCATGCCTAAAATGATGCATGTAACAATAACCTTGAGTCCCAAGAATGATGCACGTAGACAAAAATCACATGATTAATATGGCCATAAGTCTATTTCAAGAAAATACTAGAAACAATAATCACATCACATAAAAAATAATCAAACTTAGGTGAAGTAATATTCATCTCTAACAACATACAGAAATAACAACAATCCCAACTAGAGTACTCTAGTTTCTCTAATATAAGGGTTTGAAACTATCATGTAGGAGATCATTTACAAGACCTGAATCTTTCAAGTCTCATGTATAAATTTCCCAAATAGTAATACAAAAAAAGAATAAATTAAATCACCTATGATACCACTTTGTAACGTCTCGACCCAGGTTCCACACAATAGTTTCCCAAGCTAATCGGCCACATGAACTCAAGCACACCTCCCCATATGGTATTGGCTACTAACTACCAGTTGGGGTCTGGTAATCTAATCATTGGGAGACTATACCATCTTTTATCATATTAATACAGAATTTGAAATAAATACACAAATTATAAAGCTTATATGACAATAAAAAAGTACAATTTTACAATATAAACAAAATAAGAGGTACAATATTCATTGGAAACCGTAACATCCTATGCCAAAGTAAGTATAAGAGCGTCTAAAATGAGATAAAAATTGAAGACAATAATGACCCCAAGAAGGTCCTGAACCATGTATAGGTCCCTCATCCATGATCCAACCCCAATTAGAAATATAATGAAGGGAAAATTCCCATGTCCTGTCCTACAATAATATAGTCTACTCTGGTACCCATCAGGTAACCCAAATATGGGTTGAGTAAAACATAGTAGGCCACCACCACTAGTGTCTAAAACATATCTATTCAAAAATTGTTTATGAATTTTTAATAAAAATAAGTATTGTGAAAAAATATATAGTTTATCACATTATTAAATATTCTCTTTTTAACCACATAAAAAACCGGGTTGTATAGATACTTGTGCCCCAATACGTACATCTGACCATTCTAGAAACTGATATATCCCAAAGGAATAACACATGTCTGAATTCCCATGTTACCATTCTTATATCAAAAATGAATTTCCTTGTTACCATTTAGAAACTGAAACAACTAAATGTCCATGTTACCATTCTTATTTCCCAAATTAATGACCATGTTACCAATAAATAACTTGCATAATTTAATGACCATGTTACCACTATTATTTCCCAAATGAATTACTATGTTATCATTCATTAAATCGCAAAATTTGTATGATGATGTTACAAATAATTTTTAACAAATTAATGACCATGTAACCACTCATATAATATCAGGATTTGAATGACCAAGTTACAATTGTCATTTCAAAAAAGAATGTCCAAATTACCATTCATTGAATCCCATAATTTGAGAAATCATATCATCAACACATTTATTAATTCTACAACTAATTAATAACCCTCATTAAAAAACCTTATCATGCTAATAATTAATTCAAAAATAATTTATTCTTATTAACTATTAAACTCTTTGATAATTAATTTATCAACAAAATTTCAAATTCCCCAATTCCATTTTTTCATTAAACCTCTAACTCCTCAATCAATCAATTGATAACATTAAATAAATTCACTATGAATTTTAATTTCTAATGAAATTGAGAAAATTTTACAATCACATAAACATAAATATATTAAAACTATGAGATGTTATGCAATAAACTACCAACCTTAATTTATTGATGTTTGTTCTCCCATTAGAATTCCCAAAAATTCAATCATCACAAAAATGTAAATCGGATTCAAAATATAAATACCTAAATCCAGATCAAATGTTTTAATATCTAATGAATCTAGATATAGATATATAATTCTAGATCTATATATTATAATATAGTTTTAAATCTAAATAAATAGTGGATAAATTTTATCAAAAGATCAAGGAAAGAGAGATGAATGGATATGATATGCATCTGTATGAGATCCACATACCTGGAGAAGAGCATATATTCATTAAATGATTTGAATCTCAAATAATGGATGTCAGATGAAATTATAATTCACTCTTGAATATCTAAAATCATCCAAAAACATTATGGATTGAGTCTAGGTCAAATAGAATGTGATTTCGTCTGTTTAGGGGAAATTGAAACTATATTTTTTATAAAATAAAACTTCATACATGATTTTATATAAAAGGGAACATAGTTAAAAAAAATAGTGTGCCAACTGTGTGCCAACTATGTAGACCCACAATATTTAGGGTTTCTTGGTTTCTTGGGGTTTGGTGCATGGTTTTCCAAACTGTGCCCCAACCATGTGAACCCCCTTTGTTTTGGATTACACAGTTTTCTTGGATGGGTGCACAGTTTACACTTACTATGGTCCATCCATACACAACCTCTTTTTTATAATATTTTTCTTGAAATAGATCACAAATACACCCCAATTCATAACTATAATGAACTATACTTAAATAATACAAAACATTACATGAATTTTTACATGAGATATCTCTAGAAAAGGTAACTATCTTACAATGATTCACAATTGGGTAACATATATGTTAGTTAATCAACTTAAAAATATGGATTATTGGTTGTGTAAATCATAGCCTAAGGAGTTAGAATCATGAGTAATGAGATGGAACATATATATTGTGGCTAGAAGTGGAACTTATTGGAAATTCATATTGAAACACAATGGTTTTTGGACTAACATGGAATATAGATTCTTCCATATACGATGAAGATACCTCAATTTGATTTGATATATCTAGATAGCTTATATAGAGCCCAATTAGAGAAATAATATACATAGTTAATAAGAGTTTTCCATTTGAGTCAAAAACGAACATTATAGATATTCAATAATATTTTATAATTTTGAAACACATATTAAAAGAACGGGGTTTCTCGACTGATTTAAGATTCAGGAAGGATTATTGTACACTAAAGTTCATGCCACTATGTTTGGATCTCACAATTTGGGTGAAGTGATCATATGTGAATTTTCACTATATTTTGACCAAACTAATGGGTACAGTGAGTGGGACTCAACATCATTTTTTCACATATAGTTTACCATATACTTTTTTCACCATTCCATTTTCACAATAATTTTTTAATTTTTTAATTTTTCATTATCCCTAGTATATTAATGCATAGTGTGTGAAGAATTTACTTTTTCATTGGATTCCCTTTATAGGTTTTTATCTTGATATGTTTTGTATCTTTTTTACACTATTTTTTGTCTAACTATCTTGAATTTTGGAGTATATAGTAATAGGTTATATAGATTTGACCAAAAAATGTTGATTTTGAGGTTGAATGGCTTGGACTAATATGTGATAGACCATATGCAGTGGGGATAAGAAAAAAATGGATCCTCACGTGACTATAGGAATTATTAAAGAATATGGGAATAGTTTATGGTCATGATTCATAGATCATAGGGGTCAATCATAAAAATCCAAATGCATCTCAAGAACTATGAACAACCTAACTTCCCTTTAAATTAAGTGCTTTTGATGTTGAATTTCATAACTCGACGATCCAAGATTAGTAAAAATGTCATGAGATAGGTACATAAGTGAATATTATTGAACAAATTATTATGTTGGGTACTGTTTTCATATTTTTTAGGAGTAATGAGATTATAGGATATTCCTCTTTTGGAATAAGTCATATCATGGGGGATTATATAGATCCATATTAATGTCATAGTATGAATTGTCAAATAGAGGTGTCCTTTGGGGTTAAATATGCATATTACTAAAATCCATGAATGTTTTATGGTTACATAAGACATTCAAAGTGATGTGTGTATTTATAAAATGTCATGTCTACTAGGGGTGGTGGATGCATTCTAGGCCCCAATTCTCCTTGATTAGGTTATTACAATTTACTTGAATGGAATATAGAGGTGAAATAACTTGTTCTTATTTGAATAATATATGATTCAAACATCACTACATATTATGAAATAAAAAATCATTCCATACATAATTCTTAAATTATATGGAATGCCCAAGGAATTACGATATAAACATGGGAAATATTAATTTTACCTTAATGATTATCTAGGATATATATTATACATTTCGGAAACCTTACAAGGGTTAGGATATTTTTCAGGGAAATTAGACCATATATAGATAGTCTCTTTGAGTATTTTATGCTCAGGTCATGTTGAACATATGTCATTCAATTTTACATCACTCAACAAAGACTCAAATTCCATGAAGTTTATGAGAATATGACAAGGACTATAATATATGCGATTTTAATAGATCTAGTTCCGACAATACATCATGTGTATTTTCCTTAGTTTTAAATACATGGGGAGTAATACCATTACAAAATAAGTGCCCAAACACTATGATGTAATAGTGAGATTTATTAGTATTTATAGATGGTTCTAGGATAAAGGATTGATGTTTAACTACGTATCATGTGAGGAAATGAAGTAATTCACACGTAGTTATCAAAATATCCAAGTTTAATAGGTTATTAATAAAAATTTATAATGATAAAAATACCACCACATAATGATGGAGGGGTTTTTGTTTCCATCCTTTCATGGTGAATGTTTTAAAAGTATCTATACTAGAAATGTTTATATAGATATAAGTAATACACATGGTAGGAGAAAATTTTTATTAATGGGATTAACATATGGGCCTTGGATATAAGATCCAAGTGTCCCTTTATACCCTATCAGGATAAGGATCAACAAACACATAGTTATGGTAGAAGGTTTCCTTTTATAGATTATGTTCTTCCATAGTTGGAAAAAAATTCATTAGTTCTTTGTAGAATAAAATCATGATAATGGATATTACATAGATTTATCACCTATATAAGATAAGTGAATTTTCTATCACATGTCAGTAATACAATGATTTTAGTGTTAGATAGTATATATATGGATATAGAACCCCTAATAATGGGAGAGAAACACTTGTGTGTATTGATCTCTTACAGATGGGGAGGGAAATTTCATCATTCATTGATGGAGCAAGGATAACATATCATGGAATCTCTATGTATCCAGAAGTAATCTGGGATAAATAATCATATATTTATATAGGGGAAATTTATCCCACATATTGATTAAATATTCAAAGAAAGGGTACATTGATATCCTCAGGAAACAAAAAATCATGCACTATTGATTCCTTTAAAAACATGACTCTTATGTTGGTAAAATATGAAATTTTGAAAAGAACAAACAATGTGGTTTAAATTCTATAAAGAAGGGCCATTTATCACCCATCATTGTTGTGTTTCACCTTTTTTTCTAAATGGTGTGATCGACCAATACCTATTAAATTAGATGGGGTAATTTATGATGTGAGAAATAATAGGTATTTAAATTATTACCCACATCACACTAGAAAACATGTTAGTGGTATTTTTAACACACACCACATTTTTTAGAACAATAATTGAGGATGTTATCAATTATTTTGAAATAATTAAACAATCTTGTTTACTTGGTATTTTAAAACCTTGCAATGTGTAAAATTTTATGATGTCTTATATCATATGACTCGGATGTAATACTATGAAATTTAATATCATCCAGTTTGGACATGTACCACACAATTTGACGTTATAAGAAATAGATGAAATGAAAAACGTTTTAAGACTTGTTGAATGAAATATCACTATTTATTTCAATTTCCTACTAATTGGACCTTATGAAAAAGGGTATAACATCATATAATTCTAATTGTGAAAATGTTGTTTAATGCCATATAGTGATAATGTTTTCATAAAATTTTACATCATGCAACAAGGATAATATTATATAAAATTAAATTCTTCAGTAAATAAACTGTTTTATATATTATAATTTGTTACATCATTGAATTTATATCATATATTTTAATATCATTTTTCTAGTAATGTAATCATGTAGTTTTAAAAAATTCGATGAAGATGATTTCATGTAGTTTTAATTCATTCAACTAGGATGAACATTGAATAGTTTAACGTCTTATAGCATGGAATTTCTTTATTTAGTTTGATGAACTATATCTCAAAACTTAACTAATATAATTTAATGTCTTTTTAATTGGATTATGATCCTATAGATTAACATCATATAGTTAGGGTGTTTTCATTCAGGTTTATGTCATCCAACTAGGAAAAACACTCAGTAATTTAAAGTGATGGGGAATAATCATTAGCTATGTCATTTATATACATATTGCTTAGACATTCTGTCATATATTTTGACTTATTGTGAAAATTATTATGACTATATATTTTAATTTCCTAAATTGGGGATGTTATCATGTATTATTATATCATGATACCATGAGTAATTACCAATGTAGAATTTATGAAAAGTAATTCTTCAGTAACATTCCATTTTTTTCCATCAAGAGGGGTACACCATCTACTATGAACAAGGAATAATCTCTATCAGAGTAAAACATATGTATGACACAATATCCCTACCAATAATATTAAAAAAATATTGACTTTAGTTTATATTATCATAAATGTTTTGAGAAACAATAGTATCCCTCCATGGGGAAATTAATTGAGGTGAATCTTCATATTGAAAACTTAGGAAACCTATTTTTGATAGGGATCAATATTTTACACTAGAAAAAATGCATTCCAATCGAGTCATTCCAATCGAGTCATTCTAAATCATCTATTCACTTATTTGACCATTCATAATTAGATAACTTGTTTTGGATGGTAGTGTGGTGTGTGTAGTTAAAAATCAATCATAAATACTCCCTTTGTACTATATAAAAGTGAATATTGTGTTTCATTCATAGTTGTACTGGTTACGTTGTGGTAGGTCCACAAGGTAAGGAACAATTTGTCTAGACATGATATATTTTTTATATTCCTCATATACTTGAGTATATTATATGGAGATTTACGGAAGGTATCTATTAGTCCATTTTTTATGTATGGTTATTGGATGGCTGATTGAAAATTAAATTTTTATTTTTCAAACACTTTTACAGAAAATGTGAGAAACCATGAGTTCAAACACAAAATGAAATAGAAGAGTCCTTAATTTGAAATTAGAGCCTACTAAAATTAGTATCTCTAAATAATTTCCTAGAGATGTCCCTAACTAGAGGGTGTCGTACATCTAGAAGCAGTAATTTCAACTAGAATACCAGTTTGTCCCATGACTGAATATAATACTATAGGCTGATCATTCCATTATTGAAGACCGAAACCATGATACTATTCATCTTTTCTATAGGGGAATATTTATCCTCATTGAGATTCATATTTAATGGTCACACCATCATTTTATCTTCTTCTTATTCAGTTTCATTGAGAAAAAATTTATTTTCAACTATTTCATTATTCGAGATCTTGAGGAATTCCAAGGATTGATCAAACAAAACAGCTAACTTACACTTTTTGTAAATCTTCTTGGTTTTCAACTTCTTCGAGGACCATGTCTCCATAGGAAGAGGAAAAGAAGACCAATCCTTACTCTCTTTATGAATACCCTTCTACCCTTACATGGAGGTTCTAACTGACGTACCTATCAACTCCTGAATCTTATCCTCAGTCTCATTTTGAACATTAACACGTTGAACATCTAAGTTGAGGTCACCATCCTCTGGTTTAGAATCTCACCCAATTAGAGTGGTCTCACCATCAACATTCTCATCATGAATCTCATCCACCTCAATAGTCTTGACTCCATCATGGTGGCTTGGAAAAGATTTTTTTGTGACAAATACCACCTTAACAGAAAAATCATTAGACATTCCTCTCTCTAAATCATGTTGTAGATGCCGAAAAAGTCAATAATTACTAAACGAAGTTTCGAAAAGATGAAAAAAACTCATATTTTGACCCAGAAGCCTAGTCCGGAGGGTTTGGAAGTGCTGCACAAAATAAAGGAGAATGTGTGAAAAAAAGGTTGGTCACGCGAAAGGAGTCCGGGATTCTTGAAAGATCCCCAGCGCCAGCGCGCAATTTTGCACGCCCGAACCTGCGCGGTTCCCTTTTGTGCGTCGTCATCTCTGGTGCGCGAAATTTCGCACACTGCCTGGATTCCGTGACATCAGAGGCCTATAAATATAAGGGTACCCCATCCATTTCGGGGCTGCAGAATTTAAACCGGCTCTCATGCACGAAATAGGACTTCCACGCACGCAAGATGGCCTTCAGGTACTGAATTTTTTCGCGCAACCTCACCCCAGGATCCGCCTTTTCATGAAATCCCACCGGATTAAATAAGATTCAAAACTACTTAGGGTTCCTCCCTTTCACATAATTCCTTCCAGTGCGCGCAAAAAAGGTCATACTATGCGTAGTACCTTCGGTGGGTGTGGCCTTGACTTAGGGTTCGACCTTTGCCACTCGCGCGCAATTCGCTTCCCTTGCACACAATTCTCAAAATCTGAGCGCAATTCCTCTTCCTTAATTACGCGACATCACGTTGTTTTTCATGCAAACCTTTTCTTTGCACGAAAACCCCATGAACCATCACCTTGACACCCCCAGGCGCCTCCCTATGTAGGCGCCTGATGTCCTCCATACCGGGCATGCATGACTTGCGTTGCTTTCCCGTACGACCTTCTAGACTCTTATGAAGTAACATCAAGGTTCCTTGGGTGGTGTTTCCGATTGCATTGCTTTTCCTTATGCTCCTTCGCATAGGCACGCTAACAGTTATTGCTTCTTTTCAAATCCACGCTAACGTGGACCCCTCGATGGTTCGCTTTACGACCCCCCTTCACAACGTCCTTGCCGATTCCTTTCCTATCACAAGGGGTAGAGGGTGTCGGTTATTTAAGTACTAGGGGTTTGGAGAGAACCCACCTTGTTCGAGCTACATGACGTTAAACTGCCAAGAACTTCATCCTCAACACATGACATTAAACTGTGATTTGGCCCCGTGCTTCGCACGCATGGTCCCCCCAGCTCGAAAATTTTTTACATCACACATCTCCACGGGAATGTAATCTTCCTCACATGGAATTATATTCCACCTCTCAAAGTGGCGTTTTTCCACGAGGTAAGGGTATCCAACTTGGTTTAAGCCCCTAGCCTCTATTGCAGAAGGTATCACTCATGCACCTCTGTACTTCCCCACTACCTTGGTTAGTGGAGGGTGTGCCAGGGAACAAGGAATATCCTTTGTTCAGTCCCAAATCCCTCTCCATCTACGCTTTGTCACATTTCGGGCCTCCATCCTTGAGTATTTCCTGACACCATGGGCCACTCAATGTGTAAGCCCCTCTCCATATCCCATAGATGCATTTTTTGTGACGTGATCTTTTGGTCCCTACTGCCTGTTGTTTCTCACACCGAGCATGAATCACGTGGGCATAGAGCGAGCATCGACCATGAAATCCTCTTATGGGCCGCCTAGGAGCGTAATCCCTATCCCAGCGAACTACGAGAACATTGATCCGTGCTACGACATGGTACGTAGGAAGCCTCCACGAGGTTCAATCCCTCCACCCGGTTGTTCCGACCCCTTCGTGTCGGTTCACCAACTCCTTGGGCCGCCTCATAGCGTAAGCCCAATCCCGGCGAACTATGAGAACTTTGATCCATGCTAAGGCATGGTATGTAGAATGCCTCCATGAGGTTCAAACCCACCACCCGATTGTTCCGACCCCTTTGTGTCGATTCCCCAAATCCTTGGGCCGCCTCAGAGTGTAAGCCCCAAATGTCGTCCCGCACGACGTTAAACTGTATGATGTCCAGCACGATATTAAACTGTCTACCTCATCCCACATGACGTTAAACTCCACCACCCAAACTACGGGGACTTTGATCTGTGCTAAGGCATGGCACGTAGGAAGCCTCCATGAGGTTCAATCCCACCACTCAGTCGTTCCGACCCCTTCGCGCTGGTTCTCCAACATTATGGGCCACCTCAGAGCATATGCCCCATATCCAACCTTATGGTACACCTCAGAGAATAATCCCCATATCCATCATTATGGGCTTCCTCAGAGCATAATCCCCATATCCATACATTGTGGGCCTCCTCAGAGGGTAAGCCCCAAATTCCCCATCCCGTATGACGTTAAACTGTATACCAGAACTACTAGGACTTTGATCCGTGCTAAGTAGTGGTACGTAGGAAGCCTCGACGAGGTTCAACCCCAACACCCATGTCTCATCCTGACCTCTCCATCGAGCCCACATGCCTTAGGAAGCTCATGCCCTAGCCCAGTGCCCTTACTCACTTTGGGTTCCATACTTGCATTCATTCTCACGGGTCGCCTTTTTAGGTGTCCCACCGTATCATCGAACTACGCGGTATTTGATTCCCTGCCACGGGGATACGTAGGAAGCCTCCACGAGGTTTAAGCCCCTCTTCACTTCATCATACATCCTGATTCTTACCCAGGACACCACATCCTGGTGGGATCATGCCACCTCATGCCACTCCACAGTATCCAGGAAGCTGCCCAAATGCTGGCCCCAGCATCAGAGTTCCCTTCTGGGGGTTATTTCATCTGATCCACTCTCAGTGTTCTGATCAGTATGATCTGTCTCCAATGGTCATTAAACACGCAACATACCCTATGTTAAACATGGGAAGCTATGTAAATCCTTATAAGACATTCCCTCGGCGTAACCATCTCTGCTGGACATTAAACACACGGCATACCCTGTGTTAAACATTGGTATCTGGGGAAAAACTCAAAAGACAGGACCTCAGCCTAACCATCTCCGCTGGACATTAAACTTGTGGAATAACCTGTGTTAAACATGGGAAGCTAAAGAAAACCTCAGATACATGCCTATGTCATGAAATTACCCACGTTCTATGTGGGATGCCTCGGGCTTCCGTGCCATCAAGAAGCACTATAATAAGGGACATAAGACAGACATGCCAATCCCCCTGTGTCAAGACACACCAACGACAGCTCAGTGTGACCGCTCTCCTAACCAAAGTTTGCTGCACTGACCAGGCCCTTGGAGCATCTCGATGGAAGCATTGTAATTAACTGGTGTCCATTAAGATATGGTGTCGGGAATGAGATTCACGAATACATCTTAAATCTATGAGGGAGACCCGGACTAGGTGACGAGATCTGAGGAGGAATCCACGGAAGGATGAAATGACATCCCATCATCCTAGTTTAGATCAAGGAGCATACATCCTTGAATAAGGAACAAATATCACCTGCCTTTGGAAAGCGGGAATGTGGGGAAATATGCAGCACGTCCTCCTCTGCACGACGGTCGTGCCCATGCACCCCGACGGAAAGCATTTGAAATAGAGAATGGTAAACCCAACGTGAATCTCTTCTCCTCAATACAAAGACTGGTAGCATTGGGGTGTTAGAAGATTAGCATGTCACCAGGTCTAGGCACCCAGCACTAGGACGTGAAACCCACCAGGGGTTGGGGCAGTCTGGACGTTGAACACTCCGTTCATCAACGTTGTCAGTGCGGATCCCTCTTACCAACTATGGAAGATAGAATGGTATTGGGATATTGGATGTTTATTTCTTTTCCTGTTAGTGTTAATGGGTTCATATCCATGCTTTCAGAAGTCAGACCGCAGCATCTGGAGCTCGATCGCCACCTGCCCACCAGCGCAGGGACATGGGCAGTACCAACATAGCCACCCCGCGTGGTTCCACCTTTTACACAGCTGCTCCAACTGCCGTGATTGCTGGTTCCTCACTCCCCCTCTATCCATCATATATTATCCTATGGAGGGTGATCAGTGACCTCGTGTGTAGGTTTGAAGAGGAACGGGTCATCTCCACCCAGGACATGGCCCATTTGGATCTCGAGGTAGCTGCGCCTCACCGTCGTCACCGCCCCCGAGGGCCACGCCGGGAGCCACTTCTCCCCACCTTAACGTTCAACCGTTTCGGGAGTTTGTACCTGGAACACCTCGACACCTCCCTTCCCTACGCTGATGAGGTAGGGGATGTCCGGGTTCGCCCGATCAGAGACCCACTTCAAGGGTTCACCATAAGGGCCCACACCAGGCCACGTCGACGCCACCGCCTGACTCTCCATGCCAAGGAGCAGGCAACCCATGTGCCCGCACCACCTGGACCACTTCAACTCAAGGTGCGAGCCTATGTTAGGGAATCCAGCGCAGTAAGAGGCTGCCACACTCCGTTGCTTTGTTCAGACACTGGATGGGCCGGTGTTCGTCTAGTACAGCCAGCTCCCTGTTGGATCTGTGACTAGCTGGGAGGACCTTCAGAGGAAATTCCTCTACCAGTTCAGTTCCACAACCCATAAGACGAACATCTTAGACCTCTTCAAGTGAAAGCAAAGGCCAAATGAGTGATTCATGGACATCATCGCCCGGTGGAAAGGGATCACATACTCCCTCGACATGTCATTAACTCAAGATAAATTACTAACAATGTGCATAGGGGACGTCAAGGCAGAGCTGGTCCCTTATCTAATCACTCAGAATTACCCTGGAGGGTTCCGAGACTTCTCATATAAGGCTCAGCACCTCGAAGAATCCCTGAAACAGGCCAGTCAGGCGCACCTGCTGCCGCCTGTAATCCCTACAAGGAGAGATGCCAGAGCTGAGCCTGTTGCTATGGACCAGATTGAGGCCCCGAGGCAGCTAGAGTTACTACCAGTGAGGCCAGCTCCGCAGCCCCACAGGGGTCCTCCCCCATGGGCACAACTTCCATCCTAGTAGTGACCGCCTCAAAATCGGTAAGCACCTCTGTGTAACGCACCGCCACCACCTAGGTGAGATAATTAGGTTTTTCCTCCTCAGCATGCTCCTTCGTCCCCTCGTTAGGGCCAGCCTCCTAGAGCTCCCTTTTCGGACAAAAGGAATCGGACCTACTCGTTTGACGAGGATCAAGTCCCCTGTTACTTTTGCAGTGCCTTGGAGTAGAGAATTGTGCGGCATCCTGAGTGACAGAAGCCAGAATAGGCGCATCTCACTGATCACCCCAACTACTGCACTTATTACCGGACCCTGGGGAACACCATCCAATGATTCTATGTTTTCACGGACTGGCTCCAAGACCAGATTGATAATAGTATAGTCAGGTTGGGCCTAGCCCCGGCACAAGTGACAGGTATATTTTTGAGATTAGATGGTAGTAGCGTCGATGAGGATGAATGGAAATAGGTTTCCGACAGTGGGTCCCAGAAGTATAACTACTGGATGGCCCACAAGACGGTTGCCCTTGACCATGGCATCATATGTGCATGGCTGAATTAGATATAGCCCTCAGAAGCTATGGTTACTGCATCGGCATCGTCATCTCAGCCAGCCTCTTCCCATAAGAGCAAGCGGCGGCGGCGCAAGAAGAAAGAATGCGCCCTACCAATGTCGTCATCATCCTAAAATCTTGGCAACTTTATGCCCCCAGAAATGGGGATCCTTCCAAGACTCCTCCTAGTAGTTGATGACTCCTCATGTGACAGTCTGAGGTATGCTTCGTTTAACAATGTAGAGTTGGTAAATCATGTTTTGACTCCCGACGATGAGGAACGCCGAGTGGACCTTACCAATGTCCTCAGCCGTCGCCAACGTCATCAGAACCGTGGTTACATGAATCACCAATGCATGAAATTTAGAAACTTCATCCATGTCGTGCACACTACGGAGACCAGATAGCAGGCACAGTGCAGAGTTCATCACACTTGGACCCTTCATCCAGTGGCGAAAAGTCTGCCTCTACCACCGTTTGTGTTACTGGATTAGGCGGAACCACCTCGGTCCTGCTGCGACCAGCTCCGTCCTATCACCAGCTGACCCTAGCCTTCCGGTACTTATCTGGAACCCACTCTCTGGGATTTGACTAGTGAACAGTGAGACATACCTAGTACCAGTCAGCCACCAGTCCAGCCGGCAGGGCCTGTCATGCCTCCAATCCCAGAACGGCCTCCTATAAGCAGAAGATCGAGTTTGGCCCGAAAGTATGATATTCTTAAGCACTTGGACAGAATTCTAGTAATGATTTCTATCCTTTAGGATGTTCTCCTGTCATCTGAAATGCGTGAGGCACTCACCGAGGCCCTTAGGAGCCCCCTGCAGTTTGAGATGGAGGTAGCAGCTGTAGAAGCCTTCGACACTGAGGCAATTGTGGATGCTGAATGCCAAGTAGTTATCACCTTATTTGGTGAAGATGAAGACCACCCCGTATAGGGGCACATTCGCCCACTTTATATCACTGTCCATCTTAATGGCATGGAATTATGCCGCTGTCTTGTTGACACATATTCTAGGATTAACCTAATCCCAACTTAGACACTGCGGAAGCTGGGTCTGTCTGAGGATGATTTAACTCCCTCCAACCTCAGGATACATGGGTATGACAGGACCGAGAAAACTCCAGTCGGAAATATTCACTTGATGACACAGTTCGGTGGCCTAATTGCCAGCACCGAATTCATGGTTGTCTCTCAGGACACCACCTACAACGCGTTGATGGGAAGACCGTGGATCAAACATCTCGTGGTGGTCCCCTCATCGTATCACGAATGCCTCAAATACTCCCTTAATGGTCGAGTAGGAATTCTCCAAGGAGATGCGTCTTCTTTTTCCTCTTGTGAAGCCCGTAATCTTGACGCCGACTATTACAAGAGCAAGGATAAGCAGATTCTAGCAGGTGAGGTTGAGCCCGCCACTATTATAAGTGATCCTTGGGTAGGTTTTTATGATGCCTATGTCTTCACAATCCATCGATTGGAGGCCTCAACCCCCGATATGGGGCAGTGTTATGTTGTTTTGGGTACAAGAAGAAGGAATATTCCCCAGTAAAAGTGACGTCGGAAAATCACCCCGTACTCCTACACCAACCAGGCTCGAGTGATCTCAGGACCTCCTACCCCGATATGGGATTGGGACGTTAGGCTCATGGCAACGGTAGTACATCATTCATGTCTCTTATACCGGGATGGAATTAACCACCTCAGGCCGACACACCATTATTGTTTTGATGTCCTCAAACATGGCCCCTTGGGCGGAAGGCCAGATGGGATTGGATCAATGACCTTCATCGCTATAGTCTCAATGGTGCATGAATCTCCCGATATGATGACCACTGCTACCCAAGCCAACACCAACTTCCCATCAGGATCTGGTAGACCCCAAGTAGATCCCCCCATGGATGATCCTTCCACAAGTGGAGAGGAGGAAAAGGAATATGCACCCCTACCATTGAGGAGGGAGTCTCCACCACGGTCGACGAGTTAGTATAGGTGAACCTCAGTAGTGAGGCGGACCTGAGACCCACATTGGTCAGCGCTGCTATGTCCTACAAGGAGTAGCAGAAGTATGTGGAATTCCTTAGAAAGCACCATGATGGGTTCACTTGGAGATACGTTGAGATGCCAGGACTAGATCTTCAGGTAGTTGTACACCATCTTGGTCTCTCCGCAAACCATCATGGGTTCAAGCGGCCTCCCAGAAAGATGCACCCTTCTCACAGTGCCATGGTTGAGGCAAAAGTTGATAATCTCATCAGAGCCATCTTCGTCAAGGAGGTCCAGTACCCAAGGTGGCTAGCCAACATTGTGCCATTCCGGAAGAAGGACAGGCAGATCAATGTCTATATTGACTTCCGCGATCTCAATCGCCACTATCCGACGGATGATTTTACCCTTCTAGGGAAACAATTGTTGATTAATTCCGCGGACGGGATCCAAGCCCTCTCCTTTATGGATGGATATTTTGGGTATAACCATATCCGGAAGGCCCCTGAGGATGAGGAGTCCACTGCCTTCATGACACCCCAAGGTAAATTCCGTTACCAGGTCATTCCCTTCGGCCTAATGAATGTGGGTGCCACTTATTAGCGGGCCATGCATCGCATATTCAAGCCGATTCTGGGAACACTTGTGTAATGATTCATGGTTGATCTGGTGTTCAAGTCTCGTCAGTGCCAGAACCATCTCAAGGTCCTTAAGAAAGTGTTTGGTTTCCTCCATTCCCGCCACCTGAAGATGAACCTGTTGAAGTGTGCCTTCGGATCACCTCGGGAAAGTTCCTTGGCTTCATCATTAGATACCGAGGCATTGAGATAGTCTAGGAGAAGATCAAGGTAATTAGTTAGATGCCACCCCTCGAGCAATATTTGGGAGCATTGAGGTCACGATGTCCACTTAGCCTACATACGCCGATTCATTTCAAATATGGCTAGCAAGTGTAAGCCCTTTTTCCTGCTCATTAAGAAAGGCACCACCTATGACTGGGATGAATAGTGTCAGACCGCCATTGAGGAAATCAAGTAGTATATGCTCCAATCTTCGGTCATGATGCCACCCATCTCAGGAAAGTTGTTGTTCCTTTACGTGACCGCCCTGGAATGGTCCCTTAGCACACTTCTCGCCCAGAAGAACAATGAGGTAATAAATAACAGCCTCTACTACCTCAGCTGCGTGCTCCTCAATGCAGAAATTAGATATTCTCCCATTTAGAAGAGCTTCCGGGTGTTCGTATTTTCCGTACAAAAACTGCGGCACTACTTGCAGCACCACAAGGTATAGTTGGACTCTCGGGTAGACCCGTTGAAGTATATCCTTAACCGGCCTATGTTGACTATCCTACTAGCATGGTGGGTGGTGATCCTCCAGCAGTTCGACATCAGGTTCGTACCTCAGAAGGCTATCAAAGGATAGGCATTGGAAGAATTTTTAGTTTCCCACCCACCCTCCGCGGATTAGCCATTGGACCTAGGTTTTCTTGATGAGGAAATCATCTCAGTTGATCATGTTGTCCCATGATGGAAGATTCACTTTGAAGGTGCCTCCTGGAGCCCCACCGTTAGGAGACTCAACGATCCTAGGCTCAACAGGGTGGGCCTGGGTGTCGTTTTCATCACCCCAGAGCAAGCCATTCTACCATATTCATTCCTTTTGTCAGAGGGCTACACCAGAAATGTAGAGACCCAAATCATGACGTACATGGACATTACATTAATTTTTTGGAATACTTAATACATACCAAAATCAGACACACAAGGATCGTCATAGTTTAGTGTCTTTGGGAACTCAGAATATAATATTCTAATCATGGTGAAAGATCTACAACATCTCTATTAATGATCTTACCCTTTTGTTATCTTACCTAAAACCTTTCTTTAAATCCTAGGGAAAAGAAAAAATATAAATGGTGAGCTCAAATGCTCAGTAAGGGTAAGCATAGAGAACATAAAACAATCCTTAGACATTTGAATGTAAAAAACATGAGCATAAAATCTAAACATCAAAATCATGATCAATGAGATAAAACATGGAAGTACGTAAGGCATAGATCATAAAGAAACATTAATCATGATAAATTATCATGGTAATAAAACATATAATTGCGGAAACCATTAAGAAAATGATATGATTTCCATAGTAGCCAAGGTATTACTGCCATGACCATCTTTGTGGACATATTCCCTTTTTAAATCGAGTTCACTCTTCGTTTTAGTCCTGTAACACTGAAATGGATTAACTTACCATTCCAGCCATGTATATCTCATGAGATATAAATCTTTACCCAATGCATTGGAGGGAGATATAGGTCCCACCCATCTCATAATGAAAACATTCATACTTGTACCACAAAATAAATATACATCATTCATAATAACCCAATAAATAAAATCGGTTTCATAAACATCATCCCATCATCACATAATCCATATAAAAGAAATGGATATCATTTCATAATAAGAAAAGTGAAACCATGTTAATCATAGAGACATGATACTTGAAACATACACAAATGAAATAATGTCATCTTAGATGAAAAATGGTTTTGATAAAACACTTGAAATGAATTCTCGAGAAAAATATCCTTTCTTCTTCAAAATCATTCTCTTTTCAAAAAACGTCATGCAATTTTAAAAGAAAAGGATTTTGTTGAAAATAGTCATGAAATCTTTTGGAGGAAGCTTCATGAAAATAAGGCTTTATAAAACTGTAAATATCCCTTCATGCTGTATAAGTTAAAAGAATATTCTTCTCGTACTTTTGTCGGAAAAGTCAAAAAGTACCTCGTAAAAGAATGATTCCATACATACCATGTAGTAAATGTCAAAAATGGGTAAAAAGGGCATTAAAAATACATGAATTTTTTTTATAAAACAAGGACATGGATGATAAATATAACCCTATTAAATACTTACGAATAAACAATCTCGGATAAGAACGAGATTTGAAAAGTTATCCCTTACCATAGGTCCGATATGCTTCGTATGGATCTTAAACTCCTATATAATGATTTAAATAATTTCATTGACTTATTACATAAAAATATTCATTGTTATGATATCATATATGTTTCACTTATTACTTTATATTACCCTTTCTTTTGTAAATTCCATGTTAAAGCAGTGTTTTGGGTAAAATCATTTCATTTATCGTATGTGTTTCGACTTGTTGTTCTTGATATTATTAGTTATATCCTGATTTAAATAATTACAGAATTTAAAACATTATTTATATATAATATGTATTCATCATATACATATATATTATAGATCGATAAAAGGAATGAAATACACCGTTCATGGAGACGGTAGGTCGTATTTACGCATGAATGTTGTTTTCGTTTCCTTATTGAATTGAATGAAACTAAATAGATGACATACATATATATATATATATATATATACATAAATCCAGTAGAATTATTGTTTCATATATTTCATTTTTTTCATTATATAAACTTTATGATCATTCATATATGGTTAACATGGAGAATGAATCTCATCATGTCGTGGAGACGGTAGTCCATACGTACACATGTGCGATGATATCGTTCACATAATTATTGAATAGAATTGGAGGGGGTGGTATAATATATCAGAATCAGTATGATGTTATAATAACCATATATAGTTGTTATTTACACCATTATACATATCCATGTAAGGTGTTGGTGGAAAAACAGATTACACCACGACGTGGAGACGGTATTCTGTACGTATGCACGCGCGGTGATTTTGTTTTCCGTAGGATGGATAGAAGGTGAAATAGGGTTGTTTCATATTTATAATAACATATCATTATATGAGTGATATTGATGTTATTACTTCATAATGAAACAAAAAAATAATAGGGAGTAGAAGAAGAATGGAACTTGACGAAAACGGTAGAAGGTATTACCTCTTTCTCGAAGTGCCTCCTTTAAACTTTCTCTCAGGGCACTAGATTTGTTCTTTTGAGAAGAACAGTACCTCTAGTAGGTTTATAAGGAAGTGGGAAAGTGAAATGGTTAGGGTTTGGCCGAGCTTGAAGGCTCAAATTGGTGTGAGGAGGAGAGGGAGGAGGCTCCCTTTTATAAGGGAGGAGAGGGGCACCTTTGGAAATCTTAAAAATATTAATTTATAATAAATCTAACCCCACATAAAAACATCCAAAAACGACTCATATTCAAATATTAGATGAGATAGGGTTGTAATCGCATCAACCAATCAAATTTAGACATGTTTTGATTTTATTTTAAACCTTATCATTTTGATTTATCCTTATTTAATCTATTTAATTTTATTTGTGGTAATAAAATTCTAAATTTTAAATGGTTAACAATAATCCCTTATATGTTGTTAATTTTCCATAATTGGATACTTTATAATATTTTCTACTATATAAATTTCAATTTATAAATTTTAAATATTTTTTTGATTTTAAAACAATTTAATAATATGTTATTTTTATAAAATAACAGTACTGTCAATTTTGAAACTATTCATTTATTTGAATTTACATTAAATCCACATAGAGTATATATTCAAAATAAAATTTTTAATAGGTTCCTAACATGTCATAGTAATCTATAAAATTGTTTTATCACATTAAATAGTTCAAATAAATTTTATTTTACTATTTGTAAAACCATTTATTTTATATTTCACTTAATAAAATAATTATGACAACATTTTTGTATAATTATTTAATATACTTATTTGATTCATAAAAATTAAAAATAAAATCATTTGATGAAGATAAATATCACATATTTTATAATAATAATTTTACTAGAATTTATCATCTTAAAATTACAACATGTAAATTGTTATCTTTACTAAATTATGAAAGTGACAACTTTGGAATCATTTAAAATAAAATATTATAAGTGTCATAATCACCTTAATAAGGATCCAAATGGTCAACAATTTGTCTAGTGGATGATTAAGGTTTATATATACACTAATAATATGCTTTTTTCAGATTTTTGGGCCTTTTGATATTTATTAATATTTCAATAAAAACTATATTATTGATTTTTCATTAAATAAATAATTTCTGCATCATTAATGTATAAGATAATAAGGTAATTGAATAACTCTTATAAATAACAAATAAATTACCACGATAAAGAAAAACATTTTATTTTTCAAATGAGTATTTATAACCGAATTTATATTCTGTATAAATTTATATTAAAAATACTTTAATTATTAAAGTTGAGTGAGACATATTTCACTTTCCTTTAAATAAAATAAACAAAAGGTCTTAATCACCTCCAAGTGGGTTCCAATGGATTCCATTCCGACCCAAATATGCCTTAAGATGAAATATAAGTATCCAATTATATTAAGACAAGTTTTAGGGTAATTTTATAATATTATATTTACCCTTAATTACCTGATTTACCTTTTACTATGGTAAATAAAATTTACCGCAGTTACTATTCATAAAGCCCAAAAAAAGTATCTTATTAACATAATTTGGACCCACTAATTACAAATTTGGAATCCATTTTTCTAAATTCAATACACAAAAGTTGCATAAATTCATTTTAAATTAATCATGTTGTTAAGAAAACGTGTTTTAAAAGATATAACATTGCAAGAGATTGAAATGTTTTTACCTATTAATTCAATGTAAAATTGATGTTAATGGAATCAATTATATTAAATGGTAAAAATATATTATATTTATACTTTAAAACCATTCAATATTATAATTTAACCCTATAAATTATTGTGATGAAAAAATTTGTTTTTAATTAAAATATAGCGTGTTTTTACTATTCATCTAAATATGAAAGTTACTAGAATAATATGAATAATTTATCCAAAGTAAATTTTTATATCCTGATTCCAAAAAAGAATTTTATTTTTTCAAATTGATCTTATAAAAATTTCAAAAACTAATTTTAATGTGGGTGCGCCATCACAAGGCAGCAAGACACCATTTTTTGAAAAATACATATTTTACCCAAAAAATTTACTTTATTCTTATACCATGTGCTAGAAAATGTGTAAGATGAATACTAATGTTATAAAATTAAAAATTTAGTTAATACTATTCATAACGGCTAGTTCATAATAATATTATAACCATATATCGTTGTTTAGTGAAACCCAATATTGCGTACAACACACGCTATCGATGAAGGTCGCGATTTCATGTAATGCAAGCCAAGTCAAGGTTGCGTAAACTACAAGATAATATGGTGTTGCGTATAGCAGAAGATAATATTTTTGTAGCATACAACAGAAGACATCAATGAAATTAAAAAAATTATTATTCATAAAATCTCGGGGTGTTACATTCTACCCCCTTAATATGAATTTTTCCCTCGAAATTCTCAGGGTTATAAATTTTTACTAATTGAATGGTTTCGTTCTTAAAAACCCACATCGTAAAAGAAATACTAAAACATAATTTGAAATAGTAATGTATGAAACATAACGGTTACCCAAATTAACTCATCACTGGGTTTCCACGTAGGAGAACATAGGTGAAAATATGGATATAGAAGTGAAATATAACCATAAAGTTCTAATGCAGAGTGGTAGAGAACATGGCTATGAAAAAACCAATAATCACAAAGCCATAAATTTTTTATGATCTAAGGTAGCATCTGATTCATCAGATATAGGGGCAATAGGACTACATTTTCGTTTTTCAAGATAATTTCCCTAAATTTGAAGAATTTGAATTAGAATAAATACTTACTTTATTTAGATATAATCTCACCGTTGTTCATGCCTTGAACAATTTCCACTTCATCTCTTAATGAAATGCAGTTGAATTTGTCATTCGTGAAGTGTTAGCAGATCATGTGATAGAATTATGGGTCATCCCATCCGTCTTAACCAAAAGGTTAGCAATAGTTATATACATAAGTCCATATATCATATATCATTCCAAAAATGGACTTATACTTTATCTATCATACCACTTAATAAAGTAAAACTAGTTTGTACTAACCAGGGACTTCCTGTAGGCCAGTTGTAGGCGATAAAGGCATGCCACACTTTGGTTGTGGGTTCGATTCCCGCAACCTTGTCCGACACGATGGATAGTCTCCCATCCTGCTGGTTGCCTTTTTTTTCTAAAAATACATTATTATAACTTTCAATCAATAATATCGAAAAATTTCTAGCCTTAAACAATACTAAATTATTTCCAACATAATCCATTCCAATATTTAGGCTTATCCAAAATACTTCTTTCCAAACTAAAAGTATAAAGATAACAATTACTAAAACATTCATATAACAATCACATGAATACCATCATTTAACCCTCATATATCTTGTTGGTCACCTTCCAATCATGTGAATAACTTAATCATGTATTCTCTTGAAATATGAATACTCATTGAACCTTTTTGAAAACATGAATGCTGTCAAAAGTTAAATCTTTCCTCATACCAAAATCAAAAAATTCTATATACTCAAACCATGATATAAACTTGTCCTTATATCAGTAATGAGCTCATGAATACTATCAAACATATTATTTTCTCCTTATCCATTCATTATGAGAATATCATCTTCTTTCCAAAAATATCTGAATAAACTTTCAGGTTAACTGGTACCATTCAACATATACTTTCAAATACTTTAGGAAAAACAATACTGTAACAATACGTAGATGATTCTTTATTCCATAGTACCATTAACTATACAACATAACATAAATCATTCCATTACCTTCTTAAAAAAATGACAAATCATCAACACTTCTTTCATCTCATATATCATTTGCAGTCTCCTCATCATCTTCCACATAAATACTAACCATATGACTATGCTGATTCTCTTCATGAGATTTTCCCTTAGGGAATTGGTTTGCATAATTTCCATACATTCCACATTTAAAACATCTAATCATTGTTGATATCGTAGCAATACCATTATCCTTCTCCATGGTGTTAACTGAACCTTTTCCTTTGCACTTACTGGATTTGTGTCCTTATTTTCCGCACCCAAAGCATCTTCCAGTTCCTTTGAAACATTCTCCTTGGTGCCTCTTCCCACATGATTTAAATGATAGGAATTGAACTTTTCTTCCTCTATGATCATCATCAAACTCCATCTTTCTCTTATTAGCTGAGTCAGGAAACTTACCAAAGTTGAGATTACTGATCATATTATGAGATTTATGATTAGGCATAATAACGATGTTTGGACTTCCAAATCCCGTTTCATTTGGTTTCTCATGAAGAATATCATTCCATTGTCCGTCATATCCTCCATTATCGTGAATCTTCCTGTTTCTATCCATTTTCTAAAACCCAAAAAGAATCGTGTGAGAGGAAAAAATAATACTAGGGAAAACAACATAGTAAAGGGGGAGTACCCTCAATATCTAACATCTTAGGTTAAATTCTAAGATCATTATTGTAGTTCTAGGACTATATCCTATACGTATACATATCCTTAGGGACATCCCTAGACATACCATAGAAATATCTCTAGGTATCTCACTAATGTTCTCGCATCCTTGTTTCCAAAGGTTGACTAAACCTTTCCACTGATACCAACTGTAGAGACCCAAAGCTTTACGTACATGTACATTACATTAATTTTTCGGAATACTTAATACATAACAAAAACATACACACAAGGATTGTAATAGTTTAGTGTCTTTGGAAACTCGGAATATAATATTCTAATCATGGTGAAAGATCTTCAACATCTCCATTAATGAACTTCCCCTTTGGTTATCTTACCTAAAAACTTTCTTTGAATCCTGGGGAAAAGAAAACATATAAAGGGTGAGCTCAAATACTCAGTAAGGGTAATCATAGAGAAAATAAAACAATCCTTAGACATTTGAATGTAAAAAACATGAGCATAAAATCTAAACATCAAAACCATGAGCAATGACATAAAACATGGTAGTACGTAAGACATAGATCATCAAGAAAAATTAATCATGATAAATTATCATGGGAATAAAACATGTAATTGTGGCAACCATTAAGAAAATGATATGATTTCCATAGTAGCCAAGTAATTACTGCCATGACCATCTTAGTGGACAAAGTCCCTTTCTGAATCGAGTTCACTCCTCGTTTCAGTCCTGTAACACTAAACCAGATTAACTTAACATTCTATCCATGTCCATCTCATGAGTTATAAATATTTACCCAATGCATTAGATGGAGATATAGGTCCCACCCATCTCATAATGAAATCATTCTTACTTGTGCCACAAAATAAACATACATTATTCATAAAAACCCAATAAATAAAATGGGTTTCATAAACATCATCCCATCATCACATAATCCATATAGAATTAATGGATATCATTTCATAATAAGAGAAGTGAAACCATTTAAATCATAGATACATGATACTTGAAACATACACATATGAAATAATGTCATCTTAGATGAAAAATGGTTTTGATAAAACACTTGAAATGAATTCTTGAAAAAAATATATTTTCTTCTTCAAAATCATTCTCTTTTCACAAAATGTAATGAAATTTTAAAAGAAAACGATTTTGTTGAAAATATTAATGAAATATTTGGGAGGAAGATTCATGAAAATATAGCTTTATAAAACCATAAAAATCCTTTCATTCCATAAAAGTTAAAAAACATTCTTCTCGTACTTTTGTCGGAAAAGTTAAAAAGTACCTCGTAAAAGAAAGATTCCATACATACCATGTAGTAAAAGTAAAAAATGGTTAAAAAGGAAATTAAAAATACATGAAAACATTTTTATAAAACAAGGACTTGGATGATAAATATAACCCTAGTAAATACTTACAAATAAACAATCTCGGATAAAAACGAGATTGGAAATGTTATCCATTACCACAGGTCTGATATGCTTCATATGGATCCGAACCTCATGTATAATGATTTAAATAATGTTATTCAATTATTAAATAATCATATTCATTGTTATGATATCATATATGTTTGACTTATGACTTTATATTACCCGTTCTTTTGTAAATTCCATGTTAAAGCAGCGTTTTGGGTAAAATCATTTCATTTATCGTATGTGTTTTGACTTTTCGTTCTTGATATTATTACTTATATACTAATTTAAATAATTTGAGAATTTAAAATGTGATTTGTATATAATATATATTCATCATATAGATATATATTATAGATCGATAAAAGGAATTAAATACATCGTTCATGGAGACGGTTGGCCGTACGTACGCATGAACGTTGTTTTCGTTTCCTTATTTAATTGAATGAAACTAAATAGATGAAAAACACACACACATATATATATATACAGTATAATTATTATTTCATATATTTAATTATTATTAATTATATAAACTTTATGATCATTCATGTATGGTTAACACGGAGAATGAATATCATCGCGTCGTGGAGACGGTAGTCCGTACGTACGCACGAGCGATGATATCATTCCCATAATTGTTGAATAGAATTGGAGGGGATGGTATTATATATCAGAATCATTATTATGTTATAATAAACATATATAGTTATTATTTACACCATTATACTCATCCATGTAAGGTGTTGGTGGAAAAACAGATTACACCACGGCGTGGAGACGGTATTTCGTACGTACGCACGGACGGTGATTTTGTTTTCCGTAGGATGGATAGAAGTTGAAATAGGGTTGTTTAATATTTATAATAACATATAAGTATATGATGGATATTTATGTTATTACTTAAAAATGAAACAACAAAAGAAGAGGGATTAGAATAAGAATGGAACTTGAAGAAAACGGTAGAAGGTATTACCTCTTTCTCGAAGTGCCTCCTTTAAACTTTCTCTTAGGGAACTACAGTTGGTCTTTTGAGAATACCATTACCTCTATTAGGTTTCCAAGGAAGTGGGGAAGTGAAATGGTCATGGGTTGGCCGAGATTGAAGGCTCAAATTGGTGTGAGGAGGAGAGGGAGGAGGTTCCCTTTTAAAAGGGAGGAGAGGGGCACCTTTGGAAATCTCAAAAATATTAATTTATAATAAATCTAACCCCACTTAAAAACCTCCAAAAATGACTCATATTTAAATATTATATGAGATAGAGTTGTAATATCGTCAACTAATAAAATTTATAAATGTTTTGATTTTATTTTAAACCTTATCATTTTGATTTATCCTTAATTAATCTATTTAATTTTATTTGTTGTAATAAAATTCTAAATTTTAAATGGTTAAAAATAATCGCTTATATGTTGTTAATTTTCAATAATCAGAGACTTTATAATATTTTAGACTATTTAAATTTCAATTTATAATTTTTAAATATTTTTGTGATTTTTAAACAATTTAATAATATGTTATTTTTATAAAATAACTATAGTGTCAATTTTGAAACTATTCATTTATTTGAATTTACATTAAATCCACATAGAGGATATATTCAAAATAAAATATTTAATAGGTTCCTAAAAAGTCATAGTAATCTATAAAATTATTTTAGAACTTTAAATAGTTCATATAATATTTATTTTACTATTTTTAAAACCATTTATTTGATATTTCACTTAATAAAATAATTACTACATCGTTTTTGTATAATTATTTAATATACATATTTGTTGCATAAAAATTAAAAATAAAATAATTTGATGAAGATAAATAGAAAAGATTTTATAATAATATTTTTACTCGAAGTTAGCATCTTAAAATAACAACATGTAAATTGTTATCTTTACTAAATTATGAAAGTGACAACTTTGGAATCATTTAAAATAAAATATTATAAGTGTCATAATCACCTTAATAAGGATCTAAATGGTCAAAAATTCGGCCAGTGGATGATTAGGGTTTATATTTACACTAATAGTATGTTTTGTGCTGATTTTTGGGCCTTTTGATATGTATTACTATTTCAATTAAAACTATATTATTTATTTTTCACTAAATAAATAATTTCTGCATCATTAATGTATAAGATAATAAGGTAACTAAATAAATCTTAAAAATTACAAATAAATTACCATGATAAAGAAAAAAAATTTATCTTTCAATTGAGTATTTATAACCGAATTTATATCCTGTATAACTTTATATTAAAAATACTTTAATTATTAAAGTTGAGTGAGACATATTTCACTTTCCTTTAAATAAAATAAACTAAAGGTCTTAATCACCTCCAAGTGGGTTCCAATGGATTCCATTTCGACCAAAATATGACTTAGGACGAAATATAAGTATCCAATTATATTAAGACAAGTGTTAGGGTAATTTTATAATATTATATTTACCCTTAATTACCAGATTTATCTTTTACTATGGTAAATAAAATTTACCATAGTTACTATTCATAATGCCAAAAAATAGCTTATTAACATAATTTGGACCCACTGATTACAAATATGGAATCCATTTTTCTAAATTAAATACAAAAAATTTGCAGAAATTCATTTAAAATTAATCCCTTTCTTAAGAAAACTTGTTTTAAAAGTTTTGACATTGCAAAAGATATACATGTTTTTAACTATGAATTCAATTTAAAATTAATGTTAATGACATAAATTATATTAAATGGTAAAAATTTATTCTATTTATACTTTAAAACCATTAAATATTATAATTTAACCATATAAATTATTGCTATGAAAAAAGATGTTTTTAATTAAAATATAGCATGTTTTTACTATTCCTCAAAATATGAAAGTTACCAGAATAATATAAAAAAATTATCAATAGTAAATTTTTATTTATTGATTCCAAATAAGAATTTTATTTTGTCAAATTGAACTTATAAACATATCAAAAATTAATTTTAATGTGGGTGCGCCATCACAAGGCGGCAAAACAACATTTTTTGAAAAATACTTATTTTACCCAAAAAAATTTACTTTGTTCTTATACCATGTTCTAGAAAATGTGTAAGATGAATAATAATGTTATAAAATTCAAAATTTAGTTAACACTATTCATAATGGCTAGTTCATAATAATATTATAACCATATATCGTTGTTTAGTGAAATCTGGTATTGCGTACAACACACGATATCGAGGAAGGTCGTGATTGATTATAATGCAAGCCAAGTCAGGGTTGTGTAAACTGAAAGCTAATATGGTGTTGCGTATAGCACAAGATAATCTTGGTGTAGCATACAACAGAAGATATCAATGAAATTAATAAGAATATTTTTCATAAAATCTTGGGGTGTTACAAAAAATGAGGCAGAGTATCATACCCTCATCACCAGCCTCGAGCTGGCCCTCGAGATCGACATGCCCCATCTGCATGTGAAAGGGGATTTTGAGTTGGTCATCAAGCAGGTCAATGGAGACTATGTTGTCAGAAAGACAGAACTCATGCCATTGTTGGAGTTCACCCTCCATCTAATGGCCCAGTTCCTATCTCAGCCAGAGGTCCTTCATATTCCCCTATCCTAGAATGGTCGAGAAGATTCTTTGGCCAGCTTGGCCACATCGCTTGCAGATCCCAAACTGGATGTCCTGATTATCCATGTGGTGCACTGGAGAGTCATTGCTCCTATCACCCCGAAGGACGATTGTGGCCCTCGGGTAAACCATCTTACCGCTGGTTCCCCTACATCAGGATCCCGGGGTACTTCAGATATGGTGATCAAAATAGTTCCTGATTGAAGGACACCCTGAGTTGAATACCTCCAACACGAGAATCTTCCGGTAGACCGCGCTGAGCGTGAGAGAATCCGACGTCGCATGCTACAGTTTACCCGTTAGAGCGGTCCCAGCCTTGAGCAGATCCTTTAGAGATGCAGATTTGATGGTGTTCTCCTCCATTGCCTTCAAGGAGTCGAGATTCCATAGGTCATGCAAGAGGTTCATGCGGGTTCCTGTGGCGCCCATCAGCCCGAGTCAAAGTTGTATCACAATATTCAGAGACTCAGATACTTTTGGCCCTACATGATCCATAACTGCATCAAGTTCACCAAGAGGTTACATGCAAGCCAAGTTAATGCTAACTTCGTTCATCGGCCACTGGATCCTCTCCGCACTACCAAGTATTCTTGACCCTTTGCAGTCTGGGGGTTGGATGTTGTCGAACCATACCCACCAGCAACGGCCCACCAAAGCCGGTTCATTCTGACCGCTACAAATTTCTTTTTCTAGTGGGTAAAGGTAATTCCTCTCAAGGAAGTTAAATCCCATTATATACCCAACTTTGTGAGTTCCAACATCATTTATCGATTTGTATTACCTCATGTTTTACTCACTAATAACGACACCAACTTCCGAGCAGCCAAGATGAAGAAATTGTATGCCAAGTACAACATTCTCTCTAACCATACCTCCCGCAATCCGACATAGGTGAATGGACAGATCAAGGCATTTAACAAAACCCTCTCTAACATTCTACAAAAGATGGTTGTTCAGAACAAGAAAAGTTTTCCGGAAAAGCCTCCCAACGCCCTCGGGGTTTATTGGACGACGACTCATAATTCCACCAAAGTGACCCCGTATTCCCTGTTGTACGGAACTGAGGACATCCTACCCATTGAGATTCATTTCACCTCATTGCGCACATCGTTCTATAACCAGCATGTGCTGGATAGAGTGGCCGAAATCCATTTAGCTGAATTGGAAGCGCTGGATGAGAATTGGCTTCATGCTTTGCACAACCTGGAAAGTCATCAGAGCATGATGGCTCAAGCATTATACAAGAAGGTTCGACTCCTCTCCTTCCTACAACGTGACTTGGTAATAGCCCTCAGGGCGCTAATGATTCTCGGATGGAAACCACCCAAGTTGGAGCCCAAATGGGAGGGAGCATACATTATCCATAAGGTTTACCCAAATGGAGCATACTCCTTGGTGACCATGGATGATGAGCATGTAACTCCTCCCACCAATGCCATGTTCTTCAAGGAGTACTTTGCTTGAGCCTTTTAGGGTCCTGCATGAAACTAAACTGCAACCGGGGTCCCCCATGACCTTAAACTGGATTGCGGTCCTGCAAGACCCTAAACTGCATCTGGTCCAGCATGACCCTAAACTGAATTTGGCCCTACATTTGGGCCCCTACGGTCCCCCATGACCATAAACTGGCCCACGGTCCCGCATGACCTCAAACTGCACGCTCGTACTGCAAGACGTTAAACTACAAGCCGATCATGCCTCCCTGAACGAGGCCTAGCCTTGGGCCCCCGACTCAGGCTCTCCCCTATGGAATTGTATGGTGTGGTAGGAAGAACCTCTTCCTCATTCACATCGGGTTACTCTCCATGCCATACACCTCCCCTATTCACGTAATCCTATTCCCCCACTTTCTTCCTCACAGCAAGACGTTAAACTGCAAGCTGGTCTTGCCTCCCTGACCGAGGCACAACCTCAAGACCCTTGGCCTTCCACGACTTAGTCTCTCATGTGGGATTGTACAGTGTGGTGTGGGATTATGTCCTCATTCACGTCGGGTTACTCGCCGTACCTTACCTATCCCCAGATGAGATGTGTCCCATGGTCCCACATGACGTTAAACTGCATTTCGTCCTATATGATGTTAATCTATGATTTTAGAACTACATGCGGCTTGATTCCCATCCTTGTGGGATACATAGGATTACATAAACATCTAGGTTTCTAGTCCAGCCCTGTCTCTTAGGAGATCCCACGATTCCCTGGTCACCTCAGCCTCTTGGCTTGTCCCTCCCCATGGGGTGATATATAGGTATTGTACAGGGTTTTTGGCGCCATGCCCCCTTCTCCCGGGAATCCACCATCTTTTGGCCGCTCTCATAATGAGCCCTTAAGCCCTTTCCAGTGGTCCACTAATGTGTTCAGAGTACTCTGGTCTAGGACCTGGAGTGTCAGATTAAACTTAGGCATGTTCCGTCCACTTTTCAAGCATCGTCCTCTCTTTCAGTCGGGCCCCCATTATCATTCACACCCGGAGGGACCACCAAGAACGGATTGGATACAACACCTAAGGGCTATCCTACCGTCACGGGCCAACACCCCCAAGGGTTTCAGACTACAAGTTGATACAAATCCCACGTTGCGAATATGGTCAGAGCTTCATGCTCATTTTTTTGTCCCTAAGGATAACAAGACATAATGTTGTGTTGCGAACATGGTCAGCAGTAATCCTCCATCATCACACCAACTTCTTCAAGCCCTGAATGTTGGTTGCATGATTCACATTATGTTCCACTCCATCGTGTCAAGGTAGAATCTTGACTCCCCTTGCACTAACCCTCAGTGCACCTCCACACGTCAGGCTGATAGATCTACGTTACGGCGTCTCCTGGGGCTCCCGTGATCTGAGCGCTAAGATTATATTCTTGGGTTTTCTCTATGGACTATGCGCAGATTGACCCTCATCCCCATGGGGAATGAGGAGTCACCTAGACGTTGTGTTTCAATCCCAACTCAGCTGGAAGCTAGTGTCTCCTGCCCCCTGATTGTAGGACCTTCGTTGGCTCCTTGGCCTGAGGCTCCTCTCCCAGAATCACACGCGGTGATGGTATGAGATTATGTCCTCATCTACATCGGGTATTCCTTATCGCATCGTGCGTGTCCCCCCAGGTCCAATCCATATGACCTTAAACTGTGCTGGGTGGTCCTACCACAGGACCATAAACTGTGATGATATTGTCCTGGCCGCCCAACAGAAAGCAGAACTACATTGTGATTACCTCTCTATAGGGGACATCATGTTGGGTATTGGTCAATTGCCATACCATTTGTCAACTCCTGTATACAGCTTGATTATTGTGGCGATTCCAGGAGTTTCTACCCTTCGATCCACAAAAGAAAAACCATCTAACTTCAAGAACAAACAATATACATCACATACCGCTTCTTTTGGTTCGAGGGATAGACTCGCACACCTCTTTCATCCTTTTCACAGGTACCAAGTCATGTCATGCCCCCCTCTCACGAACTACGTGCATCTTGATCCTAGTTATTATGGGGTATGTAGGAACACCCAGACCTCTTGTCTTTGGATCCAGCATGAGGTCTGTTAATTCATTGTTCTATCCCACCTTTCAGACCTTGACCATGAGACTGTGTGGCGTGGTGAGCAGGACCTCGTCCTCAATCACGTCGGGTTTGTAATAGCCACACCGCGTACAACCTATTATAAGAATTAGCCCACATGTGTCTCGTCCTACATGATATTAAATGGTTCCCCCAAGAACTATGTATGGCTTGATTCTCATCCTTATGAGATACATAAGAGCACCCAAGAATTTCCCCAGGGGCCCAGCCTAACTTTCGTGCTCGGTCCCTTGATCGGAACACTTCCAAGGAGCGCATGGTAAGAAGGACCTCGTTATCATTCACGTAGGGTTTTGTAATCACCTTACCATGCATCTCCCATCCTCCTTACTGATCCTTGTTCCGAGTTCTATTGCTTTAAATTGAGACCCTTTCTAGAACTACGTGTGGATTGATTATCATCCTTATGAAATACGTAGGAACACTCGGACATTTCTTCTTGGGTCCAGCCCCAGGGATTACCAAATACTTTCCTTCCTCACCATCGGTACCTTGGACAGACTTTTTGGGGTGTTGTGTAACTGCATCATCTTCCCCAAATAAGTTCTGGATGCCCCATAGTGATGTTGGGAAGTGACAGGTCTCTCACCAAAGAGGTCCTATTTAAGAAATTGGGATGATCTGTGACGAGATTAATACGTCTGCCTAATGCACCTCCACCATGGTGGTGAAATTTTGGGAGTGTGGGATTCTATTTGAAAAAACCACCACTCCACTTTCCATGCTTTGTGTGCCCCTTTATTCAGATCCTCATCCTCTTTCATGTTTGATGAGACCCCTTAACAGTATGGTTTCTTGACCCATGGTCCTCCGTCTCTAAGAATATGGATGATAGTCCATTGGTCTTCCTATTGAAATGGTATGGATGATTGACCTATGGTCCACCAGCTATCCTAAGCCAATAGTCCGGAAGACTGGTCATGTTAGATGGGACCCCCTAATAATACGGATGCTCAACCTGTGGTCAGCCTATTGTAACAATATGGATGATAAACCTTTGGTCTGCCTATTTCAATGGTATGGATGATTGACCTATGGTCTGCCTGGTGTCCTGGGACAACATTCCGGAAGGCTGGTCATGTTTAATGGGACCCCCTAACAGTATTAATTCTCAACCCGTGGTCCGCCTGCTGTAACAATATGGATGATAGTCCTTTGGTCCGTCTATTGTAACGGTATGGATGATTGACCTATGGCCTGCCTGCTGTCCTGGGCCAACATTCTAGAATACTTGTCATGTTTGATGGGACCCCCTAACAGTATTGATGCTCGACCTATGGTCCACCTACTTTAACAATATGGATGATAGTCCTTTGGTCCACCTATTGTAACAGTATGGATGATTGACATACAGACAGCCTGCTATGCCAATGTACTGGAACACTGATTGAATATGTTTGAGTTAGGCCCCGTTTTGCAAACATGGTCAGCAGTCAACCCTCATTTGTTTTTCCCATTTTGGGCCAATACGATATGGATGTTGTGTTTCCACCACGGATAATAGTTATCCTCCATCGTCACGTCCCACCATAGTGTTCTAAATTTGGGTATCGTGATTCACATTTTTTATCTCCCTATGTTCGGATGGATTTCAATGCCCCTGGCATTGACCTTATCATGTGTTAGAACACATTGAGGAGATGATACATCGATTGGTCTGAGGTCCCCTCCCTTTGGCTGGGCTTCCCTCTCCTCTTTAGAAATTCAGTCTCGATTTTAGATGCCTAATGTTTGGTTGACACCCCACAATCGGACGAAATGATAACACAAGCATCCTTGGTTTCTCACATTGGGTATGACCCACATGAACTTCGGGGTGAACTATTATTTATTTCAGGATTATGGTTGAGCATATTAAACCAAAGGGTAGGTATAAATTGGTTCGTCCATACATTGATTCGAAATGGTGAGCAGTAAAAGCAAGAAGTTCATGAGATGGACAAAACAGAGCCCTTAAGGATCAGCGTGATGGATTGATCTTTCCAACTCCGATACCCTTTTCCTGGTAGCCTCCAGCACTACTTCTCACTCCTTAAAGACTCTCTCTTAATCAGCATCCGCAGTGCGTAGTTCTCCAATCCAAGCTTCTGCCTGTGCCCGTTCAGTTTTATGTACGGTCATCTGGTGACTCGCCTCCATCAATTGTTCTTGGGAATCATCTAGCTGGTCCATTAGTTGCTCCACGAGATTAGAGCATATTGCAACGTAGGCCTCCTTCTCTAATGCCTTCCCTTTGAAGCTCCAGACTTCTTGCTCCGCCCTCAGGAACGCTCCGGTGCTCACCGATATTTACCAACACTAGACAATGTTAGTGCTCCAGTTGCTCTCACGTATCTTCTCGTCCATGTAATCACAGACCGTAAGATGAAGGAATTGAGTGTTAGCCCCTCTGGCACATAAGAAACACAAGCAGGTCTGGTGTGATCCCATCCACCTCAGCCAATTCGTTTGAGGATTCCTAAGAAAGCGCTGGATACACTCCCACCATTGCGCCATGTCATCCGGCTCTCCTCGGCCGCTTCCGAGTCTAAATAATCTATTTCCTTAGGATCAGTGGGGCGATATGCAGGAAAGGGAGCCAGTAGGTCGGCATCAGGGTCTACCTCAGAGGTGTCTTCATGAGGAATAAGATCCTCAACATTTGGGCGACCTTCCTCTCCCACCCTGTCAGTGGCAGTGCCTTCATCAGCTTCTGGCGTCGCTCCAAAGACAGCACCACTGATGTTCGCTGCCCCCTGCCCACCAATTGTCAGGGCCGACTCAATTTGGGAAGTATGTTTTGGAGGAGGTGGTATGTCGACCACTGGTTTGCTCATGGATGGCTCGGGCATAACATCCCGACGAGCCTCCAACGCTGATATCACTGTACAAGGAACATCTCGATTAGTTGAGTTCTCTGACAGTAATCACCAGTAGCGAGGCAAGGAACATATGGGAACCCAGAGCGTCAGCCTCTAGTGTTCTAGACACTACTCGAGCTGTTATGGCAGGAGACCCCTCAACACTTGTCAGTTCGATGATAGGCGTCGGAGCCCCACCCTGCCCCACCAGATCCTCTTCTCCTTCTACTACTAGGGATGCCTAATAAGTGAATATGTGCTCCTGAGTGAGATAGAGAAACAGATTATAAATTGTAGAAGATAATGGAAAAGGAAGGTGGACGAATAAGGATAGAGACAGACCTCGAGTATCTAGGTTATGTCAAGATTAGAGCTGACAATCTCGCCGCTCTCCCGGAGACTCCCTTTGTAGGCCACCCCCTGCGACACATCACCTTCGGGTTCTCCTTCACCTTATCCTTAATCTTCTCATTCGCCTTCATCTTCTCTTGTTTCCTCCTCTCCCTCCGACTCGTCATCACTGTCGCCTTCTCCCGGTGGCATCACATCCGGATCATGCTTGTAACAACCCGAGATTTTATGAGAATTATTCTTTTTAATTTCATTGAGGTCTTTTGTTTTATGCTACACGACGATTATCTTGAAATATACGCAACACCATATTATCTTATACTATATGCAACACTATTCTTGGATCGTGTTACACATAATTTCAAGTTTGTTTGATAGTAGTCATTTTACGCAACATTGAGTGTGTATATATATATATATATGAAATATGGTTGGCTTTTGTTATACGCAACAACAAAGGAATCTTTCACTACATGCAACCCTAACATGGCTTGCTTTACACGCAATCATGACCTTCCATGATAGTGTGTGTTGTACGCAATATCGAGTTTCACAAAACAACGATATGTTATTAAAATATTATATAAACTAGCTATTATGAATAGTAATACCTACTTTTTGAAATTTTATTTTTCAAAATGGAATTCATTTTTAGATTTGAAATATCGAAATTAGCCTAGGGTGAATTTTGGGTATTTTTCTGAAAACCTTCAATTTTTGATGAATATTAAAAACCCTGGGTTAATATTTAAAACCGACTTTTTATTTAAATAATTATTTATTTTATTTAAATTTATTTTAGGTAAAAATTGATACATAATACCTATATAAGTTCAATGTCATTAATTGGAGTCATTTTGTAATAATTTTAGATATATAAACATTTTATTGAACTTTTCACCGTCTTTTACCCACCTCCTTGGAGAATTTAGAAATTCACATAAAACATAATTTTACCGCTTCTATGAGTGAAATTTCGAAAATCAGAGAGACATGGTTAATATCAAATACTAAAATGTGGTTCAATGAGAGGAAAATAATTTTTGGTGAATACTAACTTTTTACTTTTATTTACCACAGTTAAAAGTAAATAGGGTAATTAAGGGTACAAATGTTATAAATATTACCCTAACACATGTCCTAATTATATTGGGTAAGTGTAATTAGACGAAAAACAACCTTAGGAATAGAATATGTCCATTTAGTTCCACTTGGATTAGATCAAGACATTTATTATTAATTTACTTATAGAAGGGTTAAAATAGTTAAAATCAATGTTTTATAACTAAATCGTTTTAATATAGGGTTATACATAAGATAAATTCGACTATAAATTCTCAATATAAATATAAAAATATTTCCTACAATTTTTTTTTTAATTTGTAGACATTATATAATTTAATTTATTTAGGACACAATGATGATGCAATAATTATCTTGTTAAGGAAATATTAACATAATTGATGTTATAAATACACAAATAAATGTAATATGAGACTTTTTATGAATTCCAAAAAATTTATTGGTTAATATGACATTTTATTAGTGACTTAAGTAACTTTTTTTGAACTAATAATGCTATTATGATTTTAACAAAAATGAATTACCAAATAGTGTCAAAATTGACATAAAATAGTTTTTAAAACAAATATTATATTATTAATTGTTATTATATTCCTAAAAATCTAAGGTTAGTCCAAGATACTTATATCATAATATTTGTATCATTAATGGACCACTTGTGGGTCACTTGGTTTTATATGATATGTTTAATAACTATATAATATAAAAATACAAAGTGACATGGTAAATGTCAATCTAATTAATTAAGAGTTAAAACTAACATATAAGGTTAATACAAAGACCCAAACCTATCTAAAATCTAATTTTTAAGAGGATTTCGACCCATCCTCGCTTTAGATTCAAAATAAATAGATTTGGAGCTCCTATAAACAGAATATGACTTTATTATAAAATAATATTTTAAGTTTTTTCTTAAAGTGCCTCTATCCTCCCTTATAAAAAGGGTACTCCTTACCTCTTCTCTTCCCACAATTTTGAGCCATGAATCTCGGCCAACCCCTGACCATTTCTCTTCTCCACTTCCCTAGAAACATTCTGGAGGTTCTGGTCTTCTCAAAATACCAACTCTACTTCCTTAAGAGGATTCTTAAAGGAGGTTCGTCGAAGAATAGCTAATCACTTCTTCCGATTCTCTCAAGTTTATTTCTCCTTCTAATTATTATTATTTAGTTGTATCATTATAAAGTAATAAAATAAGTATTACTTATATACTGATATGTTATTATAAATATGAAAAAACCCTATTTCACCTACTATCCATCCTACGGAAAACAAAATCATCGCGCGTGCGTACGTACAGAATACCATCTTAACGCGGTGGTGTAATTTGTTTTCAACCACCACCTTACTTTAATGGGTATAATGGTGTAAATAAATAACTATATATGATTATTGTAAAGTGATTTTGATTATTAACTATTATACATACAATTCAATACAATTACACAATCATGGGAATGCTATCAACGCTTGTGCGTACGTACGGACTACCGTCTCCATGTCGCGATGAGATTCATTCTCCATGTTAACCATTCATGAATGATTATATTTTATATATAATGAATAATAATGAGATATATGACATAATAATGATATTGGATATATATATATATATGTATGTCATCTATTTAATTCCATTCAATTCAACAAGGAAACGAAAATAGCGTTCATGCATACGTACGGCCTACCGTCTCCATGAACGGCGTATTTCATTCAATTTATCGATCTATCATATATATATGTATATCCTGAATATATATTATATATAAATCATGTTTTACATTCTTGAATAATGTAAATCAGGATATGTAATAATATCAAGAACAACATGTCGAAACACGTACAATAAATGAAATGATTTTACCCAAATAACTTCTTTTATATCGAATTTACTAAATAACGGGTAATATAAAGTCATAAGTAAACTATATATGATATAATAACAATAAATATTATTCTATACTAAGTGAATGACATTATTTAAATCATTATACAGGAGGTTCGGATACATACGAATCATATCAGACATAAGGTAAGGGATAATTATTCCAATCTCGTTCTTATCTGAGATTGTTTGTTCGTATGTATTTACTGGGGTAATTGTTATCATCCACGTACATGTTTTCTAAATGTGTTTCTATGTATTCCTGAAGTCATTTTTACCCATTTTTGACTTTTACCACATCTTATGAAAGGAATATTTCTTTTGTTTACCATACGAGGATGTTTTTGACTTTTCCGACAAAAGTATGAGGAAATTTTTTTTAACTTATACGGCATGAACGTATTTTTACGGTTTTATAACTCCTTATTTTCATGAAGAATAATCTACAATATTTCATGATTATTTTCAAAAAAATCCTTTTCTTTTAAAATTTCATGACATTTTGTGGAAAGAAAATTATTTTTAAGAAGAAAGGATATTTTCCTTAAGAATTCATTTCAAGTGTTTTATCAAAACAATTTTCTATCTAAGATGAGATTATTTCATATGTGTATGTTTAAAGTATAATATCTCTATTATTTACATGGTTTCACATTTCTTATGATGAAATGATATCCATTTGTTTTATATGGATTATGTTATGATGGAATAATGTTTATGAAACACATTTTTTTGTTTGGGTTATGATGAATGGTTTATGTTTATGTTGTGGCACACATAAGAATGATATAATTATGAGATGGGTGGGACCTATATCTTCCTCCAATGCATTGGGTAAATAATTATATCTCATGAGATAGACATGGCTGGAATGGTAAGTTAATCCGATTCAGTGTTACAGGACTAAAACGAGGAGTGAACTCGATTCAGAAAGAGACTTTGTCCACTAAGATGCTCTTGGCAGCAATGCCTTGGCTACTATGGAAATCATAACATGTGCTGAATGGTTTCCACAATTACATGTTTTATTACCATTCTATTTTATCATGGATGATGTTCCATTATGATATATGCCTTATATACTTCCATGATTTATGTTTTTGCTCAAGATTTTTATGTTTATATTTTATGTTCATGTTTTTTCTTTCAAATGTTTGTGGATTGTTTTATGTTCTCTATGTTTTCCCTTAAGGAGCATTTTATCTCACCCATTTTTGGGTTTCTTTTCCTCAGGATATAAATAATTGATTTAGGTAAGAATAAAGGATGATCTTTATGGGATATGTTGAGGATTTTTCACCAAGATTATAAGATTATGTTCCATGTTTCCAAAGGCACTAAACTAGTACGGTCCTTAGGTGTTTGTTTTTGTTATGTATGAAGCATTCCACAAAATTAATGTAATTTCCATGTACGTCAAGTGTTGGGTCACTATAGTTGGTTTTAGAAGAAAGGTTTAGTTAAACTTTGGAAACTAGGATGCGAAAACTTTAGTGAAATCCCTAGAGATATTTCTAAGGTATGTCTACGGATGTCCCTAAGGTTAAGTGTACGTATAGGTTATAGTCCAAGAATTATGGTAACGATCATAGAATTAAACTTAGGATGTTAGAGATTTAATGTACTCCCCCTTGATTATGTTTTTTTTCTAGTATGAGTTTTTCCTCTCATAAAATTCTTTTTGGGTTTTAAGAAATCGCAAGAACCTGAGGATAAATGCTAATGGAGAATATGATGGGCAATGGAATGATATTATTCATAATAAACCAAATGAAACGGGATTTGGATTTCCAAATATCGTTTTTATGCCAAATAAAAAATCTCATAAGATGATCAATAATCTCAACTTTGGTAAGTTTCTTGAATCATCTAATAATAGAAATATCGAGTTTCAGGATGATCAAAGAGGAATAAAAGTTCAATTTCCCTCATGTAAATCATGTCGGAAGAGGCATCAAGGAGAAGGTTTCAAAGGAACTGGTATATGCTTTGGGTGTGGAAAGGAAGGACACAAATCCAGTAAGTGAAAAGGAAAAGGTTCAATTAACATCATAGATAAGGATAATGGTATTGCTACCACATCAACAATGATTAAATGTTTTAAATGTGGAATGTATGGGAATTATGAAAACCAATTCCCAAAGGTAAAGTCTCATGAAGAGAATCAGCATGGTCGTTTGGGTAGTATTTATGTTAATGATGTTGAAGAGACTACAAATGATATATGAGATGAAAGAAATGTTCAAGATCGGCCAATGGTTTAAGAAGGTTGTAGAATGATTAAATGTTTATCAAGAGTAATGTTGTATAAGTAATCTCATGGTAATATGGAATAAAGAGACATCTAAGGATTGTTAAACTATTTTTTTCCTAGAGCATTTGAGAGTATATGTTGAATGGTATCGGTAACCATGAAAAGTTATACAAATATTTTTGAAATGTTGATGATATGTTCATAATGAATGGATAAAGAGATAATGAGATGTTGGATAGTATTCATGATCTGATGATTGATATAAGGACTAAGTGATATCATGGTTTGAGTATATAGAATTTTTGGGATTTTGGTATGTCGAAAGAGTTAACTTTTGACAGCACTCTTGTTTTCACTAAGGTTATATGGAAATTCATGTTTCACAAGAATACATGATTAATATATTCACATTTTGTTAATGTGACCGACAAGATATATCGTATGATAAATGATGGTATTCACATTCTCAATAGATGACATTTCAAGTAATCGTTATCTTTATACTATGAGATTGGACAGAAGTATTTTGGATAAACCTAAAGATTGGAATAGATTAAGTTAGATATCAGATAGTACTGTTTAAGGATAGAACTTTTGTTATGTTATAATAGTATAGTTTTATAAAAAGGACAACCTGCAGGACGAGCGACAACCCGTCACGTCGGACAAGGCTGTGGGAATCGATCCCACAATCGAAGTGCGACAGGCCTTTATTGCATACCACTGTCCTACAGGAAGTCCCTAGTTAGTAAAAACTAGTTTTATTTTATTAAGCGCTATGATGGATGATGTATAAGTCCATTTTTTGGACCATATATTATTAATCTCACCATAAGATGGACTTATAACTTTTTATAATATTTTTTTTGAGACATATGGAATTACCCATCATTCTATCACATGATCTTCAAACACTTCAAGAATGACAAATTCAACTTCATTTCTTTAAGAGATGAAGTGGAAATTGTTCAAGGCACAAACAACAGTGAGATTGTACCAAAATAAAGTAATTATTTATTCTATTCCTCAACTTTAGGGAAATGATCGAGAAAACCAAAAATGTTTTCCTTGTGTTCTCATATACGATGAATCAGATGGTACCTTAGATCATCACAAATTTTTGGGTTTATGATTGTTGTATTTTTCATAGCCATGTTCTCTACCACTCTCTATCAGAACATGATGGTCAGATTTCCCTTCCATATCCATATTTTCACTTATGTTCTTCTATGTGGAGACCCAGTGATTAGTTAGTTTGGGTAACCGTTACATTTCATACTTTAGTTTTTAAAGTTATGTATTGGTATTCCATTTTACAATGTGGGTTTCAATTAATGAATCTTTCAAGTAGAAAACCATTTATAACCCTGACGAATTTCGAGGTCGAAATCCATTTTAAGGGGGTAAAATGTAACAACCTGAGATTTTATGAGAATTATTATTTTTAATTTCTTTGATGTCTTCTATTGTGCTACACCAATATTATCTGGCGCTATACGCAACACCGTATTAGCTTGTAGTATACACAACACTACTCTTGGATCATGTTACACACAATTTCAAGTTTTTTTGATAGTAGATATTATACGCAACATTGAGTGTATATATATATATGAAATATGGTTGGATTTTGTTATATGCAACAAATAAGGAATCTTTCACTACACGCAACCCTGACATGGATTGTTTTACTCGAAATCGCGACCTTCTACGATAGCGTGTGTTGTACGCAATACCGAGTTTAAAAAAAATGATATGTTCTTAAAATATTATATTAACTAGCCTTTATGAATAGTAATACCCACTTTTTGAAAATTTATTTTTCAAAATGGACTTCATTTTTGGATTCGGAATATCGAAATTATCATAGGGTGAATTTTTGGTATTTTTCTGAAAACCTTCAATTTTTGATGAATAGTGAAAACCCTGGGTTACTATTTAAAAACCGACTTTTTATTTAAATAATTATTTATTTAATTTAATTTTTTTTCGGTCAAAATTGATACATAATAACTATATATGTTCAATGTAATTAATTGGAGTAATTTTGTAATAGTTTTAGATATATAAAAATTTTATTGAACTTTTCACCGTCTTTTACCCACCTCCTAGGAGAATTTGGAAATTCACATAAAACATAATTTTACCGCTTTTGTGAGTGGAATTTCGAAAATCCGAGAAACATGGTTAATATCAAGGACTAAAATGTGGTTCAATGAGATGAAAATAATATTTGGTGAATAGTAACTTTTTACTTTTATTTACCACGGTTAAAAGTAAATAGGGTAAGTGAGGGTAAAAATGAAATTAATATTACCCTAACACATGTATTAATTCTATTGGATAAGTGTAATTCGACCAAAAACAACCTTAGGAATAAAATATGACCATTTAGGTCCACTTGGATTAGATTAGGACATTTATTATTAATTTATTTAAAGAAGGGTTAAAATAGTTAAAATCAATGTTTAATAACTAAATCATTTTTAATATAGGGTTATACATAAGATAAAATCGACTATAAATATTCAATAGGAAGAAAAAAATATTTCCTACGTAATCATATTTTATTTATAATTGTTAGACATTAAATAATTTAATTTATTTATGACACAAAGATGATGCAGTAATTATCTTATTAATGAAATATTAACATAATTGATGATATAAATATCCAAATAAATGTAATTTGATACTTTTTATGCATTAAACTAATTTAATAGGTTAATATGACATGTTAGTATTTATTTAATTAACTTTTTTCGAACTAATCATGCTGTTATGATTTTCACAAAAATGAATTACCAAATAGTGTCAAAATTGACATAAAATAGTTTTAAAAAAAAATATTATATTATTAATTGTTATTATAGTCCTAAAAATCTAAGGTTCGGCCAAGAAACTTATATAATGATAGTTGTATCATTAATGGACCACTTGGGGGTCTCTTGGATGTATATGGTAAGTTTATTAACTATATAATATAAAAATTCAAAGTGACATGGTAAATGTCAATCTAATTAACTAAGTGTTAAAACTAAATGATAAGGTTAATACAATTGGCCAAACCTGTCTAAAATCTGTTGGTTAAGAGGATTTCGACCCATCCCCACTTTAGCTTCAAAATAAATCACTTTGGAGCTATCATAAACCGAATATGACTTTATTATAAAATAATATTTTTTGTTTTTCCTAAAGTTCCCCTCTCCTCCATTATAAAAAGGGAACCCCTTCCCTCTTCTCTTTACACACTTTTGAGCCTTAAAGAAGAGACAAACCCTACTCATTTCTCTTCTCCACTTCCCTAGAAACATTATTGAGGTTCTGGTCATCTCAAAAGACCAACTCTACTTCCTGAAGAGGAATCTTAAAGGAGGTGCGTCGAAGAAGAGGTAATCTCTTCGTCCGATTCTCTCAAGTTTCTTTCTTCTTCTAATTATTCTTATATAATTGTCTCATTATAAAGCAATAACATCAGTATTAATTATATACTTATTTTTTATTATAAATACAAAACAACCCTATTTAACTTTATATCCATCCTACGGAAAATGAAATCACTGCGCGTGCGTACGTACGGAATACCGTCTCCACACCGAGGTGTAATCTGTTTTCGACCACCACCATACTTGGATGGGTATATTGGTATAAATAAATAACAATATATGTTTATTGTAAATTGATATTTATTCTGAAATATTATACATACGTTTAAATACAATTACACTATCATAGGAATGATATCATCGCTCGTGCGTACGTACGGACTACCGTCTCCACGACACGATGAGATTCATTCTCCATGTTAACCATTCAAGAATGATTATAATGTATATATAATGAATAATAATGAGATATATGACATAATAATGATATTTTAATTATTTATATATATATGTATGTCTCTACTTAATTCCATTCAATTCAATAAGGAAACGAAAACAACGTTCATGCGTACGTACTACCTACCGTCTCCATGGACAGTTTATTTCATTCCATTTATCGATCTATTATATATATATGTATATGATGAATATATATTATATATATATATATATATATCATGTTTTACATTCTGAAATTAATTAAATCAGGATATAAGTAATAATATCATGAACAACATGTCGAAACATGTACAATAAATGAAATGATTTTACCCAAATCGCTGCTTTTATATCAAATTTACAAAAGAACGGGTAATATAAAGTCATAAGTAAACTATATATGATATCATAACAATAAATATGATTTTTTAATAATTCAATGACATTATTTAAATCATTATACAGGAGGTTCGGATACATACAAAGCATATCAAACATAAGGTAAAGGATAATTAATACAATCTCGTTCTTATCAGAGATTGTTTATTCGTAAGTATTTAATGGGGTAATTGTTATCACCCATGTAAATGTTTTCTAAAAGTGTTTCTATGTATTATTAATGTCCTATTTACCCATTTTGACTTTTACCACATATTATGAAAGGAATATTTCTTTTGTTTACCATACGAGGAACTTTTTGACAATTCCGACAAAAGTACGAAGATAATATTTTTTTAACTTATACGGCATGAATGGATTTTTACGGTTTTATAACGCCTTATTTTCATGAAGATTACTCTAAAAGATTTCATGATTATTTTCAAAAAAATCCTGTTCTTTTAAAATTTCATGGCATTTTGGGAAAAGAAAATTATTTTGAAGAAGAAAGGATATTTTCCTTATGAATTCATTTCAAGTGTTTTATCAAAACAATTTTCCATCTAAGATGACATTATTTAATATGTGTGTCTTTCAAGTATAATATCTCTATGATTTACATGGTTTCACTTTTCTTATGATGAAATGATATCCATTTGTTTTATATAGATTATGTTATGATAGAATGATGTTTATGAAAACCATTTTGTTATTTGGGTTATAATGAATGATTTATGTTTATGTTGTGGCACACGTAAGAATGATTTCATTATGAGATGGGTGGGACCTATATCTACATCCAATTCATTGGGTAAAGATTTATATCTCATGAGATAGACATGACTGGAATGGTAATTTAATCTGGTTCGGTGTTACAGAACTAAAACGAGGATTGAACTCGATTGAGAAAGGGACTTTTTCCACTAAGATGGTCTTGGAAGCAATGCCTTGGAAACTATAGAAATCATAACATGTGCTGAATGGTTTCCCCAATTACATGTTTTATTCCTATTCTATTTTATCATGGTTGATGTTCTATTATTATATATGCCTTACGTACTTCAACAATTTATGTATTTTCACAAGATTTTGATGTTTAAATTTTACGTTCAATTTTTTGCTTTGAAATGTTTATGGATTGTTTTATGTTCTCTATGTTTTCCCTTACTGAGAATTTGATCTCACCCTTTTTATGTTTTTTCCCAGGATATAAAGAATAGTTTTAGGTAATAAAAAAGTAAGATCTTTATGGGAGATGTTGAGGATCTTTCACCAAGATTAGAAGATTATGTTCCATGTTTCCAAATTCACTATACTATTACGGTCCTTCGGTGTTTGTTTTTATATGTATTAATCATTCTGAAAAAGTAAAGTAATGTCTATGTACATAATGTCTTGGGTCTCTAAAATGATCTTGGATGAGCATCACATTCACCAGGAAAGGTGGCTCCGCACCCCGACCCCTTTGGCGCGCGTATGTGTCCATGACCGTTAGATATGCGTGCCGCTGATGGAAGTTTACTCAGTCGGTGACCCGGATGAGCCCGACCTCTGGCAGTTGTATCCCATCTTGCATTATCTTCTACTATAAGGCTTCAATGCTGATTGATTTCCATAGAGTCATCCAAGCTGACCACAATTCCAGGAAGATTGCATCATGGGAAGGTTCGAGCATGTATCTTATCTTCTTTTCGGGAAGCTCTCTGGCCACCTCGTGTGACCCCCCTCCGTGCAACGAGGTCACGGAGACACCATGTGATGTCCCCGCTATTTAGGTCTCGGCCTATGCAAGCCTCGCTGCCTGACGCGCCCCTGGTCCCCCCTTATAGCGACACCTTTCCTTCTCTCTCATCGCCTGGGTTCCACGCGGGTAGTCTCGAGTTGCTGGACTCGCTTGGGTAAAAGCCCCTCAGGGTACGCGATAGCTCAATTCTCAGCATACTTGGTTGATAGGCCAATGTTGACCCCAGTGGGAGGAAGGGTAATGACATCACCAGAGCCATAAGTGGTGAATATTAACCACATCTGGCAAAGCATGCATGGATTCTTCTCTTGCGAGACATCTGTGAATACCTTCTTTGGAATTTGCTGGAGGCACCCGAACTGCCTGGTGAATCTGGACAACACGTAAGGATCACATATGATCTTCTCGTCAATCCGATCCACAAGCACCCCACCTCAGAAGCTCTGGACGTTTTTTTGCTTCTCCAGTGAGACTTTCCCACTGTCCACCATCTGGCCGATCGGGGTGGGGAATGGAAGGAAGTCGAAATTTTCATGGTTACCGATTCATATCCTTATGCCCTCCTCATTGAGCGTCATTAGTGCACCCCTAACAATGTTCAGGAGAGATAGATGGAGGCCGTCTCCTGGAGGATGAACTGTTTTTGGGAAAGTGTATCCACCAAGATGATCCACCACCCAGCCATGAAAGATTTTGAAGGGGTTACACACCCTCCAAGGCGACCCCCCTATGGAGATGCGCTCCAAAATGGCGTACAACCTAGCCAGCACGAGGAACCCTAGATTGATCCTTTTGTTGGAAGCCATGGTGTCCGACGTTACTAGAGTTGTTGGATGGACGCCCATCCTTGCATCCCACACCGGCAGGAGCCACCTGCTCAGGAAGGTGGCAAGGAACCCATCATATTGGACGTTTAGGTCCTGGGCCACAATGATGTGGTATCCCCATGATTGGTATTTCCCCCACCTCCAGGGTCCTCAGGTATGATCCATTATTGCTCCTCTGATCCATAGTTGGGCACCGTTGTCCCCATTCTGACATATTATCCATTGAGTCCTTCTCCAGGAACTGGTTGAAACAGTCTCTGTTGGCAATGTCTTTCAGGAAGTCCTTGACCTTTAGCCTCTCTTTGGCCAGGTCCAGCAGATGCCATGTCAGCATGAGGGTCCATGATCTATCCTCCCAGGTGTTCATTGGGGGAAGGAACTCATCGTACTGGTAACCCTCCATTGGGATACCTCCGATGCAGTGGACGTCCCAGAGAATGATGCCAAATTCCCCATGGATAAGGTGGAATGTGTTGGTATTAGGGGAGAATTGGGTAAACAGCTCCGGCCCGAGTTCAGGTTGGCGATGGAAGTGGAACTGCGACATCCACACCACCTCCAACAGAACAATGTGCCATAGCTCAGCCCCGAATTGGTCACACTTATGGCGAACCCAGTATGCCCAGGCCCACTCACTGTTGAAGTTACCTCTGGACCGCAAGTCCAAATCTTGCATCCAGCCCTTAGTATCGCCCGTGATGCTCTGACAAAACATGCTTACGTAGAGGGTCGGAGTTCTCTCCACAACAGGATCACCCTCAGCAATGGTTCTGGTCCTTGGGTTTAGTACATACACATCCATGTGTCTGGTCTCTCGGTAAGATGACCATTGTTGGTGATGTTTTAATGAGGAAGGTTGTCCTCCTGGGTCACCCATGACCGCTGTGTGTACACCTCGAAGCCCGGCAGTAGAACCTCCTCTAGGATTACAAAGTTCCAGAGCGGGAGGTTGTTGGACAAAGGATGCTCCTTCCGGGCAGGGGTCAGCTGGTTGAACAAGTTAAGGTTATTAGAAACAACCACCCTGGAACCATAAACCTCTTCATTCGCCGCTATTTAAGCTCTACGAGCGGCGGATTCTCCCTCCTCGACTTGGTTCGCAGCCATCTTGAGTTATTTGAGAGTTGTGCGAAATCCGGATGGATTCCATGAAATTGGGAAGAGTTGTGCGAAATCTGAAGCATTGGAGCACATACAGAGTTGGGTGTGAAATAAGAACCGTTGGTGTGAAATATCCCAGGTTGCGCGTAAAATGCGGCCGAATCTCATAAGGGATTATCCGCCAACACAACGTGTTTTCTACGCAGTCGCCATGGTAATTTCGGGCATGAGAGCATAAAGCCTATCGTGCGAGAAATCTTGAGTATGGATAAGGGGACCCAGGGCCACTTTTTATAGGTGAGGTCGGGGTACCGTGCTGCGCAGAAAGTGAATTCCGCACAAAACTAGAGTTTTGTGAGCCTCGTTAGCTTTTGTGGGGCATAGGACCCACAAAATCCTACACATCGGCATTTCAGAATTTCCCTCATAATCTGATCGTTGCGACTTCTCGGCAAGCCAATTCTGAGGGGGGGGGGGCATTTGTAGATGCTGAAAAAGCTGTAATTCCTAAAGGAATTTTCAAAAAGACGAAGCGAAGTCATATTCCGACCCGGAAGCCTGGTCTTGAGGGCCCGGAACTGTTGGGAGAAATAATGGAGAATGTGCGCGAAAAAAGGTTGGTTGTGCAAAAGGAGTCCAGGATTCATGAAAGGTCCCCGGTGCAGGTGCACAATTTTTCATGCCCGAACCCGCACAGATACCTTTTGCGCAATGCCATATCTGGCATGTGAAATTTCGCGCGCCACCTGGATTCTGCGACGCTGGAGGCCTATAAATAGAAGGATACCCCTTCCATTTCAGGGCTGCGGAATTTCTAACGGCTCTCGGGTGCGAAATAGGACTTCCATGCTTGCAAGATGGCCTTCAGGTACTGACCCTTTTTGCGCAACCTTGACCCATTATCCGCCTCAATTCATAATCCCACCGACTTAAATAATATTCCAAACTCATTAGGGTTCCTCCCTTGCACTCAATTTCTTCCATTGTTCTCAAAAAAGGTCATATTGCGCGCAGTCCCTTCGGTGGGTGTGGCCTTGCCTTAGGGTTTGGCCTTTTCCACTCGCGTGCAATTCACTTCCCTTGCGCGCAATTCTCACAAGACACGCTCAATTACTATGCCTCAATTACGAGCCATCCCGGTGTTTTTCCCTCAAACCTTTTCTTTGCACGAAAACCCCAAGACCCCTCACCACGATGCACCCCAGGCGCCTCCCTGTGTAGGCACCCGATGTCCTCCATACCGTGCATGCATTCCATGATATATTTTCCCATACGACCTTCCAAGGTCATAAGAAGTATCATAAATGTCCCTTGGGTGGTGTTTCCCATTACGTTGCTTTGCCTCATGCTCCTTCACATAGGCACGCTAACGTCTATTGCTTCTTTGCGTAACCATGTTAATGTGGACCCCTCAAAGGTTCTCTTTGCATCCCCCTTCACAACGACCTTTCCAATGCCTTCCAACCCACAAGGGGTAAAGGGTGTCAGTTATGTATGTCCTAGGGGTGCGGAGCGAACCCACCTTGTCCAAGCTGTAGGGCATTAAACTGGAAATCCCTTCGTCCTCAACCCATGATGTTAAACTGTGATCCAGCCCCATGCTTCGCACGCAGGGTCCCCCCAGCTCAGACATTCTTTACACCACTTGTCTCCATGGGAATGGAATCTTCCTCACATAGAATGATATCCTACCTCTTGGAGTGGCGTTTTTCCACGGGGTAAGGGTATCCACCTTGGTGTAAGCCCCTAGCCTCTCTTATGGAAGGTATCACTCATGCACCTCCGTACTTCTCCACTACCAAGGCCAGTGGAGGGCATGATAAGGAACGAGGCATCTCATTTGTTCGGTCCCAAATCCCTCCCCCTTTGTGGTTTGTCACATTTTGTGCCTCCAACCTGTAGTAAGTCCTGGCACCATGGGCTACTCAATGCATAAGCCCCTCTCCACTTCCCACAGACTCACCTTTCACGACATGATTTTCTGGTCCCTGCTGCCTCTTGTTTCTCACATCGAGCATGACTCACATGGGATTAGAGTGAGCATCGACCATGACATCCTCTTATGGTCCGCCTTAGAGAATATGCCCCATCTCGGCAAACTACGAGGACTTTGATCCATGCTAAAGCATGGTTCGTAGGAAGCCACGACGAGGTTCAAGCCCACCACCCGGTTGTTCCGGCCCCTTCGTGTCGGTTCACTAACTCCTTGGGCCACCTCAGAGCGTAATCCCCATCCCGGCGAACTACGAGGACTTTGATCTATGCTAAGGCATGTCACGTACAAAGCCTCCATGAGGTTCAAGCCCACCCCCCGGTTGTTCCGACCCCATCGCGTCGGTTCACCAACTCCTTGGGTCGCCTTAGTGTGTAAGCCCCAAATGCCATCCCACACGACGTTAAACATGATGACGTCTAGCACAACGTTAAACTGTCTGCCTTGTCCCAAGTGATGTTAAACTGCACCACCCAAACTACGAGGAATTTGATCCGTGCTAAGGCATGGTACATAGGAAGCCTCTAAGAGGTTCAATCCCACCACCCAGTCTTTCCGACCCCTTCATGTCGGTTCGCCAACCTTATGCGCCTCCTTAGAGCATATGCCCCATATCCCATCTTATGGGCCGCCATAGAGAGTAAGCCTCATATCCATAATTATGGGCCTCCTCAGTGCATAAGCCCCATTTCCATCCATTGTGGGCCACCTCAGAGTTTAATCCCCAAATGCCCCATCCCGTAAGACATTAAACTGTATACCTGAACTACAAGGACTTTGATCCGTGCTAAGGCATGGTACGTAGGAAGTCTCTATGAGTTTCAATCCCAACACCCACATCTCATTCTGACCTCTACCTCGAGCCCATGTGCCTCGAGAATCTCATTCCCTAGCCCATAGGTCTTACTCCCTCTGGGTTCCATCCATGCATTCATTCTCACGGGTCTCTTTTTCAGGTGTCCCACCATATCATCGAACTATGCAGACATTGATTCCATGCCACGGGGATACATAGAAAGCCTATATGAGGTTCAAGCCCCTCTTTACTTCAACATCCATTCTGATTCCTAACCTCACCACCACATCCTGGTGGGATCATGCCACCTCCTTCCACTCCACAGAATCTGGGAAGCTTCCCACGTGCTAGCCCCAACAAAAGAGTTCCCTTCATGGGGTTCTTTCATCTGATCCACTCTCAGGGTTCCGATAAGTCCGATCTATCTCCACTAGACATTAAACATGCGACATACCCTATGTTAAACATGGGAAGCTGAGGAAAACCTCATAGACATGCCCTCAACATAACCGTCTCTACTAAACGTTAAACACGTGACATACCTTATGTCAAACATGGAATGATGAGGAATACCTCAGAAGACATTCCCTCGGCGTAACCTTCTCCTCTAGAAGTTAAACTCATGGAATACACCGTGTTAAACATGGGAAGCTGAGGAAAAACATAGATACATGCCTATGGCATACAATTCCCCTTGTTTGATGTGGGATGCCTCGGGCTTCCGTGACCTCGAGAAGCCCAATAATAAGAGACAGAAGACAGACATGCCAATCCCCCAGTGTCAAGACATGCCAACGACACCTCAGCATAACCTCTCTCCTAACAGAAGGTTGTTGCCCCGACCAGACCCCTTAGAGCATCTCGACAGAAGCAGTGCAATTAACCGGTATCCATAAAGATATGGCACCGGGAACGAGATTCACGAATACGTCTTAAATCTATGAGAGAGACCCAGACTAGGTGATGAGCTCTGAGGTGGAATCCACGGAATGAAGAACCGACATCCCATCATCCCGATTTCGATCAAGGAGCAGACATCCCTGAATATGGAACGGATGCTGTCTGCCTTTGGAAAGAGGGAATGCAAGGCAACAAGCCATGCGTCATCCTCTGCTTGACGGATGTGCGCAAGCGCCCCGGTGGAAAGAGTCAGAAACACATGTCTTGGGTAATCAACCTCAATACAAAAATAATGATTGGTAACTATAACATTTATACTGGAGCCTTTCAGTCTCACCCCACTTGTTTCCTTCACTCAGTCCGCATTGTCTTCAATGTGTGAAGATTCCATTTCATTTTTTCCATCTGCATCCTACCTATTCCCAATATATTTCTCTACATTTACCATTTACATTGCAACATCATCTGGAGCCTCTAATGTTTCACTCCTTAGGATCATAGATTCTGTATTTGGCAAGCCAAATTCTATATTTCCAGTCAACCAAGGATCCTACCAATCCCCCTCCCTCCTACGAATCAAAATGTATTTCCTCTAGTAGGTTACCTTTCATAGAGATAACACCTCCAGGATTAGGTTCCATCAAACATGTACCTAGACTAGGAACATCTACACTGCATAGACCTTACCCTTACCTCTAATTTTCACATCTACCTTCTTTATAGGACTCCACCTAGCCCACAGTTCACTATGACCCACCTTATCAATATTCACACCTAGTTGTCCCTAGCAGGAGGACCCTTCCATAGAACTAGTCCTGAACATGTTCTGTCTCCAACTAAATCTAAAGGATGCCAATGAATGAACTAATAACTTCAAGTTAGAACAAATTTTTACAAAATATGTATACACCACTTGTTGCCTAAAATGGTATTCCTCTAAAATTTTAATCTAAATGAAATCAGAAGGGGTTTTTGAAACATAGACTTCAAGACACACTATTGGATTAACAGAATGAAACACTGTGTTGATACTTCTATAAGATCTTAAGACCCTACCTATTATATTCCCATGAGTCCTACTAATTGAAGTGTTCTTAAATGATAGGGTAAGTTTAGGGAAACTCACCCAAATCGCCACTGAAGGGGAGACCCACATCATCTGATAGTCGTACGTCCATCACTGGACATAGAATCTAGTCCCATTACACCTGCAAGGCACAAGCAACCACGCTTTGATCATGGCTTCATTCATGTCGAATCTTATCATGTTTTTATTTGTAGTAATAATTACATTTTTTTTAAAATCATTAAATTTCATTGTGATTTTTTAACAATCCAATGTCATGGTGGCCAGAATTATCCACATCATCAAATATGGTAAGAGATATAGTTAACTAATTTAAAATCACCAAATAAACTTATATGTACCACTGATATATCTTTGATAGTTTATCCTCCTTTAATTCATCTCGGTAGAATCCTAAAAACTACTCATTTAGGAAGAAATTTATGAACTTATCACTATAATAATGAATGAAATTCATGTCATGCACCCATTTTTTCTTAAGGTGGTGGAAGGGTTTTTATTTAGAGGTAGTATAATATGGGGAATAATCATACAATTAATGTAACATTAATGATTTTATAAAATCACCAAGCTCTGAAGTGACAATGAGCTCGTACCCAAGTGGTAAGGGCTTCTGCTTGGAATCCAAGAGACCCAGGCTCAAAACTGAGTGGAAGAAAATTTCCGAGTCACGGTAGTAGTATTGTAGCAGCTCCTGTAATAGGAACTATAGCAGTTACTATAGCAGGTACTATTCGGTACTCAAGCAGCCATAATTATTCTCCTGATTTGGGCCTTTAGGCCACCTGTTTGGCCCTACAGGTCTCATGGGCCTTCGGGCCATCAAAGGCCTTCAGGCCATAGGGACTTAGGCCCCTTGAAGACCAGGAAGTAGCCCAGGTCACACAGAGCAGGCCCCATAAGAGGATCATTGCAACGGTAGGAGTCACCAGAAGGAGAGCTAATGAGATTGGAAGAATGAGAGGGTACGACAATTGCCATCGGGACCAGGCACTGTGCGTCTTTGTACATGGAAATGGTAGCTGATTAGTAATGTATGTGGGGAGCTAAAGCAATCAATGATGCAGAAGCTAGCTAGGGATAGTTCTAGTGGATTAAGCTTACTGGTCATGTATGGGCATGATATGCCTCTCGGACTTCGGGTCATGTATTACGGTTCATGTCTGGCCTTGTGCCTTGGGTCTACAGGTCATGTACGAGTTCCCCTTCAACCCTTAAAAGGGATATTATCTATAATAAAATAAAAAAAGAAGGCATTTGGGACATTAGGAGCCAAGCTCGAAAGAGACATCGATCATGGTGATCTCCTCTATATTTCTACAAATTAATGGGGACACCACCATGTGGGTGTGATGGTAATAACTATCTCATATTGGTCTACATCGTCTTAGTTTGTGGGTGTATTAGCTAATTCTTCTACATGAAAAATTCTTGAATATGGTATATGGGACTGTGTTGGTTTGAAGGGTAAAAATTATATCAACCATTATCCATAATTAGGGATGGGAATTAATTCTTCGTTATTAATGTTATATTTATTGTTAATTTGGATGATCGTATGATCTATATAACCCTTGTGAATTAATCAGAAACTGAAATATATAGATCCAATTATAGGACTGCAATTAGAAATTGATATTATACCACATTTTTGGTGCATTCTTCTAACAATTAGAAGTAATATGGATGAACTACTAATACTAAAGAAATAAAAACTATCCTAATACAACTATATTGTGTTTTTGGTTTTTAATCCTACACTTAAACGTATATATGTTACATATAAATTCATATACAATTGATGGGGATAGTCACAAATGGATAATATATATTAATTGTTCAATTTTTCAAATCTATTTTCAATAATTAAAATGTGGAATGTATCAAAATAATTATTGTTAGTTATTTCTCTTTTAATTCCTTATATAGTATGAAATGGATATAAAACTACCATTGAAAAACTTCTAATAATTCATGTAACCCATTAAATATTGGATGATTAGGAATATATTTTTTGTGGGTTAATACAAGAGAAACAATAGTCAACTTGATATTTCAAATAGTTCCTAAATTTCTGAATGGTGATGGTTAATATAAGAAAACTATTCTCTATATTATAATATCTTGTATTATTGAAAAGAATTTTATTTCTTAGATGGTATAGACTATTATCATTTTCCTTATAAATATTCAATGTGATTAGGGAACTAATTGGTCACTCGAAAGAAACCATGTAGAGGATGAGTGGATTTTATTCACTAAGAAATGATAATAATGATGGGTTTGAGAGATTTTTCTTGATATTGATGAATGATTCCTTAAAATATTGGTCCAACTAATGTTTTACTCCCTTCTTCATGATATTTGAAAAGGTTTGACACTTTCCATCCAGGTTTTATATAATGTGCTTAATATAGGTGAAGAATCCTTGATGTATAATAAAATATTTGATATTTTTATGGTATTTCATGTTGAGTATTACAGTGGTCATTTCTTGGTTAACAATAATTTCATGATTACGTACCACAAAGATGAGAAATATTTCCATTATCACCATGAAATCACACTTAAAAGGGTTAATTTTAGGTTATGCATTATTTTTTTAATATTTTTTTAATATTATTATTATTATCACATTCATTTTTTTATTTTAACAATGGATCACTGACATAATATTCAATGTAATTTCCTAATAAGTGATTCATAATATTATGCATAGAAAATGTATTTTTTGTACCATAACTCATAAATACAAAGGGAATCACTGTATAATAATACACAATCTAGGATTCCCTAAAAATGGTAGAATCATCATCTTTGAGAATCATTTGTATCTGGTCACACCTGGTGTATATATCCCTAAATCAGAGGGATTGAAAACAAGAAGTTTCATCAATTAAATGTTCCATGATTTGAACCATGAATTTATCCTTTTGGAAATGATAGTTGAAATATATAATGTTAATGACAACTATAATTCTCTCAATCTTCTTTTGGAAATGGGTGATTTTACCAATCCATTTTGGTTATTGAAAATCCCAAATTGTGTTTTATTTGATGAGATTTTTAACTTCATATTTGAGTTTTACAACATGATCCAAGTGAATTTGTATGATGAGATAATTACATACATAAATATTAAATAATTTTGGAAGAATATTAAATAAATTTCATTATGACTCTAGAAAAAATATAAAAGTATCATTTCCTTTGAAAACATGGATACATAAGAAAATGGTATACTATAGAACTACATCATCTTAGACTATGTTTTTAAAAAATTTAACCATTTATAATCATATATACATAAAACCTTTAATTATGTTATGAGGAAATGGAATTATAATAAAAGGGGAGATAAAATTCATAATATGGTTAATCAAGAAAAATATCAATCATTGATAATATATAAGTATATCATGACCACAATGGTATGGGAATGTGAGAAAAAAATTGAAATTTATACCCATATATTCAAATAATCATGATTCATGACACAAATCATTGAAGATCATAAGACATGAACCCTGAAGGAATAAAAGAACATGATCCCTAAGATCATGACATTGGAATAATATCCTGCCATAAAATAGGGACATATATTTTTTCATAATAATAATAATATTACAAATCTTATGAAAAGGATACACATAAATACATTCATCACATGTTAGTATTGGGATAACTAGTAGTGTAATTTCTTTTCACTTAGGATAAACAGTGAGGTACCCTCTTTTGGGATTGGGACAACATCTTATATACTCTATTTTCAGTTAGGGATAACACCTCTTATACCAAAATTTGGGCTTGGGGTGACCATCCATTTACCCTTTTATCTTATAAAACATTAATAATTACCCAATACATTGAAATGTCATAATGGACACGCCAACGAAATATTTATAAGCTATTCATATCTATTATAAAAAAATGATGAAAACACTTATAATTATTGGAAATCATAACCCATGGATAATATGATGTGTTTCATAAATATTTTCACTTTATAATAATAAACCATATACATAAAATATAAATATGGGACCTTATGATCAAATAACTAATAAATAATAAGAAACATTCACAGATATTATTATAGATGAAAATAATTTTAAGATATCACCATAAATTTTCATTTGAAAAATAACCCTTTTTTGAGAAAACATAACTAAAATCTAATAATTTTAAAAATATTAATAAAAAAATATTATTTTAAATGATAAATATGTAATTATAAACTAATAATCAAAGAAAATATAAATCCTTATAGTAATAAAATAAATTAATGCAATGTATATTAAAATAAACATTCCACATATATTTTTCTTGAACTATGGAAACAATATGTCACTGGTTTCTACTAAATCAATCATCACTTGTTAGACCTGGGATAATCACCGGTATACCTTCATGGGTATTCGGAAAAACTCATGTGTACCCTATTTTGGGCATCAAATAACCTCCCATCAACCCTCTCTAAGGCTTGGGATAACCTCCCATGTAACCTATATTGGTATTGGGATAACATCCCTTGTACCGTTGTATCCAATAAAACATTAATCTTTACTCAATGAATTTGAGGGATTTAAAAAACTCACACATCAAATAATCACAATCCCATTATATGTTTTATATAAAACCATGTAAACATTTATCATTACATTAATCCATAACTTATCGAAATGAAAATTAGTTGGTAAATATTTCATAATAATAATCATAAACTATTCTAATAATGAATAAATACAGTGAAATTTGATCGTATTAGTATTAATTTGTAGTAAACATCATATGATATTTTCATAGATAAAAATACTATTACAATATAATTGGTTCTTTTCTTAAGGAAAATGACCCGTTCAATTTAGGAATCACATATTTAATATAAAAAACTAAAAATATTATGGAAAATATATTATTTAAAAGAAAAAATGAACATTTAAAATGAAAATTTTAATTAAGGAAAATTATTGATTCCTGAAAAAACCATTAATTCAATTTATGATAAAATAACAATTCTTTTCATATTTTTGTTAAAAAGTCCAAAGTTACTCACTCAAAAATGGTATGAAGATACATTATAAAAACTTTCATAGAAATTAAAACATGTAAAAATGTTAATTTAATACGTATTTGTATTATATAAAAATATAATTGATAATATTTTATATAAAATATGTGACATGGAAGGAAAATATTTTGAATAAAAGAGATAACTGAAGTCAATTTTCCTTAAAAAACTATTTTATCTCTTTGAGTACATAAAGAGATGAAAATAAAAGGAAAATATAATATTTAGATATAACTAGAAAAAAATAATGAAAATATGAATTTTTATAGGTAGGAAAAGTAATTCCATCATGTTAGAATTAATATTAATCAATCGTGATAATATTTGAATTGTACAATAAATTTATTAACACTGTGATAATGTTTGAATAAAAATTACCATTAATGGAATAAAATAAAATGAATCAATGAATACCATTAATATAAGGATATTAATTATGAGATATCAATAATGTGTTATTAGATACATGATATAAAAAAAGATATGTTAATAACATAACATATGTTCCAAAGATGACAATTAGAGGAGACAATCCCTTACCACATTGGTAACATTCAATCAAATAAATTTGGATGAAATAATTTGAATTGAATCACTAAATACAATTATTTAATAATAATACAGGATATATGATTTAAAATTATCAATATACACAACCCATGAAAATAAATAGGCCCATAATATCAAACATGTCTCAAAGAAACAAAATTGAGATGAACCCTTACCTTTTTTCAATATTTTTTCAAAATTGATATAACCTCGGTTATAATGAAAATAAAATTCTTATAATCAATCAATAGAATCAAATTTTAACCTATAATACCATATATGGTCAATGAATGATATATTTACATAAATATATTAATAATTCATTACTAAAATCATTCTTTAGGGGTTTTAATAATTTTGTTTTTAAGAAACCTTTTAGTTTATATGTTATGGTCCTTAAACACTGAACACTATTTTTTAATATTCATGATTTTAATTGTTTCATAATTAAAATATTTAATTAATATGTAATATTTTATAAACATTCATATAAATTGGTTATGAGAAATTAATTACATCACTTTGTGGAGAGGGTAATATCTATATACGCACAAGTAATGTTTCATCATTTTGCATGATGGACCGCTGGAATGTTAAATGAAGATTAATTTTTTGGAATAACTATTAAACCATATATATCATAAATAATCATTAAATATTTATTTATTATCATACATGTAAATAATAAATGAAAAAAATCACATCATTTCAGGGAGGTTGCAGTCCACACACACCTGAGTGAAAATATAAATTTTCAATGGATGGGATTACTACAAATTTTACATGATAATGTATTCAAATAAAAATAATTATGAAGTAAATATCATATATCGTTATTAAATTAATTTTTACAACTGACTATAAAATATGATGATGGAAAATGATTCATATGGCCATGTGGATGTGGTGGTCCACATGTATGAACGAGTGATACTTTCATTTCTTATTTGATGGAAAATTAGTCATAAATTGTTGGCAACCCATCATAATAACATTTAAGGGTGATAATGATAGTTTATTTATTATTTTTTATTTATAAAACAGATTTGGACAATATTTAAGGAGAAATAACATTGAAATAGCTCACTATAGTTTTATACATATTTTTTGAGAGACCTCATTTCACTTACACATTAAGCCTTGAATAATTGATCTTATGAGAAAAAAGATCTATTACTTGGAGAAGGAATATAATATGGCTATTATTTTTTTAATATATTATATATATGGTTCATATTGTGTAAATAATCGAGGGGGGTTAGTTCCCTTTTATAATTTTTAGGAGGGACACAATTGAAATTACTTAAAGGATTCCAATAACATAATTTTAGTTTCATGTGAATGGGAATAAAAATGGACATTTACTAGAAAAAATAATAATTAATCGTTTAGATATACTCAGGTTGTACTAATTATAAATGTTTATATGGTATTATGACCCTTATCTCTTAATTTAATCCCTATATGAACCCATTTTAACATTAAATATGGTAGCACAATTTAACAATTTTTTCTATTATTTATGAGAGAAAATTAATTTGACCTAGTTAAATTATATTTATTATTATTATTATTGTAAAAATGGAACTCATTTTAATGATTTAATTTTTTATTAGTGGTATAATTTAATTATAAAAAACTATTTAAGCCACAAAAAATATAATTTCAGATTATTGTGTTTTTAGGCCTAAAGATAAATTTATATCTATTGCATTCCTTGTAAAAAACCAAAAAAATATATTAAAATATTTTATTTAATATATAATTTATACATTTATTTAAAAACATTAATCAATATAGATTTATTAAATTCATTAAGATAGGATCATATTTCACACTTAAAAATATTATTTAGGTAAAAAAATTAATGTAGAAAAACATACTTAGACTAAAATATAATATAATGATGATTAATATAAAATTATTTATTTTATTTATTATTAGGTTATAATTATTTTATGTTATGATCAAATTTATAACATAATGTTAATTTTACATTAAAATAAATGACACTTGTAAAAAATAGTATTCTTTAGTAATCACAAAATCATAACTCCTTATGAAAAATCCTAAAATTCACCCTAAGAAATTATTGAAATGCTGACATAAAAAATGATATTCATTTCTCAAAATAAAATTTCATGACTTTTTTTATATCAATAATTAAAATGAAGTGAAAATATTTTTTGAGAGAACATATTTTTGCAGTATTAAATGATTTACTTAAAATTAAGTATATATTTATTATAAATTAATTAATAAATTTGAATTAATTAAAATAATTATAATTTTTTTATAATGTTTTTATTAATATTTTTACCTTCAAATTTAATAACTATTTTTAATGGTCATTTTTAAATAATATTATTTTTATAGCATTCCATAGTTCGCTAAATCCTCGATGTCGTGTGTTAAGAAATCTATAGAGCATGGTATTATTTTAAAATAAAATATCAAGGTGTTTCATGAATTCTAAAATATTACTTCTTATATATATATAATATTCTAATAGACCAAGTTGATGGGTAGCCGCATTAGTATCCATTCTGGACATATTTTTAAAGTTCTAGCTCAACATATGACAATAGTGTTTTATAAAATTCATATATGTATCTTTTTCATTGATGGACATAATGATATTAATTATGATGGTTCATAGGTATTTGATTGTACCTATATTGATCTATTTAGGTTCATTAGTAGTGTTTAAGGAATTTTTTTCAGGACTAGGTAATATTTTGATGGAATTTTTATCCTCTATAAATGTTGTGAATGTTCTTTTCAGTCATAATATTATTAATATATGCACATTATAGTCTATGTAATTATTTATATTATCTCCCTTTAATTATACCTTAATTCTAGTGGAAATAAAAAGTGGTGTGATATCTTTGAGTCCATAGGACACCACGATCAGTTAGTTTCTCTTCAAAATGATATGAAGGTATTTGTAGACTCCGAAAGTGTCTATGAATGATTATTATCATAAAAATATATTTTTTTATCCTTATTTTTGATCTACCTCAATTTTGGTGGATGTAGGGGATGTAGCAATTTTTTAAAGCTAGAAGATATTTTTAAGGAATTTTTATTTTATTAAATTGATTATTTGATATCACAAAACTCCAAAAATTTCCAAGGTGATGCAATTATCCTCAAGAACATTTTTCGTATTCTATCTATCCTCTCTGCTATAATTGGGGGTAGAAGAAGTAATGAAATCCTCAGTTTTGGTTAATCTCATTATGTACATTTCATTTCCTACATATGACGTGGGTGATATTTTCAATCTAGGTGGTGATGCAGATATATGTAGATTTTGAAGATAGAAAATAAAATTCTCATCTAGAAAAATATTTTCATTGATGAATTTGAGACTTATTCATTACAACCTAAATCTTCTAGTGTACCAGGTATCATGAAAATTTAGGTAACTGTACCTAAACCTAAAACATTAATTCTTATCATATATTTCATATCCATAATGCTAATTTTTCTTAGGTATACAAGAAAAGGATGAATAGAAGTTAGGCCATTCATCTTATTAAGTGATTGAGGAATGATGTTCATCATCATATACACTATGTCACTATATTACTTTACCAGAGATGACTATTCAAGGGAAACTCAAGCTTCTCAATCATATGATAGAAAGGTGATCAAATGTTTCATCCTTGATGAAGAGTTTTATATATCTCTATTAATACCTAGATAAATAATTATTTCCTCAATTTTATTGATGGGTAATAAATAATCATTATTTAATTCATGGAATATATTAACATGGGGAATTTCGGTAAATATAAGGGGTAGTTATCTGAATAAATTAATTTGTTGATGTGTTTTCACATCTAATTTACAAAATTATGAGTATTTTTACTATGATTTATTGGAATGAAAATGTGTACTAACACCTTGTAGAACCATTGATTTTCTATTGGTAAAGTATTTGAGGATCTGATTATATGGTGAGTTTAATACCACATGAAAATGATTCAATATTAATCCCTATATAATGATAAAAGTTATATCATGATGTAAAGACATAAACTAAAAATTATAAATAGAGTCTCTAATCTAGAATATGATATTGATTCACTCAAAAATATTTTGATTTATTTTTTAATACCATTTAATTGTTAGTGTGAGGGTGAAAAATTGGAATTTTTATAACCAAATTATCATATATTATATTTAACGATGAAATTAAATCATGTATCATTTTCATTGAGATCACAATGGATATCATTGTTGTAGTACTTGGTAGAAATTCATTATTGTCTAATGTTTCATAGTATGGGGGAATTCATACCTATAATAATGAATAAAATAACCACATGGAACACAATTGTGTTAGTTTCCACTTAGTATAATTTATGGTTAGTTCCCTCAGCTTTGAATAGTAGATATATAATGTGATCCTCCACAAGTTCATACCAAATCTCTATTGAAATAGGATGGTCATTTAGAATTTAATGGTTGTTCAAAATAATATAAAGATACTTAAATATGTCATATATATAATAAAAAGGCATGTGTTTCCATATAATAGGATTTTACTTCATCTACGGTTTATGAGTTGGATTTTATTTAAGGGAGGCTGACTTCATTGAAATAGATTCAAGGTTATTTATTGGATTAGACTAATTTAAACTACCCGTGGTTTGATGATTACGATATAAATGATGCTTTTTTGACCAATCATCATGAATAACTTGTCTTTAATAATCCCTAGATAAACTAGTAGTAGATTGGTACTCATTTTGTACCTTTTTAGTGCATGTTAATAGGTTTCTATTGTATATTTAGTCATAGTAAGGATGTAATATAAATATTGATATTTTTGATGGATTCTTCTTTTTCAACCCCATCAACCATGATGATCCCTTATTAATAATCCAATCTCTCAATATATATGTTTTAATTAACGTTCATAAGATAAAAATTACAATTATTAATTCTTCTCAAAATCCTAGGAATATAACGTTTGTGTCTTTTAGGATCACAAATATGTGAAATCAATTCAATGATACTTGTTAACACTTCACTGATGTTTATCCATGCTATATTACCCAATTGAATTCTTGTATGATATCTTTATCTTCAAGACTTAGGGAATGGATATATAAAGAAATGGGTTAGACAAAAATATCAATAAGAGAAACAATTATCAAATTTTCATCTATGGCTAGGTTATAAGTATACGATAAAATATATGTTGGAAGAAATTTCCAATTAATTAGAGGGAAATTTTTTTATTTAAAATAATAAAAGTTAACATGAAATCCCAAATAAATAAACATATACCATAGAAAAAGGTTTTGGAATCATAAACATTAGAAATGGGATATAAAGATATGTTTATGGCCTGGAAATGTAACATTCCATTAAAATATAAAATAATGAAGAACAACAACACAAACATAATCATAGAATAACATTATATTGTGAGCATGTACAAGAATTTCCACCCTTTATTATTGACCATAATTCATGAAGCCACACCTATTAATTTGTGATCATATCCAAGAAGACCCATTAACCATTATCATATAATATATAAAATAATAAAAAATTAATTGGATGGTGATATAGTAACCCACTTGTCTTCATATATATATTTGTACCATAAAATATCATTCATTCAATATATCCTGAAAACCCATTGGAATAAAATGGGTTCCATGTCATTTATAAATTGTATCATGTAACATGATTTCAAAAGTTCATTGATATATTTAAAAAGTATAATCACTTTAAGACAGTATTTCATAAAATAATTTAAATGGTTACTAAGAATAAATAAATCCATAGTATTTAGACAGTTGAATATAAAACTGGATGTTAAACCAAGAAAAGATAATTTTATAAACCATTTCAAAATATTTTTTTATATTGAAAAAATTAAAAATCACTTTAAAATAAAATTTTCAAAGATATAGAATTAAAACCCATTTAAAAACTTCTACAAAAAATTAATAATCATCAAAAATTAAAAAATATATAATGATTTTTATAGGTAATGTGTAGTGGAATTTATATAGGCTACCATGAAAGGAAACCCATTAAAAATATATTTACTAAAACACACATCATAAAATAGAAAATAAAGACTACATTTGAAAAATATAAAAACAATAGGAAGTTTAAATTAATTATAACATAATTTAGATTCCAAATATAAGTTAGAGTATTTTTAGGAAGGAAAATATAGACATTTAGGGGAAACCATCATCAAATAGGATTTGAATTAATTTAATAAATGATACTATTTTTGGGAAAGGAATTTTATCAATGTAAAATATTTTAATTAAAAGGTAATTTCAACTATAAAGGATTATAAATTTCCCTGAAATAAATATTATGTTAGAAGAAACCAATATTTGAAAAACTAAGTTCATAAAAAAATCCTTATAACATAATTAATCTACTTGAGTTAACAAACCCCCCCCCCCCCCCCCGAACTTTTGTATATTTGGATTGGAATATTTTTTAAAGAAAGAACATGATATAGATTTTCAAATTCCATGAATTAAATAAATATGGATATATCCATTAATTAGTTATTAATTACACCATGTTAATGATATCGTGGGGAATAATAAGAAACATTCCTTAAGAAATGGAATTTGATACAATGAATTGGCGACCTTAAATCCCATATTTCACTACAGGGCTTGAATATTATATATAATAAAACTAAATATCTTATTTACCTATTTCATGTCATTATTAAAATATATAAATTGAATAAAAATAATTTATAATTATTATATAGATTTATATAAGTTAGTTATTATCTATTTTCTATATCGGTTTCTAGAAATCAAGATTTTTGGAGCTAGTTTCATAATAGTATCATTATTCTCTAGTATTCTACAAATGAAATTACATCTCAGTTCATACATGGTACATGAATTTATTCATTATAGTTAATTTTAATTTTATAATTTCATTTTAGGTATGTAATGTTTATTATCCTTAAAGATTAAATTAATGACGAGTATTTTTTTAAAGAACAAAAGTTTGTATCTTATTTAATTAATATAATTTTATGGTTAATATAAAAAAAATAAAATTAAATATTTACTTATTCATATCACATATTATCATTATTTTTGTACTCAAAGTTAAATAATATATAATTTTATATCATTTTCCAATTACATGGTAAGACTGACCCAAACATGAACAAACTAAGATTATTGGAAGTGTATAGTTATAAAAGTGGTTAATTTTGGAAAAATATCATTATTACATCTTCATAAGGATATTATTTATTTATATATTTTTTTAATAATATTAGATGATAATTTAAAAAATTATAAATAAAATAGATTAAAAATTAGATATATTACTTTGTAGAGGGGGTAGTCTACAGAGACACATGAATGAAATTTTCATTTTAATTAATGGAAATGGGAAAATGTGGATAAATAATTTTTCATACAATAATATCAACCAAAAAGATAATTATATATATATATATGAGAAAATTAATATTATAAAATTAATATTGAAATGAAAATAAATTTTGTAATGTTTGGTACTCACAATGAGATCTTGAGTTTTCCCATAGAGGACTCATTTGTAATTGTTGTATTATACTAAATACTTATTATGATAACCTAAATAATGTAGAAATGGTTTACAAGGTATGGAAAAGGGAACTATTTTCATTAAAAATATAATTTATAGTGGTGTTGAAGGAGTGGTGAGAAGCCCCTTCTATAAGTGGTGTGAATGATATTGTTGTAATTACATCATATTAATATAAAATCGAGCACATGTTTCAATAGTAAATAAGAATAAAAAATGTCAAATTTTGGTCGGAGTGGATACTCAATAGGGGGGTGAATTGAGTTCCAATTAAAATTTTCTGTTAAAATATTTCTATTAAAATCCCCCAATTTTAAAACAAGTTAAACTGTAGTGAATTTGTAAATCTGTAAAGGTTCAATTAGATTCTCAAAAGATTGATTAGGTCTTAGTTAATTTAATCAAACGATTAAATTACCTTTTGAAGCTAATCTACTAATTTACAAAAGTTATAAACACTTGCTAATTCAACTATCAGAGTAACATTAAATTAGATTTGTATTTCAAAGTAAATAGAAGTGGAATAAAATATATATATATAATATACTTTAAACAAAATCTAATATGCACAACATATATAACCAAGTGGTTCAGTCTCAAGCCGAGACCTAGTCCCCTCAAACAATTTATATAAATTTGATCCACATCTGGGATCGAGGAAAACAACAGCATAGATACTATTTAGGTCCTAAGACCTCTACCACAGTTCTACATGGTAAAAACAAAAGAAAAGGTTGTCTAGGTTACACATGAACTATTCCATAACTCACAGTGGGATACAAGATGGTGTAGAAATTCCGGTGTGAGGATTTAATATCCTCTTGTTCAGCTCAAGAGACAATGTGTATCTAGGGTAGACAGATTTACACACACACTACTCAGAATGTTAAGAAAAGGGATACAACAGAGGAAATAAATGAGTTTAGAAATATCTGGGTGTTTGTAGATATGATATGGACGGATTTTGATGTTGCAGATGGAAGTCAAGTCCTTTCTGGTGAGGATGACTCAAAACAGAGTATCGTTGTTATTCTCAGCTACAACTATGTAGACTTGTGCATATGATTTTCATTAAGGCACAACTACTCGTATTTTTGTTTCTTCCAGGTGAAGGATCTGATTTAGGATCTATGATTTTTAAATGTGTTTTTCAAGTTCTCCTTGTGTTCCATGGGACTTCATAAACGTGCACCTTCTTTCGTATGTTTTTATTTCTTTTCATTCAACTCTTTCTTTTTACCGCAGATCTTCATTTTTATTCTTTGAGATCTGGAAAAAAGAATTATTACATTTTTAAATGTATGAGGTATGGCTTCCTGACATCCAACAACCAATATTAATTAATAGAAGGAACATTTAACTAATAAAATATGACTGTTTGAAGTAAAAGGGTTGGTATAAAGTTCAAATAGTTTTCATGATTATCAGTGAGCCATGAGATTGGTAAGTCATTTTGAATTTCCATCAGTATTGACAGGTCATTTGATTAGCATCGGTTTCGTTAGGTCATTTGATGAGCATCAGTTTCGGTTGGAAATTTGATCAGCATCAGTTTCAGTAGGTCATTTTATCAGAATCGGGTTCAGTAGGTCATTTGATCAACCTCGGTTTTGGTAGTTATCATCAGTGTGACCGTTCTTCATTAGTGCGACCGTTCTTCCTTGGTGTGACCATTGTCATCGGAGAGACCGTTCACATTAGTGCGACTAATAGTGACTCAAGAAGATAACTAACGGTGATTCAAAAACATGAAATACTCACCAAGTGTCTATTCAAACCAGAAAACTTCCAGGTCAATAGAAAACCATAAATAATAATAGATTAACATATGTAGACATGATTAAACATAAATAAACACATTTATAACAGAATGAATAGTTGAATACATTTACTTATTAACTGAAATAACAATGATTTGTGATTATTAAAATAACCACTTCACAAAGGGTTCAACAATCTCCCCCTTTTTGATAATCCCAAATATATGACATAAAAAAAAGAGAGGAAAGGATGTATCATTCAGTATTCTCCCCCTATATAAACAAAATATATAACCAATGATAAAAATATCATTATAGAATGCACCGGATCATGAACAAAGTGAGAATATATCAACATAGCATCAGATTACAAAGATCTCCCCTTTATATATAAGGTATTTTATCGATGTATTCATTTATATAAGATGTCATCATTTAAGAAGTCATCATTTCTCCCCCGTACTTTAAATAGATTGACTGCATTCCTGTTCTCCCCCTTTTTGATTATCAAAAAGAAAAAGGGAGAATAGAGAGAAAATAAAAAAAATGTTTCATTGAAATAACCACAAAAAAAGGTACAAGAAAAGGAAACACATAAAAGGCACCAAATCAAAAATGACAGGCATGGCTACAACATAGGATGTCGAGGAGCTTTTCCTTTAGCAGATGGAGGAATGGATAGGCAAGTGGGTGGCATGGTGGAAGGTTGATCTGGACGAATGGAGAAAGGTGGAAGGATAGCTCTGGCTAGAAGTAGAGAGGGTTCTTGGGTCACTTGTGGTTGAGAATAAGATCTTGTTGAAGGAGGCTGCTGAATGACTGGCCGAATATTGGAGAGATCTTGAGAAACTAATAACTGACCAGGAGCAACACCTGATGGACTGAGAGGCTCAGCTGAAGGAAAAACAATTTCCTTGGCTTGCACATGAAGATAGGGTTTGATAAGATTGATATAATATTGAATGAATTCACCACCATATTTCATGGCCTTCTCAAAATCATCTTTGTTTTGTATGAAGCTCTCTAGAGTAGGAGTAAAATCTTTCAACTGCTGTACCTGAGATTTAAAAGCTTGAGTGACTAGAGGAAGCCTCGAATTGTCATCTAGGACTTTAAACTGAAGGTTCAACTCCTGATTAGTATAGATTTTATAGAAATAGTGATCTACCTTTTCTTTGATCACCTTCTGAGCCTTAGTAGCATCAGCTGAATAAAGCTTCACCATTTTGTGAATATGATCACTGTTTTCTTTCATCTTTTTCAATGAGTCCAAATCCAAAATCTGTCCAACTGCAGCTAAATCATGTTTTATAACATCCTTTAAAGAATTGATCTCATGAGCAGTAATCATGGTCACTTTTTATGAGCTATCTTGAGAAACAATATGAGTCATCTCAGACTTTAACTTTCTCAATTCCGACTTCTTCAGATGTTCTATCAGATTTCTCATAACATCCATCATACCATTGATTTCTGATCTTAATTCTCCTGACCGAGAAACAAATTCATTTACTAAATCTATGAGAGCATGATTTATTGAGTGAATGTGTCTTCCAACCAATTCACTAGTATTGCATAGGTCTGTCTTGATAATTCATACTACTCTTTGAGTTATAGAATCTATAGCAACCTCCGATAAATTCACAGGAGTAGGAGTAAGATCATGAGATAATTCCACATTCATTATCTATCTAACTGCTTGGAGCAACTCATCTTTAAATATGTCTAAATTTGATCGAGAAACTAAAGGAACAGATCTTTCTGTTGTCACTTGCACATTCTCAGCAACTATTCTAGCCTCAACTGAGACGCATTACATTATTCTCTACATCTCATCTTATTCTTCCTTTGAATAATCCAAACCGTGAATAGAAAAACCCAGGTGTTCCTCACATGCTGCTTTACAAGTGGTATACTAGGGCTTTACAAAATCAGCTTTTCTAGAATTTCCATGTGAGTTTCTTGACCTACATAAATCTCTGTCTACATTGTTCTTTCAGGCTCACAAATAGATTCTTCTTCAACATGTTGTGGTTGTGGATCATCTTGGATCACATTTTGACCATCTACTTGTCGAGTAGAATCATCATCACCATCACCATCATCATTATTTCCATCATCATCATCACCATCATCCTCATTGCCATCATCATTTAATGAAGTTTCATCAGTACTACCTTTGATACTAGATTCATACTCCTCAGAATTGGATTATTTAGTTTTAGGTTCTTCTTTATCACCTAGAAGAGGTTTTGACTCTGTTAACTTGAGATGTGGATTAGATGGTCCAAATTCCATTCTTATATTATTGGGACTAACTGTATCAGGATTACTCCTGTCATCAGGAGGTGACTTAGGTTCCTTTTCAATATCCGCATCATCGTCATATTCAGCATCCACAGTTCCTTTCTTACTTGACTCTCTGGTTTCCTTAGGAACTTCTATCTCCTCTTCCTCATCAGAATAAACAACATCTTCATCATGTATTAAACTTGGATCTATCATCCCCTTCAGTCTCTTAGGATGGTCAGAAGGATTAAAGGAGTCATACAAATTATCTTCATTAGCAACCCATTCCTTCTTCCATAAATTCAATTTTATTTTCATACTTTTGTAGATGTCCTTGTTAATAAAAAAATACTAATGGATGAGATACAGTCATCTCCATCTTCAACACATCCAAAAAACTTTAACATAGCAGAGATTTTCTTAGAGTAGAACAAGGTTGTAGATTTCTTGGATGGTTTCACCATCTTAGCAATATGAAAAGTAAAATATCTACACAAGTTGATCTTCACATCTTTTCGCAATAAAAACAACAGGAAAATGTCATGATACTTCATAGTAGAAAAATCACCCTTTCTGGGACAGATTTTCTGCTGAATTAACATAAACAAAATTATACTTTCACCATCTAACTCAGAAGCTGTTATTCTTCTGGATTCAGAATTTCTAGTCAGCATCTCCAGAGCAATCTCATACTTAAAATATTCAGTGGTAGGAGGAATATTACTAGAATAATGTTTATATATACCTTTATGAGGTACTCCCAAACACTCATCCCATTACTTTTATGAAAATGATATCTTTTTCCCTTTGACTACAGAAGATAATCTTCCAGCTTCTGCTCCATCCAATATAATAGTTAAGTTCAGATAAAACTCATGCACAAGATTTGGGTAGTATACTCAGTTGTTATCACAGAACCGGTCTTTCCATCCTTGCATCTCCAATAATTTTAAAAGAGAAAACTTACAAGTTCACACAAATTTGGAACTTACTTCCCTTTCAGCATTAACCACCCAAGTTTCCAACTCCAGGTTTACAGACCTTTGAGTCGTGCTGCTCGATTATCCTCATTGGCGTTTTATAGGAGAGGATCATTCATATTCCTTTCTTTGATGATTTTGCTTTTCCATTTGTAGATTCGAGAAGTTTGAGGGGTTGAAAAGGTTCGAAGGATTTTAAATGTTTTGAGAGGTTTAATAGGTTAATGTTTCAGAAAAAATAAGGTTTGGTGGGAGATGGAAAGTCACAGTTCTTAGGAAAATAAATAGCCTCGGGTCATTAAATTTATAATTTAGGGTTAAAATAAAAATTATAATATCGATTAAGTAAAAAAACATCATTTTCATAAACACTGAATGTGTTAAAGATTGTGATACACAAACAGTAGAAAAAGATCGGTTTCAGTGATCGGTTTCATTGATCTAACATACCTAATTCTTGCATAATAACATTTAACCTTTTTGAGCTCCAGGTTTTGGTGAAGATATCAGCTAATTAAAGTTCAGATTCAATAAATTCTAGAGAAATACCACCCTTTTGATAATGATCTCTCAAAAAGTGATGTCTGAAATCAATTTTTTAGTCCTATAGTGAGACATAGGATTCATAGAGATACTAATTGCACTAGTGTTATCATAATTTATAAACACAATTCTAAATAGATATCCATAGTCCAATAAAGTGTGTTTCATCCATAGAATCTATGCACAACAACTACCAGCAGCAATGTATTCTGCCTCAGTAGTAGACAATGCAACAGAGTTCTGTTTCTTAGTACACCAAGATACCAGGGACATTCCCAAAAGATGACATGCTCCAAATGTGCTCTTCCTATCTAACTTACAACTGAAAAAGTCTGCATCTGAATAACTCATTAAGTCAAAGGATTTTCCATTTGGATAAAACAAACATAAATTGGTAGTATGTTTAAGATATTTTAAAATCCTTTTAAAAGTAAGTTAATGAGATTCCATAGGATTATCTTGAAATATTGCACACATTCATACACTAAACATGATATCTGGTCGACTAGCAGTAAGATAAAGTAAACTTCCAATCATACCTCTATAATTGGTTTGATCAACTGGTTTCCCAGTTTCATCATCATCCAATTTACAAGTGGTACTCACAGGTGTGTCACTTCCCTTATTACTATCCAAAACAAATCTTTTTAAAAGAGTCTTTGTATATTTACATTGATTTAAAATAGTACCATCTTTTTTTTTGAAAAATTTGAAATCCAAGAAAATAGTTGAGTTCTCCCATTAAACTCATTTCAAATTCATTTATCATAATTTTTGAAAAATCAGTACATAAATAATTTTTAGAAGATCCAAAGATATCATCATCAAAATAGATTTGTACAATCAAAATATCTTCATAATTTCTTTTAATAAAAAGAGTGGAACCTGTAATTCCTTTAGTAAAACCTTTAGAAATAAGAAAATTTGTAAGTCTATCATACTAATCTCTTGGAGCCTATTTTAAACCGTAAAAATATTTAAAATGCTTAAAAACGTGATTTTGAAAATTGGGGTTTGTAAATCCAGGTGGTTGTTAAACAAAAACATCTTCAATTATAAAACCATTTATAAAATTTCTTTTGACATCCATTTGATATATCATGAAATTCTGATGAGCAGTATAGGCAAGTAGAATCCTAATTGCTTTTAATATAGCTACAGGTGAAAAGTTTTCTTCATAGTCTATTCCTTCCTCTTGACTATACCCTTGTGAAACTAGCCTTGCTTTGTTTAAAACTATATTTCCTGACTCATCAACCCTGTTTCTAAAAACCCATTTAGTGCATATGGTCACGGTGTCCTTAAGTCCTTCTACTAATTCCCAGACAATGTTTCTTTCAAATTGATTTAACTCTTCTTGCATACCCATTACCCAAAATCCATCATTGATTGCATCATTGATATTTCTAGGTTCTTAATGTGACAAAAATGCTGGATGTTCAACCTAATTTCTCATAGAAGCTCTAGTCGGTGTCCCTCTGACTAGATTACCAACAACAGCATCTAAAGGATGATTCTTTAGAATCCAAGTTGATCTAGTAAAGGTGGGACTAGAAATTTCAGGTTCTTTTCCACGTTCAGATTCATCAGAAGCAGGTTCTGGAACATTTCTAGAGCTGGTTGTCTTTAAAACAGGGTCACTATTTTTATCATTAAGGTTCAGAACCGAAAAATCTTCTTCCAGATTTTCAAGAGAAGGTTTAGGTTCATTGTATCAATTTAATAAAATTTTATGTGAACAGATTATTCCACACACTTGGTTCTCTTATTAAAACCTCTATAGGCTTTTCTAGTAATTGAATATCCCAAAATGTTTCCTTCATCACTCTTGGATGCAAATTTGTCTAGATTATCCTTTTTATTGAGAATAAAAACATTGAAAAAAAAGACTCTAAAGTAACTAAATTGAGGTTTCCTAATATTACACAGTTCATAAGGGGTATTATTAAGAACAGTTCTGATCAAGACTCTATCAATAATGTAACAAGTTGTATTAACCGCTTCATCCCAAAAATAAATAGGTAGGTCATATTTATTTAGCATAGTTCTTGGAATTTCTTGAAGGGGTATATTTCTTCTTTCTACTACACCATTCTGCTGAGGTGTCCTATGGGCAGAAAATTTGTGAATATAGCCATTGTGTGAGCAGTCATATTCAAACTCCTGATTTTCAAACTCACAACCATGATCACTTCTCAGGGTCTTAATCTTAAGTCCACTAAGGTTCTCTACAAACTTGGAGTATTTAACAAAATAAGAACAAGCTTCAATTTTGTGAGAAATGAAGTATAACCATGTATATCTAAATAATTCATCTACTAAGACATAGACATAGTGCTTCCCATTTCAACTAGAAGATCTAGAGGGTCCAAACAATTCCATGTGAACCAACTCGAGAGGTTGAGAAGTTGAAACTTCTTTCTTTGATTTGAATGAAACATTATGTTTCTTTCCCTTTTGATTTAGATTAAAAACATTATCAGTTGTGAATTCATGTTTGGGTAGGTCTCTAACTTAGTACTTCCTAGTCAATTTTCTATGTGAATGAATGTTACAGTGTCATAATCTTCTGTTCCAAAGCCACGAATATTTATTAAATGAATTCAAGCAAGAAAATTTTTATTTATCCAAGTAATTCAAATCAAGAGAAAAAACATTTTCAATTTTCAAGGAAAAAAAATACTAAAATATTTTTAGAATTAAAAACATTACAAGAATAATTTTCAAATTTAACATTGAAACCATCATCACAAAATTGAGAAATACCTAACAGGTTATACTTAAGTCTATCAACAAATAAAACATTGGAAATTAAAACTAAATCTGTGTTACCTATCTGGCCTAAGCTGATGATTTTTCCTTTTGAATTATCACCAAAGGTGACATGGACTCCATCAACTTGGATTAAACTCTTGAAGCACGAGTAATCTCTAGTCATATGATTTGAAAATCAGCTGTCCCAGTACCATACCTTCCTATGGGAACATTTTATTCAAGTTTCCTATAAAACGTGTTTAAACAGAAATTGATCTTGGTACCCAGATTATCTTGGGTCTACATAGGTTAGCAAGCTAAGCCTTAAGTACCCAGATTTGTCTCAAGGGTCTCATATAATCTACAGAATCAATATATTTTTAATAATACACTTTATTTGATCTATAACAATGTGAATAATGAGTTTAAGCATATGAATTTCTAGAACTAGAACTAGCAGTATTCTGTCCAAGTTTAGAAATAAATCTAGTTTTAGTAATCGGTCTCTTTCCAGGATGATAGCCTATACTAGTGGTGTATTTTGGTTCCACTTGTATACCAAACATTTGTGTAAGTGTGTCTTTTACAATAGCGATCTTTTCCATTCCCTTCCTTAGTTTCTCATTATACATTCTCAGTTCACTATTTTCCCCAAATAATTGAGAATTATTTTATTTCTCTATATCGAGGGAATATTTAACAGAGCTGGTCAAGGTGTGTTGTTTCTTTATGTTCTTATAATTTTCCATAAATTCATTATAGGTTTCTTCTAGAATACTTAAATATTCAAACAACTCTTCACTTATCATGTTTTCAGACTCAGAATCAGAATCAACACCATAATAATATGAATTTAAATCAGGGGTTTCTATTGTTACCTCAGATGTGTTTGTCATAAAACACATGTTATCCTTGTGAGAGTATTAATCCTTAGTAGAATCAGAATCACTTGAAGTGTCCTCTGAAAAAATCCACGTTTCATTCATTTCTTTCTTGTACTTATTATCCTTGTAGTCATATTTTTTTTTCAAACTTTAACTTTGGACAGTTATCCTTAATGTGTCCTTTCTGTTTTCACTCATAACCGACAATCTCATCACTCTTATCAGACTTCATCAAATCTTTCTTCCAGTGATCTTTGTTGTCATATTTACCTTTGTAGTTTGATTCTTTGAAGAATTTTTTCTTCTTTTATAACTTCTTGAATCTCCTATCTATTTTAGCCATCTCTGCATCACTGTCAGAATTTGAACTTTCACTTGTTGAGCTTTCAGTAGGTATGAAAACTTTCTCCTTATCCTTTCCTTTTTGGAAGATGTATTGAAAGATACTGACTTTCTACTTGGTTCATCATCTTCTTCCTTATTTACATTAAGTTCTTATTCATACATCATATGTTTACCAATTAATACCTTAATTGGTAAAGCACCAATTTCAGAGGATTCTCTAATTGAAATAGATGTGACTCTCCATTTGTCTGGTAAACATCTTAATATTCTCAGGATATGATCTTTTTCAAGAACAACTTTTCCAAGTGATCTCATAGAGTTGAAAATCTCATTGAACCTGAGATACATGTCCAAGATAGGATCATCAAACTTCATTTTAAAATTATCATATTTAATAGAGTAAGTGTTTAATCTCATTTCTTTATCATTGGTTGTTCCTTCATGAGAAACTCCCAAAGTATCCCAAATTTCATAAGCAGTTTTTCAAGCAGATATGCATTTAAATTCTTCATCTCCCAAAGAAAAATACATGGCATTTATAGCTTTAATGTTATTATTTTAAGCAATTTTAGTAGGTTCATCTGATGTAGTCCCCTCAGTGTCTGGAATCTTATATTGAGTTTCTATAGTAGTCCAGATGTCGAATCCCATACTCTCTAAGTGAATTTTCATTTTAAGTTTCCACTGGGCATAATTTGTACCATTGATGGAATGTGGCATGTTGGTAGAAACACCTTTTTGTATACTATCCATAACTAGATTTTAGTAGATATATTTAAAGATATAAAATTTATAACTAACATAAATTTACGGTCTTTGGGATACAACTAAAATCACAGTTGAAAAAACAGAGTATTTGAAAATACATTAAAAATGACAACCTTTGACACCAAATGTTGGTCAGATTGGATACTCAATAGGGGGTGAATTGAGTTCCAATTAAAAATTTCTGTTAAAATATTTCTATTAAAATCCCCCAATTTAAAAACCTGTTAAACTGTAGCGAATTTGTAAATATGTGATGGTTCAATTAGATTCTCAAATGATTGATCAGGTCTTAGTTAATTTAATCAGAGGATTACATTAACTTTTGAAGCTAATATGGTCATTTACAAAAGTTACAAACACATTCTAATTTTACTATCAGATTAACTTTAAAATAGATTTGTATTTAAATGTAAATAGTAGTGGAATAAAAAATATATAAAATATACTTTAAACATAATATATGATGCACAGTGGATATAACCAAGAGGTTCATTCTCAAGATGAGACTTATTCCTCTCAAACAATATATATAAATTGAATCCACGCCCTAGATTGGGGAAAACAATAGTACAGAGACTGTTCAGGTCCTAAGACCGCTATAAATGTTCTGAGTGGGAAAAACAAAAGCAACAAATCTCAGGTTGTCCTGCTCACACATGACCTCTTACACAACTCACAATGGGAGACAAGAAGGTGTATAATGTTCAGTGTGAGGATTTAATATCCCCCTGTTCATCTCATGAGACAATGTGTATCTATGGTAGAAATATGTATACACACACTGCTCAGAATGTTAAGCAAAGGGATACTACATAGGAAATAATAGAGTGTAGAATGAACTCTATATTTGCAGATATTCTCTGGACTCGTTTTGATGTTGTATATGGAAGTCAAGTCCTTCCTGGTGAGGATGACTCAAAATAGAGTATGGTTGGTCTTCTCAGCTACAACTATTTAGACTTGTGCATATGATTTTCAGTAAGGCATAGCTACTCATCTTTATGTTTCTTCTAGGTGAAGGATATACTTCAATCTCTCTGATTTTTATTGGTGTTCATTATGTTCTCCTTGTGTTCTGTGGGAATTCATACATGTGAACCTTCTTTCGTATGTTTTTCTTTCTTTTCATTCAACTATTTCATTTTACCACAGATCCTCCTTTTTATTCATTGAGATCTGGAAAAAAGAATGATTACCGTTTTACAGGTATGAGGTACGGTTTCCTGACATCCAACAACCATCATTAATTAATAGTAGGTGAATTTAAAAAATAAAATATGACCATTGGAATTAAAAGGGTTAGTTTAATGTACAAATAGTTTTCATGACTATCAGTGAGTCATGAGATCGGTAAGTCATTCTGAATTTGCAACGATATCGGTAGGTCATTTGATCAGCCTCAGTTTCGGTAGGTCATTTGATCAGCATCAGTTTCGGTAGGTCATTTGGTCATCATTGGTTTCGGTAGGTCATTTGATCAACATCAGTTTCGGTAGGTCATTTTATCAGCATCAGTTTCGGTAGGTCATTTGATCAGCATCAGTTTCAATAGGTCATTTGATCAACATCGGTTTTGGTAGTTATCATCAGTGCGACCGTTCTTCATCGATACGTCGATTTTTCATCAATGCGACCATTATCATCAGTGCTACCATTCTCATCGGTGCGACCGTTGTTAGCAGTGCGACCGTTCTCATCAGTGCGACAGTTGTAATCGGTGCGACCGTTCTCATCTGTGTGACTAACGGTGACTCAAAAAGATAACCAATGGTGAGTCAAAACGTGAAATACGCACCAAGTGTCTATTCAAACCAGAACACTTCTAGGTCAGCAGAAAACCATAAATAATCATAGATAAACATATTTATACATGATTAAATATATATAAACACATTTAGAATAGAATTAATAGTTGACAACATTTACATATAAACAGAAATAACAATGATTTTTGATTATTAAAATAACCATTTCACAGAGGGTTCAATAGAAAATAATATAGAATATATATTTTTCCATTGATATACCCCTTCATAGATCAATTAGAAAAAAAATTTAACATGTTATTCCTTTTACACATTTGGTTATCCCTTTTTTACCCTTTTGGATTTTACCACAACAATTAGTTTTTAACTATGTAATTTTATTTAAATGAATAAAAGTAAAATGGTACATATTAAATACTACAAAACTTATAATTCCAAATTAGAAATAAAATTTATTACATTGACATGCTAAATGTGAGAAAAATAAATTTGACAAAAATAAATATATATTATGTTAAAGATATTCTTTGAGAATATTGTAGCTTATTTTCTAAAATATTAAACATTTGTTTGTTAGATAAAATGGAAATTTTTTAATTTTAAATTTATATAATTAAATGAATATTTTTACTATAAATGGTTCTATAAATGTTCAATTATATAACAATAATTTCATAAAATTCACAGTGTTTACAAAAACACTATTTTTAATTATTCGGATAAAACATAACATTTCATGAAAGATCCCAATATTTTAACCTAATATGTTATTATTATTAAAAAAAATTATGCTTATTTTTTAAAGTATAAATTCTAAAATTTAATACTTTAACATTGAAATAAAAAAATATTGAAAACATTTGTTTAGGAAAATAACATTTTAAAATATGATATTTTCTGATTCTTAATTACAATAAAACATTGATTAAAATATAGTTAATTAAGGAATACAATATTTTATTTACATCATAATTTATCAAAAATATAATTTTTTTATTTAAAAAAATGTAAAATGATTAAAATTAAAACTTTCAGTAAAATGTATTTCTAAGGACAAATTATAAAAAATAAATTTGTATGAAATCTCCCATATATTTATATATTAATTTACATATATTCATACCCAATAATTCAAATTATATGTTTTAATTCATATTTTTTTAATGTATCACAGTTTCCTTTTAGTTTAGTATAGCATGTAAAACAAGCCATTAAAATTTTTTGTATTCATGGGAAATTCGTTGTAAATTATTGGGACATTACATTCCCTTATTAAATAAATCTTAAACCTATAATTTTAATTATTCCTAAGTAATAAAATATTTAAGAGGGACCATAAGATAAACATGACCCCATATTTTATTTAGAATGAGGTTTCATTGTCACTATCCTTAGTAAGACTAGGATACTATTTATCCCAAATATGATTCGTTAGGAGTTTCTTATGACATACCAATTAAATATTCTCTTTCATGATACATTTTCTAACAAATTAATAAAGAAATGTAAATTATTAAATCTAATAAAATAAAAATAAATGATATTATAGTCTTGAAAACAAAATACTTTGTTTTCTTTCCCAATGAACGCTTCATTTGAACTAATGATGCTTTCATATCACTATGAAAAACATTGTTGATCATTCAACTCTCTTCATCCATCCAAGGGTAATTAATTTTATTAACATCATTAAAAAAAATACCATAATGTAATTAGGAATTTAATCATTTATAATGGTTTAAAAAGTGTGAGTGAATTTCCAAATCATATCATATAAGAATGTCTAGATAGGTATGTAGTCTTAGTCAAACTCATCATAAGCTAAGTGTGTAACGACCCAATCATTAAATAATGAAAATTCATGTTTATCTAATTAAATGTCTTATTATGGTTATATAAAATGTAAACATCATTGGGTTTATTTTTTTGGATTTTAAAATACTGTTATAAATTGTGACCATTTCTAATATATCCATTGAACAATGATCACATTATTAATATAAATATAGGGCTTGGACCAATCCATTTTACTCAAAAAAAAGAAAGTTATGGCCTAATCTAGTAAAATTTCCCCATACGAAGCCCATTTTTTGGAGCTCAGAAAGTAGGTGGAATCATTGGTCTTCTCTCTAGACCAATCCCAAACTGAGCTCGAACACGTTAAGAATGAGTGGAACTAACTACGGGAGGAGTGAAAGTTAATAGAGATTACAACCCGAGCGATGTTATTCGAGCCACCCAAAGAGTATGTCAACATTGCACACCTTACCCTTCGGGATTATGTGTCTATTATACGGGGTTATGTAATAAGACCTTAGTACTATTACTATGTACATTTTTTTTATAAATAATATGAATTCATTTTATTATTGTTACTTTGTAAATAGTTATCAATGCACAATTATTATTTTTAGTTAATATTCAACTAAGAAATATATTCTGATGAATTAATGTATTTTTGAATTATATAATATTTTAATAAAATATTATTATTATTATTAAATTAATTTTTATTAAATGAAAATTATCATATAATTTTATAAATGCAATTGTAATTTTTATAAAGGTTTGGAAGCTATTTCTGTCAAAACCCATGAATTTTAGATAAATGTCTGTTTTTATAATAAAAGTAAAAATTAACATTTTTATAAAATAATTTAGGTAAAATAAATATTATTTTTGGAATTAGAATGTCAAAATTATCCAACGGTGAATTTTTCATAATTTTCTGAGAGAGTCAAATTTTAGGGTAAAAATTAAATACCATTTAAATATATAATGTATTTTATGACATCATAATGACACAATAATTATGTAATAAAATAATATAAACATTATATTTGGAAAATATATTTTTTACCATTAAAATAATTTTATTTTTGGTTTGTTTGATTTATTTTATAAAGCTTTTGTGGACCCTTCATGACTTATAAAACATTTTGTCCTTTTAAATTGTTTTCCTTGAGAGTGTGACTCACTACCATATAATCAAACCTATTATTTTAAGAATTTCTGCCATTGTACTTATAAAATATTGTCTCAGACTCCCCTTTTGAAAAAACCATTTGCAAAAACCAAGACCTGGTTTGTGGTTTTGATTAATTTAATGTGAGGTGTCCCAAACCAAAATAATAAGGAATTCCCTCTCCTTTCCTATATAAACTCATCCGAGATCCCACTTCTTCTTTACTAAAATCCATTGGAGTTCTACCAAAACCTGACCTCCTCTCTCTAAAATTCTCTCATGGTTTCTCAAGCTCCCAAGAAGCCTCTCCCAAGCCTCTCCCAAGCATTTCAGATTGCACTTCCATGTAATGGAATTATTCCTTTCTCATTTTTTCCAATTTTATTTATGTTGTTATGCATTTTTTTAAATTAAAAATGTTGGGGGTTAATTTTTCACCTCTCCCATACAGCCCTCTTTTTTTTGGATGATGGGAGACCATTTTTTCTTTCATTAAGGCCTCCCATGTACACCTGTTACCTTGCCGAAATTCCATGAGGGATTTCTCTCTCCTCATTTACATCCAAGTAATTATTTTGTATTATGAATCTAAATTACATTATGATTGTTGGGAAATGTATCTATATGATTCCCCTGTTTTTAATTTCATGTAAATATGTTTATACCCCCATTTCTCTCTCATTATCCATTTTCATGAATCCTTATGTCATGTCGTTATGCTGCTGAAATTGCACATCATTTTTCTAAACCGATATCATTGTGTAGTGAATACCATACCCATGTATCATTCAAGGGTATTCACATTTATGTACATATACATATTTAATGGTACACTTATTTATTTATTCCACATTACTTTATCATGGAATAACGTATGATGTTGATTGATTCCATGTTATATGATCCATGTGGCACACTTATGCATGAAATGAAATGTTTTAGAAGGGTGCACCTTGATAGCCCTCCAATGCCTTGTTTAAAGTATATTATCATGATAAGTCATGTGAAATGAGTGTTGAATAATGATAGTTCAATTGAAATTATGTTTTACTCATTCTTCATGTGCAATGACGGTTTATTCATGCTCCATGTGCAATGAGCCTTAGCTTATACTAAATTCCGTGTTAAGTGTTGTTGCCACATTTCCATGTTGTGATTATCATGTGTTATCATGTCATTATGTTCATGTTTCTCTTTTTTTATATTGACATGCCTATTGTCTAATATGTATTTCATTACCCATGTTATTCCATGTTTATTTCAGTAATGGGATTTTTAGCTCACCATTTTCTTAGGCAAGTCCTTAGGTTACCCATGGAATGATAAGTACGAGGGAATGTAGTGGTCATGTAAAAGAAGTTTTCAATAAAGATATTGAATTTCGTGTTTTATGTTGTTATGTAATGATACGAACCCCAAAAGAACTATATATCTCGATCTTATATGTTGTATCAGGTTATGTTAATGTAATAAATCATGTTTAAGTTTGTAATTAAGAGCAGGATTGTTATAGTTGGTATCAGAGGATAGGTTGTTTTATTTTTTGGAATAGGATTAGAAAACCATATTGAAGCCTTATGAACAAGACTATGTTTAATAAAAACATCCCAATGTTTTGGTGGGTATTGCGTATGTGGTTTATCCAGAAAATACATCCCCATCTAGATACGAGTAGGTAGAGGTGGGTCTGGCACAGATGTACCTAGGGGTGAAAACCCTAACAAGGAGTTTTGAGAATAACCTGGGGAATCCCGGTACATAGAAACGGGCCTTTCTACACTATTGCTGATGACACTCCCCTGAGATATGCATTGGTAAATTCACAAGCTTAGTATAAACCATTATTAAGGGAATTAAAAAAATTCCCCTAAGAATATATGATAGAAAGTAGATCATGGATAACATAGATTGAATTCTAAAGATTTATATGTTAAGGAAATAAAAAAATTAATAAGTAATCTGTTTTTGGATTACCCTTTATGAGTTACCCCTAAAATTTCTTTTGTTTCAGCTAATGACCGTTAATAAGAGTACTTTGGGCAAAAATCGATGTGAAGATCAATGTGATGACTATGCTAATGAGATGCCCAATCCGATGGTAGCAGGAATCATGAACTTTTTCACGACTATCTATCAGTTAACCCAAGATTTGAATATAAACATGGGTCAAGAGGAATGTTCTACCCCCACCCCATGAAAGAACAAGTCGTTATCAAGAGCATCATGAGACAAATGACTCCTACTTTTAATTAGTCATCTGATCCATTAATTGTTGAAAAATGGATCAACTCCATTGAAAAGATCTTCTTCATCCTTCAATGTTACGAACAAGATATTATTATTCGGGATTCTTATCATATGGAGGGAGATGCCAATAAATGGTGGACATTGATAAAAAATACAAAGCCTGGGGAGGAGATCGAGGCATTGGAATGGAAGGATTTATAGGGGATGTTTTTTGATAAATATTTTCCGTGCACCCTCCATCTTAAGATGTAAAGGGACATCCTTGACCTAAAGAAAAAAGAAGAAGAATATATCAGAGTGTATGAGGAAAAAATCACTAGGCTTTCATGATATACCTCTATCTTTTTCGTTACCCCTTAATTCAAGGTTGATGACTTCTTCGGTGGGATGAAACATAGACTCTAGAAATTGTTGGCGATCTTCGACATTGACAGCTATGAGGAAACTGTCTGATATGCCCTGATGGGTGAAATGGAGATCAGAGAGTCTCATGGGTATAATGGGGATAAAAAGAGTAATGAGGACTTCAATTCTAAAATTCATACGGTTAAATCCAATGGTTATATGAAAAAAAGTAGCCTACATTCCAAAGTTGTGGAAAGAATCACCCTAGAAATTTCCTAAAGGGCATGAGGAAATGATTTAGTTTTGGATGATAAGGGAACCTAGATATTAACCGTCGGCAAGAAAAATCCATGACTGTGACAGAGGAGAGGAATGATCTACTCGACCCACAATGTATTGTTCATTTCTTCAACTAAAAATAACCGAGAACTTTTTAAACATGTTCCCTAATCCAAGGGTTTCCAGTGGCAACCAACAAACTCTAAGGCAGCAAGGGAGATATTTTTCCATCACTACTGCCGAAGTGAACCCTGAAAAAGAAGTGGTGATAGGTACAATAGTTATTCATTGATGAATAGTGAATATACTTTTTGATTTTGGTATTATGCATTCTTTATATCCTGAATGTTTAGTAGAACAATCTCAAAACCACCAACAATCATAGAAGTAAAGATTTCAGTGAATACAGAAAATGTGGCAATCAATACATACAATTATTATAACTCCTCCCCTGTCATAATTTGTGGATTGTACTTCCCAGTAATCCACATCATACTGCCTCTATTGTAATTTTATGAAATTCTCTACATGGATTGGATTTCATTATATAGAGCCAATATAAATTTCCATGATAGGGAAATCACACTTCATATAGAGAATCGACCAACCGATTCGATACAAGTGCAAGGAGGAAGATGAATATTATTTTGCTTCATCATCTCAAGCATGGATATTACTGCCATATGAGCATATGTAACGTTCTTAGATTATTGATTCTATTGAAGAAACCATCCTTGAAAACATTCCAAGTATTAGGGAATTCGCAGAAGTGTTTCCCAAGGAATTTCATGGTCCTCCTCCTAAAAGAGATGTTTAATTATCAATTGATCTTATAACTGGGACATTTTCAATATCCATGAATCCAAATAGAATGGTTGTTGGGGAGCTTGAGGAGATGAAGAAACAACTATAATAGAATCTAGATAAAGGGTTTATACAGCCAAGTGTTTCACCATGGGGTGCACTAGTAATCTTCGTTAAGAAGAAGGATGGGTCAATTCACCATTCCATTGATTATCGTGAGCTTGAAAAAAATCATGATAATGAACAAGTATCTTCTCCCATGAATTGATGACTTGTTCGATCAGCTGCGTGGAGCACAATACTTCTCCAAGGTGGATTTGTGGTCAGGATATTATTAATTAAGGGTGGGAAAGGAAGATATCCACAATACAACATTTCATACAAGATACGGGAACTATGAATTAATAGTAAGGCCTTTTAGACTCACTAATTCTATAGAAATATTCAAAGACTTGATAAATATAGTATTTATAGATTGCCTCAAAAAATTTGTTTTACTCTTTATAGATGATATTCTAATATACTCCAAAACCAAGGAGGATCATGAGGAGATTCTTAGAATAGTACTAGAGACCTTGTGAAAGGAGAAGCTCTATTCAAAGTACAGAAATTGTGATTTCTAGTTGAAGGGGGTCTCATTCTTGGGCCTTATCATCACATGAAATGGAATATATGTGGATCCCTCCAAGAAAGATGCAATTGATGGATGACCAAGGCCAACATCAGTAACATATATCTGTAGCTTCTTGGGGTTAGCAGGATATTATCGACGATTAGTGAGATATTTCTCAAGATTGTCCAACTATCTTTCCAAGATAACTCTTTAGGGAGTAATGATTTCTTGGATTGATGAATGCGAAGAAAGCTTAAAGGAGTTGAAAATGAGGCTTCTCAAAACCCTCGTGCTCACTTTACCCACATGTGGAGAACTTTTTGTTTTATTCAGTGATGGTTTGAAGAAGGTCCTAGGATGTTTTTCAATGAAAAATGAAAATTTCATTGTCTATGCTTCAAGGAAATTGAAAGTTAAGGGGCAGAATTATAAAACACATTATCTAGAGTTGGTTGTAGTGATATTAACTTTAAAAATTTGGGGGCATTATCTCCTTGGGGAGAAGTGTGAAATATATATGGGCCAAAAAAGCCCCAAGTATATATTCATACAGAAAGAGTTCAACATGCACCAAAGAAGATGGTTGGAGCTAATCAATGACTATGATTTCTCAATCCATTACCACCATGAGAAAGCGAACAAGTTGGAGGATTCTCTAATCATAAAGGACCCTTCGATTTTATCATTGATGAGAAATGATAAGGATCCAATATTTTTAGATTTGATGAATATAGACATGGGAATCATAAATAAGGAAACATCATCAAACCTTTCACAAATTATTGCACAAATGTCTCTTTTGGGAAAGATAAAGGATGATTAAAAGGATTATGTGGGAATTCAGAAGAAAGTGGAAGCTATCAGAAAAAAAGAAATCCTAGAAGTTCACTTTTAATGAAGAAGTAATTGTGAGATTTTGGAAAAGAAAATGTGTTCCACCATATCCGGAGATGAAGAAAGATCTTATGGATAATGCACATATTTCAAATTTCTCAATTCACCCAGGAAACAAAAAGATGTATCGAAATTTCGAAGGGAATTTTTAGTGGAATAATATGAAGAAGGAGATCACTGAGTATACCTCAATGTGCCTGGTGTGTCAACAAGTGAAGGAAGAGAGGCATAAGACTAAGGGGATGATGCAACAATTTCCCATACTAGCATAGAAATGGGAGAACATCACCGTGGACTTTGTCACTAGACATCCGAAGACATCCAAATGAAAAAAAATGAAATCTAGGTTATTGGGGATCATCTTACCAATTATACACACATCATTACAATTTAGGAATATTTCTCATTGGATCAACAAAAAGGGATATATATTATGGAAGTCATAAGGCTGCAAGAAGACCACTATCTATTGTGTCCAATCAAGATCCAAGATTCACCTCTATGTTTTGGAAGATTCTCCAACATGCTCTGGATACTGAACTAAACAACAGTATGTCCTATCATCATCAAACTAATGGCTAATCTGAGCGAACTATTCAGACACTGGAAGATATGTTAAGATCATGTTCAATGAAATTTAAAGGAGGTTGGGATCAACATAATTCCCGGGTTGAATTCTCATATAATAATAGTTTCCACTAGAGCATCCGAATGGAACCTTATGAATCCCTGTATGGGAAGAGGCTCAAAACACTAGAATGTTGGGATGAATTCAGCGAGTTTAAGTATCTTGGACATGAAATGATCGAAGAAAAGGTAGAGAAGGTGAAAACCATTCAATAAGATATCAAGGTAGCCCAAATTCGATAGAAGAGTTATGCAGATAACCGTTGATGAGACATTGAGATTATGGTTCAAGACCTGGTATTTATATGAATATATCTATGGAATATGGTCATGAGGTTTGGAAAGAATGTGAAGTTAATTCCTAGGTACCTCGGCCCCTTCGAGATTCTTGATTATGTTGGGGAAATAGCCTATTGTCTACCACTTTCACCTTCTATGGAAAAATTACATGATGTCTTTCATGTATACCTCTTATAGAAGTACATACTAGACCGTTAACATGTACTCTCTTCAGCGATAGTACAGTTAGTGGATGATATTTCTTATGAGGAGAAACCAATGAAGATCATAGATCGTAGAGAAAATGTTATACGAAATAAGACAATTCCGCTTATCAAGAAGATATGGTCAAACCACAAGTTTGAAGAAGAAATGTGGGAATCAGAGGAAGTAATAAAGAAAACATAACCACATTTGTTTTATTGTGGGAAAATTAAATTTCAAGGAAACAATTTCTTAAGGGGAGAATATTGTAACGACCGAAACTTTTAGTAATGAAAATTGATCTTGATCTAATTAAATGTCTTATTATGGTTATATAAAATGTGAAAATCATTGGTTTTATGATTATATATTTTAAAATTATGTTAAGAATTATTATTGTTGTTATTATAGCCATTTAACAGTGATCAGATGATTAGTATAAATATTGGGCTTTAACAAACCCAATTAACTCAGACAAAGGAAGAAATTACCTCATCCAGTAGACTTGCCCCATACGAAGCCCATTTTAAGAGTTCAGAAAGGTGGTGGAATCACTGGGATTCACTCTCAACCACACCAAAGACGATCTGGAACACGTTAAGCGAGAACAGAACTGACTACGGGAGAAGTGGATGTTAATAGAGATTACCACCTGAGCAATGATATCCGAACCACCCCAAGAGCTGGTCACCATCACACACCATACCCTTCAGTCTTATGCGGTTGTTATAATGGATTATGTAACAAGACCCTATCACTATGAATTTGTACATTATTTTTTTATAAATAATGATCATTCATTTTATTATAGGCACTTTGTAAATAGTTTTTAAATCATAAATATTATTTTTAGTTAATATTCAACTATGATACTTATTTTGATGAATTAATAATTTTTTTTAAATAAATAATATTTTAATAAGATATTATTATTAATATAAAATTACTTTTTATTAAATATATATTATCGTATAATTTTATGAAATCAATTGTAATTTTTATTATGGTTTGGAGGCTGTTTTTGTCAAAACCCATGAATTTTCGATAAATGTCAGTTTTTATTTTAAAAGAAAAATATTCACATATTTAGAAAATTATTTACATAAAATTGAATATTATTTTTTTAATCAGGATGTCAAAATTATCCAATGGTGAATTTTTCATAGTTTTCTGAGACAGTCGAATTTTTGGGTAAAAATTAAATACTATTTAAATATATAATGTGTTGTATAACATAATAATGACCCAATAATGATATAATCAAATACTATAAACATTAAGGTTCAGCCAATATATTATTTACTATTAAAATAATTTGATTTTAGGTCTGTTATGATTTATTTGACAATGGTTTGGTTGACCCTTCAAGGCTTATATAACATTTTGTATTTTGAAATTGTTTTCCTTGAGAGTATGACTCATCCCCACATAATCAACCCTATTATTTTAAGATGTTTTGATATTTGATTTATAAAATATTTTTTCCACTCCCCTTTGGAAAAAACATTGGCAAAAATCCTAGGATGGTATGTGGTTTTGATTAGTTTAATGTGAGGTGTCCCAAACCAAAATAATAAAGAATTCTCTCTCCTTTCCTGTACAAACACACCCAAGCTCCCACATTCTCTTCACTAAAAGACTTTAGAGTTAGACAAAAACCTTCCCTCCTATCTCTATAATCCTCCAAAGGTTCCACAAGCTTCGAATAAGCCTCTCTCAAGCCTCTCCCATGCTTTTTGGATCCCACTTCCTAGTGAGGGATTTCTTCTTTGCTCATTTTTTCCAATTTTCTTTAAGTTGTTATGCCTTTTTTTCAATTAAAAATGTTGGTGTATGATTTTTTACCCCACCAATAAATACCTATATATTATTTGATGATGGTAGACCCCTTTCCCTCTCATTAATGCCTCCAATGTACACCTATTACCATGCGGAAATTCGGTGAGGGATTTCTCTCTTCTCTTTTACATCCATGTAATTCTTTTGTATTATGCATCTAAATTCCATTATGTTTGTTGGGACATTTATCTATATAACCCCTAACATTCCATTTCATGTACATATGATGAGACACCAATTTCTCTATCATAAAATATTTTCATTAATCCTTATGTCACATCGTTATGCTATTGAAATTGCACCATGTTTTTTCAAGCCAAGATCATTGTGTTATGAATACCGTACCCATGTCTCTATCAAAGGTATTCACCTTTATGAACATATAAATATTTAATGGTACTTTCATGTATTTATTCCACATTACATAATCATAGAATAACTTATGTTGTTGACTGATTCAATGTTATACAATCCTTGTGATACACATATGAATTAAATGAAATTTTTAAGAAGGGTGCAACATGATAGTGCTTCATTGCATTGAATAAAGTATAGTATCATGAAACGTCATGTTCAATGAGTGTTTACTCATGATAATTCAAGTTCAAAAAGGGTTTACCGATTCTTCATGTGAAATGAAGTTTTACATTTGCTCCATGTGCAATGAGACTTGGCTCATGCTAAATTCAATGATATGTGTTGTTACCACATTTCCATGTTATGATTATCATGCATTATCATGACTTTATGACCATGTTTCACGTGTGATCCATTGATATGACTATTTTATAACATTTATTGTATTCCTCATGTAATTCCATGTTTATTCCCTTATTGGGATTTATAACACACCTTTTCTTATACATATACTCAGGTTATTCCATGCAATGCTATGTACAAGGGAATGTAGTGGTTATATAAAGGAAGTTTTTATTAATGATTTTGTATTTATTGTTTTAAGTTGTTATGTAATTATACTAATACCCAAAACACTATACCGCTCTATCTTCTATGTTGTATAAAGTTATGTTTAGGTAATAAATCATGTTTAAGTACGTAATAAAGAACAGGGCTATTATAGTGTGAAGATCATGTTAATATTCAGCCATCATTTTTAGAGTACATAATTTCTGTAAATTTATGTCATTGACACACAATCTATATAATATACAAGATGGGATGAATATTTTTGGAAACCACACTATCCCGACCTTATCAAAACATTAGTATATTATTTTATACATTAATTATGCATTTGTATTATCCCTAAGGAATTTAATAAATTTATAACACCATAATTCCAAAAATAAATAAAATTAAGCTTAAAAAATTAAACCATTCATAGATATAAACTAAAGAGACTTTAGGAAAATATAAAAACATAATTCATAATTTTATATTTTAAATCCTTTTATCTTAGAAATTGACACACAATGTTGAGAACAAATAGTTTTGGTATTTGAGGATATGATCAATAAGACCCTTATTCAAAGATAGTTATAATAATTTCGTTATAATTTATCAACAATAGACTCCCTTATAGACTTATCTTAAATTATAATCATCTTCATAACCTAGGTAATGGAGAAATACATAAATAAGTGAGAATAAACCCTTAGTACGAGAAACCCTATCATTATGTAATCACTAGCACAGATTATAAGAATATGATAAAACCATAGTACATATAAATTTTCTTTAAATGAAAATATTATGAGAATAGGTTTCTATAAATTATTATAGGATTAACTGAAATGCAACACCCTAATATTTATGGTACGCTACCTTTATAAAATAATATCATTGGAAGTTTATGCTTCGTGCAACTCTGAGTTTAAAACCAAAATATACTATTAAATATGACAATTGGAATAGTAATGTGAGAATTTGGAATAATAATATGACCAATAGAATAGTAAACTCTGCAATAAAAGTAAAAACAAAAATTGGGTCTCTTATAAATGAAAATATTTTTTATTAACAGCATAGAATAAGTATATAAATGCTTTAAAGTAATAATTTAACTATCTGTATTTTTTTAAAGTCTAAATAATTTTTTATAGTTTTATAATTTAAATAAAAATTAAACCAATATATATAGATGATATCTATTCATTGATTAATATTTTGTTGTTATACTATTATACAAAATTTTTATGATACCCTAATTAATTTTACTTATGTTTCATAAAATGAGTTATAATTTTTTAATTATTTTTTTAGAATATATAATGTATTTAAATAAAAAAAGAATCATATTTTGAAAATTATATTTTAAAAATGGAGTTCATATTTTTATTCAAAAAATTAAGAAATGGTTATAGTGAATTTTTGGGATATTTCTGATATAGTAGAATTTTTTGTGAATAGATAAATATGGTAATTTATAGTATATATACATTAATATATAACTATACTATTACATGAGTAATGCATTATTTAAGAACCATAATATATAACATTAATTAATTATTTAATATATTTTGCGATAATTATAAAACTATTCATAGTCCTATTCCAAAATGATAAACTAACGATTAAAATAAAAAAAACATCATGCTCCACCATTATAAATATCACCCTCACCACCTCTATTCCACACACATCCAAATCCCAGAATCTTTCTTACCTTATTACCATTTCCTGTCCCAACCCTATCAACCACATTTTAGTCTTTTGGGTCTCCCTAAAAAACCATTTTAATGTTCCTTATAGATGTTCTCAAGGAGAATAATAGAAGAGGTAAATCCCTTTTCATTTTCATTGAATTTCATTTAATATTGTTTATTTTTATTCAATCCTTACCCATTATTGTAAAACGTGAATCATAACTCCAGAATCTTATATATATTATAATTTTATTATGTTAATTTAAGATCTATCATCAAATCCCTTCTCCTCCCCCCTTTTATTTTAAAAGTGAAAACATAGTCCATGATCTTCCAATTTACTATCATCATGGATGATTTGACATCATATTCAGTTATTACATTCAATGATAGTTATAAAAATAGAATCATGGTTAAAAAATATCATATTTACATTATATAATTTATTTAGTGTTTTGTAACCAATATATATAGATGATATTAATTAATATGAAAAATGTGTTTGTTATGATTGAAAACCAAAAAAATAATCTAAACAATTATCATTATAGTTCTCTCTGTTGTATCATCATCATATCAAGAGAAAAGATAATATATAAGACCATTAAATCTTATATATTTTCATTAATAACATATTATATGAATTATGTAGAATAAATTTCTTTTTACATGATCTTTCATACATGTATTCAAGTGAATCGATTATAAAATTAAAAGAAATAAACAATCCTGAATGACAAAAATGAATGTTTTAAATCAATAAAAAAATACATAAATGAACTTAGTAATTATATAATTAATAAAATAAATTTTTATTAGGTTCATAATTACATTATTAATGAATATATTTCAATTATCCCGGACATTAAGCACAAGTGGAGAACACTTTTGGACATAAAGTAAGGGATTCTAACCAAACCTTAATTTTTCATTCGAGTTACATTTTTTTACACTTTACAGCAATGTAATTATTCATTATTTTTATAAAAATATTATAAATCCCATGAATATTTTTATAAACTCATGTACTCATATCATTACATATTTATATTAGGGTAAATTATTGTTTTACATGGCTGCCTTCTCATTCTTCGTGATTTAAAACCCCGATTAAATGGAACATCTCGCGTTCTTACCCATTTGGACTTACCTTACAAAATATGTTTTATGAAACCATTAGTTTGATTAAATGACTAGTTTTATATGATAAAATATATTTATACGATTATGGTTTTATACAAATTATTATGAAAAATAAAAATGAATTTTCTGAAATAAATATTATTTTCAATGTAGAAAGGGCATTTCTCTCAAGAATTCTTCCATGTTATTATTAGAGTATTTTCATCTATTTCAACAATATAAATTTAATCTTATAATTAATAGAGTTTATATTATGGGTTATCATATACCATATTTTATTAAATATTTTGTGATCAATTTGTATGTGGATATTTTATCATGATACCATTCACCATATTTTGTTGAATGGACAGTGATTGTGTTTATGGTATGGGGAAAGTTATTTTTATTTAATTGGTATAACATGTTAATGTTTCACCCTATTAATAAGAGGAATTAATATACCTATTAAGTGATGTGTGGGGCCTGCTAGGCCCACCCTATGAATTGATAAGTCTCATGAGAAAAATTAAAAATGGATTTGCTGAGGCCTAACACATTTTTTCAAATGTCTTCGATGAGGCCTTGAAGGTATGTTTATGATGTTTGGAATTACGAAATATATCTTTATGAAGTTATTAATTTATAATTCATATGATTTTTTACTACTATAATCTACATGGGTATCTTTCATTCTTAGGAGATTATTTATATAGAATTATTTATTCAGCTTTTATTCCTTCTATATGATACACATGACTTTGTTCAAATAAAATGTCTTTTTAGTCATTAATCATAAATTATTGTTTTTTATATTCCCCTATATTTAACAACCTTACTAATAATCTCATTTCACCCCTATATAGAGTTTTATTTTTTGTCACGAACCATCCTCGGGGCCTGTGTCGTGACTACCCCAGGCCCGCCTTCCATAGGCCAGGGGCTGGCGACTAGCACCAAAGGCAAAAATCTAGATAAAAGGGTAGGCATTGAATTTATATAAGTAAACAAACACAACAGAGTATGAAAGATGAAGTAAACTCTAAGTAAATAGAGTACAAAAGTAAGTGCTGGAAAGTAAATGAGCCAGAATAAATACCCAAATGAAAGTATAGTACAACAGTAAAGACAGAACAACTGTAGTAAAGTAAACCAGCAACCATTGAGTCTTCCTCCAGATATCCCACCTGAAGGGTCGGTAAAAATGATCTCCTCAACTCCTCGGGTCCAGCCGTCCGCTCCGTGTATGTCCCGCCAAGTTGTCCACATCCAGCTACTATCCCGCTCTACAAGACTCCACCTCGATCAGTGCAGTATGTCGTCTGTATCCAACACAACATATTACGGGCATATCTCGTGCAGGGGTGAGTATACGATACTCAGTAGGGACCCCAAGACCCCCGAAGGTCTCCTAGAATTCACAAAGGATAAACCAAAATGGAAAGATACAAACATGAAGTATCGACCAACTCTACATAGGTATATGCCCACACATATACCTAAGTCATCAATTCTAGTTCGGATCCACCTCATGAGCCCAAGAACAACCCAGTCCATAGAGGAAAGCACAACCCAGACCACAAAGGAAAGAATGTCAATCAAATCGATTACAATGACTGAAAGTCAAGACTCATCTCACACAAGTATACTACTCACGAACATGGGTGGAGATGATAGATGTAGCCTCTGAATCATCATCCCGGACGAACCCACATAGGATCCAAGTACAAAAGTCATCGCTGCCGAACCCACATAGGATCCAAGTACAGTAACCATCGATGTTGAACCCACGTAGGATCCAAGTACAGTCGTCATTTCTGTCGAACCCACAGAGGATCCAAGTACATTCTTCCTTGCTGCCGAACCCACGTAGGATCCATGTACATTCGTCATGGTCATCACAGTTGCAGCCAGCTCTAGGGTTCATGCACACAACATGCTCGATTCTGGGAGGGTCCGCTCCTCATGCCAAGGGGGTCGATATACAAACTGTCACGAAGTCCAGAGTTGTTGTATCCTAAAGTTCTGTCTCGTCAGAAGAAACTCAACGCAACATACGGAACGCCAATCGGATGCCTGGTCTGAGAGATATTGGATTTTCCGTCCCAGGGGTCCGGTTAGAAATATGCTCATTTCTAACCTGACTGATATCAAACTTCATCCGAAACTCACTTAGAGTATCACAAAAGGACCATATCATCGAAAGAGCCCCAGTGCCGTAGACGGCACGTCACTCGGATGCGTGCTCCTTAAGTTATTCACATTTAGGTCAATTACAGGTCCAACCCATTTAGCAAAGTGGGCCGACGGGTCGGATAGACACAGTTTGACAGGTCCGACCCAGCAGGGGTGTCAAACCTGTCCAATGAAATACACAGCTCAGCCTGGAGGGACGTGGCCTGGACAGAAGTGGCGCGGCCCGGCCCGGCGCGGTGCGGCCTGGCTCGGACTGGCGTGGCCCAACTGGCTCGGCCGGTTGGCCGAGCGGACTCTAGGGGGGGCTGGGGTTTCTACACCGGTGGCGCCAGGCGGCGCTGCCCTTCCCCAAACCGGCCGGCTAGACCGGCTGTCTTCTGTACACGCAGCACGCATGGGCGGGCCGCCGGCCTTCTAGTGCAGAGCCCTCCTGGCGCCGTGGTCCAGCTCCGTCCGACCGGCCGACCGGCCGACTGGTTCCTCAGCGCGACACCCTCCTGGTGCCGCGGTTCGCCTCCTCTCGGTCGGTCGATGGGTCGGCCGGTTCTTCCACCGAAGCGGCCCATGTATCGGGCTGCGGTTCCTCCCATACAACCAGACTGACGACGCAGGTTTTCTTTGCCACGTTTCCAGCATGGCGCGACGGTGTTGTTCTTTCTCTTCCTCCGGTTGCCAATTCCTAAAAATTATGAAACGACGGAGGGTCGTCGGGCCGTGATTGATTGGATCGCACCCTCCTCGTTAGGCGATAACATTAGGTCAATGATTTACAAGATTTCATGAAGCACAACGTACAATTTTTATTAAATAAAAATTGGAACAAAATACCCTACCTCAACAAAAGATGTCGAACGTCAGACGTCACAGAAGACAACATCGTGGGGTGAGGTTTTGTAAGAGACGTTGGAAAGCACTCGAGGAGGAAGCGACATCTTCACTTTTTGTCATAGAGATAAGGTTATAAGGTAAGACGTAGTTGGCTAGTTCTCATGTCGATGTCTCCTCCCTTGTCATGGAGGAAGAAGAGGAAGGTGAATCTGGGGTCACCGAGTCGATGTTCTTCGTCGGTGAGTTGGCGTTCTTCAACAAAGGAGATGAAGCGTTCTTCGAAACTCAAGAGCTATCTCCCCAAAATCTCAACACAAGAAGCCAACCAAAAATAAAATTAGGCTTCTCCTAATTTTATTTAATCATTCCATGCATTTCAAAATTTAAATTTCAAAACAGTTAATTAATTAATTGATGTGGTTCAATTAATTGATTTAAGTGTGTTGGAAAAAGTTAAGATGGAGAGAGAGAGATGGTGGAAAGGTTTCAGAAGTAATGAGGAGTTTACAAAAATAAGAGGGGGGTTTAAGGAGTTTAGGGAATGTGAATGGTTGGGTCTCGTGTGGGCCCCACATCACAATTATCCTCACATGGGTAGTTAGGAGATTGTGGGTCTCATCCCAACTCCCCCATGTAGGATATAACCACTGAAGATATAAAAAATAAAATTGTCCCACAATTTTATTCACTTCTCATTAAATCCACAAATTTTAACTTATCCTCCCACGCAAACGCATATATGGTAAAAGTCCTCTTAAGCAATTACCAGCGCTTACTACCACAAAAACAGTTTTTTGCAGCGCACCCCCTTTATCAGTGCTAACGAAAAAGCGCTGATAAAGGGCGCCTTTTTTAGCGCTAAAAAAGTGCTGATAAAAGCACCTCTTTACAGCGCTTGTTTAGTAGCGCTGATAAAGGGTCTGCTTCAAAAAAAATGTTTTAAAAAATATATTAATTTATTAATATATAAATATAGTTATATTTATATATAAATATAGTTATATTTATATATAAATATAATATATAATTTTTAAATATATTTTTGATAAGTATAAATGTACATTTAAACTTATTATACTTAATATATACGATATTTAGTGAAAATGGTTTCTTAAAAAATTTAAAAAATATTTTTAATTAATAATTTGCTAATAATTATGGAGGAATAGTCATTTAATATCAATTTTAAGACTAAAAAATTAAAAAAATTAAAAAAAGATCCAAAATATGTTGAAAACGCAACTCAAACTTCAAACGACCATAACTTTTGATCCGGGTGTCTGTTTGAGCTCTACAACATATCAAATCGAAGCCTGTGGTGAGATCTACGTTTCTATGACTAGGGAATACCCCGGTCAGGAAATTTTAGATGCCAAAAGAGGCCCAAAAGGCCTCCAAAATTGAGTTATTAGTCGGGGTACCCCGATTTTTTAACATTTTGTGGATTTTCAGCCTCGTTTATGGGGGTTTTATTGGATTTTTTAGTGGGGTCTAAATTTATTCCATGGTATTACATTCATATTAATATTATGTCGTTGAAATTTTATCGTTTTTTATAATGCACTGCTATTTATAATCAAATATATAACTATATGTACATATTTTTTATATATTCACACCTAAAAATGTAATTATAAATATAAATAATAAAATATAATTACATATAAAATATATTAGCTTTATCTAAATAATAACTAACATCCATTTTATTTAAAATAAAAATATATGAATATTTATATACCTATATATTAATCTAACTATATATATATATTAATCTAACAACTATATATATATTAATATAACTACATATATATTTATATATTAGTATTACTATAAATATATATATTAATATCACTATAAATATATATATTAATATCACTATATATATATTAATATAACAATATATATATATATATTAATATAACTATATATATATATTCATATAACTATATATATGTTAATATAACTATATATATGTTAATATAACTATATATATGGTAATATAACTATATATATATATATTAATATAAATATATATTACGATAAAAATAAATATAACTAAATATATATATAGATATAGATATATATTAATATAACTATATATATATATTAATATAAGTATATATATATTAATATAACTATATATATTATTATTATATAACTATATATATATATATATATTGTAATATAACTATATATATATATATTAATATAACTATATATATATATTAATATAAATATATATTACTATACGAATAAATATATCTATATATATATATATATATATATATCATGAATTGGAAGACAAATCAAAATAGAGTAGTGGTAAAGGCTTAGGAGCGCAGGGGGGAGGTCTCGACTTCAAATCCTGGGGGAGGCAGGGGCGTGCGCACATGGGGGAATATAGCAGAAAGCGCTGTTAAAGGGTGAAGGTGGTGTGTGGGGTGCGTGGGATGTTGTATAGTGGTAGAAAAGCATTGTAAAAGGGAAGCTCAAGAGCTATAAAAGCCCCCCGATTGGCAGTATTTTTTAATTTTTTCAAAAAAAATTTAAATTTTTTTAAAATTTAAAAAAAAATTAACGTTTATCAGCACATTTAAAAAAGTGCTGATAAAGGATGTGCTGATAAAAGGGGTCATTATCAGTGCTTTTCAGAGTGCTGATAAAGGGGACCCCCCTTTATCTTCATCGACTTTATCAGCGCATTTTCTAGCACTGATAAAGGTCTTATTTGTAGTAGTGGCTGTGAGTTCATCGGTGCCCTCAGATTTCAATTCTGAGCACCGGTTAAAAATATAGGAAAACCCACACATTCGTTCACTAAACGTACCAGATCTAATCTTTGTAAATTGATTCTAGGCACACCAGGCCTCAAAATTAAGTGAATTCAGTAGACACAGACTCGTAAAATTCAAAAGTATTTAAGAAAAAAATTTCCTTCAAATTTCCGGGTCTTTACATTACTCCCACCTCAGGGATTTACGTCCCCGTAAAGCTACATCATAAACTAGGGAAACAAATGAGGGTATTGTGCATGCATCTGAGCCTCCCGCTCTCATGTTCTCTCATGGAGGTTCCCGTGCTTCCAACAAATGCACACTAGAGGTATCGAACGTCCACGTAGGAATCACTCCTGTTGATCCTCGATCTCCACGAGGACCTCTGCAAATATCTCCCCGTCATCGATGTCCAGATCCCCGTGATCAATGATATGCGTTGGGTCGTGCACATATCTCCTCAACTGAGATACGTGGAAGACGTCGTGCACCTAGTGAAACTGAGGTGGAAGGGCCAGGTGATAAGCCACCTCACCTACCTTGCTGAGGACCTGGAATAGTCTGATGAAGCACGGAGATAACTTTCCACCCCGGCCAAATCACCGTAAACCACGTCGAGGTGAGACCCGTATGAAACTGTGGTCTTCATCCTCGAACTCTAGTGGTCTCTGCCTCCTGTCATCATAGGACCTTTTTCTACTATGTGCAGTCCTCATCCACTCTTGGATGATCTGCCCCTTCTCTGTCAAAGATTATACCATCTATGGTCCTACGAGTGCTGACTCCCTAGGGTCAGTCTAGCATAGAGATGATCTGCATGGTCGGCTGTACAATGCCTCGTATGGTGCCATGCTGATGGTGGAGTGGTAACTTTTATTGTATGAAAACTCCACCAAGGGTAGGTGATCCTCCCAGCTGTGACCAAAGTCAATGACACATGCACGGATCATGTCCTCGAGTTTCTGAATGGTCCTCTCCGTTTGGCCATCCGTCTGAGGATGAAAGGTGGTGCCCAGGTGTAGTTGTGTCCTGAAAGCCTCATACAACCCCTTCCAAAGCCGGGAATTTTTGTGAGAATTTAGATCAGAGATGATAGATGATGGCACAGCATGAAGCCATACGATCTCATGAACGTAGAGGCATCCCAAGCTCTCCACTGAGCCCTGCTCTCTGATAGGTAGAAAGTGGGATGACATGATGAGTCGGTCGATGATCACCCAAATGGAGTCATGCCCTCTTTAAGTACGTGGGAGCCCCATCACAAAATCCATGGATATCCCATCCCAATTCCACTATGGGACCGCTAAGGGTTTCTCCAAGCCTGTCAGTACCTGGTGCTCCACCTTCACCTGCTGGCAGGTGAGACATCGTGAAATGAACTCTGCCACAACCTTCTTTATACCCGGCCACCAGTGCTGTCGTTTGAGATCCTGGTACATATTCGCTACACCTAGATGTACCGCCAAAGGGGATGTTTGGAACTCCCTCAGCACCTCCTCCTGTAATGCAATTGGTACCATGTTACGTCACCTGAAGAGGATGACGTGCTCTCCTCCTACAGAAAATCCATCAGGTGCCTATACTGTGGATATCTGTGCATGTCACGTCTCATAGTCAATGTCCCCACGATGTTCCTCTCTTACCCACTGAAGTAGTGGAGGGGTGACTGTAGAAAAGATGCTCCATCTCTATCTACGAAGTATATCTGCAACGTGGCTAGTTGTTCCATCACCTCTCTAAGTAGCTGAATACCGGATCTCCTACTGAGAGCATTAGCTACCACGTTCACATTCCGATGAGTATAGACTATCTCAAATTAATAGTCCTGGATGAACTCGAGCCATCGCCACTATCTCAGGTTCAGGTCCTTCTGCGAGATGATGTACCTGAGACTCTAGTGGTCTGAGTAGACGGTAAAGCACTCACCCATCAGATAGTGTCGCCACATCTTCAAGGAGAATACCACTGCTGCTAACTCCAGTTCATAGTTAGTGTAGTTATGTTCGTGCTTCCTCAACTATCGTGAACCATAAGCTATCACTGCCCACTTTTGCATCAGGACACACCCGAGTCCGGTCCCTGATGCATCACAGTAAACTACGTACCCTACACCCTCCTCTGGTAGTCTCATGATCGGTGCACTGGTCAATCTCTGTCTCAGCTTTTGGAAGCTCTACATACATCTATCTGACCACATGATGGGTTTCCCCTTCTTCATCAATGCTGACTACAGTGTGTAACTACGGAGAAGTCTGGCACAAACCACCGATAGTACCCAACCAGACCTAGGAAACTCTGCACCTCCGCACACTCCTGGGTGGCTACCAAGAATGTACTTCCTCAATCTTTGCAGGATCCACCAAAACTCATGCCTCAGAGATGTTGTTTCCAAAGAAGCGGACCTCTCAAATATAGAACTGATACTTTCAGAGCTTACCATAATGCTGGTGCTCTCAGAGTGTGTCCAGTATAGCCCGCAAGTGGTAGGCGTGCTCCTCCTCCTTAGTCAAGTAAATCAGTATGTCGTCAATGAAGACTATGACAAATCAATCGAGGTAAGGTTGGAAGATCCTTTTCATGAGACTCATGAACACTTCTAGAGAATTGGGTATGCCGAAAGGCATAACCAAGAACTCATAATGGCCATACCGACACCTGATGGTCGTCTTCTACACATCCTCATCTCGAACTCGGACTTGATGATAGCCTGACCTGAGGTCTATCTTCAAGAACCATCGTGCTACCTTGAGCTGATCAAAGAGGTATTCTATCCTCCAGAGTGGATACTTGTTCTTTACGGTCTCTCGATTTAGGAGATAGTAGTCAACACATAGTCGAAATCTCCCATCTTCCTTCTTGGAGAAAAAAATCGGAGAAGCCCAGGGTGAAACACTGGGTCGGATTAATCCCTTTCCCTTCATGTCCTCCAGCTGTACCCGTGGCTCACGAAGCTCAGCAGGAGCCATCCAATATGCTGGAGTAGATATCGGGGGCTGTACCAGGGTACAGGTCAATGTAGAAATCTACCTCTCTCTGAGGAGGTAGTCCTGGAGCATCTTCTAGAAAAACGTCTGCATACTGATCCACCCCAACATGAAAACTCAGACTTCGCACATCAACTTCTCCTAGGATGAGACTAGCTAACTAATAGGTGATTGGATGCCCTCTCCTTGGCGTAAGAACATACAACACTACAAAGTCTCCCTTCTCGCAAGTGAAGGTAAACATGCTCCCATCTTTGTGGACACACCGCACTTTGCACCTAATACAATCAATATGAGAATGGACTGTAGATAACTAGTCCATACCCAATATAAAGTCGTAATGCCTCGACTCTACTACAAGAAGATCCCAGCCGAAGCTCTATCCTCCTAGAGTAAGCTCACACTGCTGACATCGGTGTGTAATCGCCGAGTCTTCTCCCGTAGGAGTCCCTATCCATAAGGTTCGAGCCAACGGCTCCGTCAAAATCTCTGATCTCTGAACAAGGGTAGCGGTAATAAAATAACGACTCACTCCTATGTCTATAAGAATTGCAGCAAGGGTAGAGTAGACACAGATAGTACCTTGAATCATCTCAGGTGCACCGTGGTCATAGGTCTCGACTGCCTGGAGCTGAGCCTGCCCCTGTCTGCCAGCTACCTCTGGTCGGGGTGGTCCTCCTGGTGATGGTGATGGTAGAGCCTTGAAGCATCATCCACCACCTGCTGCTTGGCCAGCTCCTCTACCTCGTCCGCCAACTCCCTGCGGACTGCCACGGTCGAACCTCTGTCTCTGCCTGGGTGGTCCCTCAACCATATGCTGCTCCTCTGCATGGCGGGCCGGCAGTCACGAGCCATGAGGCCCTGCCCGCCGCATGCATAACATTGTCTTCCTCTCGTATGAATGGCTCTGCTACGTGTCCCCCGCACATCTAAACCAGTATCCTGAGGTCACCCACTTAATGTCTTGGTCCTATTGGACCACTATGACATATGTCTACTACCAGCTGAAGAAGACTCCTCTACGTGTTGCCCTGCAGTAGGCCTCGATGATGGCGTAGGCTCAACACGGAAGCTCTCCACAAGAAGGGCTCGCTCCAGTACTCCTTCCTGCATCAGAATGCTGAGGGAGATCATCAAAGCCCTGATTCCATGCCTCAGTCCCTGCTCAAAGGTTTGGGCCCTGAAGAATGGGTCTCGTACCATGTTCATCGAGTAGTACAAGAGGTCGGCAATCCTCGCTGAGTACTGGGCTACTGTCATGATGCCCTGCTGCAACTGTAGTAACTCTTGGATGCACACCGCACAGAGGGTGGCTAGAACGAACTCTGAGAGGAACATCCTCTCGATGTCCGTCCAAAGTAGAGATGCCTCATCGTGCACCTAGAGCATCAGGATCCACCATCTACCTACTGCTGCGTGCAGGAGACTCGCGAAAACGATCACCATAAGACTTGTTGGTGTACCTACCAATATGAAGACTTGGACGATAGCCTCCAGCCAATCCTCATCCGCCTGAGTGTCCATCTCTCCACGGAACCTGGGCAGCCTCTTTGACTGAAACTCATGCAGCGCACTCAGGTGGTGTGCACTCTCCACTCCTGGGGCTGGTGGTATTAGTGGCCCATTGGGTAGAGGTACCACCGGTGCCTCTGCTGTAATGGGGCCTTGCAATGAGGACTCATCGCTCGGTGGGCTTCCATATCGCACAAAGCTCGAACCCCTAGCTAGCTACCTTCATTGGTCTATCCCGAAAAGAAACAGTTGTTCCACGGTCAAACAGTATACCTGGTGAGCTGACACAAAGTAATCACAAAAAAAACTTTTGAAACACACATGCAATCCGTGTTTTCTTTTACTGAGTTGAAAATCAGACGTTAGGGTTCTGGTGTATGGATATGTCGGCCGCCGCACCATCACTGGACTCCCTGGACTGATAACCACACACAATACACTTAACATTATTTCATCACAGAAATAAAATATCAGAGTCCTGAGTTCTGCGATAGAACTGACTCCTCTGATACCAATTTTTCTCGACCCGTCATCGGGGCCCGTTCTGTGACTACCCCAGCCCCACCTTCCATAGACCAGAGTCAAGAGACTAGCACCGAAGGAGGAAATCCTGATAAAAGGGAAGACATTTCATTTATATAAGTAAACAAAAACAATAGAGTATGCAAGAATAAGTAAACACTAATTAAACTGATTAAAAAAATATGTGCTGGAAAGTAAATGGGCCAGAATACAAACCCAACTAAAAGTACAATAAAATAGTAAAGTATGAACAATTGTATCAAAGTAAACTAGAAACCACTAAGTCATCCTCCGGATATCCCACCTGAATGGTGGGTACAAATGATCTCCTCTGGTCCTCGGGTCTGGCTATCCGCTCCGTGTATGTCCTGCCAAATGGTTCACCTCCAGGTACTATCCCACTTCATAAAACTCCAGCTCTATCAGTGTTGTCTGTCATCTGCATCCAACACAACGTAGTGCAGGCATAGACCGTGCAGGGCTGAGTATATGATACTCAGTAGGGACGCTGAGACCCCCGAAGGTCTCCCAAAATCCACAAAGGATAAACCACAATGGAAAGATACAAACATTAAGTATCAACCAACTCTACTTAGGTATATGACCATACATATACCTAAGTCATCAATTCCAGTTTGACTCCAGCTTACGAGCCTAAGAACAACCCAGTACACACAAGAAAGCACAACCCAGTCCTCACAGGAAAGCAAGTCAATCATATCGATGATAATGGTTGAACATCAAGGCTCATCTCACATAGGTATACTACTCACGAAGAGGGTTGGACATGATAGATGTAGCCTCTGAATATTTTTCCCTGCCGAACCCACATAGGATCCAAGTACAGAAGTCGTCGTTGCCGAACCCACGTAGGATCCAAGTACGGTAACCTTCACTACCAAACCCACGTAGGATCCAAGTACAGCTGTCATAGTCAACGCAGCCACAACCAGCTCTAGGGTTCCTGCACTCAGCTGCAAAGCAAGGAAACAATCCACAATCCTACAACTAGGCATGACAACTAGAAAAAATCCATATAGTTCGAACAAGAATATAAAACATTCAAGGTACAGTAAATATACCATAATCACAGTCAAAACATCTACTCTAGAAATCAAAAAAATCATGCAATACAACAAGGGAAAAACAGGAACATGTAGTACCTCGTTCAAGGGTATTGGTGGGATTTGCACAAAATATTCATCAAATTTCTACAGAAAGGAACAAACCACCAACCTTGATCCTATGGGATCGATATACGTGAACCACGATGACAGATTATCCTTGGAAGGACGTAGATCTGAGAAAACACACAATACTCTCAACCTATGATAACGTGGAAACCAAGAAGAATCAGTAAACAAGACTCAAGAAGAAGGGAGAGGTCACCGCTGCGATTCCAACGCAATTTCCTTCACTTGAATCGGATAACAGACGAAGTGGCAGGAGATCGTCGAAGATCCGGCCGTACGATTGCTCTTGGGCGGATGGAAACTAGAGAAGAAGATGAAAATTGGGGTTAGGCACGACCCCGGTCCATTTAGTGAAAAAAAGAAAGTACATGGTGTGTACTTTTAGAGTACACTTCATGTACTGGGTCCTTTCCGTACTCCGCCAAAATCGGTCTCTACGTCACCCCTACACACCGTGTCTGTGGCCCGGGCACAACAAGCACATGACTTCAAGCCGGATCAGAGTACACGGTGTGTACTAAGAAAGTACTTGGCATGTACTTTGAAAATTTCCAGAAAAATCAATTTTTCATAAAAACTTAAAAAGAATAGAAAACCATACCTGAACGAAGATCTGGGTTCTTACAAACTTCCCCCATTAAAGAAATTCGTACCCGAATTTCCCTAATGGGGCGTAGAAGAAGAATCACCAAACAGTTCCGGCCACTACGATCATAAATCGGCCTCCCTCTCCTAGGTCTCATCTTGTACTTTCCCGTGCTGGCATAGAACTCATACCAGAGGAATAGACCACCCATGGAGGACCTTCGTACTACGATCGACAATCCGGATAGGATGATCCTTGAACGACGCATCCGCTTCAAGCTCGACTTCCTCGGGCTGAAATGCGTGAGACTGGTCTGAAAAGTAACGTCGGAGCTGAGAGACGTGGAAGACATCGTGCATGGCCTGATACCTCTGAGGTAGCTACAACCGATAGGCGACCGGTCCCACTCTCCCCATGACCTCAAATTGTCCGACGTACCATGGTGAATGCTTACCCTGTCTCCGAATCCTCTTGTGTCCTAGCCTCAGTGTGACATGCAAGAACACCTAATCCCCAACCTCAAACTCCATAGGTCGACTCCGCTGATTATCATAAGACTTCTGTCGAGACTGTTCCATATCCGTCCTCTTCCGAATCAGATCTATCTGTTCTGAGGTCTCCTGAACGAGACGAGGTCCCAGTAAAGCTGCCTCTCCTGCATCCATCCAGCATAATGGTGATCGGCATGGCCTACCGTATAAAGCCTCGTATGGTTCCATCTGAATGGTAACCTAGAAACTGTTGTTGTAGGCGAACTCCCCCAGAGGGATATGTTTCTCCTAAGAACTGCCAATGTCTAGGATAGAAGCTCGTAGCATATCTTCGAGCACCTAGATCGTGCGCTCAGACTGTCCATCAGTCTAGGGATGGTATGTTGTACTCAAAAGCACCTGTGTACCCAAGGCCTTCTGAAGTCCATGCCAGAATTGAGAGGTAAATCTTTCATCCCTGTCTGAAACAATGGAGTGTGGAACTCCATGTAGACGAATGATATCTCAGATGTAAAGTCGTCCCAGATCATCAACACTGAAGGTCTCCTTAATCGGAAAAAAAGTGTGAAACCTTCGAAAGACTGTAAACGACAACCCAAACAGCATCGTTACCTCGAGGTGTCCTCAACAACCCAGTAACGAATTCCATTGCGACATCGTTCCACTTCCACTTCATAATGGGTAACTGCTGTAGAAGGCCTGCTGGTCATTGATGCTCTGCCTTCACCTGCAGACAAGTGGAACATCTCATGATGAAACCAGCAACATCCTTCTTCATACTTGGAGACCAGTACTGGTGATGAATATCCTGATACATTTTAGTGATGCCAGGATGAACTACCCAAATTGAGGAATGAAAATCCCACATCAGCTCCTCGCATATATCTGCTGGCACCCATACACGTCCCTGGAAACTCAAGATCACATCCTCACCCACTATCCAACTGGGAAGAGGGTCATATCCTGACACACTCTCCTGCACGACTAAGCCTTCAGAGTCTGATAGATGCCTCATCCGTACCCAATCAAGAAGTGTAGGGTAACAACTTTAGAAGATAAGAATGTCTTCCCCTATCTGTCATGCACCTCCAGATGAATCTCAGAGAATACATCCATCAGCTTCCACTCACTGCTGGCCTCCTGAACTGTCTGAATCTGAGTTCTTCTACTCAACGTTTCAACCACTATGTTGCCTTTCCCTGACGTATAGGCAAGCTCGAAATAAAAATACTGAAGGTACTCGACCCACCTGCGCTGTCTCAGGTTCATATCACACTGAGTGAAAATATACTTTAGAATCTTGTGGTCAGTGAAGACCACAAAGTGTTGTCCCAATAGATAGTGTCTCCAATAGTGTAAGGCATGAACAACAACTGTCAACTCCAGATTGTGCGTAGGTTGTTTCCTCTCATATGGCCTCAACTGCCAAGACTCAAATGCAATGACTCTATCCACCTGAAAAAGCACAACTCCCAGCCAGATACCTGAAGCATCACAGTAAATAGTGTAGTTCTACCATGGCTCCGGCAAGACTAGTATCGGTGTTGACGTCAACCTCCCTTTCATCTCCTGAATGGCTGACTCACAAGAATCTGACCATAAGAACGTCTCCCCCTTCTTGGTCATACCTGTCAAAGGTGCTGCTAGACGAGAAAAGTCTTGAATGAAGTGTATGTAGTATCCAGCCAGCCCTAGGAAACTCCATACCTCAAAGAAATTATTCGGTTGATCCTAGTAAACTACATATCTCACTTTTTCTGGGTCCACTGATACTCCCGCCTTAGAGATAACGTCAACCAAGAAGTGAAGAAGATCCATCCAGAAGTGAAATTTCCAGATTTTATCATAAAGACGATGCTATCTTAGTGTACTCATAACGATATCAAGATGAGTGGCATGGTCGTGTCGAGTGTGAGAGTACACCAAGATTTCATCCACAAAGACCATGAGAAAGGAGTCCAAGTAAGGAAGGAACACTCAGTTCATTATCACCATGAAAACTGCACTCTTGTTCATGAGACCAAACGGCATGACTATATACTCATATATACCATACCTTCTCCTGAAGGTTTTCAGAGGTATATCTGATGGTCTAACACACAACTGATGATAACTGGACATCAATTTGATCTTCAAGAACACCCGGGCACCTCGAAGCTGATCGAAAAGGTCGTCAGTTCTCGGCAAATGATATCATTTCTTGACTGTCAACTGGTTCAGCTTCCGATAATCCACACAAACACGAAGATTATTGTCTTACTTCTTTGCAAATAGGATAGAAGAACCCTAAGGTGAAGTACTGGGTCAGATGAAACCCTTATCTTGTAGCTCTTCCAACTACTTCTTGAGATCCTGCAACTCAAGTGTGGCCACCTATAGGGAGGAATGGAAACTAGTGACACTCCTGGCATGAGCTCAATAGAGAAGTCAACCTCACACTACTGAGTCAAACCTGAAAAGTCCTCTGGAATGACATCCCTAAAGAGATCCAATATTGGAGAAAAATCCAACTGTGGAGTCCCCTAATCATCCAGATAAAGACTAGAAATTTGGGCCATCACCCCTCCTAGCCCAAGATGCTCAAGTCTTGCCCGACTTGTCCGAATGTCCCACTAGAACTTATGAAGAAAAGACTCTCCCTCTAGTGAAACAAAACTCACTCTGCGGCGATAGCAGTCGATGACTTCCTAACATGGAATCAACCAATAAATGCCAAGGATCACATCATAGCCTGTCATCTCTAGAACATAGAGATCCCATAAGAAGCGATACCCTGCAACCTATAGAGGCCACTCTCTACACTGGCGCACACTAGATGTCCTCATCCCCAAAGGTGTGTATAGTGTCAACGAGTCGGCAGAAGAAAAGACGCAGAGTCCAAGGATCTCCACAACAGCAACCGAGATAAATATATGCGTAGCACCAGTATCAAAAAGGGATGAAGATAAAACTGAGGCTACTAAAATAGTACCTGGAATAGTAGAAGGGCCCAGATCCTGATCCCGATAAGTCTGCTCCACGGTGATAGACTGGACTGTACCATGGCCCTGAGCCCCTGGATGACCACTCTGAGCTGAACCTACCTACTGGTGCTGAGGAACTAGTGGATGACTGCCACGACCTCGACCTCCACCTTGGCACGAACGATCAGAAGAACTCCAGTTCCCCGACTGGTGAGAAACTAGTGGTGCTGCTCCAGAATGAGGAGTCATGGAAGAACCCCCGGTCACCAGCTACTAGTGAGAAAACCTGACAGTAATTTTATAGGTGACCCATCTTGATGCAATATTGGCACTCCATGGGGTCCCTCTGGCACGGCGGCCTCATGTTCCCTGACCGGACACACTGGTAGCATGTCACCTGGCTGCCTGATGGTGCATCTCACTTCCTTGGATAACCGCATGTAGGCTCTCTACAACGCTTCTTGCTTTCATCTAGAGGAAGACTAGCTCTGGAAGCATAACCGCCCTGTCTCGTAGCTCCAGAGTCTCTCAGATTGCGCTCCTCAATCAGTGCCTGGTTGATGATAAAGGTAATGGATGTCAGCTGGGAGATGTTCAACTGTGACTGGATCTCCCACTTGAGACCATCCTCGAACTTCCTTGCTAAGAACACCCCACTCCCATCTCGGAGGGGCGTGAAGTGCTGCAGCTCAGTGAAACGAGTGGAATACTCCATGATAGAAAAAGTACCCTGCTCTAAGCTCATGAACTCCCAGGCTCGGTCGGCCCTCAGGGTCTCCGGGTAGAAGTAGTCATAGAACACTTGTTGGAACTCCTCCCAAACCATAGCCTGCTGCTGACCTGCCTGTGAGATCACATCCCACCACCTCTTGTCGGAGTCTCGGAGGATGTAGGTGAAGAGCTTGACCCACCTCTCTGGAGGCGTCTCCAGATTCTCGAAGATAGTTAGCATGGTTTCCAGCCATGACACTGCAGCCTGAGGTCCTCCTTCCCCCGATAGAGTTGGAGGATGTTGCTGTTGGAAAACCCGTGTCAAGTCTGCCATACACGTGGCAGGAGGCGGTGCTCCTTGGAAGTCCTGCATTATCCTCATGAAACCTTCCCTAAACTACGCATCAGCACCTGCAACTGGTATAACAGCCGGTGCCAAGGCAGGCCTAACTGGAGGATCGGCAGGGAGTCCCTGATCAGCCCTATCTGGCATCTGATCACTGCCTGATGATAGACGTATGACCGGAGGACGTCTCATAGGCATAGCTCTGAAAGATCATAAGCACACCTTAGATTAGGAAAACAAGGACATAGAACAAAAGAGTACAAAACAGAAACAGGGGAAGAAAAACACATATGTTTGCAAAACATGACTACACAGAGTGTATAAAACTACACAGCATGTCTTCTTAACCCACTAACATGGGCGTGTACTCCTTCCCTACAAGCCATTTACACTTCAAACTACACGACGTGTTGCACCCACACACGACATGTACTTGAAAACGGTTCCCCAACCCGAGTCTCCTTACACGAATAACCCACACGGTCCGACTAAACCCGAGACTACACGACGTGTTCTTAACACACACGATGTGTACTAGACAAGGCTTCAGTGGCCCGTGTTTGTGAAACACACGACCGTCTACACAGTCGAACCTTACACGGTGTGCTCTGAACAAACACGGCATGAATAGGAAAGGTGACCCCATCCTGTGTTGTTCGTGACACGGCCGGGTACCTTGACAAGACTACACGGCATGTTACGAACAAACACGATTTGTGGAAAAGAAGGTTACATCGTCCCATGTTGTTCGTGACACGGCCGGGTACCTAGATAGGACTACACGGCGTGTTCCCGAAGGACACGATGTGTTCTACCCGAGCTTCCCTGGCCCGTGTTGTTAGTGACATAGTCAGGTACACGACTCCGAACTTACATAGCGTGTATCAATCGTACACGGCGTGTTCCCAAAGTTACTCCAACGACACCGTGTTCTGCTCACACGGTCGGTGACATGGCCTGAAAACTACACGGCGTGTATCCAAAAAGTACATGCCGTGTATTCTGGGTTTTTCTGTGTAGTTTCTCAGAAACTACTTAGACTCCTAGAACCACTAAAAACAAGAGAAATAAGTTCCAAATTTCGATTCGTGAGGGCCCATACTCCTCACGAATCAAATCTCGGCCTCTCCTATAGTCACATACAAGGGAAAACAACAACTCTCTAACATAACATTATGGATTCTATCAAGAATCTATCACAAAAGCATGCATAATATACACAAGGCCTGTCAAAACAACAAGAAATCACTAATGCACCCAATATGGCATGGCAAGAATGCATGGCATGTGATTTCTAGAAGTGACTACCTGATGCATGAGATGGCATACCCTCATCTCATCAGGTTGCGATAGAAATAGAACCGAAATATCAAAACAATAACCGCACAAGTCATGTGAATCACTATAGGTGAAAATATATCAACCATAAAACTCAAAACCAGCAAACTGCAATTAACGAGGTAGTATGGTCTTTCTATGTACATGGGTTAGCTACTCTCGAGCACAGCTTAATACCAAGTACTGAATCTATCCTATCCCCTGGCTAAAGTCTCCAAACAGTAAAGAAAGAGAAAGTAACCCCTATGATACCACTTTGTAACGACCCGAATCTGGAGCCCCTCCACTGGTTCCCCGTACCCGGTTCACCACATGACCTCAAGCGCGTTTCCCCGAATGCCAGAGGCTACTGACTAGCAGCGAGGGCCTTGGTGAGTCGGTGGGGAAACAATACCCTCATTTGGTAAGGTATACAATGGAAAAACAACAGTCAACAACAGAAGTAGTAAAAACATGCATAACAATAGAAACCAAATAGTAGAAGCAATGAATATATATAGCAATGATGACAATGATGCAGCAGGTAAAAGTATCTATGTAAAGAAGCAAACACAAAAACGTGCTGGAAATCAACTCAAAAAAGGGCCAAAGAAAAAAAATAAACTCCTCAGCATCGTGGGCCCCGGCTCGGTCCCATGCTCTCCAACTCCAGCGCAATCAAGATCCTGAAGTAGAATGGCGCATGCCCTTATCTATACCTACAACCACATAGTTTTCTTGGTCCCAAAAGCATGGCCCAAAAAGGGTGTGAGATACAATCCCAGTAGGAAATCACCCAAAGATTTGTGCCTAACAGTAAATGAATACAAGGCAATTAATAAAACAAGAAGTAGTAAACAGGAAATCACAAGCAGCTACAATTCAAAATTCTAACAAATAAGGGTACACAAGTAAACAACCAGCAACAATAAGAAAACAGGTAACCCTATATGTAGCTCTCACAGCCTAACCCCTATGGTTCAACCTATAAGTACTAGCAACCCTCTAAGATGAACACACAGTCTCCCCCCTCTGGTTCAGATATGAAATTAAGCAGACTCTCTTCGGAAGAACTCACCGTCAATTCCCCCTATAGTCTCGTATCATGCTAAAGGCTCTCTGGGGAGGCACTCAATGTCTATACCCCCTGTGGCCCACATCGAGTAACTACAGACTCTTTGAGGAAGTACCCAATGTCAATTCCCCCTATGGTCTCGTATCGTAATTAAAAGACACTCTAGAGAAGCCCATCCATCAATCCTCCCTTTGGTCTACTACTCTAGGTTCTCACAGTCCTATGTGAAAGGTAATACATGCTCAGTGTGTGTGTACATAATCCAAGTAAACCTCAAGAACTACTTGGCTATCAACTAAGGCTCTACATCAAAACAAGGTAACATTCCACAAACCTACAACTAGGCTTGACAATTGGAAAAACGCCAAACAGGTAGAACAAGAAGAGCAACCATTCACGGTACAGTAAAGCTACCATAATCATAGTAAAAACATATACTCTAGAAATCAAGCAAAGCAGGCAATACAACAAGGGCAAAACAGGAACACACAATACCCCGTAAAAGGGTATTGGAGGGATTTTCAAAAAATATTCATCAACTTTCTAAAGAAATGCACAAACCACCTACCTCAATCCTAGGTGATCGATATACATGAACCATGACGACATATTCCCCTTGGAACAACGTAGATCTAAGAAAACTCACAAAATTCTCAACCTACAATAACTTGGAAACCAGGATGAATCATGAAACAAGACTCAAGCAGAAGGGAGAGCTCACCGCTGTGATTCCAATGCAATTTCCCACGCTCGAATCGGAGAACAGATGAAGAGGTAGGATCTCTTCAAAGATCCGGTCGTATGGTCACTCTCAGGCAAACAAAAACTGGTGAAGAAGATTAAAATTGGGGTTAGGCATGACCCCGGTCCATTTAGTGAAAAAAAAGAAAGTACACTGCGTGTACTTTTAGAGTACATGACGTGTACTGGGTCTTTTATGTACTCCACCAAAATAGGTCTCCACGTCACCCCTACACACCATGTGTGTGGCCAGGGCACGGCCATCACATGGCTTCGAGCCGGATCAGAGTACACGACATGTACTCAGAAAGTACACAGCTTGTACTTTGAAAATTTCTAGAAAAATCCTGTTTTCTTAAAAACTCCAGAAAAAAAAACATACCTGAATGAAGATCCAGGTTCGTACACTATGGATGTTTAGGTAATAAAGGTATGTATATTAAAAAATCTATGTATTAAGGATTTTGAGCGAAACAACATGAAAAATTATTTAAAGTGATGGGAAGATGTTATAGATGTGGTAATGAAGGTCATTAAGCAATAATCATCCTAGAAAAAAGGAATCCTTCAATTGACATTAGAAAAGTGAAAGATGTTCATTCTGAAGGATCAATTTAATGTTTTAAATTTGGGGTGCATGGTAATTATGAAAGTAGATGTCCAATGATTTACGTTCGGGAATGGGAACAGTGGGATCATAAAAATATATTTTTAAAATTTTCAAATGTTTTTCCAATTGAAAATAAGAAAATTGAAAATGACCTATGAAAGGTATGTATTATTTCTTAGCTCATGCTTTGAAATTATTGATTCATGGGGCATTAGGAATGATTTAGTTTGTATGAAAAAATTATAAAAGACTAAAATGGAAATTCATGGATAAATGGTTATGAAGAATTTTCGATGATTATGATGTATACATTTTAGGAATTGAAGAGCAATGTCGGATTTATGGATGATGATATGTTTATATGTGTTAATGATGGGAGTATATTGGAATCCCTTTACTATTTTTAACCCATATGATTTTTTGAGGAATAATTATATTTTATTTTATGGATATTTTTATCTAGAACTCTTCGGATTTTTATAATCCTTTAATTTGAGGCAATTACTGGTTATTACTTTTTGGGATGTAAAATGAAATGTATTAGATAACTATTGATTATATAGATGGTTTTGGTTATTTTTGATATAAATATCATATTTCTAATAATTTTATAAGAATTATATGGTTTTAGAAAAAGGAAAACCCTTGGGAAGGGTGACAACACATCGTGTCAGGAAAGGTAATGGGAATTCAACCCACAACTGAAGGGTGACATGGTCGCATCGCCTACCACTGGCCTAGATGAAGTCCCTAGTTAGTATGAATCATTATTTTTAGTTACATGATTTTAAGGATTAATAATAAGTTGATTCTGAGAACACATGTTCTATAAAATGGATATACTTAGTATAGGAATATGATTTGGTGATTAAGTGATAAATGTTATTTTGGAAGATGTTTATCATGTTGAGAACACTATATTCCTAAGGAAAATAGAATATTATTGGATTTCATTTGTGTAGTAATAGTATAAATATTATTTTTGAAGAATCTATGTTTTTATTATGTAATAATGTCAATATGGGTTATTTATATAAAGGATTAACCTAACGTAGTGAATATGTGATTAGGTTAATTACTCTTTAGTATGAGACATTAAGAGTAGTCTATGTTATCTGGAGATAAATGTTAAGATTTATTGTGGAAGACTATGTGATCAACTCCTTCATTATTATGGATTTCAATCTTCATTTGGATTATTTTGATGAATTTTAAGGATAAATGTTTATTAAATGGTCTTGGTTGAACATTGGGTATTTTCTGTTGAATTTTAGAGATTAAGAGTACTATTTCATTTTAAAAAGGATTATTCTTTTTTGGTATTAACTGATCTTGTACAAACAATTTTGTTTTTGGCTAATGTATAAAGTTAATGGAAATATATATATAATTTTTTGAGGATTATTATATTCTCTATATGTTCATTTTAGTGCTTCATTTGTTTCCATGTCATCTAAGTACTCATCATTTGGAGAAATGATGAGTGTGTGGTAGAAACATATTAAAGGATGAAATTCTACATGACAAGTAAGTATGGTTCCTTATGTTCTAAGTCAATCTAATAAATAACTTCCTCAACTTTAGGAAATGGATATTAAAAAAAACATTTTATGTTTACTTTTACTAGTGGTGAATCAAAGACCATTTAACCAATTACAATTTTATAGTTCTCTGGTAGTTAACATTCTCCTGACCATGTTTTCTATCATTCTCCATCAAAACATGATGGTTACTTTTTCTTCCATATATATGATTTCCTAGAATGAATGATAGAATATGTTATATCGGTTGTTATTTTTTATTTCTCTTTTTTCATTTAAAGTGATTGTTCTATTGACTATTTTTCTGTTGTAGTATTCTCAATGATGTTTCTGAGCCAAATTTTAAAATTGGGAGGGTGTAATTTCGAAAACGGGAAAATGATCTAATGAACCTGGTATTTATAAAATTTTAACTTTTTTAATGATATTAACAATAAGATATTAATTTAAGTTAAAGGGGAAGGCTTGTCGAATAACATACTTGACATGCAACAACGGGTTTCTCCAAAATTTTTCATAGCACAAAACTTTGAGTTATACCGAAAAAATAGAATAATAATATTGTTATTATTTTAAATGGTAGTTAACGCCTATACATTGGAATGTCATGACTAAATAGTACCAACTAAATCTTGATTTTTTTTTCAAATTTTTAAATAATTATTCATTGGTTACCAATTTTTTTATAAATGGAAATAAAAACCAATTGAATTTATAGGATAAGGTTTTACAAAATCCATTTTAAAAAAGAAAAATTATGCTCATAAAATCATATCACCATTTATGGATTTTTATTTAATGAGGAAAATATTTTATATATTAAATGATTTTTTTTAAATTAATATTATATTGTTATGCTAAGATATACAAATAAATTCAATTTTCTCAGAAAAAAGAAGTATTTTTCTAAAAATACAGTTTTACCAAATTTTGATGGACAACACTTTTTAAATTTCATTTTTTCATTTATATATATTTTATTTGAAAAAGTAAAATTATTCTATAGAAGTGGTAAACTAAAATTTACTTTGGTTTAACTTTTTTTAATTTTCTAATAATGTTCATTTTAAAAAAATTGTGAAACATAATCCATTTTAATTCAAAACTATCTCTTCATCTAATTTATTTATACAGTAAGATTGTTATATTAACTAGTTTTAAAGTTTAATTGGAATATATTTTCCTAATTTAATCCAAATTTAGACATTTAATGTAATTTCAGAATTAAATTTGACATAATGACATGTCAATCTTTTGATAGTTATTACTTTATAAAGACCTGCTTTTTTGTTTTGACAACGAGAATTAATTTTAAATTAACTACTACAACTTCGGTGTTTTGAATATTGAAATTGTATTCCATATTTTTAAATATAGAGGAACAAAATGTGTGAATGTGTACCTTTTATTTTTCAACATTTTGAATAGTAACTTCATTAATTATTTTATTTACCATGGTTAAAGAGTAAAACTGGTAAATATGGGTAAAAAATAATATTATAATAATATTAAACAACCCTAACACATGTACTAATCCTATTGGATGTGTTATTTCATACCATGGGATTCCTTGTGTAGATTTTGGGACCCCATGGAGCCACTTGGGTGTGAAAATGACATTTTATAAGAATTAATTTAAAGTAATAAAAAATATAACTTAAACATGTATTTTTTACTAAATTTTTTTATATGGGGAAATATAATTGATATCTTTGACTAAAACTAGTCATTATAAATATAAAATTATTTCCTATATCATGATATTTTATTTAAATGTTTTATAATTTAAATAAATAATTTTAATTACGGCACCATGATGATGTATTGATTGCTTCATTAATAAATGATTCAATCAAATGGTATTATAAATTTAAAAATAATAGAAATTTGATTATTTTTATGTAATTAATGACTTTTATGGATGATATTGACCTGTTATATTTGTGTTAATTCTTTTGTTTTGAAGGAACCAATTTTTTGTGATGTTATCAAAAATAAATTACATAGTGGTGTCAAAATTGACAGAACTGAGTTTTCAAAAAAATACAATTTTATTATATGATATAATAGTCCTAAAGATATAATATTCAGAAAACTAACTTATATAATGTTAATAATTTCATTAATGACACACTTATAGTTTTTTTCTAACATTATAGTAAATATAGTCACCATATATTATGAAAGTCCAAGAACACCGGATAAGAGATAATGTTTTTAACTAGGGGTTAATGATAAAAGATAAGGTTATGTTTGTGCCATTAACTTATCTAAATCCAATTTGTGGAGAATATCTAGAACCAAAATAATTTTATATTTAAAATAAATTATTTTGGGATCATATTAGATAGAAAATTATTTTATAATAAAATAATATTTTAATACCTTCCTAAAGTGCCCATCCATCCACATATAAAAGGCCATCACCTCCACCCACTAAATCACACAACTAGAGCCCCTTGGGTAAACAAAATTATTACCAAGTAATCTCCCAACATCCTTACCTTACTCCTAGATTCCATAACATTTGAATAAGGAAATTCAAGAAATCATTTTGGCTCAAATCAAAAGAAGTTACCCGATTTAGAGGATACACAATCACTCAAGAACCTTTATTTTATTTTCATTCTCCACTCCCTATGCACTTATTATAAAATGATTAGATAAAAATGGTCGTATAATCAATATACTAGGATTTTCTTATGAGAAGGATTCAAACTAAACTTACACACACTTCTATATAATGGGTACGAAAATATTATTTATTTGTACGACAAACAAGAGCCTCACGAAACGATGATTGTTAAATTTTCCCCCACCAATTATCATGGTGTACATTATTATAGAATTGATTTATATATGATATATACTATATTTTTATTATCTATATTACTATTTATATTCCATTTACATTATACCTTTATTCTTTCCATAGAGTGTAAATATGATAAGTTCATTTAAGGAAGTGTGGACTACCACCCCCTCAAAATGATATAACTTGTTCAAGGAATAAATGATATGTATAAATAATGGAGTTAATAAAAATTTGTTACAAATATAAAATATTATATTATTCATTAATTATAATATAAGTATTTTTCATTTAGTTTTCATTCCTTTAAATATGAAAAATAAATGAAAGTAGCGTTCATGCGTACGTACGAGTTACCATCTCCATGAATGGTGGATTTCATTTCCTAAATAAAAATTTTATGGACTATTCAAAATACATATATACTGGATATACATGTTACATAAATTTTGAATAATATTTTGGCAATTATATACTATTTACTATGTGGACAATTTACATCAAAACAAGTTTATTTTCAACTCAAATACCGAATATCAGCAATACCACTGATATGAACATAAATAATAATGTAAATTTAATAAAATTATGAAAAGTAATATAAATTGAATAATTAAATTTAAAATGGTTCTGAAACAAGTAAAAATTTACCTATGTTTGTTATTCTATAATATAAATAATGAATGAGACATGTCGGACTCAATGTAAGGGACTTTGTGTCAATCTTCTTTTATTGAGGCATATTTTAGTTTATACACGACCATATATTATACAACATTTAATTTTACTATTTTATTTTAATTTAATGCAATGGTTTTTGAAAATAATCTTTCTACATGAAGCGTTTTACTAAACGACAAATGGAATGTTTCTTTTTAACATACGCAGTGACAATGACCATTCCGCTGCCATGAGTACTATTTTAAATTTGGATCCCTTAATAAGGTGTAATGTTTTTAAAAAATACATGTAAATAATAAACTCTTTTTTAAATATTTTTTTGTATTGTAAATGTTTTTTATAATCGGTTGATTTATTATGATTTCAAGGTGTAAATTTTTCATACACTTATGATTATGTTATGTGTTATGATTATGTTATGGTTCTTGGGGATTGTTTATGTATTAGGGTGGTTCCCTGATAAACTGTGGGTGGGTGAGACTGAGATAGATCTTCAATGCATTGGGTAACATGAAGGAGGAAAACATTAATTCTTATTCAAAGAGATTTAAGAAATATACTATGATGTTATTCCAAATGAAACTCCCTATGAAGTTGTGATAGATGCAATGTTTGTCTGATATAGATTACATAAGTTACCTTTATGATTTATGATTTCTATGTGTTATTCATAAATTTTGTGATATCATGAGGTATGTTAAAGAGATTATTTTTTATTATTAAAAAGTATGATTTATTTGATTTTTATGTATTCATGGTCTATGGTTTTATTTATTTATTTTACAAAACTTACTGATCTTTTTATGCTCATTCAAAGTTTTGAAATGTTTTCACTAGACCTAAAGAAGAATAGATTCAATGATGGGATCAATGAAACATTATTCTGTTAAAACATGAAATGATTTTGTGGTTCTTTTTAAAGTGTTTTTGGTTTATGAAAAAAATGGATAGTGAGTAGAAGTGTCTACGTGTAATATTCAAGTTGATATGTATATGTTATGACATAATTATCTAATTCTCTAAACCTTCAAATATCCTAGATGTGAATTAATGTCAAAATATTGACTTATAACAAGATTATGTAATGTTTAAGGTCGGGACCTTCATATTATCATGTTAGATAATAATAAATATCCAATTTACGTTCAGGTTTTTTCATGTTCTTAAATTAGGTATTATGATTCCCAACCTAATTTATTATAATACATTGTTCAGAAATAGTTACTAGTTGAATAAATGAAAATTTTCCAATGCACATATTCTATATATAAATTTCCCTCCAATGAAAAATAATGATGTTGGAGATGGAGCTGTAATGGGAGATTAGAAACTTATAAATATACCTGGACTGCTGACTAAGGTTATGAATATGAACTTTACCTGTATGGAGAAGACGAATCTACAAACTTGAGGAGAAATTCTAGACCGCTTAATGGGACATCATCTTGCTTAAGTGAATGGGACTACAAAACTACGTGTATCTGATTAGTGGATATGTTCCATAGAGAATATATTTCTCACATTGGGAAGTTGCAAAATATTGAACATTACCCTGGAATTTTATCCTCAATCCGGAGATAGATATCAATGGTGGTATAAATTCAAAACACAATGTAGGAAGAAGAAATTTAAAATATTGAATGGAAGGTTTTAAAATAAATTTTCATAAAAAAATATTTCCCTTGAAATAAGTTAGTAGATATGGAGAGGAAATTATTGAGTCTAAAAAAGGGGGATGGAAATGTTTCCAAGTATGAAGAAAACATTATAAGGTTAGCATGGAATGTTTCAGACTATATATATAATCTAATGACAATGATTGATTGATTCATTTATAGTTTAAAACTATTCTTCAAAAGGGCACTGGTCTCAAAAAATTTCTCTTTATATGAAGATATAGTATCATTTGATATAAATACAGTGAATGAATTCTTTATGTGTTATGGATTTCAGGTAAAAAAAAAGAATAGAGGGTGGTAGAGAAAGGAATGGATGAAGGTAATATTATAAAAGTTAATTTTCCAACTTTCAATACGTGTGGATGGAAACACCCTAGTGCCTACATGAAAGAAAAATGATTTTATTTAAATTTGGAGAAAAAAGACACACCATGATATCAATGTAATAAAAGAACCTAAATATTTTTAATTAAAAACTTATATTGAGATGGGGAATTATAAAAATTATATTCTTAATCAATAAGGAATAATTATCCAGAAAAAGATAATGGAACAATCCCAGGGTTATGTGATATGAACTATTGAGGTTGAAGCTCCTAATAAAGTGGTGGATAATATATTAATTATCTCCCCATATTTATCTAAATATTTATTTGATTCTTTATCACCTCATTCCTTTATTTGTTATTAGCTTTCTCAAAAAATTGAAACATCCAATTCATCTTAATTTTGGAGTGGTTAATAAAGACTCTCTGTTGAAACCTTATTGCAAAAAAAGATGTGTCGAGCATTTTATATTATGACAAATAAATGTGATCTAATTTATGATTTTATCCACATAACTATGGTTTATTTTCATTTAATCATTGGTATAGAATGGATTTTAAAATATAATGTAAAAAAATTATTCCAAATAGAATGAAATTAAAATTTGACATGATAGTATGAAATTTCTCCTATTTAGTGGGAAACCTCATCATATTAGCCATATATGGATCCACATATGTTATCTCTATTTAATGAAATTCACGAGAATTTAAAGTTAAAATCATCTAGGTATATAGAATGAAATATTCAAATCTATGATGTACTTATTTTAAAAGAATAAATTAATGTATTTTATGACTATTTACCAAGACATCCACTAGATCAGGATGTTGAGTTCTCCATTGATATAATTCATAGTGCAAGACCTTTATCAAAGACTCCTTATGAAATGTCAATTGTAGAATTATTAAAAATAATAAAACAACTAGATAAATCAACTCGTAAGAAATATATTCATCCTAGTGTTCCACCTTGGGTATCTCCTAAAATTTCTGCCAAGAATTAATATATATACTGAGACTCTGCATTGACTATAGCGAAATAAATGCTATTTCATTAAAGGAGAAGCATCCCTTTCCAGCCTTGATGATTTATTTGGTCAACATACCAAGGATTAATATTTATCGTTGATTTTCATTTGATCTTGACATTATAAATTTCATATAAGGGTGATATTCAAAAGACAAAATTTTAGACTTGGTATGGCCATTTTGAGTTTATAGTAATACCATTTGGACTGACTAATGCACCATCTATTTTTATGGATCTAAATAACATAATGTTGAAGGAATATGTGGATGACTATGTCATGGTATTTATTGTTGTTGTCATGATATATTCTTAAAGCTATGATGACCATGTGAACCACTAGTGGGTTGTGATGGGCACTCTTAGAACAAACTAGTTATATGGGAAGTTTAGTATGTGTGAATTATTTGTTCGAATAGGTTCTTTTCTTGACCATATTATGTCTATGGATAGAATCGTAGTTGAAACCATGATGATAAAGGATTTCAAGGAATGAAAACCACCAAAAAAACATAGCTTAGGTACATAGTTTAATTGGATTAACAGGTTACTATTAATTGTTTGTTCATAATTTTTACCGATTAGTGAACCTAATATCCAAGATTACTCTTAAAGGGATTCAGTTCATATGGATAAAATAATTTGAAGAATATTTTGTGGAATTTAAGAGGATATTAGTGTATTCATTTATCTTAAACATACCATCGAAAAATATTGGATTTGAGATTTATAGTGGTGCATCAATGAAAAGACTTTTTTGTGCCTTTATAAATAATTGTAGACTTATGAGATATGAATCAATTCAATTAAAAACTGATGAATATAACTATGCAATATAAGATCTTGAGCTAGTGGTTGTAATATCCTCTTCGAATATATGGATACACTATATTTTTGGTGAATGATGTGACCAATATACATATCAAATGATTTTTAATAATATATTCTCATAGAAAGAACTCAATATGTGGAAAATGAAATGGATTGAGAAACTTCAGTTTTATGACAGTCCAATACACTACCACCCATGCAAAGTGAATAAGGTATATGATTCATTGAGCAGGGGATCATGGTCTTCAGAAAAAGATGTGGATTCAAAAGGACCATATGTATATCGATCTAGAAAAGATGTATATAGTTATTATCAGGACAGAGAAAAATCCTTACTTTTTTAATTTATTCCCAATAGCATTTATTGAAAAGGAATAAAGGTTATTGGACTAATGTTGACAATTTTCAATGTAACATTAAATATGATAATGGTGGGAAGTTGACAGAAATTGTGTTTGAGGATGGAATTCTAAATTTTTTGAAGGGAATTTTTGTCCCATCTTTACGCAGGATAAAAAGGGAACTATTTGATGATTCTCATAGATATAATTTCTCAATAAACCATATTATATCTAGGATGAATATGTATTTAATGGAATATTTCTAGTGGGATAATGTGAAGTGGGAAATTTTTTATTATGTATAAAGAATTTTAGTTGGTCAACTCATAAAGGTTGAAAGAAAACATCCTAGAGGATTCATGCATCCTCTTGTTATTACTACATGGGAATGGGATAAAATTATTGTGTATTTTGAAACCAGATTATAGAAAACTACACAAAATAATGATATAATATTGGTAACTCTTGATCAACCTAATAAATATGTCCATTTCCTCCCTATAATGGTGGATTTTCAACTAGGGAACCATGCATGAGTCTATATTAATGGTGTTTGAAGACATCATAGAGCACCTCATTCTATTATTTCTGATCATTATTGATGATTTACATAGATATTCTTGAAAATTATTCATAATGATTTAGACACTAAGCATCAATTGAGTGTAGCTTATCTCCCTTGAACTGATGAGTAGACTAAAAGGACCATTCAAACATTATAAAGCATGTTGAGATCATTGTTACATGACCTTAAAGGTATTATGAAAATATATTTACCCTTTGTATAGTTACTTACAAAAACAATTTACAATAATTTAGTCAAATGGAATCGTATAGAGAATAGTATGGAAATAGATGGAGTAAATCAAATTTTTGGGATGATGTTGGGGAAAAGATTCTTGTAAGCCTATAACATGTGGAGGAAAAAAGAAATGTGACGGACTACTAAAACCCATATCAAAGAATTTCTTAGTAGAAAAAATAAATATATGGTAAAAACTAAAGAAATTATTTGTAGTTTCATGTGGGAGATCATTTTTTTCTAAAATTATTTCCATGGAAGGGTGTTATAACATTTGGAATGAAATGGAAACTAAGCCCCATGTATATTATACCTCTTGAATTCCTCACGAGAATTAGAGTTGTGGATTATCATTTGTAAATTCCACCTATACATTCTAAAGTTAATAATGTGTTCCATATCCCTATGATATGGAAGTACATGCAAGACCCAAAACATGTCCTCACATCTATTAAAATAGAATTGCAACCTAATTAATCTTACTCTGATGATTCTATCAATATTATAGACACTAGATAGAAGGTTTTGAGGAATTGGTCGACTCAACTTGTAAAGGTACTTTAGAAAAATAATAAAATTTATGGGGAGACCTGGGAACCATAGGATTTAATGATGGAGTACTACCCAAATCATTCTATGAGGTGAGGTTATAGAAATTTTGAGGATAAACGTTTTAGAAGGAGGGGATAATGTAACTCCATAGGATTTTATTGTATGATTCTTTCAAAATATAACATCTTCAATAGTTTGTGATTCATGAAATAGAGATTTTAAAATCGTAATATAATATTGGTGCATGCCTATCACAAGGCATGGTAAAAGAATATTTATTTTTTGGTTTCCTTGTGAAACATAGTGGCTGACTAGGGTGATCTCATATGACGAGCGTTCTCAGTTGTTCACCCACATTAAAAAATCCAAATAAACTAATTATCATTGTTGTTTTTATTATTTCATGGTTTGAAATGGAATTTATCAAAGTAAATTAAAATTAAAAATAAAATTATAATTAACATGAAATGCTTAACAGAAAGGAATTATAGAAGAAAGGATGTTCTCCCGAGTGAACATTCAGGTGAAACCTTCATTGAATATCTTCATATATTCTTAGTGAACAACCTCTATGGTATGTGTGCACACATCAATATACCCCTATTATGAAAGCAATGTAATCTTTAGTGATCACTTTGTATACACTAAATCCAGCACCATAATCAAGGGAATTTTTTTGTAGATTAAGAAGTTAACCTTCAGGAAATGATAGTTAGGATTACACCCACACTAAATTATCCATAGAATTAACTAAAAGAATATTAAAAACACTATCTTGGGATCAATAACATGATTAATACCTCGATATATTCTTCATGTTAGTTACTCATGATCATGTGTATTAGAGTTCATGGTGTTAGGTTTATGGAACGAATAAAATAAGGAGAAAACATTGAGAAGAAAAAAAGAGGTTGGATGGTTGGACACAAAATGAAAACAATACATGATTTTATTAGAAATAAAAATTTCAATTTAAAACTAAAATAAATAAATAAAAAAATAGTGAAGAATATGATAATAATTTTGGCTAGTCTCCCTTGACAGTGATCTCCTCCTTGGTACCTTGAAGGAATGGGATGGAAAATTGGATTCATTGAGAAGGAGGATCTCCCCTCCTTTTATAGGTAGAATTTTCCCCCAAAAGTTAGCGTGTTGTATCCCCAATAAATTACCACTTTAAAAATTTAAACCTTAATAAATTTTGTTCCAAAATATATTATCTTTTTCTCCAAAATGTTTAGTATATTTGTATATTTATTCCTAGAGTTAATACCATACTACTATAAGATCAAATTCTGTCTAGGCAGACATTGGAAAATGAAACCTTCTGGATTATAATTCAATAATGAAGATTAAATGGAAATATAGCTTTTCAGATCTGTTTTAAAAGATGATTAAAAAAATCGTTCTCATACACCGACCAATGTTCACAGTAATTGGGCCCACCATGAATATGTTATAGACCCCACACCAAAAATCAACAAATCATTAAAGAGTTTTCATCATCAAAATTGTGATCTTCTTTTGAGAATCTATAAGGTTGATTCGGAATTTTATTAGGAAGGTTGAAATCAAGCCCTGGATTATTACAATGCATAAAAATAATTTCATAATTTGGATCAATATATAATATGTTATGGATGTAACGTAGAAATAATTAAAAAATATGAAAAATCTAAATGATCCATTTTACGATTATGATCAAAATCTAGCCAATATCATAAAATGTGTCAATTTATCTTGAAGTAACACTTTGGTGGGATTTAAAATAATGAAATTTGGTGTAAACTTATTGAAACTATTTTCTCTATCAGTTCCCCTAAACATAACACTTAGATTCATTGAAAAGTAAACATCAAAATAATATCAAATCAAATCCAAAAAATATACCAATTGGATCTAAAAAATCCACACCAAGAAACTAAAAGATATCATGCCTCATAAAAACCATTTTTTCAAGTTCACTGATTAGATCATTTAATATATTTCCACTTCATTTCATATCCCATAAAAATAAACCCCTACCTCAAATGAATTTTCTCTCATATCACAAATGTAAATGTTCAATAAGTATTTTTTTATCCAAACTCATTCAAGAGTCACAAATGGTTTTATAAATTACTACTTCTCCACCCTATGTAAGTAACCGACATGTGTTTCTCAGGAGGACATATCAGGGTCCTTCTGTGGATTTTAGTTTATCAGATTTGGTTATTATAAAGGCTGAGGGTGAAAAGGACGGATTATCTCTTTTTGAAGAAAAATTATATGATCTTATTTTTCATTCAAGAATGGTCTCATTCTCTTACCCTCTAGAGAAAATTACATATATTCTAATGAAAATGAAAGGAATGTTCATAGAATTTATCATATCACTGGAAAAAATTTCATCTCAATTATAGTTTTTAATAAATTATCTAGATAGTCAAAATATTATTTTAAATTGGGAAGATCCTGAAAGGGAAATATTATTTTATCATGAATGCTCTCCAAGGGAATATATTTTAACAAAATAAACACTTCAATAGAAACATCATCTATTCAGAATTTAATTTTCTTCCAATCACCAAATGCAGTAGCACACCAGAAGACATCATCCTAGGCACTTTTGTTCAACTAGATCATGCAATTTCACTTCAAGAGTAGGTTGGATAGAAAAACTGGCTTGTAATGTGGCTAACCTAATAGTTTTTTCCTGGTTTCTAAGGGATAAAATGATTAATGAACACGGTATTCCAAAATAAAAGTTATTATTTTGTAATGGGGTATTAAAACCAAATATATTAATTAACCATTTAAAACACAAGTACCTTGAACCCTCATTTTTTTACAGGAAAAAAAATCAAATTCTAGTCAAATCGAGCATGGTCTATTTCTCTCAAAAAATGTGGTAAATTTAAATAATATGAAAACAATGGTAAAGAAGCCTCACAATAATGTGATTTAAAAAATAATTATAGTGAGATGTTTAGTGGGATTTAAAAATTAGAGTAATTTTCATGAAATTCTAAAAATATGTGAACTTGTAACAAAGTCACATCAGCATTCATTTAAGATCAATTTAATAGAATAAATTTATAGTGGTTTCAAAAATGGAAATTAATAATTTCATTTGAATTTTTTTAACGACACACTAAATTTTAAAAATATGAAATAAAATTTATCAAAAACAAACATTTGTTTAAATAGTAAAAAAAACTGAAATCCTAAACTATAATGGTTCCCTCCCCCAAATATTAATTTTGCAGAGACCTTATTGCATTCAAATGGATATAACATGAAATAATATTTGAAAATGATTCACAACGAGAATGAAAATATAAAGGATAGGTATAACCTAATTGATTTTATTGACAAATAGGTTGAGGATTGTTATCTCCTCCACTGGCTATGATGGTAGGGTCCTAATGAATGTCTTCAATATATTACCATTAGCAGTGAATAGATCTTTTTCTCCAACCTTCATAATCTTCACAGTACTAATAGAATATAAATGAGTAAATATAAAAAGACTTTCCCATCTATAATTAATTTTACCTAGAATCATCATGAGTCTTCAGTAAAATAACAAAACCTTTTATCCATGATAGAATGTTTTTTGGTTAGATCAGTATGTCATGGGCCACTATTGTTCATTATTTTTAAATCATGATATATTCAAATGCATCCCCACTAATATCCACAAGCTCTTTAAACTTCAATCTTCATTACTTTTTATCGATTTCAAGGTCTTAATTCATCTTCCTTGAAGCCCAATACACCTTATGCTCCAATTACATAGGTAGGTGGAAGATTTCTCCCTAAATCATCCTATCTGGACTCATTACAATAGGGGTTTTCTAGGTATTTCTATAATCCCATATAATATCTTCCAAAAATTGTCTCTAATATTTCCTGTTTGTATTAAAAGACTTTTCCAAAATTCCTTTGATTTCCATATTTGAAACATTAGCATTCCCATTATTCTGTGGATGATAGGAAGTTATTGTTTTATGAGGTACCCCACACTTCTACAATAATGTCTCTATTATCCAATAGCATTAGTGGGTCCTATAATCACTAATGATGGATCTAGGTACTCCAAACCTAAAAAATATGTTATCCATACAAAATCACAAACCACATTAGCATCCTATGTCCTTGTGGATTTATGTCCACCCATTTTGAAACATAATCAACTATAACCCAAATAAAACAATTTCTAAATGACATCGGTAATGGTCCCATAAAATCTATTCAATCAACATCAAATATGTCACAATAATTCAGTGTATTTTGAGTCATTTCTTGTCTCTTTGAAATATGTTCTGACAATTGACATTTTCACACATTTTTATATTTTCATGAGTTTCTTTGAAAAGGTTAGGCCAATATATTTCCGATTCTAAAACCTTCCTTTTTCTCCTTGAGGTCAAAAGTGGCCTCCAAAATATAATGTGATACAAAACTCAAAATAATATTTAACATCAATTTTAGTTAAACATCTTCATATTACATGATCATTACAAATCTTCAACATAAATGCATCATCCCAAATGTAATATATAGATTCATCTTTCATTTTTTTAATTTGGGGAGAATTGAAATGAGATGGGTCTAGAGATGTTACTAGATAATTGTCCATGTTAACATACCAAGGATATTCTTCTTTAATCATGTATAACTTCTCCCCTAAAATTTTATCATTTAGTTGGTCTTTATCAATAATTTTAATTTTAGGCATGTTTGGTAGTCTACATTAGTGATCAGTCACTTGGTTCATTGATCCCTTCTTGTCGTTGATTTATATATTGAACTATTGTATGAATATAATCAATCTCAATAGCCTATGTTTATCACAAGCTTCCTTCATCAAGAACCTAAGAGCTACATGATCAGAAAACATTGTGATTTTTTATCCAAGAAAATATGATATAAATATTTATAATGAAAAACAAATGATAATAACACTTTTTCATGGTGGTGTAATTTGATTGGGACAAATCCAAGGTTATCAAGGAATATGGAATGGATTGTGGCGTTCCCTAAATTCTCCAAGAAAGATCTTTTCCAACTGTTTGGTTAGAAGCATGAAAAAGTAGCTCAAATGGTTCTCCCAAATTTGCAGCTGCATCTTGGGGGCTGAAATCAACCTCTTATTCAACTCATCAAAGGTTTACCTACATGCACCATTGATATCAAAATCATCATCGTTCAGAATTAATCTAGATAATTGGAGATAAATCTAATTGAATGTTTTGATAATCTTATAATAGAATTCCTCATGTAAAAAAATGATCTACAATGTTCAACACATGTAGGGTATGACAATGAAATTATTAATTCATTTTTTTATTTATCTACTTCAATTACTTTTTGGGAAATTATGTGACCTAGAAAAATCCTCTCTCAACCATGAAATGAAACCATTCAAAATTCAAAACAATATTTTTTCCAGCACAAGTTATCAAAACATTTTCTAGATTTTTCAAACAATGATCAAAACAATCTCCAAAAAGTGTGAACCCATCTAAGAAAACTTCCAAGAAATTTCCATTATGACAAAAAAATATAATTAACATGCACCTTTGGAATGTACCTAATGAATTACATAATCCAAATTGGATACTTTTATATGATAAAGTACCAAAACGATATGTAAATGTATTCTTCTATTGATCCTCTGGAAGAATGTGTTACTGGATGTAACAAGATAATCCATACAAAACGAAATAATGGGTTCTCCCTAATAATATATGTAACACATGGCCAATGTGATCATGGAGAAATGAACTTTCCGACTGACCTAGTTCATTTTCCAAAAATAAGTGTACACCCCCCATCTATTTTGAATTCTGATAGGGATTAACTCTTTCTTTTTATTCCTCACAGTGGTTAGAACTGTTGTTTTAGTAACTTTATGAATGGGGATAACCAACTAAGAATCTAAAATGGGATATATGATCCTAGCATTAAATAGCAGCTCGATATCCATCTTCATAGACTATATTAATGTGGGATCGAGCCTCTATTGGGTCTATCTAACAGGTTTCGAATCTCCCAAAATAAAAATTCTATGTGAGAATCTTTTTGGGTTTATCCCCTAGATATCACCTAATCTCCACCCTATTTCTTGGAAATTTTCTCTCAAAATATCAATCAAAGAATTTTCTTTGGTTCTAGATATATGATTTTCAATTATAACCGGTAATTCCACTCCCTCATTAAGGAAGAAATACATAAAATCTTTGGGGAATGGTTTTAATTATAGTTCAGGGGGATTAATAATTGATTAAATTAATGTGTCATTACATACTTTCAAAGGTTATACCTCCTGTATAGAAGAAACCATATCATCTTCTTCAATAGTTATCAAATCATCAATGATATTATATTGTACCTCTTATTCTAACTTAAAATCGCAATATCCAATGTTTTTGGTTTTCATATTTTCATTAATGGAAACATTATCTCATATGTATAAGAATTCATGCAGCATTCCTGATTTCAAAATGGGTTCTGTAACAACTTCATTGGATAGTGAAAATACGAAGTGATCATCTGATGGGAACCCCATGGATTCAAAAATATTTATGTGGACAATGATATCTCCAAATTTCATGGTGAGTGTACCTTCATGAACTGTGATGATGGTTTTGGCAGTATTCATGAATGATCTCCCCAAAATTTTGGGTGACTATAAAGGGATCTTATCCTATTCATTTTTAATATATAGATGTTAGTTGGGAATAAGAGAACATTCACATTCACTAGGAAACCATCTAGAAAAGTAGTTGGAAAACTGCAGATTTTTTTGCAAGATGGACCACCTATCTTCTGGGATTTTTGTCTCCCATTTGTAAATAAGTGTATACAAAGTGAGGTAATGACATTAATTTAATAACCTAGATCACATAAATCATAAGAGAAATTTAATTAACTAATTGTGCATGGAATGGAAATCATCCCTAGATCTTAACATTTGGATGGAAATTGTCGTGTGATAAGGGCTGATTAACATATCCTCATGCTGAATCTTTAAATTCCATGAAATTTTCTCTTGTTGCTGTAATTAACTTTAAATAATTTTTCATACCTTGGAATTTGGTGGAAGGATTCAAGTAGGGGATATTGATTTACACTTTCTAAAATGTTTTTAGAATTTCATTTTGAAGTGTTTCTTCATTCAATTTAAACGATTCAATCATTTTTATTGAAATGGTGGGAGTAATTAGTTCTTCTCCCTTTGTTTCCTTTGCATTGGAGTTTCATGTATCTTCTTCCTTAACCTATCCTTCTCTATCTCCTCTTCCTTTTCTTCTTCCTGGTGGATTTTAACAAGATTTCTGAATTTTCAACATCATTATCCCTTAAAATCAGTGGTATTGATGGAGGATCAATGTTAGCTAGAGATTGGAGTTCGTTTCCTCTTCATGTTATAGTTAAAATGAAATTCTCTTTTGGATTTGGCACTGTATGGGATGGAAGCATTCATATATTCTTTGTTAGAATTGACCAACCAATTTTTAACTCATTGGATATGTCTTTCAAATTTTCATTAATCCCCTCAACATCTGACTGTAGATGTTGGTTCTCAATTTATGGTTGGGCACTGGTGGGCAGATTCTTATATATATTTTATAGGAATGGTGGTGTTTGAAGGAGATTTGTTGTTGAAAGGGTTGTTTATGCTGAAACAGTTGTTTATAGGATTGTGGGAATACAGGGTGTTCTTGTATTGATTTTGAAATAGAGGTCTATCCTAGGTTTTTTGGAATCCATATCCTAGTTGGTATTGGGGATGATGTGGTGGATTTTGATGGAATTGCATTTATTAATAGGTAGAAGAAATATATCCAGTTCCATTAATTTATGAAAACTGGTCATCATAATGATAATTAGAAGACCATAAAATTCACACGTAGTATTGTTATTGATATTCCATCACATGGTTCACAGCTATCAGTTGCACTAACCTGGTGAGTTCACTGATTTAGCTTAAAGTTAATTATTTTCAATCTGATGTTCTCACAACATGGATTCATCTTGTTCCTGGCCCTCTTATTCCATTTTTTTTTGAATTTTGTGAAATCCTCTAAATTAGTTCTCTAATATCTGCTGGTGACATGTCAATGAATGATCCCCAAAATGAGGAATCTAGAATATTTCTATCATTTTTCCTAATTCATTGGTTGAATAACACAAGGAATTGGTGTTCCTCCATTTCATAATGTGTTCATTTGGAACATAGCTTCTTGAAATCCTACCAGTAGTAGTAGAGGGTTTCTCCTATTGAATTTTTTATGATGTAAATATCCTTTTTGATGGTAGTTCTCTTTGATGTGGGAAGGAATCATTGCAAAAAATATATATATTTATGTATTCTTAGTCACTAATATCTCTTAGTTGTAGATTGTACAACAATAATTTAGTCTCTCCTTCGAGTGGGAAGGGGATTTCCCTCCACTAAAATTGTTCTTAATGTGCACCTCTTATCCTAAATCTTGATCAGACTATATGCTGATTTTGATATTGACATATAAGTCCCTAAAACATTGGGAGAAAAGGAATTTAATTGACATGTAATTCAAAATAATTTTCTGCAGTGGGTGCAATGAGTTGTTTATTTGGAATGGAAAATTGAGGTGCACATAGATCACGAAGGGTTGGGATGGGATTCCCATCCATTATTTCAGGTTCCGAGTGAACACCAACAGATTCCCTTTAATCTGAGGGATCTATTTCCTCAATGATTCATGTTTGGTTTCTTTTTCTAAGTAGGGTTAATGTTATTTCAATTTCTGGATCAAATTCAAATACTGATTCATTTTAATTGTGGGTCATTCAATTTTGAGAATCTTTTTTTATGTTTAAAATGTCTCCTCAGAAATGACACCAGGTTTTGATGTGTGGCTATAACAGGGAGTGTAAAAAGAAATATTTTATGTTTTCCTAGTGCAGTATAGTGGCTGACTAGGGTCGACTCACTTGAAGAGCGTTCTAATTTGTTCACTCAATTAAAAAAAATGTATCTAAACATTTTTTTGTTTTTATTATTTAGATAATTGGAATAGAATTTATAAAAGTAAATAAAATTCCAAATAATATAATAAATAATATGAAATTCATAATATAATGGAACTATAGAAGAATGTATGTTCTCCCAATAGAATATTCAGGGAGCACCTTCATTTACAAGATTCAAATATTTATATTGAACACGCTCCATCGTATGTGTGAATTCATAAATCTACCACAGTTATGAAATCAATGTACACTTTAGAAATCTTTAAGTACACCCTACATCCACCTCCTCAATCTACAGAAAATTGTTGTAGATTATGACTTTAACAATTAGAAAACCACAGTGAGGATTACAACCACTGTAAATTATCCATAAAATTAAATAAAACAAAATTAAAAACATGTTATTTGGATCAAGAACCTAATTACTATCTTGTGGTATTCCTCAGGTCAGTTACTCATGATCATGAGTATTAGAGTTCATGATGGTATGTTTAGAATAAAAAGGAAGGAATGAAGTATAAGTGTTTGAGAAGAAGAAAAGAGGGTGGATGGGTTGACACAAAATTGAATACAATGTATGAATTTATTAGAAATATAAATTAAAATGGAAAATTTAAACAAATAATTTAATAATAAAAGGGGAATATTTGAGGCTCTCCTCCCTTGGTGGAGATCTTCTCCTTAGTGATGGGAAGGAACAGGATGTAAAATGAGATGATTTTAGATGGAGGAGCTCCCCTCCTTTAATTGGATGAATTTCTTCCCAAAATATTGATGGATTTAAATTCTCATAAATGATATCTTCATGCATTTTACCCTTGAAAAATTTTGTTCCTAAATATCTTTGTTTCTCTCTTAAAAAGTTCCACAAATTTGGACACATATTCCAAGAGTTAGGCCCATTTTACACATACAATTTATTTTGTCCATTCAGACACAACAAATTGAAAACCTATAGATTAGAATGCAATATTGACCATTAAAATGAATGATTAACACTATAAGACTTTATAAAATATTTTCTAAAACTTCTTGCGCACCCACCCACCAAATTTCACAGTAATTTGGCCCACCATATATGATTTAGGGACCCAAATAAAAAATAGACATATTTGTAAATAGTTTTCATGGTCCAAATTTTGAGCATTACTTTAGCTTCTAAATGGTCAATTCAAATATTGTTCGTGCATGTTGAAATAAATCCTTAGATTTGTGGAATCCTAGAAAGTATGAACTTTGCAAATTGGATTAACATAGAAAATGGTATGGCTATAAGACAGAAATAATTTAAAACTATTAAAAATAAAAAAATGAGCCATTTTTATGATTAAGTTCAAAATACCAACAATACCATAAAATGTGGAAAATAAATTATAATGTTACACTTTGGTGGTATTTGAAACAAAGAAATTAATTTTAAATTAATTGAAAATATTTTCTCAATCCAATATCAAATATGACCATTAGAATAATAAAGTTGTCATTATGAATTATAATATGACCAATATAATAGTAAACTAGCCTATCAAAGTGTAATTTTTTTGTTTTCTTATAAAATAAAATATTGTATATTCAAATCATGGAAGATGTAAATAATTTTTTAAAGAAATTAAAATATGAATTGTTGTTTTGTAAAAATGTAATATTTATTACTAATTTTATAATTCATATAGTAACGTAAATGATTTTTTTTACAAAATATATCAATGGAATAATATTTTACTAACATTTTTATTATAATAAAATTATATGAGATCTTAATTGATTTTTCTATTTTTCATAAATTCAGCTATAATTATAAAATTGGGTTTTTTTCAAATAAATAATGATTTTAATTAACATTTAAATTTATCATATTAGGAATATTTGTTTCAAAAAATTTATTTCATTTTTAAATATAGACTTCGATAAATGGTAATTGATTTAGTTTTGGGTTTTTCTAAAATAGATGAATTTTTAGTGATTAGTGAAATATGTTAATTTACGTTATATATACATTATATGATAAATATATTATTCCCTAAGTAATTAATGATGTAATAACCATAATATTTATCTTCATTTCATTATTTAATAATTTTTTTTGATAATCATAAAACTATTTGTAGTCTTGAAGAAAAATAATAAACTAATGATTAAAATAATGAAAAAACATCCATCCTATCAACTATAAATATCATCCCTCACCACCTCTTATCATAAAAAATCTAAAGCCTTTATTAAATCTTATATTCTACCCATTTACTCTCCAAAAATCTCACCCATGTTTTGGTCTTTCTGGTCTCACCAAAAGACCAGTTCAAATATCCTCAAAGAGGTTCTCATGGAGAAGAATTCAAGTGGTAAATCTTTTTTCGTTCTCTTTCAATTTCATTTATTCTTATTCTATACTTACCTATTATATCTAATAAATTATGATAACTATAGTTAAATATATATACTATAGTTTTATTATGTTATTGTAATATCTATCATCAAAACCCTTCTCATTCCCCCATTTATTCTAAAAATAAAAACATTGTAGGTGATGTGCCAATTTACCACTATTATGGGAAATGCAACTTCATTTTCCATTACTAACATAAAGGATGGTTATAAAACAAAAATTATGGGTTGACCATATTTTATTATACATCTTATAAGTTATTTAGTGTTCTATTACCATCATATATACATGATATTAATTAATAAGTCAAAACTAGTTCATGATGATTGAAAACCTAGAAAAATAATGTGGATGATTATCAATAAAGTTCTGTCTAAGGAATAATCCACATATCATGAAAAAAAATAATATATAGGATGATTAAAAAATTAATATGACCATTACTAACATATAATTTCAATTGATGAGAATTATTTCCTTTTTACATGATCTTCCATATATGTATACATGTGAATCAATCATGAACATCAAGGAAATGAACACTCCCAAATGATGAAATTGAATATTATAAATCATCAAAAGGCCAAAAATGAAGTTAATAAAATTATAATTAATCAAATAACTATTTAGTTGGATTTAAATTAAATTATTAATGAAATTAATTTCATTATCTAGGATATTATGTATAAGTTCAATACTCATTCATACTTAAGGTAAGAGATTCTACCCAAACCTCTATTTTTTAATGGAGTTATTCTTTCTTACTCTTTAACCTAATTTATTTTTACTTATTGTTAAATAATGATTTTAAATACTGTTAATATGTTCTAAAATACTTTAATCAGATAAATTTATCTTTATTTTATGAGAAATATATTTTTTACAAGATTTTCTTATCAATTCATCAAGATATGCAAGCCCAATTAAACAAAACATCAAAAAAATTGGCCTATTTTAAGGTTCCATAAAAATATATTATAATAGGCAATTCTTTTTTTTAATGAACTCATTTTTTCATAAAATACTATATTTCATCATTTATGTATTAATACAAATAGTTTTGAAAATTGAAACTCATTTTTTCCAAAGGAACTCTTATATTCAAAGTAGAAAGGGAATTTCGATAAAGAATTCCACAATGATTTTACTAGAATATTTAATCTATTTCAACACTATAAGATTAACATAATTCTTAATTTGGATTAATATTATATTATAGCATCTACCATATTTTATTAATATTTTTATGATCTATTTGACTATAGATGTTTTATCCTGATATTGTTCACCATATTAATAAGAATGTTTAGTTATTATGTTTACTATTCGGAGAAAATTATTTAAATTTCATATGTATATTGTGTTTATGTTTTTACCCATTCATATGTGGAATGAAGTTCTCATATCATGTGACCGGTGGGGCCTACTATAGCCCCGCTAGGAATAAATATGTCTCATGAGTCAAAAAAAATTAACATGGCAGAGGCCTTATCCATTTATTTTCAGATGTCTTGGTCGAGGAATCTAATGTTTGTTTAGGATGTATGGAATTATGAATTACCTCATTATGATATTAATAATTGTGAATCCATGAGATTATATTTCAAGTATAATATCCATGGTTATATTTCATTCTCGGGTAATTATTTATATGGAATTATTTATTCATCTTTTATTCCTTCCATATCACGCTCATGATTATGTTCTAAGGGCTTTTGTTTTTATCCATTCACTATTACTTATTATTTATTTTAGCTTCCATCATATTACTAACCCTAATATAGAATCTGGTCACACCCATTTATTATATTATATTTTTTCCAATTCTGCAAAGATGTATATTATGAATGACTTGGAGAGATAATTTATGAGTTTATTGATGTTTCCAAATGAGTTTTAATGTTATTTTTCATTTCATGTTTTAATGTAAAACATATATTTATATCTATTTTTTTAAAATACTAACCTATTTAGTCCTTCAGGATGTGTATTCATTGTTTATAACACCAATGTAATATGGTAAGGCACTCATTCTATGATACTAGGGTCTAAGACTTTACATTAAATGTTAAATGAACAAAAATATACGATAGAAAATGATTGTGGGATCATAAACATGATTTATTTGGAATAAATAAAATAATTTGGCATGAGAATGTAACATCCACTTGATAAAATATGTAAAAAAAAATTCACAAAAATAACCATATGTTATCATAATAATGTGAGTATATCCAAGAAGGTAAAACCTTTATGTTTTACCTTGATTCATGAAGTCTCACCCATTAAATTTTTAGATTATCTAATAAGGACCATTATAAATTATCTCATGAGATATCAAACACTATACAATTAATTGGATGGTTATATAGGACCCAACCATACATATATGTGTGTTATAGGACATCAATCAGTCATGAAATAATGAAAACACTTAAAAGGATATTTTACAAACCATTTCATGATATTTTCAATTATTGATAAAATTAATGAATACATTTACGAATAATTTTTATGATGGTTATATGAAAATATATATTAAAACAAAATTTTAAAATAAATCCAACTAATAGATTATTTATATAGATGTAAACATTTTACATACAAAATTTGGTGTGGAAAATAAAAACATTGATCAATAAAGAAAAACCCATTATTTTATCGTTATTATAAACAATATCATAAAATGTATAGTAATGATTCATTTAAAAAATAAAAAATATTCTAAACTTCATGGCCACATGAAATAATAAATCATTGAGTTTACTAATGTAATTAAAATCATTTTCAAGATGGAAAATATATACAAGAAGATTAAATCATCATTAAAGAGGACATGAATTATTGTACAAAATAATCTACTCTTTGGGAATGAAATATTATCAAGGTAAAAGAATATAATTAAAAATTAATTTTACACTATGGAGTATTAGAATTTATATTGAAATAAAATATTAGAGTGGATGAAAATAATCTTTGAATAAATATGTTCAATAAGTATCATTATAACTTAACTAAGGGAGTTGAGTAAACAAAAACCCTTTCAATTTTGTTATACTATGAATCTAAACACAGATAAAAACAGAACATGATATAAATACTAAAACCGATATATTGTTTTTGAATATGTTAAAATAATTTAATTATATAGTAATCAAACCATATTAATTATATCTTACTGAGAAATAAGAAATATGTCTCACAAAATTAAATTTGAGAAAAAAACTCGTTACCTTAATTCTTAACTTCCACTAATTTGATTGAATATACTAAAATGAATACCATAAAAATATATTTCATAATAATATTCATATATAAAAAAATTATCAAAATTCATTTATTATTTATATATACAAGTTAATTAGTTTTTTACTCTCTATTTTCAATAACGTGTATGATTAATCTTGATTAGTTTGTACTTGTTTCACAAGAATAGTTTTGTTTATCATTATTATCCCAAAGATAATCATTCCATAACAATAAAATTTCAACATAGATAATTAATCATATTAATTTATAATGATATAATTTAATTCAATAAGAGTTTTTTAATGATTTGAAAATGTTAAATTAGAAAATGTCATTTTATGTGGATTTTTAACGAGAGTACATTATTAAATTCAATGATGAATTTTGTATAAATTACAAAATTTAAGAGAAAAAATAAAATTCTTATTTAATTATTTTTATAATATATTATCATTAATTAATTTCTTATAGTCATCCATGACATTATTTTAATGTATAGTTTAAGTAAACATTTAAAATGAACCAAACATTAATGCACCATAATTAATGGATGAATATGGTTTTGAAAGTGGTTTCTTCTGAAATGATATCAATATTATTGAAAAATAATTATATTTTCTATATATTTTTTGGTTTTAAATTATATTTTATAAAAATTTAACTAATGAAAAATGAATGTAGATGGAAAATGAGAAATGTTACTTCGCGGAGGCGGTTTTCCGCACAAACACAAGAATGGCATATTGTTTTTTATTAATAGAAAAGGGGAAGGTCAGGTATTGACTGGTACCTTGGAATATTATAATTTAGTATAATGATAATAATTATTTAAATATATATGATTTATAAATTTAGGTTTAAAAATGTAATCTTGAGAAGGTATGAAATTTGAGAATGATTAGAAGTTACTTGTCAACACGAGTTCCCCCATGGAGGACAACATTGAAGTGGGTTGATTATGAAAAAGTCTTATCAATAGAAACTAAAGGAAGTGGAAAATGATTCCTAGGGTTTTAAAATGGGAATAAGTTAATGAAAAAACTAAAAATTATTTTTTCATTGAAGGGGAGGTTAGAGGCCCCTTTTATAAATTGAAAGAATGAAAATTTTGTAATTATTTCATATTAATATGAAGAGAGAATAATATTAAAAATTAAAAGAAGACTCCATAATTGATATTAATTGACTGAAAATAATTATTAGTCAAGAAACATATAAATAAATCAATCATATATAATCTTTTAACATGTTTTTCATTTAGTCCATTTGGATAACACTTTTTTACCCTTCTAGATTTTACTGTGGTATCTAGTTTTTACCTAGGTGATTAATTTTTTATACTGAAAAATAAAATTGTATCTATTACATCATATAGACCATCCAATTCTAAATTTTAAATCTATTTTGTTAGATTTAGTTTCTAAATATGATAATATATAATTCTGAAATAATAAATGTATATTGAATTATAAATGGTTTTAGAGAATAATATAACCTAACTTACAGAATATTAAACATAGGCCTATATAAAAATATAAAAATATTTAAATTTTAAATTAATCTAATAAAATAAATAGTTTTTTTTTGAAAAATTTTATTTTTGAAAACTCAATTTTAAATTTATATGAATTTAATGTCATAAAATTCCCAGTACTTGTAAAAATAATTTTTTTACTATTAACATAATAAAATTCTAGAAAAATCACCAAAAAATATCATATCATAATAATAATTTTATGAATTAAAAAAGATGATAATTTTCTAAAATTATTTATATATAATTTTTGAATTTTAATATTAAAGAGTAATATAGAAATACATTTTTCATTAGAAAATTACATCTCAAAATACTAATTGTTCTTATTCATAATTTATATAAAACATTAATATAATTATAATTAATCAAAAAATATTATATTTTAATAATTTCTATATTTATCAATAATATACTTATATTTATTTAAGAAAATGTAAAACAAATTAAAAATAAGATTAAATAAAATTGATTTTTATACATAAAATAACTAGGTTAATTTATAATAAATGATCCATATATTTATATATCACTATAAGAAAATAACCACATAAATTCAGTTTAAAATTCCCCCATATTCTTCTATAGAGGTTTCATAAAACCACTTCTAAAATAGGTGTAAGTGTCCAACATGTGGAGGTTTCTTCAATTTTGCAGTGGTTTTCGGAATGTGTCATAGTAAACATATTTAGTGGTGGTTTTAGCGGTGATTTCAAGTTTAAAAATTTATGTATTTAGTGGATTTTATAATCACCACAAATTTTTCCATTTTTCTACATTAAAACTACAACTAAAACCACCTTAACCACCACTAAACAATAACATGAATTTAGTTATCAGTTTTCAAAACTGCGTTTGATATCAAATTATCAACCTATAGAGGAGGATTAAAACACCATTAAATATGGTCAATTTTGTTAGTGGCTGTTTACACAACTGCTAAATGTTGATTAAAAGAAATGAATTGATTCAGATTCTATAGCCCTAGTACCAGTATCCTAAAAAAATGAGCATATAACATATAACAGAATAATCTCGACCATATAACAATGTTCAGTAGTCTATAATATGATAATGTTTCATTAAAAATCCATGTACAGAAAACATATAACTGAATAATCTAAACCATATCCTCTCAACCGTCTTACAATGATTCATAGATCAAAATCTAAGACTTTAAACTGTCTAGAACCAATGTATGATAATTAATCTATCAAAGTACATATAACATTTTTATTATCTCTAAGGAATTAATCTTAAAATCCAATCATTTATCATATTGGACCAATATGTAACAAGAATGATATATTATCCCTTTCCTGAAAAGAATTTCATATCTAATGATGTTCATCTACCACACTAATTTTCAAAAATACATATAGTTGGATTCTATGTTTCATGGGACATAATGTGATATCTAAATGTCATAAGATAGTCTCATTCCAAACAATGACTATCCTTTGGGCCATCCCCATGATAATGGGGCTGAATATCTATTATATATAGGCTCACTGAATGTGCTTAATCATAAAGTGGAATATCTCCCAATGTATTTAAATCTTCCCAATAATAACCTAATGTTCACCTCCATGCTTTTAGTGTCTCTATATTTGGATCCCCATCATCCTCCTATTATTATTCTCCCCTACAATGATAGAGCATGTCCAAAATAGGTGTGCCTACCATCTCGATCACACACCATAATGGATATCTTGTGAGAAGTGATCATTACCATGTTTTGAATGTTGTCAATGGTCAACCCAACATTTATTGTACCCATACTTGAATGGAATGGGGGTGGGGATTGTCTCACCCACATGAATAAAATGAATCAAATAAACTACATAATAGTCAGTCCAAAATACTAATATACACATCCCAAAAGAAATCAAATGAAAATATTAAAAATCACCATCATCCATTTAGAATTGAAATTTCTGCACACACCACAGACTTCAAGCTCCCCTAATTCTTGACTCACTACCTTACTAAATCATCAAGAAATATCAAATTCGAATACCTTTATCAAACATTGGAAACCAAGAAAAAGTTAGGTCATCAAACTTTTATGTGACTACTCTATACCACCAATGATACATGATACATGAACAATCCCTCTATTTATTTATTTGTCCAACATATCAATAATACCATTAATCACTGCCCGATGATAAACACTACTTTTCACCCTCTTTGCCCATATCTCTACTTCCCGCAGCTAGAACCGGTGAGGAAATTATAGTGAAAATTTAATAATGTTCTTTATTTATATTTAAGCATAAAAAGCAATTTTTTAAATTAAATTATTTTGAAGTTGTGTGATTTACCTTCTCACCACCCATCATCAATCTAACATCATCAGGTATAGATCTGGTCGTCTTGTGATATAAATCAACAAATGATTTTTTCAAAGAGGATTTCTGATCCCCCTATTCATGAATTGTTTTTTCATAGAAACATTATATATATGAGAATATCAACTACAAATAAGAGTTGATGAATCCTTTATCCCTGATGGATTGCTAAAGACCTCAGATGTTAAGTATCACAATCCAATCCCTCACACTTAACCAGGCTGCTCCTTCCCAAGAATATTACCAACTGGGTCATCCTGGGAGACTGAGTAAGATTAAACGGGATTGGAATCCAGTAGTTCTTTAATTTTTTATTATAAATAAATTATATATCATATTATATGAAATATATATTAACATAGTGATAAATGATAATATGTTTTTATTTTGAACAATTAATTCATACCCCAACATCATTGGTAGGCTCATTAACAAAACACACATCAGATTTTTTATGAACATCTAACCGCACTTCTATTCATGATTCTTGGTTCCCTAAACTCTAAGATTACATTAAACCATGATAAATATAAAATTTAATATATTAAATCAATAATAATTTATTTTAAATATTTAAAATAATGAAAAAATAACCAGAGTCAGTCATCTTCTAGAAAAATACTTCAACCCCATAGTGTGAGGGATAAATAGATTAGCCGAGCTCGATGCATTATTCCATGAAAGATAATAAAATAAATAATATTTAATTTAATAGTAATTTGGACAATGTCATCTCCTTTTCATATACATATATAAATTTGAAATGATATTAATATAATAATATATATTTAAATAGCATGTGTCTCCCAACATGATTTATGATAATAAAAACATCCCAATTCTATATAGGTACACCAGTGGGAAAAATTTCATACATTTATTGGGAGCTCAATTATGTATCGTTGAAATCACCTAATAATATAAATTTAATATATTTCCATTTATTTCCTAGTCTATTCAATGATCACGTTCGTTCTCTCACATCATCAACCATAAATTGAAAAACATCTGTACATAAAAATTCATTTTCAACATATTAGAATTTAATAACATAATTAAATTAAATTACACCATAATGTATTAAAATTACATTTATTTGTGAATCAAAAACATTATTTTTTTCCAAGATAATGGCATACTCCTCCAATCAGCAGACAGAGTCAGAAGGGAAACCGGCTTCATGGATAGCTAGCCTAGAATATGGCCATGTAATCATGTGGGGTCATCCATATGGACCCCATAGAAATCAAATTGGATAACTATCTTTAGTCTCGTTAGATTCCACACATATCAATATTTCAAATTTTTCCACATTGATTCATTGTTTCTATGTTTTATGAAAAAACAATCGGTTTAAAAAAAGTGATCTAAATTTATTCATATCAGAATTTGTACCTATAACAATAACCCTCCAAATATCTCTACGAATATCTAGGATTGGTTCCATACACCCTCATTGTTAAGGATGCTACATGGGAAGGTGTCAATTGAACTGCTGATGGGATGCCCACAGAGGGATTGAGAGATGGTGTTGGGGGCAAGGAGATGTTGTCTCAAATACTTTAGGGCGTGATATAAATGGATCTTCATCTGTTGGAGTTGTTTATAGAATAGTATAATGCTTCCACCTTGTCATTAACGTCATTTAATCAAATAAAATTATATTCACAACATATATTTCAAAAAAATTATAAAAATAAAATATGGATTTGATAATAGATGTACAATACTAACAAACCAAATATACATAACAATTATAAATAATGAATCATTTTAAATATGTTTGTCTATTGACTTCTTACTACAACCAGTTGTATATACATATCTTGAAGATTCCATTAAAATATATTTTTATATATATAAAATATCAAAAAATGACATAAATTGTTTTCTAGGTGCATAATGAAGCATAAAATAATGTTTTGTTCTACATGCTAATATATAGTTGAAAAATACTACAAAATTCACAACAATCATGGTAAATGATGAAATGGTTGATTAGGTTTTATAATATAAAAATGGTCAAATCCAAAATAACTATTCCCTTGGTGTGAGGAACATTGAAGGCCTAACAAATTTCTTGGCTATAAAGTGTATACATAGTGAGAGGTAGTGTTTTAGGGAAGATAAAAATATAAATTGGTTGCACCATGAGAAAACAATGAAAAAAATATTTCATTCTCCACACATTTATGTGGTTGGAGTTAGTTGTAAAATAAATAAATTAATTCCATATATAATGGGGTTATTTGAAACTATATTTTCCACATTTCATGATGGTTGTAAGACTATATATGATAGTCTAATGATCATTAGAAGATATATAAATTCAAATATCTCTATGTCATAATGAATGTGTTGTGTTTTAAATGGATGAACTGAGTTTCAATGGTATCAAAAAACTATGCATGTCAATTCCCAAGTAATATAGTATGATTTTCTATTAATAGATGTTTATTAGTCACATAGGCCATCGTGCCCGAGTTGATAGAGAAAGATTTTTTATGAGTATATGGTTTCCCCCTATTCAGTCCACCATTATTATCACATTAATTGATATTCTAATAATGTCAAAATTGCAATTTATTTATTCCATAACCCTATATTATTTTTATTTCCATAGGACCTTATAGGAAGACAATTTCAAATGGATTAAAACCCTCAAGTGTCATAAAAACCACTCATAGGGGTAAACTTAGGTCCTTGAATTATGACCATAAACTATTTTCAAAACCATATTCCATGGTCTAAGACATTATACTAGGATTTATATTTCCAATATTATTAACATAGACTATACGAAACCATGTGGTCCATGTATTGTGACCCCAATCTATTTTCAACTTCTCTTCTTGACTAGTATGACCATAAACTACAAATGGAATTATGATAAAATGTATGTGTGGATGGAAATCTATAAAGGAAACATGATCCAGAGTCATTATCCCCATGTTAGGTCACTCACACTATATAGGAAAGAATAATGTTATATAATAAGGACATACAAATCTAATAAGGACCCACATGGTTCCCTATAAATTCCAATCAATTTTATTACATAGTTTATATAAGAAAATTATTGGGGGAATCACAAATAAATAAATAAAATATAATAAAATACATTCTCCATGTATAGAGTAAATGGAAAAGACACTATAATCATATGGACACATAAAAAATGATATATAAGAAATTTATGAGAAGATTAATATATATATATACATTGTTAAATATCTCACCTTAGTTTAATCGTATATAGAAATAGTTTCCAATTTTTTTATATAAACAGATACAAAATCCATCAAAATAGCACTCAGTGTCAACTCTGACTGTTCTCTTCAAAGTCTTCTTCAAAAAATTATTCAACATCTACCGTTCAACATTTGGACCTTTCCTTTAAATAAATAGTGATATATAATGTTTACACAAACAAGTAATGTTCACTTGTTGGTTATGGTTATAAAATACATAAATCATTTCCTCTTATCTCTCATGAACATATTTAGGGGTAAAATAAAATATGCATTTCTAAGAATTATATACTATTTCATACCCGTCAATATATGAAATGATAGGAAAAATCAATTTCATATATGGTGATGAGGAAAATTTGTTTAATACCTCTATAATGAATCAACCTCCTATCATGGAATCATATAACTCATACTTGTATGCATCAGGACTATTAGGTTAATCGTGCTGACCGAATAGAATTTTATAAGGTAACATTTTCTCAAATTCCATCAAGGAGAGAAAATAAAAAAACCAGTAAATTAATGAAACATAATTTCTTATTTAGGAAGGAATAGTAATGTAAATATAATATAATACGAGGGTACCCTCCTTCCATAACCATGATATATGGGTAATGTAACTTATATTTTGAACTAGTGTAACATCCATTCCAAATCATTGCATAATAGTAAATGAATAACATTGAATTTCTTTTTTTAAATAGAGGTAATCACAAAATCATAAAACCTAGAATCACATTTGGCCATATAAACCCATAATCATGAAAATATTAAATTTATCTTTTATATTATCCCATAAAACATAGAATCCTATTTTAAATTCAAGAATGAAAATGATGGCGATGACGGGTGGTGAGGCGAGGGATGACTAAGAGAGGGGAGAAAAGGAATGGAGAAGTGCGGCATGACAAGGGCATGTGAGGAATGGTGAGGCATGGCATTGTGAGGTGTGGTGTGGGCCGATGTGTGATAATCATGGGTGGTGATGGTCGACAACGAGGTAGGGTTTCAGGGTGTCGGGGGGAGGGATGACAGGGGGGTCGAGGGTATCGTGGGAGGGGAAACATGTTGAGCCCGTATAAATTTTTTTTTATGTTTTACAGAAAATTATTAAAAACCACTGTGAAATTATTTTAAAAACAATTAGTAGTGGTTTACTAAACCAATGATAAATGCTCATTTTGGTGTAGTGTCTAAATATAATCAATAATTTTGTAACTCATATTCATTTCTATTAATTCAGTGGATGTGTTTTTATGCTCATATTGTTTGTAACATATCCCAGCTTTTAATAGTTCATTGTTGCATATTTGACATGCTATCAACAATTAATTTATTTAAGGAAAATGAATAGTAATTTTATAGGTGGTTACAAACATCATTATTGTACACGATGTTGTTAAGGTAACTTGGGATCATATATATATTCTTTATTAGAGAGCATATCAATCATGTTTATTATGTTTAAGGAGCTGTATAAATATTCCTTCTTTTTCAAGTATTATGTTTTCTATTTTGTTGCTCGTTATACCATTTGGTAGGGCGGTACCCATCCTCCTAGTGTTGTGGGAATTAAGTCAAACATGATTTTAAATTACTTGGGAATCCACATGAATTAATATTCATGTGAATATATATTTTTACATATATGGATAGAATTCCAACCTCTTTTGGTTTCTGTTATTGAGAAGACAACTCAACAATCATATAAGGTGTTGGGATCATAGTTGGTTGATTCAGCTATAACCTAAGGAAGGAATGTGTTGGGTTGACAAATTTTTTTATCATCCAATAATAAAATTTATATATGAACCATTTTGTAACTTTTTACCATTACCCTTCTTCTGTTGAGGTGGATAAAATATAATCTGCATGTGATGGTGGATTTCATTCAATTATCTTCCTAGAGTAACCCATTTTTCAGAAAATACAATTAACTATAAATAACTCCAAGATGATATGACCTATAATTAATTAAATGGAGGAATAATTCGAGTTTTCACCTAGGGGAACATGGTTAGGTTTCTTGGGTTTTAGATGTATTATTAATTTGTTCTCCATATACATGATAAAGTTACTAGCATCATATTTATTTCAAAAAGTATGTATGTGATTCTTATAATCCTTGCATAGTGTGAGACCTGGATAAATATTTCCTTCATAGAGATGATTCTAATATTTCTTATTCAATTATATATAGTGTATCATTTGATATTTCCTAGGATTGGTTGTGAGTGTAGGTACTAAATCTGGTTTATGTGTAATACCCATTATTTCCACTCTATCTATATTCATTCTATAATCTATTGGTAACAATTTAGGGTCAGAATCAATTCACTGAATGGAATATTCTAACCCCTCTATAGCTATGGGAAACATATTTAATTAATATAGTTATTTTACTAGAATCATTTTTTTACAACTCATCATTGATATTATCTAGAAACATTCCCAAAATATTCATCATTGGGGAGTTAAAATTTTATGGAATGGGTAAACCTCTTCACCACTAAATAATATCTATTGATCTCTCATTCTCACATTATTTTATGTATGAGAGGTTGTGAAAAATTATTTATCAGTGTGGAGAGTCCTTGATAAATAAATTATCATCACGGGTTTTCTCATCATGTGAAAGAACTGGTTGCTAGATTTATATACGTAAAAATGTAGATATTTATAGAATATATATTTATATATATCATTTATGTTGTGTAGAATTTTATTACTCTAGAGTTACTATTATAGGACCCCATCATAATAAAATGTGTATAAAAAAATTCAGGTAGTGAGTGTTATTTAAAATCGATAACATTGGATTATTCTATTTAGGTAGTGGAGGAGTTGTGTCTACACATTCAAGATGTATCATTCTTATTTGGTACACTTTTTCATGATTTATTTACAAAGAATATATTTAATTAACAATATATTAAAAAGATTAAATGAGCTCTAAGGGGATTGTAGGTCAGATTAATACTTGCATAAAAGGAATATATATGTCCTAATATGGTTGGCATGTCCATAAATACTGTTGAAAAACTACATGGTTCATGATTGGGATGATAACATTAAATATTTTTGGTTTTCCCATTATGATGGAATGAAAAAACATCATTAATATCAATAGTTAAATAAATAAGATTCCTATATCCAATATTTGGTGGATGAATGGATTGTTCTCTCGCTATTATGGTAGCCTCTTTGTGCTGAGGTTGATTCACTAGTGGAGAAATGTGAGTTTTTGATCGAGGGTTATGTTAAGTAATTATGTTCCTTAAGAATTATCCATTTATTTGGTTTTGAAAATCAAAAACACTTCTCCTTAAAGAATAATTTATTTCTCTAAGAAAATTTATAATCATAACGTTTATCATGTTTTTATATGTTATGCTTAATGTTATTTCTCTTAGCTTAAATATAATATCATTAAGACCAAATTCCATTAAGTTTAATCATATAATTTTCTAATTTTCAAAACCATACAGTTTATTTAATTCTGTTTCTTCCTGTTTTAAGAATCCAATTTTCAATTATTTTTACTCTGATTCACTTTGGATTTTGACTCTGTTTTCCACAGAAACATGATTCCTATTTAATCGAAATATAGATTCTGATTTCCATGAAATCTAGAATCCAATTAAATCAAAATCAAGACTCTGATTTCATTTATTTCCACTCTCAAATTTCATTTAATTATAGATCCTAATTCTATTTATGTTCATACTCCATTTCTATATTAATTTAGACTCTAATTTCTCATTATCCATAGAATCTAATTATTCATATTCTTTAATGATACAGTTCATCCTTAGTATATTGTTCCAATTATATTGAATCCTACTATAATTATTTTTCTTAAACATAATTATGTATGTACTACATATGATTTTATATTACACATGATACTGTTTCTAATGTTTTATAACATGAAACGATGTCTTACAATCTACTATTAACCAACGATTGGTTGAGTAACATCTGTCAAGGTCCCTATGAATTTCATGTATAAATATGGTAGTTGTAGGAGAAGTCAACCATTGAAATCCATGTCTATAAATATCCAACCATTTGAGTTATTATAGAGCTATAGTTTTCATAGGGAGATATTGATCTCTAGAATGTAGTGATACTCTCCGAGATATTTTCTCCACTTTATTTGTGTGAATGTTGTGAACAACTTTTTCTTGTTAAGAACATCTTGTTCAACCTACCTTTTGGAAAACTGATTATTTCTGATCAATTTAGGTCTTCCAGGGATAGAAAGACAGATGTTCTGATCACTTTAGAGATCAAGGGATTGTGGGGATATAAAGAAAACTTCTTGTCTTTATATCATTTTCTTACCCTGGTGTTGGTGAGATATATGTTTTTGATTGTATAAATCATGTGACCTTTATCAAATTTTGTTGGATACCCTTCTCATTTCATAAAAATATTTCTTATAATTTTCATGTTTTGTTTCAAGTATTATATCCACTTCATTTTGATAAAGATAGAAAGTTTAACTTCATTACACTTTCTTATACTTGTATACTATAATATAAGTATGCTTCTATATGATTTAAGGTAGAATAATTTCCCATGTAATCTTGCCTTACGTTTTTTTATCGGATCTATGTTATCAAATCCTATGAAAGTTAGTTTCATTGTTATGAACTAACTAGGGTTTTAAAATTAATCTGGTTTAACTATATTAAACATTGATTTTCTTGAGGATAAAAATAATAGTTTTTAATCCCAAATTTCACCCGCTTATAATTTAGAAAAGTACATATACATTTTGATCCTAAAATTTTAATCAAAGAAGGTCTGTTAATTAGTTGTACATACATATAAGTTTTTACTCCTCAACATTTCTTGTAGAACATTACTTTTTCATGTTTTCATAAGATATTATTTATATAGTCATTATTCATTAACTCTTGATACTAATTCTTTTTGTGGAAAATGTTTTTTAGAAGGAATGATAAGAATGAACTTTGGTTCTATATAAAATCAGAATCCTACCAGACTGCCAATCATTGATGGAAATGACTTTGAATTATGGATAGATATGATGAATACTTTCATTATCAACACTACTGTTGGTAACTTTGTTATGCTAACTGGAGACTACAAGATTCCATACAAGGAAATTTTATAATTCACGAATCATGAAAAAAAAGAGTATCAAATTTACTTCATGGTATACAATATGTTATTATGTTATATGATTAGGAATATATATAGATAGATTTCATCCTATGAAGGTACTGATAGAATCTAGAAGAAGTTATAAGATACAAATTTTTGGCACATCCATGGTAATTGAAAAAAGAAGAACTATTCTTAGAGATTTATATCATGGTTTTATGATTCCATATGGAGAACCTGTGTGTAATGTTCTGTAATGGATTATGACTATCATAAAAAACCATCAGTTTATGGTTGATAATGGACTTGATGATAAGATTATTATTGATAAGATAATAGATTCTTTTCCCAATGAGTGGTAATCTAAAAGAATCTTTGTTAGTGAGAATAGAAAAGTTTCAAATATCACTCTAGATGTGTTATTTAGGACCCTTCTATAGCATGAAACTATAATAAAGGGACATGATGAGATCAATAAGAAAAATAATTGTAAAGGAAATGTTTCATTCACTACTACATCAAATCATATGAACCCAAAGACACCTGAAAGAGTTGCTAGATCAAATTACAGGAAAGCTATTATTTTATCTAAATCAAGTGATAGTGATCATTCTGAGAATGAACATGCCAGTATTTCTCGAAGAATGTACAAGGGTGTGGGAAATAGAGATTTCTAATATAGATACAATAATAAATAAAGGGTAATAATTATTTATAGGTAACTTATTTTGAATTCAAGAGGGAAGGTCATATTATACCAGACTATGTTATGATCCAATGAAAAGAAAGAAAGGATATGCATTAAGAAAGAAATATGAAAAAGTATTATAAGTCTATTTACTAGAATGTTATGAAAGACAATGAAACATGGAGTTCTTGTGAGGGTGATTCTTCTGATGAATCATCAGATATTGAATCTTCTGTGTAGAATAATATTGGACTTATAGCCAAAATTCCTAATGAAAATCAATGTTTCATGGCTACGTTAAATACTGATGAATCACTAACCAATATTTATTTAAATGATAATTTTCATAAGGAATACTATTATGAATCTTTAGATGAAGAATCATCCTAATCAGAATATAATACTTTATAATTATTTGAAAAGTTATATGGGTTTTCCAAGTTACTTGAAAATGAAAATAGTAAGATCAATAAGAAAATTGTTAGGGTAAATTCAATAATATATATTTTAAAAAAATAATTGTCAGATCTTTCAAATGACGTTGATAAGAAAACAATTGATTTTTGAAAATGTTCCCAAAAACCTTAATAATGTTACTTTGGATAAGGATAAACTTTCTAAGAATCATGAAAATATTATTTTCAATAAAAAGTTTCTGTAGACTAACTCAAATTCTAAGACTAATAACTATGAGAATATGAATTTATACATTAAAATAATATCTAAAATGATTTCCTTAAATAATGTTTTTTTAATATTTACCAATGGAATGGATGGTTTTGAAAAAATTTATCAACAACTTCAACACCTATGAAATGCTTATGGATTTTGTTATTCCCATTAAAAAATAGTTTTTAGTTATAACTATTTTCCCCCCAATGTGATCCTTTTTTCACAAAGTGTCAATGCGGATGACTTTGGGTGAACATTTCTCTTTGATCAAAATCCAATAAATATGTTTTCATAATTTTCATTTTTATATAAAAATATGGATAACTATGATTTTACTTTGTAACAATTCTGGATCAAAACAAGTTTGGATTACAAAAGTCTAACTATTGTATTTATCAGAGAAAAAAGGAAATGCCAACAACAATACATGGTAAATGGATAGTGGATGTTCCGAACACATGACTGGTAACAAAATCATGTATGAAAATTTTATCCCGATAGAAGGTTGAGTAGAAACTTTCAAAGATAATGCTCAATGAGAAATTGTTGGTATAGGTAATATTGTTCTTCTTGGGAAAGCTTTAATTTCAAATTTTTTATTTGTTAATGGTCATAATAAAAACCTTATAAGTATAAGATAATTATTTGATGAAGGTTAACTTGTTAATTTTATGAATGATAAATACCTAGTACAAAATTTCATGGAATAGTTTATTCTGTCATCCTATAGGGATATGAATGTTTACTCTCTTAACATTAAAGACCTTAAGATATAATTCATACCTTTCCTTAGATCAATGAAAGATGAATATTGGTTGTGGTATAGAATACTAGGACATTTTATCCTTAGGAACCTCAGAAAAATCTCAAATAAAATAATTGTTAAGGATCTATCGAATATTAGATTTGATACTTTTAATGTTAGTGATCCTTGTAAATACTGAAAGCAACATAAGTCAAGATTCAAATCAATTTGTGTTGTCTGAAATTTTGATTCATTATAGATAGTGTATATAGATCTTTTTGTTCCAACACAAACCAGAAGTATTCAGTGAAAACAATACATAATGTTTTTAGTAGATGATTACACTCAATTGACATGGGACTATTTTCTAGCAAAGAAATCTGAATCCTTTTATTAATTTAAATATTTTTCATGCAATGTAAAATTTGAGAAAAATATTTCATTGATAAATATCTAAAGTTATCATTGGGGAGAATTAGAAAATTATGTTTTTGATACTTTTTGTAATAATAAATTCATTACTCATAACTTATCATCTCCATGAACTCCTCAAAAAAATTATGTTGTTGAATGAAGAAACCATATTCATAGAGATATTAAAAGAACCATGTTCAGTGAATACTCTATTTCTAAACACTTTTGGGCTGATGCTATTATTACAGATTTTTATTCTACTAATAGAGTTTTAGTTAGACATTTTCTTAATAAAACACCATATGAGTAATGGATTGGCCGAAAACCTAATGGTTTATACCTCAATATATTATGATGCAATGTATTCATATTTAATAGAAAAGATAACTAACATAAAATCACAACCAAATATGGTGACATAAATTTCATAGGCTACTGCACTTCTTCTAAGGCATATAGAGGTTTTTAAAAAATTATTTTACTATTAAAGAAACAATACATGTTAAATTTGATGAAACTAATCCTTTTTTAAATAATACCAACCTACATCTTCGAATGTGTTTTCAAAAACTTATTATTATCCTTTTATGGATGAATCTTCTAAAAATTCTAATACTCAAGAAAATGTTTCTCAAGAATTTATCCATTAATGTTTTTACTTTATTTTTATGAATACGCTTTACAAAACCCAAACCAGTTGTTTCTTATGAATCATATATGTGATAGTATCATTGGTGATGTTAGTTAAAATTTAAAGACTAGAAGTTATATATGAAATGATGTAGATAAACTAGAAATTCTTTCCCAATTAGAACCTAAAAGAACTGTTGAAACTTTAGGTGATGATGATTGGATTAATTATAGGTAAGATAAATTAAATTAATTCAAATAGAAAATATTCTAGACCTTGGTTTAAGACCAAAAGAAAAATTTATAATTGGATTAATGTGGTCCATCATATATAAGTGTGATGGAAATCGAGTCATCATAAGAAAAGAAGAATGTTTTTTTCTAAAAGCAATAATAAAAAAGATGGAATATACTATGAATAATCCTATACTCCTTTATCTAGTCTTGAATCTATTTTTATTCTACTAGCAATGAAAAATATTTAAATTTTAAGCAAATTCAAAAGGATGTAAATTTTCATTTCCATAATGGATATGTTCAAGAGGATGTTTGTGTTGAAAACCCCCTGTTATTGATGACAAAAAACATCCAAAATAGGTTTACAAACATATAAATAATTTATATGGATTAAAAAAGCCCCTATTGCCTCTTATGACATACATAAATGATTTTTGTTACAAATAAATTATGTTAATGGAACAGGTGATCCATCTATTTTAATAAATAATGACATGAAAATTGTTTTGATTATTAAAATTTTGTATTATGAAATTATATTATGATAAAATAATCAATCATTAATTCATTCATCTGTGAATCTCAGGAAATTTGAGATTGAAATAAGTATGATATGTAAATTAACATTTTTTTGTGTTTTAAATTTTCTCAAAAACTAGAAAAAACTTATATATATCTGCATAATTATATTAAAACTATTCTTCATAAGTATGGGTATGACAAAGATAAATATATATGTACTCTAATAGGTTCCTCATACACTCTTGTTCTTGATAAAGATGGGAATACAGTAGATCAGTCAAATTTTAGAGGTATGATAGGAAATTTATTATACATAACAGCTGGTCATATAGACCTAATGTTTTAAGTATTATTATGTGTATGATATCTATCTAATCCAGAATATTCCCATATAAAAGAATTGACACTAATTTTTCTTTATATAAAGTGAAATTTGGATTTAATACTTTTCAATTATTCTCAAATGATTTTGTTTTAATTTTTTTTTCAGATGATAATTTTGGAGGAAGTAAAGTGGATAGAAAAAGTAAATCTAGAACTTGTCATTTATATGGAGATTAATTAGTATTTTGGTCATGCATGAAAAAACTTAGTAGCACTTTCCACTAATAAAGGTAAATATGAAGCATGTGGATGTTGTTCTTCTCGTGTGTTGTGGAAGCAACACACACTCACTGAAAATGGCATGAGTTTCACCAAAACAATGATAATGTGTGATAACACTAGTTTTCTTTCCATAAAAAAAATCATGCACATCACTCTCATATAAAGAACATAGACTTAAGGCATCACATTCTTAGGGATCAAACACATAAAAAGGATATCATTCTTCAATTTATCGGAATTCAAGATCAACTTAATGATATTTTTAGATAATATTTACCCTCCGATAGATTTTAATACATTAAACAAAAGTTAGGAATGATAATTGTATGTTAATCATCCATATTAACTTTTGTTTGAATCCATATCCTATCATATAATTACTATTTTTTCTTACGGGGATTACATTCTTGAATAAATTTGGAACATAAAAGTATTAGAACATAAAATTACCCAAAACATAAAATTCATGGGAACCAAAATATTTACAGAATCTAGTTTTCAATAACTGAATTTTCTTCTTTTTTCCATTCATTTTTTTAAACAATTAGTTTTTAAAATAGAAACCTTATCAATAATAAAAAATAATTTTCACAATTATAGGAGAAATGTTCCTGACCTATTTTATCTTAATAAGATATATGTTTGTAAGAATTTAAAAGTCTATTTTTAGGATAACCTTATTGATTTTACTTTCCTTAAAACCTCAGAAGATTAGAACCCATAAAAACCTTCTCTGTCGTTCATCTCAACTGTTAGATCAGATTAAACTAATATAAACCATCAAATATAAACTTGAATTTGAACCATAGCCTCAAATCCTATTTAAAGGGACCCCCTATTCAAGTCCCACATCATTTCTCTAATTATATTTTCATCAAAGCTCTGCCCATCATCACGTCTATCATTCTGTTTTTTTTTCCTTCAGCTTAAATTCATTATGTCCCTTGATATTTCCTCTTAGACTTAGATGCTATCTCAATCAAGTAATGAAACCATGGACTGTCTTATGTTCAGGGAATGGGTTGTAGACCAATATTTCTTCACCAATAATAATTCAATGGTTTCAATGATCATTAAGATAAATTGATGGGGAAGCTTATGTGTTATTAAGAAAATGAATCAAGAACCAGTTTATGCTGATTTTTTTTATAATTTTATGATTATATTCATTTATATGAGTATATTAGAAATGAAATATTCATTTCCAAAAGTTATGGAAAGTCTTACTCCTTATATTTCATAAAATAAACATATATTTTATAAATACCTTATAAAAGGTAATAAATCCTCTTCTCTCACTGATCGCCAAATAATGATGTTTTGTTTGAGAGAGTTGAATCAATTGAATTTCTTTGCCTTAAAAGAGTGAATAAAACTAAAATATCTCAACATTAATCTTCCTATATATTATTTTACTTATGGATTCAAATACTCTTATTTCTGAGAAAGGGAGACAAGGATTATATTATGATATGTGATATCTTTTAGTTGGATTTTTTTTTGAATGTAAGGATGATAAATTTTGTTATGTATATTATTTTAAAAATCATAAACATTAATAATGAAAATATCAAATCTAAAATTTTGATTAATCCTACAATCATGAATATGATCATAATATTAATCTTAGACTCTTTCAGAATCCCCTCCACATCAAAGGCAACCAAAATTAAGATTACATTGCTTATTGATGATACATTGCGCAGAATGAAGATTTATTTTATGTTTTAAGATTGGTGAATTATTTGATATTCATAATAAGAATGGTCAAGCTATGAAAGGTGAAGCTACTAACCCCAAGGAAAAAAGACAAGAAGCAGATCCACACTTACCCAGACTGATCCTGAAATCTCAATCAGCACCCCCCTAAACAGAAGAAGTAAAAGAAATTATCTCATGAAGTAATAGAAAAATGAATAGAGTAGTAGAAAAAAAAGAAAGGCAGAAATATAGTTTTTTAGAATTGACTCTACCAAGGCTAAGGTTGTGAGGATAATTAATGTATAAAATATCGAGAAAGAAGCAAAGGAGAAAAATATATGATAAAAAATATTCAAAAGTTTAGGTAGTAAAATCATTGTGGAAACACAATGAGAAAGATTTCAAACATATTTAGGTACCAGAAGCCTTCATGGAAAAATAATTATTACTAGAACAAATTGTTGAAGAATAATAACTCTATTATAAAAAATAAGAAGATGAGGATGAGGAATGTGGTGACCTAATCAGAATGGTTGATGAATATAAATAGAATTATATCCCCTATAGAAAACATTCAATAAGAATATCCCATGAATCATCCACTAAAATAGGTTCATAAAAGTAGACTGAATATTCTAGAGAACATGAATTCATCAAAATTAATTCTAATTAAGAATTTGAATATAATGAAGATATTTTTTAGGATGAAAAAGATGAAGATAATTTTGGTCCAAAATATCTTATGGTTTCCAATGTTTTTGAAAAAATTAATACTAATAGAAAGAAATTAATTCTTGATACTCTTCTAAAGGACATAAATGGAACATCTATGTCGAAGAATAATGAAAAAGATAATGATTCAGTTTTAGGGAAAGATGCCTCAGACTCTGAATCATCCTTATCCATGGGAAATTATTATGTTGAACAGTATTTGAAAATTATTTTAGATTCAATTTTGTTTTTCCAAAAAAATTGAATGAAAGTTCCAGTTGATTACACAACCATTAATTCAAAAACATAATATAGAAATATTTTTATAGATAAACTTGTCACAATTATATCCAACATAAAAACATTCATGATGAAATATGAAGCCCACATGAAGACCCGTAAGAAGATAAAAAATTGTTCGAAGTAAATTATTGAGGATCTTGAAATAGTTGATGATTACATGGACTCACTTAAAGATGTTATTAAGAAAGTAAATGAAATGATCAATAATCTTTCAGAGAAGATAAATCAAGAGTAAACTTCTTGAATCATATAGGTTAGTCATCATAATAGCAAGCTCAATTCTGTTTCTATTAGCCTAAAGAGATAAATAGAAACCAGATAAAAATTATAAGAAAATGTTATGTCCCAAAATATGAGATCAAGACACAAAAGAGAGAATTTATATCCTTGAAATGAAAAAACATGATTAGGAAGACTTTCTCAAGGAGTACCACGATGATCATAAAGAGGTAAAAAGGCTGAAATCGATTCTCCATAAAGTGCTTCTAGAGAAGAAAAAGGAATAATGATTTTTCTTAATACCGATTTTTTGTTTTACCAAAACATATTCATTAATAGTTAATGAAATTTCCTTACACCAGTTAGTATCATATGAATATTTCATAACATATCCGTTAAAAAATATACCCCTTTAATTTTTTTTTTGAAAATCACAATGGTGGCAGAAGGATTATTCAAAAATAATATCATATTATGATGGAAATTACTAAAATATGAAATTTCTTATAAAATGGGGATATTAATTTAAAGAAGAATTTCTTAATAAAATTAATTTTATTTCATAAAAAACTTCTTATGAAAATTAAAATGATCCTTAAGTTGACATTACTTGTGGGTAAGTTAGTCATATTCACCATAAGTCACAAATAAAAGAGAGATGCATTTATATTTCCAGTATCACAAACTTAATATTCATTTTCAAAAAGTGGATTGTGATTTCCATAATGGGATTGATTGTTATGTCAATAATTTCTTCATGACTTTTCCCTACCTTATGTTTTGAAAATAACAAATAATTTTTCCATAAAGATTTATTTCTTTCTCTATGAAAATTTATATTCCTAAATTTTATCATGTTTTTAAATGTTTTCTTAATTTTATTTATATAAGATTATCAATGTTTTCATGAAGACTAAATTACCTTATGTTCAACCACATATTTATCTAAATATTTGGAACATATAGTTTTTTAGAATCTATTTCTCCCTATTTTATGAATATGATTCTCTTTATTTTATTACTCTAATTCACTATATATTTTTGTAACTTTTTCCACAGATATAAGATTCTGATTTCATCAAAATTTAGAATCATATTTCATTGAAATATAGAATCCAATTTCATCGAAATATAGATTCCAATTTTATTACATTCCAGAATCTAATTACTCAGAATTCAAGATTTCGATTCTCTCTATTTTCATATTTGGTTTGATTATTAATTTAGACTCTGATTTCTCATTATCCATAGAATTCAATTATTCATAATTGTTTATGTTATATTTATTCCTTAACATATTTTTCCAAATTTAGTGACTCTTATTATGATTATGTTTCTTAAACATGATAATGTTGGTCTTATATATTATTGTTTCTTACAAAAGATAACATTTCCCATGTTTACTTACCTAAAAAATGTTCTACAATAATTTATTAAATAAACATTGATTGAGTTACACATGTCAAAGTCCCTCCAAGTTTAAAGGGAAAAAATGTCCATTGGATGAGGATATTTATATTCAAATCCACGACAATAAATACCCAACCAATTGAATGATCTTAGTGATTTTTTTAAAGATCTGTTGATCTATAGAATGTAGTGATACTCTACGAGATCTCTATTAAACCATATTTGTGTGAATGATATGAATGAATTGTTATAGATGAGAAAATCTTATTCAATATACCTAGTGTGAAACTGATTGTTTTTATCAATCATCGACTTCCAGAGATAGCAACACAGATATGGCGATCGCCTTAGAAAATGAGGGCTTGCAGGGATAACAAGACAGATTCCAATATTTTTTTTAGGTATTTACCTATTGTGGGTAAGATAGACATTCTTGAAAGTATAAATCAAGGGACTATTATACATGTTTTTTGGATAACATCCTGTTTGAGTCAAAATATTTCTTATACATGACATGTTATGTTACAAGTTTTATTTCCACTACATTTTGTTAAATATAGGAAGTGTAACATTCATACACATTATTATACTTGTATACTCTGATATAAATTGGATTCTATACTCTTTATGGTATAATATTTCCCTATGTAATCTTTTATTAAGATTCTTTGTCAGATCTATCTTATCAGATCCTAATAAAGTTAGATTCTTTGTTAATACCTAAAGAGGGTTTGTAAATTCATGTTGTTTAACATTATTAATCATAGATTTTCGTAAGGATAAAAACATATTAAAATTACAATTAACCCCTATTTTAATTGATAAATCAACATATAAAATTAGATCCTACTGGTAATACTCAACAGTATTATTTCCAATGAGTAATTTACTGTTACATCAATTTAACTCTGTTTTATCTATATTATATTGAGAAATAATATCTTCAACATTTAGAAGTTCAAATTATTTGGATAATGGATGGGATGTAGCCAAAATTTTATATTTTAATATACTTTATTCCCACCAATGATTTGGAAAATGAAAATTAGGTTGAGACCCTGAATTTCAGTTATTCTTCTATTGAGGATTACACACAACGTTTTCACAAATTTTAGTGTGGAATGCTTTTTTCACAAATACTTTTACATCGAACTCTTCAATGTCAAAATTATGTTCAAGATTATCATTTGGGACATTATTTATTAAATTAAGTGATGTGTAGTTTTATTTCTAGCCAATATACTCATTCTAAGGATAAGTACATTGGTTACCATGTAAATATTCATCAACAGAAAAGTATTAATCCACATTGCCTTCCATTTAATGGTATATTTCTTGGACATGCTACCCTAATGTGACCTCATCATATCATTCCACTTCTTTCCATGGGATGGTTTTTTAGAGTAATCTTGATATTATCTGCATAAATATATCCCAATCGTATCCATATAGATGGAGACATTTTTTCCAAAGGGATTAACTACAATGTTCTCTTTTTAATCCATATCTCTTATCATCGAGGGAACAAAAATTCATTGATAAGGAATATACTATGATAAAAATATCTTATCCCAATGGTTTGGAGATAACTCAATTATTCCACCATGAAATATTGATCCCTTGGGAAATATGAGAGTCATCGAGGAACAGGTAATGTTAAATATTTCTCTACATATGTAGATTATGGTTAAATTTGTATTTTTTATACTATTTCCATTTAGATTCCCCTATGAATTTGTAGGATTTTGTTTGATCATTAGATGGATGTAGTGCATATTCCGAATTCACGTGGAATGACATAGAGAATACATTTAATTTCAAATGTTTACCATTTATCATATAAGATTCTATTTTATCATTTTTAGAGGAATAACATAGGATGGCTTCAATGGTTCATTCCCATAATGTTTTCCATATCAAGGATTTAGAGATAACATGACCTTTGTCTATAGGATTGAAAGCATTAATAAAACACTATCAAGAAATTTGTTACGAGGTGATGTTGTTGCATGATATCTCTAGTAGTATTCTTTACTAGTATGAGAGAAGAGTGATATACTATACTTCATACTCACCCTAAACTCTAATATAAATATCATATGATGTTTTGAAGGAAATGTTTTATATATTTATTAATGAATTATGGAAAACATAATTAAGATCTACATAAATTTTTCAACAAAATTATTTTCATGAAATTTAAAAGATATCCAAGCCTATCTAAAATAGAATCTACACACTATTCATTATTTTGTTCATAAATTCAATGTAATATTTATATTGTTTTTCAAATAAAAGATTTTTGTCCATTAATATTGAAAAATATTGGTTTACACTACTCTATTAAAGACATCATATTTTCATACTAATATGTGTCTATGGGATTGAACATGATTGAATGGTTTTCTTTTTCATTCAATTTCCTCAACATTATATCATTTTCTTAATATTTACTAATATATTACACCACCTTATCTAATAAGAGCAGTTTATTTCAAATCTCTTTCCTAGAGGAGATTTAGATCAGTGAGAATATTTTCTATTTTATTAGAAGCTAGTTGATCCAAATGTGATGGGAGGAAATGACTACTACAATGGGATATAATCCATTTCATAAATTATTTCACTCTTTATAGATAAGATGTTTTATATAGATGGATTCCTCCTCTTAAGTTCCTCATTATATACAATCTTTCTCATAGTTGATTCCAAATGGGGATGGACTTTAAGTTTAAATGATATGTCAATATGGGGAGGAATATTCTAGAGAAATACATCATGTGGTGGAACACCATCATGGACGAATATCCAAATGTAGGGTTAATGCTGAAATGCATACTCTTGAGAAGGCCTTTGGGGTGGATAGTGGAAAGGTTAGGTATATCTTTTTAGTTGACCATCTAACTATGAGGATCATCTTACTATATCTCACCATGAGAATAGTTTCTATGGTCAATTTTTTATCACCATTGGAAGGACCTTTATTGTAGTTACTATGTGGAAGACCACTAGAGAAACATGGAGTTCCATTTTAGGGATGGACATCACAAAAACTACAACTCCACATATATGGTGACAAGTCAATAGACTCTTGGGACCCTATTGAAATATGTTTTAGGACCTTAGAAGAACCAAAATTAATTAGGCTCAAGATATGGTCCTGCTGATATGTTATTGTCATCTATCATTGATACTTATTATTCGAAATTGTATGTTGGGTAGTTTTAGATATACATTGTGAAACAAATCATTCTTATGAGGAATCCATATTGGGTAAAAACCATTTCTCTATTGGAATATGATAATAGGTATCTTCATTATGGGTAGGAATGTGGGCATTCTTATTGGTTCCATTAGGATATAATGATGAAATTTCATACACTATAGGGTATCAAGAATATGTTCTTTTCTTGAGTGATTTTGAGAATATTTAAGAAATACTATAATGATTTGGAATTAATATGGTCCATCCCTAATGTTTTTACTAACATGATTCCATGAGATTAAAATGCAATTGTTATACTTTCTTGATTTAATGTTACATTCTTCACAAGGATATTTTAAAGATCATCATGAATGGTATCAAGAATGTGTTCTTACTCTAGAGAAGTTCCTTGAAATGTGTAAATGTACTTCCATAATGCTTAGTATGGAATTTGTGCCTTCCCTTTCATGGATATAGGATTGTATCATTAAGTATCTTATATTTCAACTCCCCTTATATTCTAACAATACATTATAATGTAAATATTTATATATGATAGAAAATTCATTATTGATAAGATTATGTGATGTGATTTTATGGTGGGAATTAGTAAATATACCAACTATTTTAAGGGAGAGTGAATACAGCACCACTCCTATCATCTTATTTTTGTTTGGATATACTGATGGTCTGGTTTTAGAGATATATTAATATGTGACAACTCATCTAGTTTCTTTCCAAATATGCTGGAAATCTTCCCTTACTTCTGTAAGATTATACTGAAAGGGTTGGTGTGTGGGTTCATAAATGTATTCCACTGACTTGTTGTTTCTACAATATAATTAATGTATTATTCAATAGAATAGTTAATATGACCCAAATTATTGTATTTGGTATCTCTTTTCTCCATGAGAGACTGCCCATATTACATGGATTGAGTGGCATTGTGTGGAACCTATAGGGTTTTCCCTCAGTATGATGATGAGGGATTGATGTAACATAATGATGAAGGTGGTATCTTTTGAAATTTTCAATTCTAATTTACCCCTATAATGAGTCAAAACCATGGTTTACCTCTTGATCAATATCCAATATATAAGTTAAGTGTATTTTTATGAAATATTTGGAAGGATACCTAAAATTGTTGAAGGTCATAGTAGGGGAAACCTAAACACTCGTGACTCATTACTGAATGAAATATTAGGAAGGATTCATGTTAGGGAGGATTTCTCACACAATATATTAGATGATGAGCATAAAATTGAGTTATTTTCTTTGAGCATATTCATTCATCACCAAAATTTGAATCTGTTAGGTGGGTGTCAATACTGTCCAATTTGACGAGGGCCCAACTCTTAAAACTATTTATGTATACTTCTATTTGTTTAAAGATTACATGATTTAGGATTGGAATTAGTTCTGAGTGGTTTGAAAATGATCAGTAAACCCAAAAAATAAAACTCATCAATAGACTGTCACATGTGTAAATACATGTTATACCAATATGCTTGGTAGATAGAGGATTCATATGGGGTTCGATTTCATTTGTGGGAAAAATTAAACAAATTATACCAATGTTTGGTTGTGAATGTTTATCAGAGATAAAGGATTTAAATTTTTATCAACATTTTTTTTCATGACAAAAATGTGTTTTCAGAACTAGTAACACCAAACAACTCCAACATATGTGATTATTCATCAATAACATCATTGCATACCTATTCTCTAATGTTAACCGGTCACTGGGGTTCCTTTATTATTAAGGAATTAGAATGATAATTGGTCTAGATGGTGGGAGGTTAAGATGGTCAATGTTTTTTGGTGAATTCTTCCCTACTCATGATCTATCATAATGATTAAAATAATTTTTTTATATCATCCCCATGTCCCAATTTTGTTCTAGTTATACGATTTCTTGTAGATGGTCAGTAAGTTGTTTTATTTTGAATTCCTATATGAATCAATGGTTATCCATAAATGAGAACATATGTGTATATCAATAGTTCTCTATCAATGGTACCATCTGTATGTATCATATGTTATATATGTATTTTTGTTACTACATAACAATGATTGACTATAATGGGCTATGATTTAAATTTTCACAGTTATATACTCTTGAGTTTATTTTCTTCTTGGAAGGTAGTAGACTTCCACAGTGTCAGAATTAGGAATATAATCATTGATTCATATGTATCATTGAAAATTAAATGAAATACCACATTGATAAAGTGACATAGTTTATTTTCATGTGGTGGGACCATATCATGCAGTTTAATGTCATATAATAAGGACATTGTCCATTCATTTTAACTTTATGTTGTGGGGGAATCATCCATTTAGTTTAATTTCATTCTATGTGGTAATAAATTTCATTAATGGTTTGAAAATAGAAGATCAAGTTGTACCAACACATACATGGATTCCCTTGGATGATAAGATGGAAATTACACCATGTTAGAGTCTCGTATTAGTGGTATTTTAATATTTCCTATGGAAGAAAGAAATTGAAAAATTCACCACCTTTATGTAATGTTAGTTGTGAGAAAAAAGGATATAATTAAAGATCAATTATATTGGGTGAGACTAGGAAATTAGATTTCAAAATGAGTTATACCTGAATACGAACCCCATCCATCAATATTCCTACCCATTGATTGGATAGGGTGAGATATGGAGGCCATAGAAAAATATGATCTTATAATAAATACAAGGGAACTACTCTTATAAGTTTTCCAAATATAACCCATATCATTTAATGGAGAATAAATCCATCATTGAGACAATATAGAATGCTCTAGTTTTTTTTAGATAATTACCACCTTTATCATGGGAATGTGCCTCACATTGCTATTTTACTTATATGGGATGATTACTCAGTGCCTCCATTTAGGAATAGAATATAAAATCTAAACAATGTATGCAAACTCACATATCCTAATCATGTGATTTTGGTAGTATTAAAAAGGATTTCATTTTATCCTTCACAATGTTTCATTTTAAGAAGGGGTTTAAAGGATTATTTAATGCCTATTATAGTGATATCTATTGAATAATGGGGTTTAAGAACCTTGAATTATTTCAAATTATATTTTCAACATTCCATTGAGACTATCTGGTTCTATAGAGGCATGGTAGAAGGGTCAAACCATGTTGTATGTGCATAAAATTTCTCACAATTGATTGAGAGTTTCTGAGGAAGATCCATTTTCATGGTTGGAACATAGTTGAGACCAATATACCTTATCAAGATGATGAGAAAAATTTAGTACGTAAGGAAGTCACTTGTGGCCACATATTAAAGGAACGAGTTCTATTTATTAATGTGTATTTGGTGTTAACCACCCAATCATCTTTGTGGAAGGCATGCTCCTATATATTATGTGCATGAGAGGGGAGATCCTACTATTTTTGGTTGATAGTGGCATGTAATCACTAGGTATACATGTTATAGGAATGGGACAACATGGTAATACCGTGAAAAATGAGGAATGTGTACTAGGCTCACAAACAATACTTTATATAGGGATTTATTTTTTGGTTTTAGGGTTTCATTTGAGTTTTATATGAGAGTTACTCTCTCTATATCACTCTATATTTTTCATAATATAAAACCAAGTATTTAAATTCAAGTATAAATTCATCAATTTTCTGAGATACCTGGTCTCACATTAGAGGAGTCTTTTATCATATGTTGACCACACTCTATAGTATTTTCCAACTACGTATGAAAGTGTAACTGTAGAAAACATGGAACTATGAAGTCTCTTGCAAAGTATATGGTTGTGGGATAATTGTTTGATTCTAGTAAGAAAATGTGGAAAATTGAGGGAAAATTATTTACACCATAATAGAACTATACACTATTTTGGATGCTTTGTGGTGGATGGTTGTCATGTCGGTATTCGGTTCTGGCATAATGATTCCACCATTGTTGTACAATGGTTTTATGTTCCTATATCAAGTTTCCTCCCATCTCGTTATCTAAAAGTCCTTATTTTTTCACATAATTCCATAGTCTTATTTTTTATGTCAGGGCAGTAGGGAATATTTTTCATTATAATGAAATGTGTCCCTTTGTCATTTGTTCATTTTATAAAACTACGAAAATACTCGATGATATTTTTTTTTTCAATTATCAATATTCCAAATTATTTTTTTATAAAAGTCTCCAAAAAATATTCGTAATAAATTTTTGATTTTTAGAATAGGATAAGATATTATATTATTTATTGTAGATAATGAAACTTTTTTGCAGTTTATATTATTAATATAAGAGGTTGGTAATTATTATTTTTCTTAATATTGTGCTAAAATTGTATAAATTTTTTTAATTAAAGTATTACTAATTAGTGATTAACATAATTTCTAGGTTACAATATCATAAAATTTGGATCCTTGCAATGTTTGTGAAAAATGTTTTATTTCCTCCATGTACACTAGAATTCACAAAATTGGGCCACACATGGAATAAAAGTTTGAATGTGTTATAGGAATTATCCCATTATATTATAGGAGGTAAAATTAGTTTTGCTAAAATTTAGTGGTGGAGTGAGAAAGTCAACCTGATTGGTGTATGTTTTTTGATTCCTTTGTAATAGATAGTTCCTCAATTAAATTTTTTCTATACAGGAGTAAATGATGTAAAGTTCATTTTAATAGAAAGCTTATTTATTTTTTATGTCATTATCAGTATAAATTTATTGAAATTGTGTTTAAAGGCAATTCAAGGGTGACAATTCTTGGTTCACTATCAATGAGGTAGATAAACAAATATATTGATAATTCATGGTAAGAGTTTTTTAGGTAGGTCTAACCATTTAGGATTGAGGAATTCCATCCAATGTGAGTGGATCAACTCATAATAGTTGATCTTCATATTAAATTGCAGTTAATCACCACTAGAAATCATTCATAAATGAATCTCTGTATTTATTTTTTAGAGCCTTTCATTTTCTTTTATTATGTAAAAATTTTCTTAAATATGTATTAGGGAATTAATGATCATACGTTGTTGGTGAACACTATCTGTGTCAACACCATTTCCTTTTTACCTATGGAAATCTAATCACATATACAGTGATGAATGGTTGGGAGGGGTTCCTAATGAAAATTCCTTTCATTATTTGTTCGCATTTACAAATTCTCTATTTTAATTAATGTGAGGTTAGTTTTTTTATTGATGGGTTTTCCTTGTTATGTAAATTTACAACCCCATGTATAGGGGAATCCTCAATATCAGTTGTACCCAAAACAAATGAGGTGTGTAGAACGATTATCACATCATTATCCACACTCATGTAATAGGGGTGTTCATCAATGACATATTTTATTTTAAGAAATTATTTATCAACATTTCTAATGGTTGATTTAAATGATTTAATTAATACCCAATGTATCTAATAGAGTTTTTATATTCATTCTGGGGTCCTATTTAAGATAAATTAAATGATACTTCTTTGTCTGTAATTTTAAGGGAATATCCCTATATTTTGACTATGTGTGGGATAGGAGGTGTGTATGGTCTACTAATTATTTTAGGGGGAATCGCCTACTGTTTCAAATATTTACCAACATAGAGGTGTTGTTCCTAAAATTGAATATATTCATTGACTAATCCGCAATTTGGATAATGGTAATTGGGATAACATTTCCGAAACCTATGGACTAGGGTAATACATAATATATTCCATAATTATCGATGATTGTGGATCTCTTTGAATCACTATCTTATATACTAGTGAGCCCAACATATTGAATTTATAAGATCCCACGTTTTTCTTAAGGTAAATATCATTTTTTAGGTCAAATTTTTAGCTTTCCTTTTTGGAGAAGACCATAGGTTGGCTTGTGGTCCGGTTGTGTTGTTTTTGGGAAAGAAAGGGGAAAAAGGCTGAAATATTATCGTAGGCCTGGTATACGTCATATACTTCTTCTACATGTCATGTACTTCAAGTACACACCGTTTAGATTGCCATCACGAAGTGTATCCATTATGGCTAAGAAAAAATTAAGTTTTAGTTCACGTTGTGTACTTGAGGTAAAAAAGGTGTACATTCCTAGCGAGGGTTTTTATATAAAAGAGGATGTAGATCATATTTTTGGCAGAAAATATTTTTTCTCTCATTTTGGATCCCAAAATCCATATATTCTACTTTTTCAAGTATTGATGAAATCCAGACTCCGATTCAAGAACAATCAATCATGTTGGAACCATGTTAGTAAGTAAACAATTAATTTCTAGTCATTCTTGATTCTATGTAACAATGACTACACTATTTGGATTTTAGATCATTTGCCCTAATATTCCATTCTTCATCCTTTATTCATATTTCATCCAAAATAGGATGAATTTAGACATGATATTAGAAAATATATCTACTACCAAGTAAAGGTAGGTGGTCTATACTTTATTTCATATGTTCCTATTGTTTTTTGATCATTATACTGAAATTCCAATTGTTGGACTTTTCAGCAGGGTCTGATTTTTGAGCAAGTAGCTTTTAGTAGCTATAGTTGGACCTACTGAGGTTGACCATGGGTTTAGTTTAGGTTCATAGGTAATAGTTGATCATTTTGAGGTCCCCTGAGGGGTGCCCCTTAAGGAAATAGCATGTTAAGCCTATTTAAACCACTCAAGGGATGTGTTCAATTTCTTACCTAGTTAGAGGGTCCTTGTTAGTGAATTTTTATATTGAGTAGCTTGTTTTGGAGATGTAATGCCTCCTTTATCTTTGAAAAACATGTTATGCAACAAATATTTTGATATCTTGGAATATTAAATGGATGATATTGGTGGGTTTACCTATATTTAAATTATTAATATCATGTTAAATGGTTTATAAGGGGGGGTAGGAGAATGTGATTATGATATATGGGCTGCATGAGTGGGTAAACTCATGGATTGTGCTTGTTGATGTGAGTGGGTATAGTCACCTAGTTATAATGTTTAACATGAATTCTTGAATTCTTGAATTATTAATTGAATGGTCTGATAGATTCCATGGACTCCTCTCTATGGATCTGGAACACAGTAGTGGACTCCTTGGGATTATTCTATCCCTTGGGTCTTGATTCTGTGGGAGACCTCGTACCTTGATACCCCTTGGATCTAGCTTGCTTGGGCTTATGTAGAACATTCTATTGACATTATCCTAGGACACCAACCAGTGCCTAACCATGTTTCCATTAGGGATTCCCATGGGACTCGATGGGATGCCTCATACATGCTACTTCGATACGGCCCTCTGTGGTCAAGATATTTGTTACATGGATGCCTTGGTCTTCTAAGACCTTTGAACCAGCCCTCGGGGTCTACATTTCAATATACAACGTGGTTGTGGGATGCTACTTCACTCTACGGTGTTGTCGTGGGATACTTTTTCACTTTAAACAATGTGGATCTGGGTGGTAGGATAATGATGGATATACAGCGCGGCCATGTGACCAGTTTACATGTTACAGATACCTTGTTAGGAGATAAGACTCTTTTATCAGTAGCCTTGAGGGATGTTCTATTTTAAGTGTTATAGTAGACATATTTCTTGGGTATATAAACATACGTACCTATTTTTGACACTTTCTAACACCTTTGTAGACTTTCTATTTGATTTTTATATACCTGGGTGATTTCCTACTGGTATGATTATCTCACACCCTGTTCGGGCCACCATGGGGACCCAGACATATTATATCATTGAAGGTGATGACAGGGGTAAGCTCCCTAATACAATTTGTTGATTATTGCTTTGAAGCAGGGGAGAATAAGACCAAGCTAAGGCTTTTGATGCTGGGATAACTTTTAGGTCTTTTTTTGGGGCTTGTACTGAATTACATTTCCATGTACCTACTTTGGATGTTTTATAGACACTTATACCATCTGAATAATTTTTTGTATATGAGATAATTATGTTTATTGATATGTATATTCATGTATTCATGTATTCATGTATTACTTTCAATTGTTTGCTTATTTATTCACTTCATCTCTTGCATGTTTTTGACTTCTATTGTGATACTTTGGTAACGAGGGTATAATGTTCCCACTTAATAACATAGGCCCTCACTACTAGATGGAAACCTCTGGGGTTTGGGGAGATGTGCTTTGTGAATTCTATGAAAATGGATTGGGGCACTGTTTTAGGTGGAATTCGGGTTCGGGATGTTATAAAAATGTATCAGTGGGTAATCATTTATCTTGTTGACTTTCTATTTTTCAATTTTAGATAGGGATTTGGAAAAATGGAGTTTGGTAATTAATTTTGTCTGAGAGTATCTACCACACATACAGGGAAAAAAAATTTCCACAAATTGAGTTATTATTTTCCTAATTTTGACTATTAAACATGATTTGATTTAATTATTGGGTGGTGCACTTGATTTCTACTATTACATTTGATACAAATTTTGGTTATATTTTAGCTGCAACCTGATGAGATAAGGGTGTGCCATCTCATGCATCATATAGAAACATGTTATAATCACATTCCATGCATTATTCCTTTCCATCTAGGATGAATTATACATTTAATGTCATTGTGATAGTTAATGTGATAGTTGTGCCTACTGTTGTGTTAGTTGGGTACAGTATACAAATGTGTGACATCATCATTCAATTCATAAATAGTATGGCCCCTTATGAATTGGGAAATGAAATACCAGTAAATTGTATATTCTAAATGAAATTGTTATATGTATGGTTTGAATAGGAGCACGGTTTTGAATTCATGAGGTGTTATGGACCCTCATGGTTTCAAAAATTGGTAAACCCTTTGTAAAATTTCTTGAATAACAGAATGTGAAATAGAAACGAGAACATTAATTGTGAATGATCCTTAACATAGACCCTACATTTGAATGTGTGAATGGCAATGTTTCAATTGGTTCATTTGTTGTTCTCTATACAGTCTTGTCTTTAAGAGTAGGTTATGGGTTTGAATTGGTTTCATGGAGGGTTCTGACATGTCCTATGTTTTTTATCTTTGTTCATTGAGGTTGTTCTTTCCAGAGTTGTGAATTTGGAATTGTATATACTTTCCACCAACACGATCTCTAGTGGTACGCCATGAGGGAGGTGATGAAAAAACATCAGAGATGGTGGGACATGAGCTACCGGTTGATCCCCCTATAGTGACACCTACGACACCAGAAGCTATTCCAGATATAGTTTGTTAGTCACTATTCTCTGTGGGTTTCTTTTGCTACATGCATACTGTCAAGGGAGCAGTGTAGCCATCCTTGATTATGGATGAGCTTGAACGGGTGTTACAGCAGTAGCATCCTCCTACGTTTTCATGTGATGGTGGACCACAGGCTGCAGATTTTTGGCTAGCTACCACGTTATCAATTTTGAGAATATGGAGATGCCTCTGGAGTGGAGGGTCAAGCTCAAGGATTACATGAAATGTGGAGAGGCAAAGTGCCAGTGTGATGTTCTGAACTAGGCTGATGGGATATGTAATATGGGTAGTAATGAGTTCAAACCCCTCTTATACAACTACTTCTATCATGTGACTCTACGAGTAGAGTGGGATAGTGAGTTCATGCATCTGGATCATGTCATGTTGACAGTTATGGAATACTCGACATGCTTTATAGAGATGAAAAATTTTTCGCTGATGTATCTAACTGATGAGCTTCCAAGGGATGAACGTTTCAAAGAAGGTATCAGAAATGCTATCAGATCTTAGGAAAAAAAATTAGGTTTCCTTCTATCATTGGGATTGTAAATCAGGTGCTTATTAGAGAGTAGAACCTGGGGGAAGCTGGGGGTACAGAACAGTGTTGTGTTGTTTCTCCCACTAGTGGATCTACGTATTTAGGAACAAAGCACAATTTTGAGGCATCCTACAATGTGAGTTCTAGTCAGGATTTGGGTGCAGCCAACATGGTGTTTTTCCATCAGTGTGGTATGCGAGGCCATATGAAAAATTAGTGTGACCATGGCCTAATCGAGTTCGGATCTTGTGTTAGAATGGGGAACATGAAGCATTTTTTCATGAAATTCCCTCTAGCTACAAGTTATATGGGGTCAGCTCTGATTCTCAGATCAAGAGCTATATCTTCAGCTCCATGCCCAGCTGGGTGATGGAGCAATGAAATCTATTCTGGCCAAGGAATTCTTCATCATGGATGTGGTATCTAGACACCGAATTCGAAGAGGAAACATAAAAGATTAGCTTAGGGTAGCTAGGCAGTGTCAATGGATAGTGTTACAGGCCTGAATTTTTCATTGCAACAGACCCAATAAGAGTAGGATCTAGGACTATCTACATAAGGAGGTATGTTTTTAGTATATTCTACTATTGCATCTTCTCTTTTTGATGCACCTTCCTCTCACAGTTTTATCTTTGCAGGACTAGTAAAGAGCCTTGTGATTTTTTTTCTTTTTGAGGGTGTTTTGATGATAGACAAACTTCTGGGAGTTATAATGGGTAATGTATGCAGTGTATGGATTTTCTCCTTGAGTTCAGAGGGTGTGACTTCATCTTGGATCATTATGTCTTCGAGAAGATAGGGTTTCACGTCATTCTCATTATGGACTGACTCATTATTATCGAGCATAAGTTGAATTCTATCACCAGAGGGTGACTTTCAAATAACTAGAGGGTGATGTTTTTATTCACAAAGGAGAATGGGACTTCCAGGGAAGTAGATATGGACCTCAACATTATGGTCTTAGAGGGATGATAGCCTAGATTTCTAGTTTGTTTCTAGATAGTCAAGGAGTGAGTCATGAAGACTTTCTTCGAGTAGTTGAGTGCTTTAGGGATGTCTTTCCCTATGAATTTTTTAGTTTTCCTGATGAGAGATAGGTGGACTTATCCATAGATCTATTTCCAGAAGATGCACTGGTATCCATTCCTAATAACACAATCGCTAGGATGATGTTTCAAGAGCTCAGGAGGCGGCTTGTGGATTTGGAGGCATATGGAGTTTATCAGACCTAGTTTAGATTTGTGGGGTTCACCAGTCCTTTTGAAAAAAAAACGTTCGACATAACTCTTAGGCTAATCAAGTATTATTGGAAATTAAACAAGTTGACATTTAAAAATTTGTATCCCTTTCCATGGATAGATGAACTATTTGATGAGCTTAGAGATGCTCGAGTGTTCTTGATGACCGAAGTTAGGTCAGGATATCACTAGGTGTGTTCTCAACATGTATAAATACCTCATACTTCCTTCCATAGATGGAATGGGTTATACAAGTATATTGTTGTTCCATTTCATCCGAAGAATGTGCTTGCCATTTTCATGGCATTGATGAACCGAGTGTTCCATACATACCATGATTATTTTGTGGCAGTTTTTGTGGATGATTTCTTGGTGTATTATCACAATCAACTTGGTCAGTAAAACAGTCTTGAGGTCATTTCTAATACATTGAGAGAGAATTAGTTATATACTAAGCTCACAAAATGAAACTTTTGGATGGATTTGACACACTTCATGGGTAAAATTATCTTAGATAATATTGTGTCATTGGACCTAGTGATGGTGAGAGCTGTCGTTTCCTAGGAATATCTCAACAACGTTTTTGAAATATAAAGAATCTTGGGGCTATCTAGTTACTGCATGAGTTTTAAACAAGACTTTTCTTGCTTTACAATGCTGTTGATGGGCTTGACTAAGAAGGGTGTGAAGATTATGTGGTCAGAATCCTGTGAGATTGTCTTTTAGGAGCTGAAATGGAGGCTGAAATCAGCACCAATACTGATACTATCAGAGAAGGGCCAGAGAAACACAATGTACTGAGACACATTAGGTATTTGGATAGGGGAAGTGCTGGTGTAGGGGGATCGAGTCAGAGCATATGGGTCTCGACATCTGGGTCCTCATTAAAAGAATTAGCCTATTTACAATCTCAAGTTAGATGTAGTTGTTCATGTGTTGCACAATTGAAGGCATTATTTACTGGGAGAGCGATTTGTGATGTCCACAGACCACAAAAGACTCATGTATATCATTACGATGCAGTATCTAAATTTGAGGCAGTGAGGGTGGTTAGAGTAGTTGCAGTCCTTTGACATCAAGCCTACCTACATGCCTCAAAAGGGCCATGTAGTAGACAATGCAATGAGTAAGAGGAATTAGATACAATGAGTGCATCATGATATTAGAGAGTGTAATTTTATGGTTTTTTTCTTTGAGATGCATCTGGAGGAGCATGAACAATGAGGAAAGACATTTCTTTCATCCTTAGCTATTACCTCTACCATGCTAAAGAGAGTCAGGATGAGGTAGCTATTAGATTCAAATGGCCTAGTTCTACGAGAAGGTGTGAGATGTGAGGACCCTCTTCCTGGTTTTATCGTAGGTGATGATCATATTTTCTATATCAATGGACGTGTCTCGGTTCTAGTAGATATATGTGAGGAGTTTATGTAGGAGTTTTATGCTTAATATTGTGCAGTGCATCACGGGGTTACCAAAATCTATTGGGACATGTGAAATTACTACTTGTGTTCGGGAATGATGAAAGAGGTACCTGGTTTTGTATTGTGGTGTTCCACCAATCAGCAGGTGAAGATAGAAAATCAGTGACCAGTTGGGATTTTACAGCAGTTGCCCATTCTAGAGTAGAAATGATATGATGTCATGATGGATTTAATGATGGGTTTTCTGATGTCTCCTATGGGTAATGATATTGTATGGGTTGTCATTGACTAGCTTATGAAGGTCTCACACTTCTTTCTGATCAAGAAGACCTTAAATGTTGATGATCATGAAAATTTTTACATCTGAGTCTTGAACACTATTATTTTAGATACGGATTCTAGCTTTACGTCTCTTTTATGGCAGAGTTTTCATATGGAACTGGGTACACATGTGATTTTGAGAACAACATACCACCCTTAGACGGATGTCCAATTAGAGAGTACAAGAAATGTGATAGAGGACATGCTTCAAGCATGCGCCTTGGATTTTGGGGGCTCTAGGGAGAGACATATTTCACTGGTTGAGTTCACCTAAAATAATATCTATTTTGTGATGATCAATATGGAACCTTATAGGGCATTATACGGAAGGCCATGTCATTCTCCCCAGTGCTGTTTAGAGGTAGGTGAGGCACTATTAATGGGAACATGTCCCATGCAGGAGACTTCTGAGCTGGTCTAGTTGATTTAGAAGTGGATGGATACTGAATTTTCATGTTAGAAATCATACACTAGTCACCATAGAAAACCCTTATATTTTGATGTTAGGGATCATGTTTTGTTGTGTTTTTTACCAAGGATGGGAAGCAAGTAGATCTAGAGACTGGGTAAACATTCACCAATATATTTTGGGATGTTTGAGTTTCAAGTGAGAGTTGGGTCAGTTTCCTATCAATTTTAGTTACCTCAGAGGTACCAACCCATGCATGACATCTTCCATGTATCTCAGTTTCTCTATTTTCACTCAGACTCATCTCATGTTTTTTTGTGTGAGGAGGTTGATCATCATTTTGATGCATCATTGAAGAGCATCTGATTCGTATCATTGATAAAAGAATGATGTTTCTCTGAGGCCAGCCAGTTACTCTAGTATGGGTGCTATGGAAGAACGTTTATTTATACAATGAGAATTAGGAGAGGGAGGAAAGCATACATGCTCAATGGCTAGTGTTCTTTTTTCAGAAAAATATCGACCACCCATTAAAGATAAATTCTGGGATGAATTGCAACAAGGGGGGAAGATTTTAAAATCCCAAGTTTTTATAAAGGTATGGATCATCATTTTTTGGTTAAATGTGTTGAATTCTTTTTTTTATTCGATCACAGGCTAGGAAGTTGTCTGGGTGGGTTATTTTAGGGAACGAAAGGGGAAACAATACTGATATCTAGACGTAGGCTAGGTACATGTCGTTTACACTGTCTACATGTCTTGTACTTCTAGTATATGTCGTGTACTTGGCCATCACGATGTGTAGAATGTCTGGATGAAGACAAAAATAAGTTGGAGTACACGATATACAATTGAGGTACACGCCATGTACATTCCCAGTGGAGTTTTTTATGAAAGATGCACTATCTCATATTTTTTACAGTCTATATGATTTCTTTCGTTTTTGAGCCCCAAAACAATGTATTGTTATTTTTCATCTGTTAAATCCATCCAAAATATGATTTGGGAGACATCAGTCATGTTTGAATTGTATCAGCATCTACTCAATTCTTTTTTAGTCATTATTGATTCTTCCGAACAACGACGGAACTATTTGGATTTAGCCTCATATGCCCTTAATTTTCGTTCACCATCCATTCTTATGATTTCATCAAAACTGGGACGAATCAGGACACGATACTGGACGAACAATCAATTACTGAGGAGAGGTAGTTTTTCTATACTTTATTACATGTTTTCATGGTTTTTTTAATCATTAAACCCAAATGAAATTTTTCACACTTTCCAGAGAGGTCTCATTTTTTAGCGAGTAGAGTTTAGTTGTTTAAGTTGGACCTAGTGAGGTTGACCATGGGTTCTGTTTAGGTGCATTAGAACCCATTTCTCATTTCAAGGTCCCATGATGGGTGTAATGTAAGGAAATATATTTTTTATGCCAATTAGAATGTCCCAGGTGGTGTGTTCTTGTGATTGCCTAGTTAGAGGAATCCTATTATTGACTTGATAGCTTGAGTAGAAAGTTTCACATATGTACTGCCTCCTTGATTATTTAAATGACTAATGACATGTTAAATGGTTTATATGGGAGAGTCAAACCATATGCTTATGATAAATGGGTTGCATGAGTGGGTATACTCATGGCGTGTGCTTGTTGACTTGAGTGGGTATACTCACCTGGTTAAAAATATATAACATAAATTCTTTAATGATTTATTTCTTAATTTAATGGTTTTATAGATTCCTTAGACCACTATTATTGGATCTAGAATGTGGTAGTGGATGCTTTGGGTTGATTCTGCCCCATGGGTCTTGATTTCGTGGGATTCCTCAAACCTTGACACCCCATAGATCCGAAATTCAAGGGATTGTGTAGGACATGATATTGACTTTCTCATAGGTCCCCAACTAGTTCCTAAATGATTTTCCACTAGGGATTCCATAAGGACCTGTTGGGAAGCCTCAGACATGCTCCTTGGATCCGGCCCTCCGTGGTCAATATATTTATTACATGGATTACTTGGTCTACTGACATGGTAGATCGAGCCCTCAGGGTCTACATTTCACTCTACGATATGGTTGTGGTATGCTACTTCACAATATTACATAGACGTGGGATATTTTTTCACTTTATACAATGTGGTTGTGTGTTGCAGGATACAGATGGATGTACACCATGGCTGTGTGACTTGTTTACATGTTATAGCTACCTTGTTAGGGGATGTCACCCTTTTTTAGGTATCCTTTATAGATATTCAGGTTTGCTTCTAATAGTATACCTCTTACATGTGCATACTCACTTAATTACCCATTGTTTAAACATTCTATAACCTTAATAGTATTGCGGTTAGAATTATATAGACCAAGGTGGTTACCTGTTGGGATTTTTTTCTCACATCCTATTTGGACCAACATGGGGACTCAAAAAGATTATATGGTTGTAGGTAATGATAGGGGAAAGCGCCCTAGTACTGATTGTTGATTGTGTCTTTATAGTAGGATAGAATAGAACCATGGTGAGTCATGTGATACGGGAATACCTTTTATTTCTTTTTTTTCTTTTTAGGAAATGTACTGTATTATATTTCCTTGTACCTAGTTTGGTTGTCTTCTAGAGACTTGTAACATCTGCATCATTTTTTGTATATGAGATACTTCTGGTTATTGTTATGTATATTCATGTCTGCCTTTATTGCTTTTAGTTATCTTATTATTTATTTTCTTCCACTATTTCATGTTTTGTAATTCTGTTGTGTTACTTTGGTAATGATAGAATAGTCTCTATAATGACTCACCTAGTCCCTCTCTACAAGTCTGTATGCTCTGGCCTTTGGGGAGATGTGCTTGAGGCCTTGTGACTAACTCGGCTCAGGGCACCATTTCAGGTGGAATCCGGGTCCGTGACATTACAGAATGTTTTCTACCAAATGTTTAACTGGATCATAATATATTGGATAGGGGAAATACAGATTGGGACTTTGATCTAGTAGGCCTTTCCCTCCTGTATTTTTATGCTAGCATTGTTTTAGGGATATATTCAAGAATCTTCTTATTTATAGATATATATATATATATATATTGGAGAATGTAGGAAAATTATATTTTGACCTAGGAAAAATGTCCCATATAATGTGAGAACAAAAGATATTACATTCAATTATTTCACTTAAGAAAGAATCACTGTTGAAATATCAGGATCCTCATATCAATGCACATGAGGTGAAAAATGTAAATCAAAATATTTCCATTAAATTTTAGAATAACATTGAGTTTATTTATAGATGAAATTTTCCTTAATTCTTACTACTCGAAGGACTTGAGGTGTTTTATAATAGTATGTGTGTTAATATAAACACGTCGGAACTGCACAGGAATTATTTATATATCTTACATATACTAAATAAAATTTATATATCGACAATTGAAGATGTTATTATCTTCCCACAAGTCATGATGGAATCATGGAACATGTTTTATTTTCAATGTGTATGATATTAAATATTAATTTGTGGAAAATGCCAATAATTTAGTGATATATTTTATTTAAAATATTACACACACATATCTCTTGACCCAAACTCTTATTGAGTGAATTTACAAAATAATTATTCTAAAAAATGTCACTTTATAAAATCCTTATCAGGTAGATTTAAAGTTACATGATCATATAAAACTTTATCTATTTTAGGTTACTGAATGGTAAAAATGGATAAACTATTTTAGACCATCATTTACCAATTATAAGATAGAAAATAATAGTAATCACTTACTCAAGTGTATCTCCTAGTACATTATAATATTCCTCATGTGGTGGATATTTTAGTGGATGAGTGATAGGTGTTACTAGACTAGATTCCAATTCATTATGTATAAAATAACATGTAGTAGATACTTTATTCATACCTCTCAAAAAATTAAACATAAAAATGGATTGTAGGAAAACATTTATCCCATATTTCATTAGTACTATTATTTTGAATCACAAGTTGTTCTCTAAATATGGTGTGAAATTGTATTTTTGAGATTCAAATTCCCTTTTCTGGATCGAGGTATTAGAGGAATAATGGAAAATCATGTTGAGTACATCCATGTGATTTCCTTCGTTATAAGGTGACTTTCATTGTTGTGGATTGTATATATTATTGTGGATAAAAAAATTATGAATATAATTTGTATAACCATGTGGATGGTCTCCATGGGGTTTATTGAACGTTATTTGAAAGGAATTAATATGAGGGTCACCAATGAATACCAGATAAGATGTTACGGCCTACAACACATTGTAATTTGAAATAATACCAGATTTACCATTGAGGTTGGGAGGAGGACCTTAGGGGAAATGATATATATGTGGGGAATAACCACTACATGGATGATGGGGTTGGAATTCCCTCATCTTGGGATCCTCTTAAATAATTAGGTTTCAATAATAATTTTACATATTTCTTTACCCACAATTGACGTGACAAGGGTGGTGTGAAAATGGTGATGATTGTGACAAATAAATGACCTCATTGGAAAATAATTGGTAGTTATTTGTATATAAGTTACTTTCTTATTGGAAAAATCTTGATATATAAAAAGGGTATTATTATATTTGGGATAGAGAATCTAGAATTGGATAGATGTGGATAGATGGGTCACTTTTCCCATATAATCCTCATGACATGGTGTGGGCCTTCATGAAGTCATCAGTAAAAGGTTATCTTACACCATAAAATGGGTTGGAATATCACAATCTATTACTTTTCATTACACTATGGTTATCAATATATCATAATTTAAAAACTATTTTATCGTTAAAAATATCTATTTCCAAAAAGATTTGGCTATAGTCGTGACAACAATGGAAAAAGTGTATTCTATAATTGTATGTTGACTAGTAGGTCAAAAAAATTCTCCTATATTGAATATATCTCAATAACGAGTTTCTAAATATAGTCTCTACCACAGAAATAAATTTTATATTATTTAGATATAAAAAACAACACATTATTTCATTATCATAATTAAATATTCATGGTCATTTAATATGTCTTACAGGTATATGTTTCATATTGTGTTCAAATTTTTTTATTAATGAATGTTCTCCACAACCTATTTTAAATAATAATTTTTTAAAGAAAAACAAATAGATTTTATAGAATTATTGAGGAATAAATAATAAACCTGAGATGATTAAAGGTTAAATCATCCAATAAAGATTATTTTTTTCTATTCCAAACATATATTATATATTTAATAAAATTTTATTAAGTCATTATAGGTAATAAAACATGTTTATTTTACATCACTAACCACCTTAGTTTGGTGATAATTAATTAAAAATGGGATTAATTCCATAAATTCATTTTAAAATGGATGAGAAGGATTCTAATAATCATATTTTAAAAAAATTGTGTGTCACATCATTACTGTATATTAGTGGGAATACAATTACTCTATTATTTATATTTATATTATAATACGCTCTAATATTTAATTATATCAAAGAAACTTTTGGGAGAAAATAATATAATTTTAATATATGAGGTAAGGAGTATGGGTTTAGATTACTATGATTATTACACAAATGGATTTTGGACAACAAGATAATCACCAGTAAAGTAGTTTACCATGAACATTTTTTAAGATTTACTAGCTCCTCAGTAATGAGTTTTCTATTATGTAATGAATATAATAATTTCTTATATCATTATCATTAAAAAAATTAAAAGGAGGATTTTAATTGGGGATATTACTAAATAGGAATAGTTGGGTGTATTTTCATACAATCTATAAATCCTTAAAAAAAATTGTGTTGTTTAAAGTTTTCAAAGAAGACATAACGTTAATGGGTAGTTTCCTAACATCTAGGAATTAATAATGTTTTCTGATGGGGGTTCTGGTCATCTAGGATAAAATATAGATGTGATTGGGTTTACGGATTCATGGGAATACATAACATCATGTAGGAGTATTCTACCATTCGGGAAGGTATAATGGTTGTGATAGGGTTTATGGTCTTCCATGAAAAATTAATGCCATTTGAAAAAGAGGTAGGGGGTCCCAAAATAATTCTATTTGGCTAATAAATGGGATTTATATATATCATTGAGTGTGGAATTAAAACTAATATAGATCAATTCACCATTTTAAAATATATGAAAAGGCATGGTATACCATTTATGGACATGTAATGATGACCAATGTTGTTTCATTGATGTTTTTCTAGTCAGCACAATTGTTTCTTGTAGTTTAATGTTATATAACCAGTACAAATAGGAAACATTATACTAAAAATGTGTTAGATTGGGATTTATGAGTTATTAGGACATCATAATTTATCTCAATAATTATTCTAGGCGATAGTGTAGGACCTAGCACAATATTGTAGTACCTAAAATATTCTATTGATAACTGAGCTAATTGTAAAATAGGATTTTGTAATGGTAATCATTTGGTAATCACCTCGTAATCATTATGAAATAAAACCTATTTTTAGTGTGAAAAATGGTAATAATCATGGGTTTATTAAGTATCCCTAATTAAATTGATTAGAGATCATTAAATATTGAATTGGTTTAATAAATAAATCCATAATGAAATGTACCTTGATACATGAAGCATTAAATAGGGCCTTTATATGATTGGAGGGGAATATTTTGAATCCTACACCAAATCATCATCCTTATTTTGGAAATTTTTTTCATCAATGTTCACATGGGTACACATGGTGGGAAGACATTTCATGGATCCCCATAAAAAAAGGGTCCTTATTATCAAGGGGTATATTACAGATAACTCAATAAGATCCAAAGAGAGGGAGATGAATTCCATAAGGGTGATATTTTATAGGATATGGAATATCACTAATTAAAGGGGTATACAATTTTGTTTTTATTTACAATTATTTGAATAATTTTATGGTAAATAGGGATTTTAATGAGGTTATATGTTTTCACATTGGTATTCAAGAAGAGATATTTGGTTAGTAGAATATGACATCATTCATGGTTTAAAATAGGGTGAAATGGTGTCATTAATCATTGTTAAAAAAAATATGTCATGTATTTGATATGTGATCATGGATAGTCTCACTGTAGGGTACATGGACACTTGTATAACTTTTAAAGAGTGTACAGATACTAGAGGGACCAGTGTAGGGTCAAAAATCACGTAATCCATAGGTGTGGTGTAACCATTGATATTTTAGAATATATATATCATTAAATAATTTTTTTGTTCCATAACATTCATGACAAGAAACATAGATCTTAAAATGAACTAGGATGTATTATAACATAGTTGTTAAATCTGACGAGAACAGATAAGAATAAACAAATTATAATATATATATATAACTGTGTGGGTGTATTTTACTCAAATAATATTTATTGATTATTTTATAATAAATTATTACTCAATATTTACTAATTCAATTTAATGAATTAAAAAAAATATATTCTTCAAAATTGGGTTTTATTGATTTTTGGGCACAAAAATTATAATTAATTTACACCATATATTGTTATATTAATTTATTATGTTAACATCATAATGAAATCATCTTTTCAATGTTTTTACGGTGAATTTTTGAATTTTTTCAAAACAAATTATTTTTATGTAAATTGTGGAATTTCCCCACTTTGTAAAATTATCACTTATTTTCATTAAATAAAATTATTTGAATGTACCATTATTTTTTTTGTTTTATATTAATTTAACATGTGAATAATTAAATTATAAAAAATATAATTTATTATATTGGAATTATTATTAAACATAATTATGGAATTTGTTCATTTTTTGCATTAAAACACTTTTTCATAAAAATTATTTTTCATTTTGATTTAATATATTATATCAAAACTTATTAATTAAAATTATAGAAATAATATATTTAAAAATGGACACAATATTTTGGATCCCGATGATTAAATTTGGATAATATTTCCCATTTATTTTTAGTCATTATGAATAGAAATGTTTGTTAATATATACCACATCAGTAAGGGTAAATCAAGTAAAATGATGTCAAAACTATGACATAATGTCTCAAAATGAACCCCAAAGAATAATTTGTATCATTTTATGGAATTAAATCTTATATATATACCATAAATATAAATATATTGAATTTTTGTTCTATTTTCCTTTTTTAATGCAATTTATATTAATTTAATTCAAAAAAAATACAAATTTCAATCACATTTTTTAATTTATATTTTATTTTCACGTAGATATAATATTATGTTATAATAAAATAAAAACCTTTATATAGGACATAATTTATTTCTTTTCATGATGGTATTTTTTTAAACAAAAATAGTAACTGTATGATTACCACAAATGATTAAACAACACTAGCATAATCCATGTTCAAGTAGTGGAAAATAAAAATAAATGATTTTATAAACATAAAAAGTAATATTTTTTGGATGTTTCATGGTTTCACATGAAATTTATGTTTAATTATAATTTATAATTTATTTTAATATAGTTTTTATTCAAATTACATTCATTTAATGTTATCTTTAATTTCAAAATATTTGAATCATTATTAAAATGAACATAATTGTATTTTATGTTAAATAATATAAAATCAAATGATTTCAAAATCAAAAAATATTTAAATAGGAAAAGGAGGGTGAAATAAAATCAAAATTTAAATCCCTTAAGAGTTTATAGCTTGATTATACATTATATATAAATATATAACCATCTAATATTGAAAAATATGTTACCATGGTTATAGTTAAATTGGTTAATAAAGGGGTTAAACCAACAAGGAGTTAATAATTTTAATATGAAACTAGATCCACACAATTATTAAGAAATAAATTATCCACATATCTCATCCAATACCTAAAAAACATTATAAACATCCTTATCTATGTTTTAGAGGTTTCTTATCCTTAAAAAACTGTCCCCAGTATCCATTTTATTATTTCTAAAAGAGGCATCTCAAAAAGGAGGCAATCATTCTAACCGATCCCTTTATTTTTTCTTCCTTATTTACCTCCTTAAATTTTATTGTAACCATTACTATATTATAACATAATTATGTCCCACATACTAATGTGCTATTATGTTTATGTAATAACCTTTATCGATCTTATTTTCCATCTATTTTTTAATGATAACGTCCCTCAAGCGTACATGTAGACTACCACCTCTAGGAAAAGTTGCAATTTTTTCCATTTTTGATTTTATTGGAAGGTAATAAGGATTTATTTATTTATTATAAATTATTATAATATTATAATGTCTCAATAAGGGTTTTTATTATTTACCTTTCTTTTGATTCATCTAAAAAAGTGGAAACATCACTCGTGCATACATACAGACAATCCTCTTTACCAAGTGGTGTACTTCAGTTTTTCAAAAAAAAATTAAATTTTTATAAAAAAGTTTATAATGTATAAATAAGACACTTATATTTTTAATAATATTATGTATATGATTAAATACTATTATGTATAAAAAACATCCAAACTGAATCATTCATGAAAAAAGAAACTGTAACCACCAAGAATAGTTATTTTAATAAAGTTTTTTTTACTAAATTACAGATAATATATAATAAATAAATAATATTTATTATGTATTAATATTGTTTTTTATTAGATTTATAATAATTAAAGATTTTTTATAAGGATTTTTTTAACTCATATAGAGCCTGATGATACTTGAGGTAATGATTATTCATCTCAATATTTCTTCATTTGGAAATATTTGACTTAATCTACATATTCATTTTTATTTTGTGCATATACGATTCATTTGAAATTTTATATAATAGATACTTTTTAATTAATGGTATTTAATGTTACAATTAATTTTATTATCCAATGGGTTTATTTAAATGTTACCAAACTTGTAATGAAATATCTTCTCCAATTGTCTTCTTTGGTACATATGTAAATTATAAACCTATCTTATTTTATGAGGACCTTGCACATACTATTTGATATTTTTTATTAGTAATAAAATGTTTTTAATTATATTTAAGGTTTCATTTTATGTTATTTAATTTTTGAGGCTAATGTCTCAAATGATACCAATGCTTTAAGGGTATTTTTATTTAGAATCTCATTCCTTTTAGGATTATTATTACTAATTTCCATTAAGGAAAATTATTTTTCATATCATTTAAGAAATTTTTATTTTATTCTCCAATGGTTACTTATTGTTTTTATTTATTAGTTCAATTTTCTACTCATTTTGTCTTTAAATTATTGTGAACAGGCTTTTAAGAAAACATAATTTATATTCTATTAGGTCAACAAACTTTTTATTCCATGTTGATATTTTTGAAAAGTATTTCAAACAAACTTTTATTGGTCCAATGATGGTGTCAAGTAATTTTTAACAATTTTTAATTTTATAGAAAAATATTTTAAAAGGATGATTATTTTATTCTTAATAAATATCCAATGTGAGAAAACTTCTTTTTTAAACATTTCCATCATGTCAGGATTTTACCGACATCATAATTTCTCTTCTCCTGGATGATTTATTTTCATTTTTCAATGACTCTTTTGAATAAAAAAATACTTTTATCAATATTTTAGAGTTTTTAGTTTTTAATATATGAAATGATAAAAATAATTTTTATTTTCAAATAAATTCTTTAATGTTTCTTTATGAATAATTGCACAACTAGGTAAATATTCATTGATTTATTTTTTGATGATGTGGGAAGGGACATGATTCATTTTTTCATTGTATAGCTAAATTATTCAATGATAAATTCATTTATCATAATTACAATTTCATTTTAATGAAACTCATTTATTTTACATGTTTTATTATATAATGATACGTTGAATTTTTTATTATATCATTGAATATATATGAGTTTATTATGATAATGTGATAGGTGGGACTGGAATTATATATATCCTTCTAATGAATTGGTTAATTATGACATATTTAATTTGGTGGAAGCTACTCCTATTATAATATTGGAATTGATTGGGTAGGTATTTTGATACTGATATTATGTTCACAAAGAAATTATGGTATCATAAGTTAGCCTAAGTATATTACCTTCATGATTATGATTATTTCACACATTATACCACTGTTTAATGAAATTATAATATGTTTATTATATGATCTCATGGATCATGGATTTTTATTCTCTAATGCTTTATGTCTTAGGAATGAAAACATTTTTTTATGAAACAAGATTATTATCTATGAATTATTGGGTATGATTTTATATTTTAATCCTCATTCTATCTTTCGATTATGGTCGTTTTATCCATATAAATGATAATTGACTAATATCTTCCATGTTTATCCAAACTGATAATCATTACTCACCCTTGTGTTTTCTATTTTCTATGAAATAATGAAAGGTTTAATTTTTTTATTCCTAAGAAGTGTACAATATTTAATGAAACTTGTAGGTGATTATGTATATTATTATATATGAGTTGTTCATGTATCCATGATTATAAAGATACTAAAAATTTATGGTTCTGGCATAGGTTGAAATGATATGTAGTCAATATTCATCTAATAAGTTGTAATACATAGGTATGAATGTTTCGGGTTTCTATAATTTGTATTAGATAAGGGTTTTGTTTTTTAAAATATTATTATTAAAAAACATTGGAAATAAACCTAGGTGTTATTATATTTATAGGATAACATCCTAATTTTTGTAAAATTATTGATTTTGTGTCTTACTAGAAATCAAATCTCTCTCTAGATACTAGAATGCAACTGTGGTTGTAGTAGAGATTCATCTAGTGGTAACAACATTTAATGGGGTATATTTGTTGATAACTCAGTTTTCACTATTACATGATGAGTGGATCTAATATTACATACTTGGAAAAAACTCATGGGGTTATTAATTGGATGATTCATAATTTTGTTATGAACCATTATTAGTTATTTGAGTAGATTATGATCATTTATACCCTAGGTTAAACATAATGTGTCGTAGATTGAATAGAATGTTTCAATATTTAGAAATAATGTTAATTATTTTTCTTGATTATTTGATTTTTCACTATGAGTATTATTTTTTACACTATTCCTTTTATTTTTATTAATTGGCTAGAATGAGAAGTATTATTGTTAATGCTGAATGTGATGGATAATAGAATGATTTTCCTCTTTAGAAACCCAATGAAACAAGATCTATAATATAAGGACCCAACATAAAAAAAATTATATAATAGTACATTTTAAGTCAAAAATCCATTATCTAGCATTTTTGGATCATTTTGGTTTAGTGATTAATAGAATTAGGCCATCACCATCAAATAAGAATGTATTATATCACAGAGTGGACACTTTAAATTAGTATCCATTTTCTCATAAAGAGAAAATTATATGATATAAAATTATTTATTTTCCATAAAAATATTTAAAAATTTCTTCTTAGCCTTATCCTTGTCCAAAATCATCCTTAATATCCTATGATTTTTTGTAAAATGATGGATTAGCAGAAAAAGATAAAAAAGTCATATAAAAAGAAATAAGGAAACATGTCATCCCATGAATACTTATAAAAATATTTCCTTTTTAAAAATAATCTTTTGGAAAATATAATCATTTTTAGGCCTAATAAATCGTATTTTCTACCCAAATTATTCACTAAAACATTTCATAATAATTATTAAATAGAACAAAAAATTATAATAGATCATTTTAAATCCTTAAAAACTTATGAAAAATATTTTTAAAAAGGTTATAATCTCGATCCTTATGAAGTTGAAAATATGTTCCTTTAAACATAATTTTACTATGATACCCTTTAATATTATAATGTTTCTGTAAAAAACAAAGAAAATATAAATAAACCATGTAGGTAAAATGGGACATCATTTTTATATTAGACCTATATGTTGGATCTTCTAACAAAATTATTAGAATATCCTAACCATTTCCTAATTTATTGGAGGGTGTGGGGTCCTAAAAGCTCATCATTTTGAAAAAATACAAGTACATGAATTTTGATAAGGAAAAAAATGAACCCAAAAGCAAGAATTTGTTGAATAAATGTTCAATGGTGAATAATTTATGATGGATGTACTAAGTACACATAGTAAAAAAACTATACGGTCTACTGATCAATATGGGATTCTAACACTTCTCCTATCACACCAACAACAAAATCATTATCTATAAATGGTGGTACCATTAGAACCTATTAACAAAACTACTTCATTTCTGGGGTTGGAGAGTGATTATATATGCTACAAACAACCCACCTCTTGAATTTTAAATCGTTAGTGGGTGTGAGTGGTCATTTTCACCCAATTTGAATGATGCCATTCATGGGTTAATGCATCCTCATCAGACCCCTATAAGCACAGCCTACAACCCACCATGGCTGAACAACCATCCTAATATCTCATTCCCAAATTCTACTAAAAAATAGACCTAAGGGGAACTAAAAAATTGTGAGTATGATAAAGGAATGGTGAAATGGAGACACATAGATGAATTAACAAAATACAGAAATGAAACCATGATTCCAAGAAGGTAAACCCACTATATATAATTAAGTATGAAAATTAATTCATCTAGTTTCATATGTACATAAAAAAACATTTCATACATCCTTCCACATATATATTGTAGATGGACCCTCTACAATCCAACTCCTGTAAAAAAAATGCAATACGTGTGAAACCCTAGCCTGTGTAGCAAAACTCTACATGGGAGTATGTTTACCCTACATAGAAAAACACTACTTGGGTGAAAATTAGAACCATATATAAATATTCTATGTGAGTGGTACCCATGTCCTCTTAGTAGAACTATACATGGATTAAACCTTCACCCACATTGAAAACTATATACATAGGGAAGCCTATACCATTTAAATATATTCTATGCGGAATGGGGAATCCTAGGTTATTCATAACTCTAGATCCCATCATCTAGCTCCTTTAATATATCTAGGCCTACTTAAGACCCTCTAGAATCCATTATAATGTCATTAGGCAAACCCTCTTCCAAATCCCCTAGATACCTATGATCAGATCATCAGAAACATCACAGTGTCCTTTTGAGTATATATACCCATTTTAAGTGCAGTCATTTTGGTAGACTTTGTGACAATGCATACCCTCAGAATATTTCCATATCTATAATCCCATGGTAATGAGGGTCCCAACCACATATGTTCCTATTGCCTCAGGGGTCCACACATGAACCTCCCCATCCTAGGGAATGAGGGGAGCCTCTAGAATTTTCTTTTGATGAGTTCTAGTGCTGGATATTTCATTAATCCTCTCTGAAATCAGTGGTAGAGAATTCCTCTTGGACTAATCCCTTATTCCTTATTTTGTGAGGAATTACTCTTTCTCCAATTCTCTAGCCCAGGGTAAAAAGACATGAGGGGATGGGCACACTAGGAACCTCCCTATTTCCCTCTCATTTAGGTCCATATCATTATCCACCCATGGGAAATGTTGACCATGTGATATTCATATCTATTATTTCCTATACATTCTCACATAAATCTTGAATCATATGGGATTAAAGGATATTTAAGATAAATACATTCGTATGATCCTTGACCTCTAGTGGGCATCATTCCCTGTGTAACCCCCAAAAAAAATTGGCCACCTATATGATGTAAGCCCCAAAACCATGCCTCAACCTTAAAAGGGTCATTTATTCAATGAAGTAGAACTCTATTGGCCTCTTATATAGTATAAGACCGAACCCATTTCAAACTACAATGGGGTTTTATTCCTGACTATCTGTGATATATATGAATCTTCCGGGAGGTCTAAACCCAACACCAAACTAAACCATGATGTTCTCTAGGCAATATTCATAGTAGAGTCATATCCATGTTGGAGGACCACATTACTTCTAGTTCCCATTCATAACTATATTTATTTAGTCATGTACCAAGTATTTTCAGGCCACCACTTAGTACACTACATTAATTACAAGTACCTCATGCTACCTCAGCATAAACCCCACACCATCATTGACTAGGGAACTCTTTCTTGGACATCATTTACATATGATTTTAAACAACTTGGTTTGGTCTGCATCACCCAGACTTAAAAGGCGATGTGTCTAACTATCTGGCACTGAACTATATGTATTTTGATACCTTTTAAAGGATATAGGAAACACATTTTATGTGTCTGATCCCAATTTGAAAATAGCTTCCATCTACCTGGATGAAAAAAATTCTTGATCATATCACTATATGGATTAAAAAGAGTTCTTTACTAAGGAATTAACATAGAATTTATAATATGTTTATAAAAGGATACAATTTATTGAGAACCTCTTGTAAATATTGATATCATAATAAATGAAGAACCGTAGATATTTATGGGTGTTTTTAATCCCATACATATTCATAATCGTTTGTTAATTCTGGGTGATCCACATCATAATTTGTAATGACCAAAGTATTCACAAAATATCCTTGATATATAAGAGAGACTTGGAAAATTAATCCTTCCAAAGGGTGTGTTGAGCCTATTTTTCCATCCTCTAGGCCGATATGAGTTATAAAGTGTCATTGTTAAAGTTACCAAATGAATTAATACCTTTGGAAACTAAGTGAATGATTCACAATGGATATCAGAATTGTTGGTTGTTTCAAGTTCCATAAACAAACCCCATAGGAAATTGACCAATAATATGTGGGTGTGAGATAAGAATGGTGATCTTAGTATGAGAGATTTTGATATATTCAAACTCCACACAATGTATCAATCCACAAGGAAGATCCATTATTCATTTCATCAGAATTAAATGGTGAAACTGGCTTTAATGATTGTAAAAAATTCAGCACCTTGTATTAAATAATCATGCATATGATTTTCATTATAAAAAATGGTGAAAGAAACATGAATCCTCAACTATGTTGGTGGTATCACACACCCATTAGGCCCACACCACTATCAACATGAAAGAGGGACTAAAATGATTTATGGACCATGTCTTCAATAATTGAGATGAATATTTCATGGGTTATTATTTTTTGTTTCATCCACATATATTTCTATATATTTTCCCCAAAACCCACTTCAATCCAACAGAGTCTCACTACTTATCAATGAAACACACATCATCCACTTCATTTATTAGGTTCTCAACTAAATATAGGATGAATTAACTCATTTAGTATCTTAAATAATGGGATTCAAATACATTGGTCAAATAGTACCAAAAGAATAGTACTATAAAAACCATTAAGTCCGCTTGATAGGCCCTCCAGTAGATATTTTCATTATATCCATTATCTCACTAATAGGCCATGGTCTATAAATATATAGTCCTGATAGTCATCTCAACCCATTTTTGGAGCCTTCGCCTGGAATGATGTGATATTTTCATCCCTTACCTTTGGAAGGAAGATGATGAGGCTTAAAAAACTTTATACCATTATCACATGGGTACCACCCATGGTAACCTACTTATAATCTTCTTTTTCAATGATATATGACTTAGTATCCTCAATATGAAGATGACACTGCCCTGTATACCCTAGTCTAATTTATATAGGCCTGGGTCCCTATGGAATTTCACATAGGGTGATGATCAAAAGGATTGGAATAAGAAATCACCTTTGTTCTTATAGAAGAATCCATCCATGAAAATTAAGCAAAAATAAATGAGAAGAGGAAAATTCATACATGCTTATATCAATATCCTCAGTCAAATACAACAAAACAATTAGAAGATGAAAATTCTGGTAGAAGAATATCAATATCGTTAGTAAAATACAATGGAAACATACAGGAATAAGAAAATACATTCTCTATTAAATCAATATAAACTTGAAAATATGGTCGAAATTGGAGTACGTAGTATATGTATCAGGGCTACAAATCTAGGTAAGACTCATATATCTTCCCTAAAACATAATTGAATATATTCCTATTCATTCCCAGGATGATTCTTAGAAAATACTATAAATTATATACATTCAGAAATCAATTCCTAACCATATCCAAAAAACCATATATAACATGATATCATCAGTAGAAATATCTATTAGTTGGTACCATGACCCTACCTCTACAAGTGGGGTGAATCATCCACACAACAATATTGTATCTCAGAAGCATACATTTATCCCACATGCCATCTATGTGTGTTAGAAAAAATAATCCTTAATAAATGGACAATATGACCATTACAAAATACCCATTTATACTAGGGTAAACTAGAACACTATAATGTTTATTCTAGTGAATACATATATCCCTAATAGAATACTTAAAGACTACTAAAATATAACGGAAGAACAATGGAAGAATCATTGACAGTAACCCATATAAGAAGGGTATCACTTAAATCAAGAGGCCCTAGTTTCCTATAAGTTAGATTTTAAAAATAAATCATTCAAAAGTTGACTGTAAAATCAAGAGTACACTAATTACCCTACTTCGTTGGAAATTTGTGTTCTTAAGGACATCATGAATCTATTAGTAATGAATTAGGATCCTATAAATCCATTACTAAATTACAGAAGTGGTAGTAACAATTGTGAGGGTATTCCTCGTGAAATTGTTGTCAACAGTGCTAGAGGTCCTCCTCGAAGAATCTACCACAAAGGTTTCTTTAATGGTTATAAACTAATTGATCACAATATCTTATATAGTGATGAGAATCATGTTATCCTTCATCTTGATTAGAATTTCAATCATTGTGAATGCACTCCCCTTGTGAGTGTCTTCTATGAATGTCCTCCCTATGGTATGCACTGCATCAATCATCCCTGTAATCGAACTTTAATGTTTGATGGTAGTCCTATGAATTATGGAATTTTCTGTGAAAGTCCTCCTCGAGTGATATTTAATTTCAGCAAGAAGGTCATATCCTTTCTTTCATCCATCATGTTGGTTTTCCCCATTATATACACTCTATAATGTCTCCCTTTATGCAGATATCATGCTATGATGGTAGTTTGTTCAATGATGTAATTCATTGTAAATTCCATCCCCACAATGAAAAATAATTTTTTGAATAATGTTCCTCCTCTTTCATTATCCACCCATGAATTCACTTTCCATGTTTTTCACAATATAAATTATCCATACAGCCAGACATCTATATTTAATCGTAGTCCTCTCCATGATTTCATTTATTGTGAAGGTCCTACCTATAATAGCATTTAATTTATACAACAACGTCATCCCCTTAATGATTTTATTATGAGAAAGAAATCATATTTTGAGGATCTTAGAAAGATGGGTCTAGTAATAATAGATACCCTATTGATGAAAAATAAAATGCATTCATAACCAGAAGATGGTATGGGGAAACGGTCAACCTATGAACCACCTTTAGACTATTTTCATGTTAGTGATACCCCCATAACCCCAATACATACAAATCCAATAGTAAAAAATAGGTAATTTTGGGCTGATAAAGTAGGGGAGTATCTAGTAGAAGAAAAAATGGAAATGTTCATTATGAGAAGAAAATTTTCTTTTGATGATATTTACATAATGTTTTTTCCCTTAGCCACTTCTCAGTTTGATATTCTAGATTCCTTATTAAATGAATTCATGCACAATATCTATCTAAATCTAAGTACAACTATCTTTCCCCTATAATAAAAATTCATACCTTATAATGGGTATGTGGACCATGTAAAAATATTCAGAGAGCTTAATTGTCGAATATAATTGGAATAACTTACATCTGTGCCAAAATCACGATTAGACAAGTAGTTTAATTATATTTAATCAAAATTCCTTATTCATTTCATGAGATGGGTTATCAAATTATCAATTCCTTGCTTTGTTTTGATATTTATGTACGGGATGATCATAGACCTTTTTATTTAACCATATTAACTATTCAATATAACCCACTACAACGAACATATTTTAATTTCATTACTATAAGGAAACCATAAAATGGAACCCCTCCCTCAAAAATATGTCACACCTAGTAGGAATAAGCCATGAGTGTGTCTGAAAAGTGTTGGTAATGATGAGATAAAGATGTTGAAAAACTCACAAACCATGGAACTGATAACATTCAAAAGGTTTCTTGCTTATGGGAATCCAATCATCGAGCACTAATAATGTCATCAGAAGCATGTAGTTCACATGAAGATCAATAATTTCTCCTAAATCTCTCCCGAACAAATATGCATGAGATATGGAGGTAGATAGTAACATAATCCACAATAGTGCGAGATGAGCCTCATCCAACAGGGTTAGAGTAATTTTAAACAAAAAATACCTTATTAGTATGAAAAAAATTAATAGAGCCACAAAAAAAAATGGGACATACCCCAACCCGCAAGGGTGTGGGAATTGTATTTACCTCAATCACCCCTAATGGAAATCAGAATGTTTCCATTTTTTTAGAACAAAAAGTGTTAATATATCCCTATTCTTCCCATATCATAATCTATTTCCCCCCATAAGTGAATGGTATGACATGTTTTCATGGAGGTTATCACCATGTAACTCATCATGAACAAACTCTATGAAGATCCAAGAAATAAATGTATTTTTCTAATACAAGGTGAAAATTAAACTCATATCACTCAACAAATAGTACAAAACCTACAATGAATTATGAATTAGTAAACATCAAGGATTTAAATCCTATAAATGGAAGTGAAAATTATTTTAATGAAGAGGAGTACGAAGAGGGAAGTTCCATCTGAAATAACTTCTACACTAGGATGAAAAAGGTTGTATGAACACAAAGAGCCATATAATCACTGTGAATTTTGTAATTCCCTTTATGAGTGCCTTACTTCATCCTCATCAAAAAATTAACAAAGGAAAATTTAAATTAATACCTATATACAACCCTCTATCTCCTCTCAATAAAGTTGATCCCCTCATGGGTGAAGAAGTATTCGCTCAGTAGCTGGAATAGAAGAACATGTTGTGAAGGAATAATATCTAATTACTCTAAGGTATAATTACTACCAAATACACTCCATGTGAATAGACTCATCATACAATTATTGTGGATGTATCTAAAGAACAATGTTTTATCAAAATGATTGTGGTAGTTCTTGGGAATTATCTCAAATCGGCTCTAGGACAACAAGTTTTCTGAGAATTGGTCATTGATGGATATCAATATTTACTTCCATTAAGGAGACAACCTGAATGGGATTAGTATAACCCTTATAATATCTCCCTTATAGGATATCATCCACGAATAATTGTATTACCAACACATCATATACTACCTATTTTTTTACTTTCCCTTGATTTGGATCAGCTAAGTTTCCATCAAGGTTCTCATGACACCATTGATTCATTGAAAACACTATTGGATTCCATGGAGGACTAGAGTACACTAATACACCTAGAATGGAATCCTTTCAATGATTGGGTGGATGAAACCCCCCCCCCCCCCACAAATTTTGAGTGTCCAACATTACTGACATTCAATGGATTATGAGATCTAAAACAACATCTAACACACTATTCATCCAATTTAATACCATTATGAGAAATACTAGGGACAACTAAGTAGTGAAACTCATAAGATTCCTTAAAACCATGCACAGTTCACCCATTGTATGCTATACTAATTTGGAATCTCATCCAGTCATAGGATGGGAAGTCCTCAGTCAAAAGTATGTATATCAATTCAGATCAAAAATTGAAAAAGGAAAAACCATTAACCTTATAAATTAAAAACAAAATTAAAATGAGGGAATTTTAGATATAATTTTCATATATACATGGTTGAACTATTCCTTGTATCTATCTCTCCCAATGAATATCTATTGTCTCGTTTCATATAGAACTTCATTGATGAGTTTTGAATTCCAATCATCCAAGTCTATTAAACAAGTGCATTTTAATATTTCTAAACTATTTCCCAAATAATGTAATATTCTATATATTAAACTAAGATAAAGTCTTTAATAACTCTATAAATTATAGGGAATATAATAAGAAAGGTAGGGGTGGCATTAATCACACCCAAGACATCCTCTGTACCGGTAGGATATCCAAAACCTTCACTATATCATGTTTCACACATGGGAATCAATATAAACCCCTTAATTTCATAGAAAATTAGATGTTACCTAGGTAAAATAAATTTAAAGAGAGAAGAATCAAATATTACTCGTTTTTAGATGATCTAGTGCAATACTTCTTCATAACTCCTACATAAATGGTTTACTCTGCCTGCCAAAGGTTAAGAGGCCCGACCAAGTAGGCCTCTATGACCACCAAAACTAATTCCCCTTCCACAAGATACTATAGAACACCATTACAAAGTGATTCATCTTTAAATAAACCCTAAAAATAGTGTACTCTATGAAAGTATTGTTGGTGAATCCTCCAGTATAAGAAGCTAATGTTTCTACTACTTCCCCTAATGAAGGAGGCTATTAGAAATAAGTAGTTAAAAGAAGGAAATAGAAGTTGTATGGTTGAATTAATTGAAATATGATCAATAAAATAGGTGTTATTATTCATGAATAGTTTAATAACCCATCTATATCTCTAGACACTTCCACTACAACACAACTGATGGCATCAACACCAAAAACCTCCAATATACGTCCATTTAAAACTCTACATGGCTAGAAATAAAAATTGAAAACACCAAATGATGATCCTGGATCATGGTCTATGTTGGTTTTAAATCTCTCAAACCTCATTCCAAGAAATTTGAAACAGTAGGAACTGCACCGCCAAATAATACTTCTAGAAATGGTTAGCTAGAAAAAATCCTCATCAGTTGTGGAATTTATTGTCGCTCTATTAATTTCATTCAATTAATGGATCTTCTCTCCAATGATGAGTATATATATGATCTCGAGCTCCCCACATCAAATTTGGTAACTAGAGGAAGTGGCCATAGGATTTAAGGATACCGAGGAAGGAGCAGTAATGGAAGGAACCATAATTATACCCACATCCTAACTCATACAATCAATATTGTAGAAACTTATATAAGTCACCATAAATGAGTTCAATGGGGGAATTAAAATCCCCCACAAATATTCCAAAAAATCAATGTAAATATATCACTTTTGAATATTATATAGAAGGGGAATAGGTGGCTAATCACCCTTGAAGTGTAGGAATACCTTCCAAACCCAGCCCTCCTAGGAAAATAAACACATACAACTCATGTTTCAAGGGATGATCCATCTACATAAAATACTCCAAGTCCTAAGGACCATATTAAAGAGAATATATATACGGGGAAACAAGGGATAATAGAGAATAAATATGATATATTGAAATAGTTATCAGTGGTACTATTCAGGTTATCAGTAAAGGATTCCTTGATCCTATCAAAATACTTTAGGGAAGAACTTGTAGAGGATTTTATAATCCCCAGAGAGTTTAAAGATGATGATTTCACAGATAGGTTCAATCGAATATAGACCAAACCTATTGAATTTGAAATGGTAATATCCTTCACATATTAAGATGAAAATATCATTATATAGGGACACATGAAATCCCTGTACGTATCTATCAGGATAAGTTAGGATGGTGTCCCAAATGATTCTTATTATTAATGGATTTGTAGTTAATAATATTATTTTATAAATACTTCAAAATATGGGCCAAAATGTGGAAACAATAGAGCCTTACTCTATTACACTTCAAGGATATGAGGAAATCAAGAAACAGGTGTTGTGAAAATTCAAGGTCCTAGATCAATCAAGATACGTCATAGAAGACTCATAATTTCTGGTTTTTCTGTAGTATGGAACCTTTAATGTATTTCTAGAAAGTTATTGGGGGCATAAACATGTGACAAACAACTCATTATACCACCAGTTCCTCAAATACTATAATAATGGAAGAAGTGGGAAATTACAAGCTGATAATTCCCCATTCGATTTCTAATAATTTCATTACATTAATTCTAGATCCCATTATAGGGGAGAAATGAATCCCCAGGTTGATGGTGTTGATTTGGTCACCACCATGAATGGTCTGAAAATGATCTCGGTCAGCCCCTTCAAATAGATCATCGAATAGAATTTGTTACCTTTCAATTAAGTTGAGTATACTAGTCCACTTTCAGATAAAGATTCCATTTTTTTTGAATCCCATATTGACTAATGAATCTAGCAATTTCGAAATTTTTTCCGACTCCCGAGATAATGGTGAATGATCTAATGATAATTCTCCCATTCTATCCCAAAATCTCCATTAAATCCCCACATCAACATGTGAGGAAGAAGAGGTTGTCTCTTTGTCTAAAAAGTATAAATAATCTCTTTCTCCATATCCTACTTCATCCCCTCTAATGTTTCATAGTGATCCCAAAATATTAGGTAGGACAGTGGAAGTCACATCATGTTTTGGGTGTTAATATATCAAAATATCTCCGAACTATGGAGAGATTAATCTACCACACTATCCTCCTATTAAATAATATAATGCATATTATTAGGAAGAAGAATATGTGGAGGAGGATATTGGTGATACCCCTCTATCTTTTGATGAGGAAATCTCAACCACCATTGGTGAAAATAGAAAAATAAATCTGAGTACCGAAGAATGTCGATTACCCAAATTGAGAAATGAGACCATATCTTATGAAGAACAAGAGTAATATACTTCCTTCATAAAGAAGAAACAAGTTTTGTTTTCATAAAACTGCATAGAAATTCTAGGTCATGACCCTGATGTGGCTAGTCACCACTTTGGCTTACTAGAGGATAGTGGGGGTTATGAAATGGAAGCCAGAAGTATGAATCCCACACATGCGGCCATAATTAGTGCATAAGTTGAAAATATCATCATATAAAACAACATTTTAGTGGCCCATTATCCAAAATTGTTGGAAATATAGTCCTTCTATAGAAGGAGAACATTAAAATTATAGTCTGAATCAATTTCAGAGATCTCAACCAACACTACATGAAAGTGAATTTCCTAGTCCTTATCACTGAACTTCTAATAGATGTAAAAACTAGATATCACACCCACTCAATCATGGATATATATTTAGGATAAATTTCAATTTTAATAACCTTTGATGTTAGATAATAAAATACATTATGGGATTCCAGGGATTATTATTATATTAGGAAATTACATTTGGAATAACAAATGTTTGTGTGACATATCAATATCCCATGAATCGCGTCTTCAAACCCTTCCTAGGAATTTTGGTCAAATTCTATGTTGATGATATAGTGGTTAATTCTTGATAGTTCTATGAACAAAAAGTTTATATTTAAACCATATTGAACAAATTAAAATTCACCTCCTATAAATGAACCCCTTGAAATATGCTTTTGGTTTTCTCCTAGGGAAATTATGTGGCTTCAGCGTAAGGCATTATGGCATCGATGTCTACCCCAATAATGAAAAGAATATATTTAGAATGCCACATACTTCAAACCATCAATAATTTAGAGGAATTTATGTATATGTTTCCTATAATTAGTTCTTTATATCCATCATACTAGAAAATATATTCCCTTGAATAGGATAATTGAAAAGGGGGATACATATTAGTGGACTGACGATTGTCAAGAATCACTCGACATCCTCAAGAAATTTTTATTGATCCTGCTATTGTTGGTTCCATTTATCAAAGTATGTACACTAGTTTGGTATATGATGAACTAAGATCAATCACTAGGTGCATTCCTCAAACAAGAGAATGACATCACTATTAAATAATACAATTATTATCTAAGACCAAACAAGATCGATGTTGAGGCAAATTATTCCGATATTGAAAAACAATTTTAGTGATAATATTTTAATACAGAAAATGAGGAAATTCCAATAGTGTCATGAAGTATTTTTGGACTCTCATAAGTAAAAAATCAAATATATTCACTGCAATCTGATATTGACTAGGTATCATTCACAATGGATGGAAAACATGCAACAGTTGGACAATGTGATTTTACATCAAAAAGTAATGAAGGGGGAGACATTTGATGATTTCTTGGAATGAACTTCATCAACATAAATGATTTTATTGGATAGTGTGTTACACAATGATAAAATCCCTTCATTTTAATAGGGCACAATGAACTTTTAGATGTACTTGGAAAGTGCATCAAATAGTGTGACACTTAAAAGGATGGAAGACCCTTAGCTCAAAAAATTAGTGTCGGGAGTCCTGCTCATTTCTCAATAAATGGTATTACTACATTAATCATTCCTTATGTTGTAAGGGTGCACGAAAAATGAAGAATAATATCAGGCATCCACTAAAAAGATAGATCTAGCACTTTAATTATAAGTGAATCAATTAAAGATAAAAGGCGATTTTAAACTCATCAACAAGCAGGTTAACAATGACTATCAATTCAAAAAGGAACATATAATTATAACAACCCATATCTTCAATACATATTAATGACTTATTTATTAATTTAAATTACAGATAATACAACCCGGATGATTGAAAAGTATAGAGTATTTGTGGATTACGTAAATACCATATCATCTTGAACATGGGATATAATAACATTATTTCAAACATCCATAACATGATTCTAAAATTTGATGTCTTTTATATCTACACAACATAACCTGGGTCATACATATAAAATGGGTTAGATATAAATCCCAATAAGGTAATAAACATAGAATGAGGTAAAAAATTGTAGAAAATAATTAAATAAATTAATAATAAATGGAGTGAGAATCATACACATGAACAATAAGACATGATATGTAATTATAATCATAAAGAAAGCATAGGAAATGTGGAAACAAATTAAAACACTACATCATAAAAATATGTCAAGGATAAATCACAAGGATTCATGATGGAAAAATTTACTTAAAGGAATCAGGTTTAATACCTATCCCAACATGAATTATCACGAGACTAAACATTATCCAATTCATTAGAGTGCTATTTAATTCTTGGTGCACCCGTCACATTCCATTCTCTCACATACTTAAGTGTTTCACATATATTATAAAATAAGGATTCATTTATAATAATATTTTTCCACTATTAATGATTTTAGAAAACATAAAATTATTTCCCAATTCAATGAATCATATTTTTGTAATGTTGAATAGCAATGATAGTAAATGGTTATGGTATTCACTACATAAATGTTATGGAATAGAAAATCAAGTTGAAATTTTAGTAGCATAATAACATCACATCAAAATTCATAAAATGGGTAGATTATACAGAAAAATGTCCCTCTTAATTTTTTTACAAAATGGGATGTATTAGGTATTTGTTAAGTCATATCCCATAATTATTAATTTTTAATGGAACTCATTAGACAATAAATGAAATTTAATAGTGCAGGGAATGAGTGTTTCCCTTACCTAGAGTGTGTGACTCCAAATTTTTGTAGGGCCTTTTTGAGAACATGGTGGATCCTTGGGAGGACTATAGAGGTTTGAGGTAAGAGTAAGGAAGTGATCCAATATTTTTAGTGAAGGTAAATGGAAAATTGTGTGAGTTTTTATGGGAACTGAGTGTTGATTTCTTTCTTATTTCTCAAACATAGGTTTTGGACTATATGTAATATAATTTTTAAAAAATAACAATCCATTAAATGGGTTTTAGACATGGTTTCATCATAATGGTATTTTTTTCATTATTTTATAATTCAATGATTATAAAATAATCAAATAATAACATTGATTTTGTGAAAGTGGGTCATACTCTTCATGAAATGATTTTAAAATCATAAAATTTATTAATGATTTTAGATGGTTCATAAGGTATTTTTAAAATTTATAAAATAAACATACAATCACATTATTTTAAAGGGAAAATATACATATTCTTGTAGATACCATTTATAGTATTTATTACATCAATTTTCAGTCACTATGATGATATACTACAATTCATATATTAGTAGGGTATTTAATTTTTACCCAAAAATTCGACTATCTCGTAAAATTATGAAATACTAAACATTGGATAATTTTAATATTATGATTCCAAAAATAATATTAATTTAATTTTAATTATTATCTAAATATTTTTCACATTTTTAATATAATAATAAATATTTATCGATAAATGATGGGTTTTTTTAATAATAACAGTTTTCCAACACGTATAAAAATATAACATGACATCATAACAAATATATAATCAATTATATTAAATAAAATTCTTTAAATTTTTATTTTATGAAAATATAATTTATTTAAAAATAAATTAATTTATCAAAAATATTTTCTTAACTGAAAATTAATATTACTTAAAAATTCAATTTGTGTTTCATCATATATTTATTTCAAACAGATTACTTAATCATTTAAAAATTTTAAAAAATAGGGATTAAATATAATATTATTTTTAATGGAATATAAATATAAATATTCCTAATAATATGTTTACTTTTTTGTTGTCATTTTTAGATTATTTTTACCCTTAATAAACTTATTTTTCTTTTATGTAGAAATTAATATTTACTACTGTTACTATTAGTATTAATCCAAAATATAGTTATCATTATTACATAATATTAATTCATATGATTCAAAATATTAAATAAATTTTTTAAAAATTAACATATATAGGTTGATAATTTAATATATTATAAAACCTATAAGCATGATGAAAAACAACTTTTCTGAAAAATGCATATTATAATTAAATAGTTGTTTTACTTTAACTATATAACAAGTAATCTTCATTATATGTTTTTTAATAAATTAATACATATATATAATCAAAACATCTAATTAAAATAATTTCTTTCTATGAGTTATTTTAATTAATTATGATGGATAATCATTATTAAATATAAAACATTTTTTAGAGAAAATTGTGTTTGGAAGCCTAAAAATAAATATATAATTAATTTTGGTATGAAGATGGTCTAAATGTAATTAATTAGATTAAAAACAAATAAAGAATAATTATTTGATGTTGAAATAATTATAAAATAATAATTTTACATTCAAATTAATTTATTCATAAACAAATTGGGAATTTAACATAAAAATGTCGTTTTCACTATTCACCGAACAATATATATTTTTTTCCAAAAAAACGAATATTTCACCCTATTTTAATTTTGATATGATAATATTAAAATTTTAATTAGTTTCATGAAATTTATTTTCTAAATTCCCTATGAAATAATTATAATATTTTTCCGAAAAATAAATTAAATGTATTACTAAAATAAAATATTTTTTAAAATGTAAAACAATTACCAGAAATTGATTTATAATTTACTAATAATTTACCAATATTTTCTGGAAATACAGACATACACACACACACACACACACACACACATATATATATATATATATATATCAAAAACTAGTTATTCCTAATCATATCAACAAATTTAATGGAAAGTATAAAATATTTATATTTAAATATTCATTATTAGTTTGTGTTTGGTGTTGCGTATCCCATACTCCAAAAAATATAGTTTTATCTTTTGAAAAACTAAGGGCATTATACTCTCCCATTCCTTTAATAAATTTCCTCCTCAATATTTAATCTTGAACATAGTAATAAATGTATTTACACATTAAATTATCTTTACTAAAACAAACATTGTAAAACAGGTTAATGAAATATCATATTGAAATGATAGAAAATGAAGATTAATGGACATGACATAACAAGTTCTTTATGTAGGAGAACATTATATGGGAGTGAAAAAATTAAAATTGAAGAGAAAAATAATACCAAATAACTAACTAAGTTTCTTATATAAAAGCTGAGGAGAAATTCAATGACCACGAAAACATAAATATCTGATGAATAAAATGAGCATGAATTCATCAGAATTGATTTCAATATGAAAACATTTTGGATCTATGATTTTTTTCCCTAGAGATAATGAATTCTTATACAATATATACTAGGAACATAAAGGAACATATTTTCATGAGATGAAAATTATCATAATTAAATTGATTCTTATAACAATATTATCTTTTATGTGAACAATTAGTACCCATGGTGATGTTTTAAAAGCATTAACAAGTATTGAATTACATTAAAGGGATAAATTATAGATTACGTTTATTTCCTTAATTTATGAATTTATAGTCGTCAATATATTTTATCCATGATATATTTCCTAACATATATTTTAATGGATATTTTATTTATTCCCATAATGATTCTTCATAATAATCTTATGAATTTACCAATGCATATCCTACAAGAGTGTTAATCTAGGTATGTAGCAATACCGATTGTTGTGGAACAGTTCCTGGTCAAGTCAAGATCAATGAAGTGTTTTCAAGATTTACACCTATTTATATATTTTCTATAGCCACATATAGTTGTAGTATCTAGATAGGGATGCATTTTGTTTATAAAACACTTAATCAATAGTTACCGAAATAAAGGTTTTTTTCTTATACATAGTCTTATACATAAGTCTTTCTGTAGAGTTTTTTAATCAAAACCCTGAAAATAAAAAAATAATTCTTTTTCATATAAACTATAACAACCCTTATCATTATTATTCATAAATTCATGATTTATTAAATAAAATTACACATAAGAAAACTAGTAATATTGAGAATTATAGTGTATTTAGGAATTATGCATACAGAATAACATATTGAACATGAGATACAATAACATCATTAAAAACATCCACAACATGATTCTAAAATTCCATGGATTTTAAATATATACAAGAAAACATAGGGACAAACATAAGAAATGGGTGATCTATAATGCCTAGTGGTGGAATAAACATGGCATGAGGTAATACATATTTAAAAATGGTCATATAAATGTTGAATAAAATGATTTTTAATCATAAAAATAAATAATGAGACATAATATGTAATGATAATCATAAAGTAAACATTTTAAATGTGGATTCAATTTAAAACAATATATCGTATTCATAGGTCAAGGACAACTACAAAGACATAATGAGAAAAAACAATATCATAATGGAATCTAGTTTAATTTTGGTCCCAAAATTGCATATCAGGATACTAAAAATTACCCAATGCATTGGAGCACTATATAATGTTGGGAACACCTATCACATTAAATAAATTATTATGCTTCTATGTGACACAAATATTATTCAAAATTGATTCTTTAATGATCATATTTTATTCCATGATCAAGGGTTCTTTAAGAAATATAAATAATTAAAAATTAAAATAATTATAAATTTCTAAATTTGAAAACACTTGATATTAAATAAGCAAGGTATTTACTATATAATTGTTTTTGTGTAGAAAATTGTTGTGAACTAATGGTAGCAGAACAACTTCAAGTAAGATTTCATAAAATTGTTTTATGAGAGATAACAGGGTGAAAATTTATTTTTAAATAATAAAGGAAATAATAGGGTTTTGGAAATATATATCCAATAAATATAAATTCTAAATGGAACGAATATGATAATAATAAAAGTTTAATAAAGAGGGGAATTGGAGGATCCCATACCTTTAGAGTGTGATTTCAAATTCTTGAAGGGGCTTCTTGAGAGGTTAGGAGAATTTTGGGAGAAATATAGATGTGGGAGGGTAGTGTAGTTACGTGGTACACATATTTGTTGTGAAGATAAAGGGGATCATCGGTTGGTTTATATAAAAAATAAGAGGGTGTTTACTTATTTTTTATTAATCATAGGATTTGGAATCTATATATTATAATTAAAAAAACAGAAACGATATGATGTTTTTTTACTATGGTTTCCTCAAAATAGTAGTGGTTTTAATTATTTGATAATTTCATGTAATAAATAAATAAAATAATACACATTGTTATGTATAAGTTAGTCATACTATTAATGAAATGGTTTTGAAACTGTAAAATACATCAATGATTTTGGAGGACTCATAAAAGATTTATAAAAGTAATATGACAAACATAAAATTTAATTATTTTAATGATAAAACATATGTTTTTACGTGGATAACTCTTTTAGTATTTAATAACTCACTTTTGGGTAATTATTATGTCACAATACACATTGTATATTTATTTGGTATTTAATAATAAACCTAAAATTTTATTATCTCAGAAAAACATGAAAAATTACCTATTGCGTAATTTTAATGTTATGATTAAAAAATAAAATTTGTTTTGTCTAAATAATTTTGTAAATATATGTATTTTCACATTAATAATACTATTCGACATTAACGAGAAATACTGTATTTGTTTTATAATAATAGTTTTCAAACCCATATATAATCATTTATATTTAATAAAATGGTTTTAAATAATTATATTTTTTTAAATAATATATTTCAAAAATACCTTAATTATTCAAAAAGAATGTCTTCTTGGAAATTTTATACTACATAATAATATAATTTGTGTCTTTTCATATATTTTTTTAAAAAATGATTACATATTCATTGATAAAGTTATAAAATAAGTAATTAATATAATATTCATTTTAAAGAAATGTAAATATAAATATTTATACTAATAGGGTTACTTTTTTTCTAGTCTTTATAATATTATTTTTAACCCAAATTAACATGTTTTCCTTTTACTCTGGTAATTAATATTTTCTACAATTACTATTCACATTGATAAAGAATTATGTTAAACTTCTAACTTAATATTAATTAACACAATTCCAAATATTTAATATATTTTATCAAAATCAATTCAAATATGTGGAAGAATTTAATTTAATATAAAAACTAAAAACATAATGGAAATTTATTTTCTGAAAAATGTCTTTTTAGTTAACTGATAATGTGACTGTGATAATATAACTAGTTATATCAATTATATGAATTTTAATACATATATATTTATTTATAATCTAATAATTTAATTTTAATAATTTCACATTAAGTGTAATTTTAATTGATTCTGATAGAGAAACATTATTCAATTTATATTATTTTTTAGAAAAACATTTGTTTTCATGCCAAAAAATAATCTTATAATAAAATCCAATGCAAAGAAAATTTAAATAAAAATAACTAAACTATATAAAACTAAATAATAAATATGTTACCTTTAGATAAAATTAAGATAATAATTTTAATTTCAAATTAATTAATTTATCAAAATAAATGAAAATTTAATATCAAAATGTTATTTTTCGCTATTCAAAAAAAACAATTTTTCTTGAACAATCCCAACATTTTACCGTATGTGAATTTTCATATGATAATATCAAAAAATTGGGTATTTATCAAATAAATTTTCTAAATGTTCTGAAAATATTAATAATATTTTTTTTTCAAAAAAATACATAAAAACATTATTTGAAGAAATCATATTTTAAATAAAAAAATGACATTGCTAAAAAATTGTTTATTATTTACTAAATATTTTACAATATATCTGAGAAATAAATATATTTCCTAAAGTATTTAATCATACTCATATCTGAAAATTTAATGGAATTGGTCAAATAGTTATATTTAAATAATCATTGTTTGTTTTGGTATGGGGTTATTTAGCATACACACTATCGACCATAAATTTTTCAAATCATAGTGAATTAAACTAACCCCTGTGTAATCCATGATTGGGTACATATTGAAGAATTACCTTTGGAACCATCATATACTCGCATCCTAGGGTCAGAGAACTCCCATGCCGATGCAATGAAAAATGAATCCACAACACTCATCGATCTAGAGAGGGATGACCCATCCATCAATATTATGCTCCATCTAACTTTATCACCGTTCATTAAAACCAATAAGAAATGGATTTATAAGACTGGTCCCATCCCTAAACTCAATGGTCCTACGGCCATATAGATGACACCTAATGTGGACTTCCTTAAGAATGGAGAAAAACATCCAGATTGAGATGTGAAATAGAATATTTGAAGATAAGAAATTACCATTCATATATATTATAGAAAAAATCATTCAATGCTCCCAAACAATATTCTCCTTGATAGGGTCCTTCTCAATTGCATTAAAGGAGAAGTGAATGTTGTGGTCATTAAGGACATACCCACCAGATCCTCTAGTGCCCACAAGTTTGGATTCAATATTTCCCATAAAATCTAAAGTAATGGGAACTACTGGTCCTATATAATCTAGGAATACACCAAATTTACCATGAAGTTCCATTCCTACCTTGCTCATGCCAACATCATTCACTATTTTCTAGATTTGGTACACACAATAAAATACTCTTGAATAATGTTCATGTGGGGGATGGATGTTTTGGGACCATATCATCCCAATCTGACCAAAAATTTCATGTCCATTATTATTTAAAATTAATTCTTCTCCATGTGTATTGATGATATACCTCTCAAAGAAGTTAGGTAGATGAATATTTTCATCTTTGTGAATGATAATGCAATCATTTGATTTGGGGTCCCTCAGACATTACCTTTGGACAATGAATCCAAATTTGGTTCTGATGAATTGTAGAAGTTGTACCAAGAGAATAACTTCAAGTCTAATAGTTTATTCTACTACCTAGAATTATATAATAGACAGATATAGGAATTCAATAATACCCTATAAAATATACTATTTCTGATAGTAGATGAGGATAATAATTATTATTTTTAAAATATCATGTATGCCTTGTGGTATTACCAGACTACAACCATCACCACTACGTATGTGACCTCATAATCATTAGCTGATGGGACATAGATGGTCTTTCCCATCAAAGTTAAATTTTAATCACTTCACATTTCTATCTGTTCTTAGTTATCAATATATGATAAATAAAATAAATGGATAGAAGAAATGGATCTGCTAGACGAGAAGATATTTTATACCTTGAATCATTCATAAGTCCACTATAATTCTATTTTATGAGCCTCTAACAAAAAAAATCACCTAATGTTTCTCAGGGGAGAGACGGTGTTGGTCCTCATGACTTCTAAAATACCTATAATGAAACCTCCAATGATGGATCTAAAAGAGGAAGAACCCTATGTCATACACAAGGTCTATTGTAATAGAGCTCATTCTTTGAATATGATTTATGGAAAACTCACCATTGATCCTACCAAAGTTATTATTCTTAGTAAATACTTCATTAAATAAAACAAACATATACCCATTGCAAGATGATAAATTTTGTGGTAGGTCCTTGTCACATGAAATTAAAAATTAGGACAGATCATCCATTTCTCCAGTAGTTAAATTGTTTGACACCATTTTTCTCATTGTATTATTTTAAAAAACATTGAATTATCATATTATCCATATGGTGATAAACTATTTAATCATTTCCTAACCTCAATACACTAATCGTCATGGGTATTATAGTATCAGTAATGGTTACCATACAATTCTAGATCTATGATGATGAATGATGATATTCCCATCATGGTGTTGTAGAAAGGCTTTAACAGGGAACTATTTTATGATCTACATCATCCATGATTATTTTACACATTAGATAAGTCCTAATAGCCAAATATCTACCCATGAAGGCATCCAAAATAACACTCATTTCATGTTGTGTCACGATTTTCCCTACCACATGACGATAAATTTCCTAGAAATAATTTATTTGTCATGTGACATTAAACTATAGGTTTCTATAAGAACTATGTGTGTGTGGATTCCCACTTTACAAAGATACATAGTGACACCATAAAACAATATCTTGAGACTGCAAACTAAATACATGAAAAATATCCCCTCTATATATGGGTTAGGATTTCATAGAAAATTCACATTCAGAATTATGTATGGATTAATTCTTATCTACACTGGATATTAAATGACACATGGATGTTTCATATTTTTCCATCCTAAACAAAAAAAAATTACCCCTCCCTATAGGCAGTTCAAACATACACAAGGAGATTTTGTTTTAAAACTATGTGTGCCTAGATTCTCAATATAATTGATATGTAATGACACTTGGACCCTATGTCATATGTACAAGTTCAAATTAATGGAAATTCCCCCTCATAAACATGTGAAAACAAATTCTAAGGACACCAAACAGTGTCCCTACATTTTCATTCCCAATAAAAAAAGTCTCCCCCCTACAAAAGAGTCAGATCTGTGTAGGGAAGCATGTTTGAGAACTATGTCTGGATTGATTCTCATTCTAATGCTATACATAGTAATGCAAAAACTGTACATCATAAGAAAATCTATGATATATGGGAAATATTACCCATGATTTTATGAGTCATACCTTTATATACAATTATTTTTTCACAATTATGAATTTCTAGATTCCGTTCCATACAAGATATGAAATGATATCTAGGCCCTGAATCCCAAGTCCAACCACAACACTTGGTATATAGTAGAAAAATGGCCCCCTCCCAATTCCCAGGCTACACATTCACAGTGATTCTATTTAAGAACTATTTTTGGCATGATTCTCATCTTAATGAGATATATAGTGATGACTAGACTTAATACCATTGTTCTACACCCATGGGGTAATGGAAAAAAATTTCACAATCTCCTACATACAAAAAAAATATCTCAGAAAGAAATCATAATGTTCAATTACTCATTTATGGATCCATCTATGAAATAGACATGTCCTTGAAAAAATATGTGTAAAAATATATGTACAGAATTTCACTCTCCATGGAAATAACAATTTGAAATCTTCTTATGTACCTGGAAACATTCCATCCATTTATAAAACCTCTTATTTCATAGAATTTCAGATTTCAATATCCTTTCATTGTTCATTAGAGATGGAGGGTCAATGTACATAGGACAACTATGTTTAACTATAAAAAAATTACCATGTTGTCTCAACATATGTCTCCCACACAAAACACCAATCAACCGATGGAAAATTCAACTCCATGGGATGCATTTTCTATATCTGAAATTCCAAATAGATATTTTCTCTATATCATTTCTCCTGATCTGAGAACCCCTATAATCATTTTTTACATTATAATCCCCCTCACATCTGAATCATTTTAGAACAACTTGGCCCAATAATAATTTTATTATGAATCATTTTTATGACATATCATCCTATCTGTATGAACTAAAATATCATGTCCCCATTTTTTCCATATCGAATTCCATTAAACTGTATGACCTATGTCATAGTCACACGAAAATATACATAAATATTTCATTAAACTACTTCTGGATTGATTCATATCAACATAAGATATGTAGTGACACCCAAATCATCAAATATATGTCCAACCGTAATATAATAATGTGTCCAATTTCCTTATATATGGATCATACAGGAACATGGATCTTTCACACAAGAACCAAGAATGGACTAATTCATTCCTTAACGGGATACATATCAACACCCAAATCAAACATCATGTTCCATAAGTAAATCCACCACTCACCTATTCAAAATATAGATATGTATTGGATGGTACTATATTGGTATCACCCCACTTCTGAGCCAGTACTCAGAGGAAAATGGTGTTTCCCCGCACAAGATATTGACCAATGTGTGTGGAAAAATTCCAAGAAATACGTATATATTGATTATCATTTTTATAAGATACATAGTGGTGTTATAAAAAAAATCATGGTCACATTTATAATGAATAAAATCCTACCTTCCTATATATGGGTTATACCTTCATAAGGAAAAAATTGCTACCCATTATCAGAATATGAAAACATTTCATTCCCCTTTCATATTTAGGATCTTTCATCTCAAAAACCAAAACATCTATCTAAGGATGTAAAAATCTCCAAAAACCTCACAGTCCCTCAAAGATTTAAGCTCAGTTTCATGATGAATCCCCTATTTGGATATGCACAATCTTCCACAGTTGGATCTATATAAGTCAACCCGATAAAAGGATATTCATAAATAGGAAAATTCATCCTTGGGAGAGGACTCTTATATCTCAATAATCCCCCAAAAAACTATCATTCCATATCAATATTTAGATTCATAACCATCTATATTATAATATACAACCTTTCCCATTCATTCCTGAAAAATATGGGATATTTATGGATATATTTCCATCAAATGGGGAATATACTTACCCTTCAGTCAAAGCTATGTGATAGTAAATGGTATCCATCGACTGTACTTTCTGTAAGACATTATACTACACTCTCCATGTCCAAATAGCACAATCAGAACAAATACTATGATTAGATCCTCATATTTAGAAGAAAATTTAAAGTAGATGTGAGTTTACAATCATTTATAGGGTCGATATATATTCCCTCTTTATTCCTTTACAATCCTCCCTTCACGGTCTAAAAAATTTAATTTTTACAAACTACATGGCCATAAAAAAATGGGGGTTAGTTTCATGATGTCCCCATTGTTTGAATATGATGAATATTCCACATTTTTATATGTATACATGACCCCCCCAAATGGCAATCACAAAAAGGAAAATTTATCCAAACAATAGGTGTCTTCTATCTCAGTATTCATTTACAACACCATGATGGAACCTATTTTTGGATGTTACTCCCCATGTACTTATCTTATATCATGTGAAGGATTAATAAATAAAAAACCAAAGGTCTAAAAAAAGATCCCCATTCAGTAATTAAAAATACTAACAAATTATTTGAAAATAATCCATATTGGTGTCATCAACCCATGATTCATGGTCAAAATATGTTGAACCTAAAACATCAATTTCATTAGTGTGACATGAATGACATTGAAAATCCCTCAATAAGACACACAATATACTAGAAATTTAATCCCCAAAAAGGGAACACATGATAAAAGACATGTACTTGATCATTGAACCTTTTAATTTCATGGATTAGGAAAAAAATCAAGCAATCCAACTTCATATGGTATAAAACTTATTTAGTCAGAAACCCACAATTAGTAGCCTAATAAAAACATTATTTTTTCCTACTAAGACTACACCAACATTGGCTTAGGAATGAGTTAGTGTGGTAATGGAATGTTAATAATGTTTATAGGGTTTTCTATGTACCCCCAAAAAAAATTCAAAAAATTATTACTACAAACTAGTTAGAAACATAACAAATTTCTACATCGGAACAACCACCTATTTATCATGATTGGAACCCATTCTTATGGGGACCTTTATTGGGTCCTAAAAAATCATCATAAAATATATAGAAAAATCCATGAATTTAATAAAGTCTAAAAAAATTACCAAATACCATTAACTTTTAAAATAAATGATCCAAGGTAACGAGCCCGTGATGAGAGATTTGGTTCCATGTAGTAAAAATATCTATGTGGACCACCACTCCACATGGAGTTTGGCTACTCTAAAATTAATTACACTACTTTTAAAATCACATTTTGAATGTAATTATTTATTGGATGTGATGGTACCACTAAATCATGTGACTTAAGAATTGTTTTTGGGGGTATAAGGTGGTATCTACATCCAAAAATGACCTCCCCTACAAACAAAAAATCATTTCAAGTGTGTTTAGTTTTTTATACCCACCATGAATGAAGTCATTTGTGTGTAGGGGTGTCCTTTTTGGACTCAAACAACTAAATCACATGACCCACATTGGAAAATGGACCATCCTGGTATCTGGTTCCTATGTTATTCTATAAAAGACCCCCTATGTGGAAACAATGTCAGGATGATAGAGTATTGGATATATGGATACACAACATTGAACATATAAAATACTACAAAAATATTGATTCCCATAATGTAAGCCCACTACATGGTATTAAGATTGAAAATAAATTCATTTGGCCACCCATAAACCTGAAAATGCTTTTAGGAAATGAATCCATGAGGCATATATGAGATTCTACATTATAGTCCAGCACCCCACATAGAAAAATGCTATCTGGGAAAAACCATTCCCCGCATAGAAAGCACCTATGCTATAGGAACATGACAACACAATGAAAAAATACCAGGATGATTGAATCTGGACCAGCATAATAAAATACTACAATGGTGGGACCTACATACAAATAGCACAATGATAAATGAACAACATTATCACCCTTGTTTAAACCTACTACATAGTTTGAAACTTGTCCCGTATAAGAAGATGCTACATGGATTAGGTCATATGAGAGTATTTTTGTCTCCGTCTTCCATCACATCACATTGACATTCCATAGAGACCCACTTCTACCCTAATGTGAACCATTCTAATTGAATTATTATAGGGCCTATTCCAAATCCATCTAAGATGTACGATCAGATCATTGGACACATCATTGTGTCTTCTTGAGTCTACATACATATGGAATGCGGAGTAATGTATGTGTCGACCAAGACAAGGCAAACCTTATGAATGTTTTAAATTATACATTCACATGGTAATGATAGTCCCAACCTAAGAGGTTCTCATGACCTCATAAGAGTTACCGTGAACCTCCCCATTCTAGGGATGGAGGAGAACCATTGATCATTATCTTTGATAAGTGATAGTCCTAGATTCTTCACTCATCCTCTATAAAATTATAGTCAGGGCATACCTCAATGAGTTAGTCCCTAGTCTTTCTTATGGGAGGCAACACTCATTCTCCATTTATTTGGTCTAATGTAAATTGAGGGGAGGAGATGTTCATGTTATATCCCTCTCTCTTTCCCCATCCCATTATAAATTTACCTCATCCACCAGTGGGAAAGGAGGAGCATTTGATCCTAAGATATATGAAATCCTTTTATTTCTCACATGGATCACAACACATGTAGTATTATAGGTTTATAATGATATTGACATCTTCACGATCCAAAAACACAAGGGGGAATAATTCCATGTGTAAGAACCAACCATCCAGTAGCATCCTATATAATGTTATCCCCGAAATGATGGCTCAACCATTAAAGTGTCATATTCCAAATGAAAGATCACTCTATGGGCCTCCTGTACGATTTAAGTCAAATCCCATTAAGAACTACACTAGATTTGAATTCTAAAAATATCAGATACATATGAATCCCCATCAAGGTATAAATCCAACACCAACATTATCCCTAATATAATTGGGGATATATTCCTATTTGGTTCATATTTAACCAAGAGTGCCAAAATCCTTCTAAGCTTCTATCATCATCATCCTTAGGGTTTTATATCCCTTATATGTTCCTAAAAACACTTTGTACACCACATATCTTTTAGTTCCCACACACTGCATCAATATAATTACCATACCATCATAGATCATTCCCCTTTTACCAAGACATAATTGTCATATGATGTTAAACTGTATGGGTCAGTCATTACAACATGATCATAAAATATGATGTATCCTATTAGGGAACCCAACTATATGATTTTGATTTCATTAGCAAGGATTTATAGTAATCACATTTTAGGGGTTTGATCCCAACATCAAAATATATTTTATCTCCCTAGATGACATTAAATTCCATTGAACATCGCAATATGTCATAGAACCATCATTGTGCTAAGGAATGATAGATGGATCTCTAATCCATTTATAAAAGGAAATTACTGATGGAAAACCACATACACATTCATATATCCACAAAAATGAAGAGATTCATATACACATAGATGATTCCATGACTATGAAATTTCATAATTGATCATTAATTCCGGTTGATCTATGTCATATATTGGAATGAAAAATGGTTCCAAGAATACATCTTAAATTTATATGATATTCCTAGAATAGGATAATCTTCCCCCAAAAGGGTTTGATGATCTATAATTCCCATCCTCTTAATCAATGTGATATCTAACGTGTTGTTGGAAAAGTTACCCAATAAACTCTTACATTTGGAATGTAGGTCCATGAGTAATCAAGGATAAGAGAACTGTTATGAATTAGGGGCCCCACAAAAAACCCCTTTGGGAATAGACCCATAAAATTCTAGTGTGAGATAATATTTTTTATCCCAGAATGAGATATTATGCAATATTCAAGTCCCCAAAAATCAATCATATCACCAACCACCACCATGAATCATTTATTAAGAAATATAGGGATATAACATACACACCCTTAGTTGTATTATAAAATAACTACGAATCCCTAGTATATAATGGAACCACCCATCCATATTATTCAATGGAAACCACCCTCATTGGTTTAAAATGGAACCACCAATACCAGGTTTGCAACAAAACCAACCATCATAAAAAATAATTAAAAATTACCATTACATAATATTATCATATTAAAGCTTTCGATTTTCATCATTAAACTCAAAAGAATATTGTTTTCATCCATAAGAAAACAATTCCATATATTTAAACATAAATTCCATTTAATATAAATTTTAAAAAAATCTACAAAAAACAAAAAGTGTATTTTTATTTACAGAAAAAATATAATCATATAAACAAATAAAAATTAAAAATAATAGTTAGTTGGGTGGTAAAATACAGTAACATATTATATGTTAAAATATAACAATCAAGTTTAATTTTAGTTAAAATTTTCTATATAAAATATGAAATAATACAACTTTTTAAAACCTTTGAAAGAAATAAAAAAGTCAATTAACATGGCCATTAATAGAAATTTATGTCCTTATAAATTCATAAATAAATGTTTTTAAAAATATGTACATGATTGAAAAATATTAAAAAAATCATTAAAACATTTGAAATAATGTTTTTAAAAGTAAAGTATCCCTTAACTCAAGTCTAACTCATCAATTGTTTTATTTATCTTCATGGATTGTGAAATTAGTTTACGTATTTACTTTCATAGATAAATTTTTATGGTTTAATATTTATTTTATTTTATTTATTTCCATTTTATATTTCATTTATGTCCCTGCAGGATGTTTTGTAAATATTTGACTCATCTGTCCAAATGATATTGGTAGGTAGAAAATAGTCACATTGTTATTTATTCCACTATTTATAAAAAATAATTGCGACATTAATATTATTTTTAAAAATTAATTACACCTTTAAAATAACTATTTAAAATGGTTATGGAAAACAAATTACTTCAAAATGATGTAGATAGTTGGTTGAACGTATACATGAGTAACATTTACATTTTTAATTGATCATAATAGAAAAATGGTAAGTATTATTTTATCATTCCATTTCGATAAATAAATAATAATTAAAATATTTTTTACATAAATACACTTTTATATAGTAGTCATGTGATAGGGTTATGAAAAACAATACACATCTCTATGTGGAGGAGGTAGTGTCCACATATGTATAAATGATGTTATCATTTTTTAAGGAAAAGAATGTTAATAAATTATATAATGTACTATCCTTACATAATAATAAATGACCCATTAATACAATAAAACTATATATAAATATATATTAAATCCATCATTATAACCATCCCTTAGAGGTGGTGATCGAAAACAAATTATATCAGCTCATGAGTTGGTAGTCCTCATTACATAAAAATAATGGTATTATTTCCCATTTGATGAAAAAAAGAAATGGACATAGGATATACCATTAACATAATAACATTTTGTAATACTGGATATATTGATTATATTATATCATTATTGTATAATTTCATTTTAAGGAGGTTGAAGAATAAATAAAACTAAAACATTAGGATAAAATTTATATGTTTTTTGTGAGGAGTGTCTTTCCTTGGCACTATAACCCCTTAAGGACAGTATTCCACATAAACTAAAATTTCTTAAATTTTGTGAGATATTATAGTATTTATTATTATAATTAAATTAAAAGGGAATTTATGTGTGAATAAAATAGGAGAAAAGGTTCCTCTTATAAGAACGGGGAGGGCCACTCTTTGAATTTCTTAAAATATTAACGTAAAATAAATTAATTTTCAGTTAAAAATAATATAAACTGATTTGATTCTTAGATATGATGGTAATGGGTTGAAATAATATCATTAAATTATATTTTTATATTTTTATATTTTGTTTTTACCATTATCTCATTGTTTTAACCTAGGTTAACTCTTTTTAGTAATTACCATGAGAATATTGTTTTCACTAACTATGGGTCAATATGGTAACTAGAAAATGAAAATTGGTACATAAATAAACTAGATTTGATATTTTTAAACATATACCAATCATTTTTTTGAGTTAATTTTTTATATACGTTTTTAATCATTTAGTAAACAATTTTTTTAAATAAAAATAATGTTATTTTTGGAACTATTCAATTAATTTGACATTGAAAAACCCATAACAACAATTGAATTCAAACCTCATAATTTAGCGCATACCAATAATGGTATATGTACACAAATATATCTTGTAAAACTGTTATTCATTCAAATTATTTTGTTTTTAATTCTTCAAAAATGATTTATTTTGTTTATACATTATTTGAATATATACTATGTCAGCATTGTATAATTATTTAAGGAAATTATTTAATCAATAAAAAACTTACCATGATAACAAATAATTTATATTAATAATAATACTTTTTTTAAAACAAAACCTATGTTTATCCATATAAAAAAAATTTATAAATAATAAAACTAGGAGAATGGGATTTTTTAACATTTCTTTACACAAAGTAACTTAAAGTTCAATGTCAATGAACTGTGCCACCATGTTTTCAAATTTTAGAAACATAGATGGATATGGATTAAAAAATTTAATTAAATACGATAAAATTATGTCTTAGGGTTATTGTTTGGACTTTATCAATTTTTTAAACATTATTTACCCACTTTACCCATATCATGGTGACAATTATTTATTATGTATACTATTCACAATTATAAAAAAATTAAAAGCATTACATATACAGAAATTTGAAATCTCTAAATATGGGAAAAAAATTTGTAAATTAATTTCTTTAATTTTATAAATTAATTGTATATTAAAACCCAAAATGAAATGAATTTTTTTTAAAAACATATTTTATTGTATTGAAAAATTAATACTAATTTTACGAATAAAAATTATTCTTAAAAATATAATTGGATTACATTTAATCAAAATGAACAAATAAAATTTTACAAATAATATATAATAGTATTTTAATTTGTAAATAATGTAAACAAAAATAAAATCTTTAATAAACTTTTTATTTTTAACTAGTCATTGAAAATGAAATATTTTCTCAAAATTCTCAAATTGTCACTATAAGAAAATTTAGAATTGTTGATTCTAAAAATGGAATTATTTTTTTCAAATAAAATTTATGCACTTTATAAAAATTAATTATAATGTTTTTCTCACAAAAATATATAAAAACATTAATTAATAAAACATATTTTTTAAAAAATAAATTATATTCAAAGAAATCGAGTAATTATTTAATATGAAATTACCATATATTTATATTGATTATGAAAATTATATATATTTCATAAATCAATTAATCATATTCTTTCACATGATTTTAACAGCTAGTTAATAATGGTCATATTTAAAAAATAATGTTTCATGGTTCATTTATTTTTGGTGTCGTGTTTCATATAGATTGTCAAACATATTTTTTTTAAAATATAATATTGCTACATAGAATAAATAACATAATGGTTATATATATTCAAAAATCATGATATATGATTAAAAATTCAAACATGGGTTAGTTTCATAACATGGATAAAAAGTGAAAATGGTGTTTTATAAGAGTTCAATTGACGAAGACCATAGAAGAAAGATGATTCACCTTTATATGTGTCATGTGTGAAGGAAATAAATCTATGTAAATGTATTAAAATAAATTGAAGATTTTTTTTGTCTTAAGATGAACAAAATAGATCAGGTTGTTGATTCTGTTTTATTAAACAATTTTTTTAATTTTTTTTAGTTTTGATGCTTAAATACCGCCACATTTGTGTGATTAATTACATTTATTTTATGTGAATTTTAGGAAACTAATATTTGTGGGAATATAAAATATAAAATTATATTTAATCCATGATTTTAAGAAATATTCATTGAATTATTCTGAACATGTTTGGAAATAGTCTAGAAACATTGTTCAAACCCTATGTTTGAAAGCATATTGTAAAGAATGAACCCTATATTTAGAATAACATGAATGGATAATAAACACTACATTTTCAGTAATGTAAACATAATGAACCCTATTTTTGAAATAAACCAGACCATTGATAAAAAATCCATAGTACATAAACCCTACTTTTTTAATATACGATACAATGTCAAACATATGTTTAGAGTTTACTCTTTACATGAAGTTACCTTATTTTTGATAGTTCAATGATAAAATTTTTAACTCCTTAATATTATCCATAATTTATGAAATGATACTAGTAGAAATAAATTTATATTAGAATCTTGTTTATAACTAATTAAAATACTATTTATGACTGTTTTGAATGCTCTTATTAAATAGATTTAAGTGTTACTATTTTTAAGATAAGTTATAACCTCTCTAGAATGTATTTAAATTAAATTATTCATGATTTTTTGTATCATATTTATGGATTTGGTTTGACGTAGAGTCGTTATGCTAAAATATAAATATAAATACTCTATGATCGTGAATGATATGATAGATATGAAAAAATGTGTTATAAATAAAAATCAATGTGTCATATCATTCAGAGCTACACTTTGGAGATATACATGTTTTGAGTTATCGTATCACTATTTTTGCTACTATTTCTATCGATGTTACTACACATTATCATTTCATATTATTTTGAAAGAATAAATAAGTATTTTATAATGAGATCCACTTTGGGAAAATGATGGTTTTATTAACTATTTGGTGTTTTCAATAACGTTGTATAAAGAAATTCTATGAAGCATTAATGATCTAATAAATGTTGTGAATTGTTGAAGAACTGAATGCATATGTCATTTGTTACTACAAATATAAAGCTTAATATTTATTCACAATCGAATAAAACTAATGTGATTTATTTGAGTCTTTGTTTAATGGACTCATTTGTGAAATAGTATCATCTCCTCAAACTAATATGTGGTGAAATCTGTTCCCAACTAAATAATTAGTAGGATTTAGAAATCTTTGTTGTAATATTTTCAAATAACTAAAATCTATTGTCGATTAATAAATATTGGACAAGAAGACCAAGTGAAAATCACCATACTCATGGAGATGATCATTAGTGGAGTGGACTAAGGGATATTTTTTCCTTGAACTCCAATACTTCACTGTGCTTATTTCTTTTCTTTATTTCCACTACTCGGTCATATTTGAGATAAAAGAAAAGGATCACTAATAATCAAGTGAGGCATTTAGAATTATCAATGTTTTTGAAATACACAATACAACCCCCTCTTATGCATTTATCTTCATCTTCACCATCATGACTCTTCAATTGGTATTAATGGCATGGCTCTTCATGTATGTTTTCTTTTTTAAAATAATTTTACCCATCAAATATAAATAAGTGATATAAAATGGATCAAAAAATTATGGGTTAAATATTTAGATGAAGGTTTCTAGAAGTGGATGATTCTAGTGGATGTATGCCAATGATACATGCTACGTATTTTAGTGGTAATAATTATAAATTCCGGATTTCCCATTTAATCATATATTTGAAAAATTTTGTAATATGAATTTATTTGAATGTAGTTAAACTATATTAAATCCCTAAGGATGATTTTGAAAATATGAGTAATGATCATGAAAGGGAATATGATCAAAATTCAAAATCTATGAATCTTATTGTTTGTGGAATAAGAACTGATGAATTCAAATGAGTATCTCAATGTCCTATAACATATTAGATTGGAATACAATTATTGTTTACTATATTGGATATTTTGATATTAAAAAACTAAGGACCACTATTGTGAAATTAAATTTTAATTATTTCAGATTGTGTGCAGATGAAACTGTCACCCAAATTAATGGAATGTTAATAGAAATAGTTAGTGATGTAGATGGTTTGGGAAATATTGATTCACAATGAAAACAAATGTTAAATGTACTTATAGTAATACCCTTTATGTTGAATGGATTACCTTTATCTATTATTAATTCCACACCTATAAATAAATTTGTTATAAATGATTAGATTAGAACTCCAATGATGTGTGAAGATGATATGTAGAATTAAAATCATATTAAAATGAAGAAGCTTCTTTCAAAATCTCTATAGATTAATAATTTAATTCAAATCATCCAAATTTGGAAAAATATTTTTTAGATCATGATAAGAAATATGAAAATCAATACAAAATGAAGAAAAAAGTGACTGATCGAAATATATATTTTCAATGTAAGGATAATGTTAATGTGATAGAAAAATTCAATTTACTAAAACAATAAAGGAAAGAAAACAATAAAATAAAATGAAGGAAAATTGTAAAGTCTTCCTATAGTAATAATTTTGGTTCCTAAATAAGTTATTCAATAGATTATGATACTAAGCATAAAAATAAAATGGTATCTCTAAAGTTACATATATATCAATTGGTATAATATTTTTACTCTAAAAACTCTATTTATGAACAAATATGTTTTTTTGAAATATAAAAATTTAATTTTAGGCTAAAAAATTATGAATTATTTAATAATAATCATATAAAATTTATGAATTCTTATGATAATTTCCTTTTATATAATGAATATTTTTCAAAACAGATTATAGATTTCAAATTTTATTTTTCTCAATCTTATGATTTACAGGATCTGAAAAATAATGATCCGTTATCCAATGTTGAAAATTTGAAACAAGTATCTATTATGCTGATTAAAGGGTACAAATATTTAAATAAAATTCTTGGAAAAAGTAAAATACCAAAAGTTAATTTTAGATTATGAAGAAATTGTGAAAACCCAAATTTCATAAGAAATAATCTCTTCCTGGTTCAAATAGGAAAAACATATCTAATATTAAATGTATTTATTTTGGAATTAATGATCAATATCAAAACTATTACTATTTTAGATAACCTCATTGTTTACTTTTAAATTTATATATTCTTCAAAATATATTTATTTCATGAATAATAAAATTCATACTCAAAATAAAAAAATTTGGTTATGGAAAAATTTAATTTCTAATAGTAATAGAACCAAAAGAATTTTTAAACCAATATTTACTTATAATTGATATATTTTATAATTATACCACAATGCGACATTTTATATTTTTAAGTGGTACATTAGTGGATATATGTTAATATACCAAAAAAATTGTTGAACAACTCTGAAGTAGTTCACTATCAAACAAAACTCAGTACTAAAGTCACTGATCCAAGAATTATTTTGTTTTAATATTTATATACTACTAGTATATTAACTATTTTTTAATAAAAAAAAATTTTATTTCTCAAAACTTAATAAAAATTATTCTTTTCAATTTAAATTACGTTTTTGTCTATACTGATTACATAACTGATTTTTTAATATTATCAAATAGTTATTTTTTCAAAATTCATTAATTATTATAATGATTTTATATTTATTAAAAATATTTTACATTTCATGTTCTTAAAAATTTCATTTGTTAACTAAATATTGAATACTTTTCTTGTATAATATGTACTATTTGTTCTATATTTTTTGGAAAATGATTATGAAACACCATCTGTACAGTTTGAGAACCTATCATTTCATATTCTTATTAAATTTTTTTAATTATGATGTATTCTTCATTGAATTATCTTCTCAAAACGTTTCTAGAAAATTAGTCTAAAAAATAAGAAGCAATCAATTTGTTCATGTTTATATGAAAATCATTATTAAAAATTAATCAAAGGTAATACTTATGGTGTGTCAATTTCTAATATTAGTGTTTCATTTGATAAATATTTTAAATAAATAAGGATGTTCAAATCTATAAATAACAGGAATTATCATATTCTAAATTAAGATATGAAAATATTATATTCAAAGTCAATATGTTGAATGAATAAAAAGAAAAACCAAAATCTGGGTTGGATACATTTAAAAGTCATATGATGACCTATAGAAATTTTCACTATTTAAAATGATTATTGATTCATTACAAAAATAGTATTATAATATAAAATATAGTTCTATCCTAAAAGAATATTTTGAATATTTAAAATTAGAAATATAAAGCCAAATGGAGTTTATTAGAAAAGAAGCTGGTATAAAGCTATATCATGATATGTTGAATATGGTTCTACTCAAACAGTATGTGTCTTCTTCATATCAAATAATATAATAATATCAATACATATTATAATTACTATCATGATTACAAGATTCTCTTTGTGATAAATTTGTAATTTTGTGAATTTTGGATGAACCATCCACTTCTTTCTAAATCTTATTATGTCCTATTTATTTAACATTAAAGTACTATTTTGTTGTTCTATTTTTAAGTAAAATTATTTTCTATTAGTTAGTTTTTAATTTATTATGATTAAGTCATCATACATTATCATGTATAAAATATTTATTTTTGATAATAGATTAATTTTAATTATAAAAAAGTTTTACCTGTAAAAAATTATCTAGTGTTTTTCTATATGGTCCTATATACTAATCTTTGTGTTGAGTGTTATGAAACTAATTAGTTTAATTTATTATTATCCTTGATTTATTATCTATGTTTTTAGCTTAAATATAAGGGGAGTTTATTTTAAATACTCTTTACTCTTATCTTTTTAATGTCACAATTAAGTTGAGATGTTTAAGTAAATACTTTTAGTCTATTGTTTCTATTACAATATGGGAGATGATTTATGAAGTTTAGAGTTTAATAAGAAATTATTATGTTTCAATTATTAATAATCTGGTTATAGATAAAATTTAGTGATCCTTTTAATAGAGGATAATTTTTCATTTTTAAATAAATGAAATTCTATGCTAATGAAAGGGGGAAATTATTTTTGTTCTTAAACTTTATTTCAACATGGATTTTGACATTATTTTTTTACCATTTAAATGGTTGATATTTTTGAGCATGTGTTTATTCAAAAATTACAAAAAAATATTTTTTTTTTGGATTCTCATAAACAAAAAAATTTGTGTCACTAATGAATTTTACATTATGTTTATTTTTTTAATTTAATATTCATTGTTGTATATCTATATCAAGGATATGTATGACATTGATCCATGAGGAGTATTTTTTGAAGTATTTGGAACATATTTTAGCATAGACTAGAAACAATGTTACTACCCCACATATGTAATCATAGCGTAAGGATTCAACGCTACATTTGGAACAACACATATAGATCATTTACACTATCTTTTCAGGAATGTTTGTATATGGACCCCTAAATTTTGAATCAATCCTATGTATAATAAAACAAATGTACTATACAAAACTCTATTTTTTATCAAACCTACAATTTAACCAAATGTTTTTAGTTTTGTTGTTATATGAAATAACACATTGTTTGACTATTAAATGATAGAGTTTATATATCCAGGATATTATCTATTATTTATGGAGTAGTCATTAAAGACATAATGATCTAATAAAATATAATTTATAACTGAATAAAAGGATCATTAGGAATATTTTTATGTCTATTATTTTATGAATTAGGTCGTTACTTTTCTTATGAGAAGTTATGAGCTCTTTTAAATGTTTTTAACTTATAATACTCATAATTTATTGTTTGATATTTTTGTAGTTGGATTTACCTGAAGTGATCAACATAGTGTATCAATATAAAAAAACTCTTCATCATAACGAGATGATGAATATCGAAAATAAATGATATATATAAAAAATTGTGTATTGTTAAATTTAGTGCTACATATTGGATACATACATGTTCTGATGTATCGTCTTACGCCCGCTTTTGGGTTTTCTCTCACTCCTAATGAACTTTAGTGTTAAATGGTATTCTACAATGAGAAAAAAGTTTTTTTAAAATAGATAAACATTTGATACATACATGTTTTAACATATATTTTGTGTTTTATCTATTGTTGTTTAAATAAGTCCTAATAAATATTTAATATCAATTTCTTGTTATTAATTATTTAAGATATGAATACATTTGTTAATTGTTATTGTAATTGTGATGATAATTTTTAATCCTCATTCAAATTAATATATTTTGATTAATTTCAGTCTTGGATCATCAAAATCAGTCATGAAAGAGTATCATTTTCTTAGTGTAAGATGTGGTGAAACAATTTCCCTACAAAAGAGTGAGATGGATTTAAAAATCTTTTTTGTAACAATGTAAAGTACCAGAACATAGTTATTTATTAATGTTTTTTGGATAATATGTCCTATTTGAAATCACCAAGCTTGTGGATTTGAGTTTTTTAGTATACTAAGGGATATTTTTATTTATATGATCCACTATAGCTTTTTGTGTTCATTTCCATTATTTATTTTTATACTCTATCAACTTTGAGAGAAAAGGAATGGTTCTCTTATAATCAATAAAGGTCTTCATAATTATGAATTTTACTTAAACACACAATTGACCCCTTCTTGTGTATTTATCATCATCATCATCATCATGAATAAAAAAATGAAATTACCAAGGAAAAAAGGACTATTTTTATAGATGGCAAATAAGTTTATCATTTAGGATCCATTTATAGTTTAAGGTATTATATGTGGGGAACATGGGTAATCCAAAAAAAATTATTTTACTTTTGTGGTGATATTTTGGAAAATAGATGATTGAGTGGGAGAAAACCCTTAATATGTATCTTATTATAATAAAATAATGTTTTGTTTGTATAATGATATGATTGATATTAAATCCGAAAATTAGGTAATTTGTATTGATTTAATTTTTGTAATCATATATGAATTTGAATTTACTTTATTATAATTTAGGATATTTATGGAAATGAATAGCTTATTTTATGGAATATAAGATTATGGTATATAATGTATTGTTATATAACCATATATATGAATAATAATTACTTGAAAAATAATGAATGGATTAAATTTTTCTTATGGTTTAGAATCAAATTAAGTAATCATGGTATCATGTATTCACTACGATAAAGGTAAATGATTTCATCAACTTATGTTAGTGGGAGATAAATAAATTGATTCATATATGGAATATATTTCTTATCTATCAAGGTATATTTTTTGAAACAAATAGATTAGACAAATGATATAGACATGGTTTTAAAAATACATTTTTATGAAATATAATGTTTCATAATAATTATAATGGAATTTTATATCAGGATAGAATCTACACTTGATTATATTATTACGCCATGATACAATATGTCTATCATGTGATGATTAAAATTAAGATTATTAAATTTTTTAAATTTTTATAATGTAACACCCGGATAATTTAGGATATATTTATATTTAAATAAATTTAAATATTTTGATATATTTCTTGCGAAGCAACTACTATTTGAAAATAAATCGTGATATATTATAACCTAGTCATTAATTTTATGGTTATCAATTGGATTAACCTTATTTTGAAATATATAAATATATATACATATCTATATGTGTGTTATTGTTTATTTTAATAAAATAATTTATATTTATTAATGCATATAAAGTAGTTAATCAATATTTATAGAAAAAATTTACATTAAAAATAACCGTTTAAAAATGTTATTTATCAAATTTTGTGTAGATATATTTTCATCAATTTATATAATCTTTTTAAATTTTATTTTAGAAAGTGAATATAATTTTTTAAATCAACATTTCTATATTTTTCTAGGTTAAAATGTTTTGATTTTTTAGAAAATATTTTATTTATGTGAATAGTAAAATATTTTGTTTTTTTAAAATTATCATTTAATTTCATTAAATATATTAAATTAATAGTCAATGGTTTATTTTAAATTGCTATAAAAGTAATATTATTTTAATTTAATAATTAATATTCAAATTAATTAAGTATTAATCAATATAATACTTGATTTTGGTATAATTATATTTTTTGGCTTAAAAACACTTTTTTCTGAAAAGTGTTTTTCATTGTGTTTTATGAATTTCTAATACAATTGATATAATAAAATTATATTAATTAAAATGTAAAAATTTATTTTCATATTTTTAATCTAGATGTTACTTTTTTTTAAATGGGACCTTTATTTATTTATTTTGAATGGCAATTGTTTTAAAACATTTCCACCTGAGTAAGGGTAGAATTGGGTCAAAATAATGAAATATTGTATAAAATAAAAATAAAACGTTAAATTATTTCATTTTATGTGATTAATTTTACCATATATATCCTAAATTTAAAGATATTGAAATTTTTTCCATTTTCTTTTGATAATTGAATTTATATTATTTGATGTAAATAATAACTACAAAATGTCACTCACATTCTTTTGATTTCACTAATATGGTCACGTAGTATAATAAAATTTTATTAATTAATATAAAACCTAAATTTTAACATAATTTATTAATTTTTAAGATTCATATTTATTTTTAGTTTTAGTGATGATATGATTATCTTTAATTATACACAATAATGATATTATTTTGGTACAAACATTAGAAAAATCAAAATAAACAATTTAAAAAACATAAAAAATAATTTTTTATAAATTATGATTAAAAATGAAGTTTATAGTTAATTATAACTTATTGTTAAATAGTTTATATTCGAATTACATACAACTATTGAGCACTTTAATGTCATATTTATTGAATAGTACCTAAAATGAATTTATTGATATTTTATTTTAATTAATATGTGATTAAATGATTTTAATATCATAAAAATATTTAAATATCACAAGGGGGATGGTATATGCTAATAAATTTCGTCATGTCACTATATGTGAATCAAGTCTTACATGATAAGTAAATTTATAACCCTTTAATATTGAAAAATTCATTAATAGAGTTAAGATAGAAATTTTCCAGAGAAGGGATAAACCAAAACATATGGTTTAAAATGATAAATAAACCAGTTAATATTTTATTGTTAAATTAATTTAATCCATAACATATAGAGATTCTAATTTTTTTCTACTTTCTCCCACTTTTGAATGATTTTTTTATCACAATTAAATATTTTAAGTAATTTTATATGTGTCATTTCCTTCACTATACATGGACACCACCACTATTATATACTTCACATCACCATGAGTTACATATCATGAACAGACCATTAAAAAACATATATAACATATACTTATCCAAGATTAGGTTGATATGGACACCGTAATAGAACATCCTTCAGATCCTTATGAAAAAATCCAAAGGTGGTACCTCAAAATGAGGTAATCATTTTAACCATTCACATTCATTTTACTTATTATTTTACCTCAATTAAATTTTTCCCAAGAATTATAATTTAATAATATCATTATATAATTTATATAAATATTTTTTTTGTTAATTTAATAACCTTTATCTATATCCTTTTCAATCTATTTTGAAATATTAACACCGCTCATGCATAAGTATGGAATACCACCTCTTTGAGGCACTGATAATTATTTATTATTTTCCATGTTCATGGATGGTAATAATGATTCATTTAATTATTTTATAACATTTTTATGAAATATTAATTATTATAAAAATGTGAATTATTATTTACCATTATTTCATTCAATCTATTGAAAACTGGAGAGAACACTTCTATGTATTTATAAACTATCATCTCTAATAAGTGATATAAATCATTTTTTATTTCAAATTATTGTAACATGTTATATCTATGATGAATAAATATTACAATTATATTATGATTAATAATCATTATATGATTAAACCAGGACCATGGTTATAGGACCATAATTCCCAAACTAGTGCATGTTTAACAAGTGAAATAGTTATCACCAAGAGTAATGAATTTAATAAAAAAATTTGTAATAAATTGGGGATATGATATTCTAATAGAATAATATATTATGTATGAATATGGTTATATATTATTTTATGAGAAGTATATATTAATTATAATGAATTTTTGAACCCATCAAAAGTAAAATGATACCCGTGGTATGGTATTTTCAGAAAAATATTGTTTCATTGAGACAAGTTTGATTTTATTCAAATATTTATGTTTATATGGTGTATATACTACAAAATTAGATTTTTATATCATGGATATTTATTATATAACATTATAATTAAATTATTTCTCACAATGGTTTTGGTTTGAAAGTTACCAACAGGTCAAGGTTTATCACCTTAAATTGGCTTCTTTGGGAAAATTGTTTTGTTATACACATATCTTATAAAAAGAGGTGTATATTCTTCACATTTGATATGTATTATCATTAATTCCCTTATGTTTATCATTTTTAAATTTAAATTTTATGTAATTTCTTTCATTTTTTTCAATGTTATCCAATGTCGCAAGGGGTTTATTTTATAATCTCACTATTTTTCGAGATTGTATATTTGAAATTAATATAAAGGGAAATTATATATATCTTATTCTCTTAGCCATTTATATTTAAATATTATCTATATATTAATATGTTTTTTAATATATTAGTACAATATTCATCTTTTTTGTCCATATAATGATTCACAAATGTTTTTTAAATATAAATAGACTTTATTTTATCTTTGGTGGATAAACAATTTCTCCTAAGTGAATAGTTTCTAAAATAATTTAGTTGGTATTTTTATATGTATCAATGATTTTTTAATGTCATTTGGTTATATTTTTTAATTCATAATAAATATTATACTAGGTGCATTCTTTGTTTTTTCAAAATTAAAATCATTTTTTCTTTTTTGTGTTTGAAAAGAAGGTTTTTTAAATATCCATAGAATTTCAATGTTTTCCTGTCATGATTATCGTTCTGTCATATAAATATTACCTTAAATTGTTTCATGGTTTTATTAAAATAAAAATATTTTCTCATTATTTTTCGATTTTTAAGTTTCAAACATATCGAATGAAAATGATATTTTCCTTCTTTTCAATTAATTGTTTGAAATGTTCTTTTAAAGGGATTTTCCATCGAAGTAATTTTTTTTTTGATTTTGTGTATTTTCCATAGGATAAATGTTTATATGATAAAAAATATAGAATTTCATTTTTGTTTTTTATTATGTTGTTATAATTGATACAAATATTTTATTCATTAAATAATTCAATTAATACATTATGAATTATTTTATTATTATTATGGAGAGATGTTAGTGAAACTCATACACTTTACAGGGGTTATGTTATAATGATATGATGATTATTTGATTTTATTAAGGAATTCATATTAGGGTATTTGGATTATGTTACTAGTGTTCTTGGAATTATATATCCATCCAATGCATTGTGTTATGTTTACAATATTATCTAGGTAGTTGTTACTCCAAATAGATTTGTGGAATTGACCTGGTCATCTATTCTATATTGTGTTTTTTTACTAAGTATGGATGGTCCTGATAGTGATTCATTAAATATGAATTCTATGATTACAATTATGTGAATCATTATTCCACTCTATTATTACATGATAATATTATTATGATATGTTCTCATTATTCATGAATTTTTTTCTTATTATTTACGTCTTATGAACTACTAATATTTTCATAATGACACATGATTTTGATCTATATGTTTTTTGGTAATATTTTTAATTTTCATTCTCATGTTTTTATACACTAGTTATCATGTTATACTTAAAAATAATAATTTCATGATTTATCTCATGTTTATCATTACTGAGAATTTGATCTTGCCATTTATTATATATTTTATTCACTATGATATGAGTAAGAGTTTAATGTATGTTATTTTTAAGAATGGCGTTATATGTGAAACACATAGTTGGAGATGATGTACATTTTAATTATCTTTTTTTATATACCCACTTTTTGATGTTCATAAAACCATTATGATTACAGAATGGATCCTAATGATATATAATGAATAATCATCTAAAAATATGAATTATTTATATATAGAATGTTTTCGTTTATGTAGAATGGATTGTTAACTGGAATATTACATTATTTATACCTTGTATAAGGGTTCTGTTTTTATTGAGAAAATTTATTTATTTTTCAATTTACTGGTACCAGGATGGATCAACATTAGGTATAATCTAGAAGAATGTGGAAAAAATTCCAATTAAGGGAACGAGGGGTGACACAAATCACATGAACAACCCCATGAATTAATGCCTCTTGGGTTTTTTCAATATGGGATGGGTGGATCATCTATGGAGTCAGGCGAATCATGAAATAAGGTAAAATGTTAAAAATATTATCTAAAACAGGTTTCATGATTTTCATATCACTAAATAATTTATTAAATTCCCTTTAATTCTCATGGGTTTTGAATAATTATATCCTATAGATATATTTTGGAAAATCCCTTCTCAAAATATTAAATAGGTGGTTTTGTGTAAAACAATTCATAATCAAAAAAAATTTAAAAATTCATTATCTTAGATGAATCATAAATTTTCATCTAAAAATCCATTTTGGTCATATGAGTTATCAAAGAGAATCTACCAGAATTATATAGACCATGGATACACGGAATATTCATAGATTAGGTTTTTTATTGTTCAAGAAATCCACAAAACTATAATAAATTAATCCAAATATCTGTCAAATATTTACCAATAATGGAATTATTTTTTTCAAACATCAGAGAAAAGGTTCACACCACCACACTTATATTATTTGTAAAATTTATTAATAATATCTATATCTTGGTAAATTTGAAATTATATAGAACATAGAGATACAATTGTATTTCTTAATGAAGTTATAAACCCATTTAATTGTATATCATCCATATGATGATCATATCGTTGTACTAATGGAAATGTTCATGCCCCAATTTTGGTTTCCAATATAGTAATAAATTCATCAATAAATTTTGAAACTATATTAATTATACATTTTATAATGGAACTTATAAATAGGTATTTTTTTCTATGAATAACTAGAATATTTCCCTCTTTTTTATCACTCTATAGTAATAAGTAATCATTGACACCCATAATTTATGACAGTAAAAATTCAAAAATTCAAAGGGAATAGAGGGTATCAGAAATTATTTCATTATTTAGTGGATCTTTTATAATGATTTGATATACATCCAAGTACTCCTTAGAAAAATATATAATTTCATTTACTTAATATACTTACATGATAAAAATATTTTCAAGATGGGATACATTTTTATGTTCAATCAAAAAAAAATTCACCAATAAAAAATTGTTTTATCTTCAAATTCAATAAGGCAATACGAATTAGAACATTAATAAATACATATAAAACATAAAATTATTGTTTAATATTAATAACAAATCTATGAGTTTGTACATACAAAAAAATAGATAAGAAACATCAAATATTGGTGAAGGATCTTTCTTATCCTCAATGAAGTAAATTTAAATGTGTTCTCTGGTCTGAGTTGTTAAACTATATATATCCTTTTCAACAAATCATGGAAATACCTCCACTATTTGAGTTGAAAAATTGATATTTAACCTCTTATAATCAATCATATAAGTAACATTACCCTTCAATATATCACTTACAATGTACTCTATAAAAATAGTTGTTGTTATTAGTTGAATAATAATAACAAACATACAAAATTACCCAACAAAAATAGTTTATTGTATAGATGGAATAAAAATATATTGTGATGAATTGTCATATATAGATAATAAATCATGGATTAATTATCCTAAATAAGGTCTATCATCAATATCCAATAGTTTTTTATCCATCATAGATAGATTTCTCTATGATTAATTAGTGGTAATAAGAATATTATGAAATCTCTCATTATAGCCTATGTGAACTGGATGTGTGTTTGATGAAATATCCTCCCTTTGTTCCTCAATATGATTTATTTTCATTATTTTTTCACTCAACCTCCTATTTATAGGGACAATTTACCCAAAAAAGAGCTAAAATTATATCAATACCTTCAATACTTACATCTAACATAATAAAACAATAATCTAATCCTTCATGGGAGTGGGTTATGAGAAAAGGAAAAAATAAAATAAAAATATTTATGGGTCATTCACACAAAAATCCATCAGTGACTATAACTAATCATTATATTATTATTAATATATTCATTTATATAAATTAATTTAAAAGTGTTTTAATTAAAATTAACTTAAAAATAAACCACTTAGTATAAAAAACATTTGATAATCGTTTTAGATAAGGTAAAGTATTGAACATAAAATATTCTTTACATACATAATCAAACTGTGTCAAAAATACTACACATATTTCTTTTTCAAATTAAAAATAACTATATAAAAAATTATTTTGATATCTACATTCAAAGAAAATTTAGGGTAGATATATATCCCTTTATTTATTTTTTTGAATAGTTACTAAATCTACTGAAATTTGAAAACAAAATGTTTCTAATTAAACTTCAGCTTATGGAATCATTAGATAAATAATTATCATAAATAAAAATTAATTAATTAAAAAAAATACACAATATATAATTGTTCAAAAAATAAAAATTAACTAAATAATATTAAATGGTAGGTTTAATTAACAATAAGCCTAATGTCATGGTAAGGTCAATTGATCACAAGATATTTTATGGTAAGAATAACTAACATGTAAATATATTCATGAATAGTTCCTATAATAATCATGACTAGTTCAATGAATTTTACTATTATAAATAATTGGTTGATATTTTTTAAAGATAAAAAATCCAGGTAAATAAAAAACAAACATTGTTACCTAATAAAATATTTATAGAGAGATAATAAAGAATATAGAGAATGAATAAAATAAATTTTTAAAATAAAATTTAGAAAACATTAATTATCATTAACTAATATATTGTAATCTCTATTATCTCAATATGATAAATCATATTAATGATATTTACTTATAAAAAATTAATGCCTAAAAATTTATGAAAAATATCATTCTTGTGATAAATTTACCATAGAAAGTGATGTGTTATATCAATTTTATTGGTCTAGTAATGAGATATATGATTATATTAGAATTTAATGAAAAAATTTTAATAAAAAATATAATGATATATCATAACCAATGTCTATAATATTTTCAATTGTGTTTCTTTAGTAATAGTTTTTCATCTTAGCATCATGAAACTATTTATAATTATTTATTTATAAATAATGAAATCGAATTGTACATCTAACTATACCATGAAATTAGTTACATTTAATTTATACTTTTTTATTGGGATTCAACTTATTTATATTCATTTGATTAACTTATTCATGTGTTTTCATGTTTAAAAAAATTCACATAAATGTTTTATATTAAAAAATAAATACAATAGTAATTATAGAGAGTTAATAATTGCCTAACTCAAATGAATAACCATTAAAATAGAACACTAATATTTAAATTAAATCTAATTTATTTTAAAATCCATTTAACATAAAATAATATATAGTAATTAAGATTTTAATGAAATATATCACATATAAAAACACCAAAAAATACTATCGTGGTGGTTATATGTGAGGTAATAAAACAACCAATTATACATCTGTAAAATGAATATTATAATGTTTTCCTTTTTGTATCTGAATCTAGTTAATATTTAGTACTTATAGTAGTTACCCATTCCATAATACTATACATTGACATATTTTTTTAATCTATCTCTTATATTTACACTTATTATTAAAAGTAACATATTAATTTTAGTAACCTAGAAAGATAAAATATAACATTAATTTCCCCAAAATTCACAATTCAATTTTCTATTTAATAAGTTGATAAAATATATTAATTATTTAATTATTTTCACTTTCAAATAAAATATAAAAAATAAATTTAATATATTAATTCATATTTCATATAAATATTATTGATAAAATTTGAATGTCCAACATGAATATTATAAAATCCTTTTTTTTGGAAAATAAAAGTGTTGATACTGTTATTCCAACCCCCATCATCCTTTTTTCGAACATAAAGTTCCTTATAAATTCTAAAAACATGTATTGGAATGAATTATTTTGAAAACCAACAAGCTAATCAACTAAATAACATTAATAATAAAGCATTCCCAAATTTACAGTTAAAATTCAGTTGATATGGTCTGAAATATATACATTATATATATTATAATATTATTCTAATGGGATAAGGAATTACTAATAATAAAATGTTTAATTCATAGTAATTACATTTCTCTTGATTTCACCTGTATGAAACCACTATAATGTTTTTTATAACTATGTTAACTCACTCATCCACTTAGATTCTAAATGACCTCTTATTATCAATAGTTATATAATCCAAGTGCATTTACACAAGATCCCATATATTAGCTCTCTCAGAACTATTGAACCCTTAATCAAAACTATCACCAAATTTTCACTACTAATTTAATCAAAAATAATAATTTCTTCAACCATCAAAAAGTAAGATTGATATTCAACCTATTTTTTCATAGAAGCTCTTATTTGATGTGTAATATCAAGTTTACCAACTAGAATATCCAAAGAATAATTTTTTAGTATCTTAATGGTTTTATGTGTAGTGGTTATTGGTTATTCCATGTTGTCCGTAATTATTGGGTGGCCTTGATGGTCATTGTCTTATAATTTATTAATAAATCAATAACATGGTTACTTTTATATGATGTTTTTTATAATAAAATTTAAAATATCATCCTTAATGTCTTAAATTTTGGTTTTGGTTTCATGTGTGACCATCTAATTTAAATTATCATTACTAAATTATTCCAAAAAAATTTCTTATATTAAAGTAATTATATGCCTTACTCAAGGATGAAAATAATATGAATGTTTTTTGATATACTTGAAATGAAAAATTTAATATCATTTATATGGTGTTTATAAAATATAATTTAAACTAAATTACTCCAAATAACTATCCTAGGTTTTCTATAATTATATAATTCACAATGATTTTTCATTAAAAAGTTATAATTGTAACCCTATTAAAAACCTAATAATCAATGTTCATATCCTCAAACCGGAAATAAACATGGAAATCATACTCAATGAAAATTGTATGGGCTATTTCTTAGAGATTTCTATTATTACATTCAAAAAATATATTTTTTGAGGTGTTTTATAAGTGGATAAATCATAGAAATATATATTTTTTCAGTATATACATACAGACTATCGGTTTTAAATCACATGGACATGTCCGCTTCTTAATTTATTTTCGTTATGTCAAATAATATTTTGAAATATTTTAAAAACATTGAAGAATAGGATCAATATTATCTTGTGTGGGCATAGAAGTACATCTAGTTGAATCATGAGTATTTACTAATAAGGACATATTCATAATTCCTTCTACCTAGAATAGAAACTCTAAAAGTTAAAATTAAATCCATATTAAAAAACTATTGTGATTAAGGCTTCGAAACATCTATATTTTTTTAAAAATGAGGTTTTCTCTTACCTAAACATTGTTCATGTGTTTCATACATTATTGTTTGAATACTCTACCATTTGGATGTCCAAAATGGACCAATTTCTTGTAACATTTCAATGTGAGTTTACATTATACTATCTGCGTCTCTTGTAATAAATCCAATATTATCATTCAAATTAAATTATATTAGTATGTTTGGAAAAATAAAATTAAAATCAAACATATAAATATTCCCATTTTTCATTACAATAAAATAAATACCGTGAATATAATTATTGATTTATATGAAAAATTATTAAATATATCCTAATATCCATGATCACATAACTAGATAACATTTGAAAAATTTACATTAAGGAAACAACAACAAAACAACACAAATAGGGGAAAATATCAAATAATATCTTTTCATTGACAATTAATATTTAATTATTCATTCACAATATTTTTAATATGCCCTAATTTCACATTGAAGTGTTTTTGACATTATAGAAGTCATTAGACATATTTCTAGACAATAAACTATTTATATGACAATATATCTTAAAATTTATATTTTAAACATGTAACTTAGAAAATATATTTTAATGAAATTTTGAAATATATATTTTTTAGATCTAGAATATTATTTAAGCTGTTCCATATGTACCTAAATTTTACTTATAGGTCTATTATAAATAAATAAAAAACTATTTGAAAATAAAATTATCTTATGTTTATAAAAATAATAGTTATTTTTTATACGAAATTTTTTATAACTTATAGTCAAAAATAATTTTATCTGAAATGGATATTTTTTTAATCAAAATTCCATCTATACAAAAAAAATTCTATAAAATTTCTTTTATATCCCTTTGAAATAACATATTCCAATTTTAGACATATGATGTTTTGGGATATAATTTTTTTTATAATTACTATCAATCATGCATAAATATTTATAATTTGTTTTTAATCTAACCAAATTCAACCTTGATTATTTCAATTTATTTTTCATGATATAAGTTTTAGAAAATTATAGTTCTATGTATTTCAAAATCCTTAAAAAATAGTACATATTTCATTTTTAGGAATTTATTATTTTTTTAAATTTCATTCATTATTTATTATAAAATGTGACAATACACTTATAATTACTTTGTTAAAATAAAAAATTCTTCAATAAAATAATTTTCTATGGAAAATAAATTAAATTTGAATACCTATAATATATCTTTTGAAAATGCATTTGTTTTATTTCTCATACTATTCACCAATCCCACTTTCTACTAAGTTGCCTCAGTTATGTTTAAATGATAAGTATGTGGTATTTTTTATATATTTATTTAGATTCATTACCTTCAAATACATTTCCATTAATTAAAAAATTAGTGATTTGATTTGGATGTGTCCATTAATATTAAATTTGTAACAAATACCCACACAAAAGGTGTTTTATTTCATCAGTTCATCAATTCTATCAGGCACTCCATCGATGTTCGATGAGCTTGGGAAGTGCAAAATTTTATTATGAAAAATATAGAATATCCTAAACAATTCATCTATTTTTTCACAATGATCACCTTCCCTTTCACTATAACATGAATCCATAAAATAGTTATTTTCTTTTACATAATATATAAAGGTAATTTTTTATGTTCATCATGTTATTCATATTTTAATGTGATTTTCTCCATATAAATCGTGAGATTCTAAGAAAAAACCTTAACCTTAAGTTTTTCAATATCACATTATTCCTCCAAGACTATAACAATATTTACATATTTATCATGTATACATTTTATCAATATAAACCCTTGTGTGGTTGTGTTATGTTTTATCAGAGTTATATCATTGAGTTGATAATTTCGTTAACTTTTGAATATATTTTAGAAATATATCCATCATGTATCATTTAAAAATATCATACTGTGTGATATATATATATATATCTCTTTGTGTGTGTGTGTTTATGTGTATGTGTGTAATATAATCTCTTAACCATTATATTTTTCCTCATTAGATACAATCAATTTTTCATATATTTAAAAGGTAGTTTCATATATAGATACTCTATTAAATACCTATTCACCAATAGAACATATACAATAATTTATATATTATCATTTATTATCAACTGCATCCTTAGGAACATTATTTAAACCTTTTTTATGTAAATTATGATTTTTATACCTATCGTGAATTCTATACAATAAATAAATTCCGAGGAATTATAAATGCATTTTATATTTGATTTCACATTAGTAATAGTTAGTGAAATTTAATAAAGATGGTCTATTGGAATCATAGACCACTTTTATAGAAGATTCTATATTTACTAAGAAAATATCATAAAATTTTATAATTTATATAGGTTAAAAAGTAGTAATAACCAAAAATAAATAATTTTTTTAAAGATAACTGATATTTAATTTTCCCCAAATGTAATAAAATGGTGATATATCAACTAAAATCGATTAATAATTGATAATTAAATCATTCAAACAATTTATAAAAAAGTATCAAGTGAAAAGAATTAATTTTTGTAAATAGTTAGAGATACAGAGAGATTTTTATGATTTTAAAAATAATTCCTAGAGAGTTAAATAATACTTGGTTTAATTATTATTCAAATAAAATTAAACCATTTAAAAAAGCATACTCAAACAAAAACCTAAACTACCCTATGAGAATATAATTATACTATTTAAAAAAAATTGTTAAATAATTTATCATTTTAAATAATAGATTAATTAAATTTAATTTCAATTTAAAATTTAATTAAATAAAATTTGGTAACAAAATTAAACCAAATACTTATGTAAAATTAGTAAAGGAATATATTAAGTGTTAAATAAAGATATAAATAAAACTATTGGTTTAATTATAATAAAAAAATCATAACCATTCACTTAATGGTATAATATATATATATATATATATATATATCAAGACTTATAATACACCCAATTAATGATTCCAAAACTTGTACCAATTTAATAAAATTGAAAAAACACCTCTTTCTAGGAAAACTCTATTGAATCTATTCTAAAAACATTGTTTGAAAAAAATACAGGATGAAAAATGAATAAATATTAGAAAAAAAATTATTTACTAATAAATATTGGGTTGGAATTAATATAAAATGACATAGTTCTATATAAATTAGTAAAATAATAAAAAAAGAGTAAAATATGTTCTAAAATATCATTATTGCATCTTGAAATATTGATTGAGAGTCTTTACTGTTTCAGACAGGGTTTATCCTGAATAGTATCCACCAACATTGAAGGCTTCATAATTTAGTCTTGGTGTTCCACTTATAGCTTCTTTAAAAAACATGATTGTAAAATTCATTCTAATATGTTTATGAAAAGGAAATTATTTAGTCTTTTACACTATAAGGGTCCTTCTAATAATAAAAGGATGCACACATTATCATTTAAAGAATATCTATTGATCACTGATGATTTTTTCCATGCACTATTGAGGTTGTTTCCCTTAATACTCTCTCTATATTCTTATAAAAAATTCCTTAAATATATATTTTTGTAATTATTGAGATATTTAATAATTAATAAATAAAAATTTATTCACAAACAGGTTGGTCATTGTCTATAATAAAATGAAATTATCTTTATGTTAGGTTTATCAATCTATCTCAATTATTTAACCTTATTGGGAAAGACTTGTTTATATATAAAAATATACAGGTTTAGTTGAATATACCATAAATAATTAGGTAACACCATAGAAATTCAAGGTCAGTATAATATTCTATGAAATTTTTAACTTTTAAAATTTAAAAAAGGAATCACATGATTAGTTAAAAGTTTCTACATAATCAGTAATCTTGTATAATAAGGTAAATGTTGTCATTTCATGGTCAAATAACTTATTCTGAATGTTAAAATATGATAGTCTTCATGGTCAATACTTCTATATTTTTTAACATATTCAAATGAAATATAGGACTATAAATAATATTCTATAATGTATAAAGTGAAATTAAAAACTCTAAAATTTATATAAGTATGAAAAATTATGTATTACTATTTTACTATTTTTAATACATTATTTATACAAAACAAAAAAATGATAAATATATTAATCATGAATTATGTATAATTAGTGAGGTAATTACTATCATGGCATAAAATTATTTATAAATTCCTTGGATAGGCCTTATCATGACTAGTATTCATGATCACTTCCAATGATATACCATTACATGGCTAATTTCCATAATAAGATTGTTTAAAAATACCTAACATGACTAATTCTTACAATCATTACCTTTTTTAATTTTCAATTACATGGTTTATTTTATTGACAATAAATTCAATGATAATCAGTTTTATGATATTATAAATTTTCTTCATTTCTTCGACATCAATCAAAAAAACCTCTAAAACCATAATAGATATTTTATATTATTATTCTACATATTCTCAAATTATTTTAAAACATCACTCTCAATCATTTGAATCTTAAATATATAAATTATATATTTATTTGATTGGGAATGCAATAAACATAACCTAAAATCATTCCTTATCATATATATTACATTTTCACTCATTAAAATTTTACCTCTTTTACACTATCCCTTTATGAAAAATATAATTTTTTGTCAAAAAAATATTATATAAAAGTATGATAATATTACCTCCAATCATTTATGGGGATTGGGTTCACATAACAGATTATTTAATTCATTCATCGAACAAATTTACAGTTTTGTCTACCTATTATCTATACTTTTTCATATAGTATTAATATCTTTCAATATGAGTTGAAAACAAATCAAATAACTCAATAATGTGTTTTATTCCGTAGTGAACTTCTGTTTAAAATGTGGTATTTTACCATCTTTAGATTTGAAAACATAAAATATAATTTTAGGTAATAAATTAATCACAATATTGATGTTTTTTGTTAACAGAAGATGACGAGGTGATTTATATAATGGGTGGTCCTATTTTTTATAATATTCTACAATGGTTTGTTATGGTTATATTAGAAACATTTTTAGTAATTAATATTTTTTTTGAAAACTAATCCCCAGCCTTAAAATAGATATAATAATATAACTTGAATTCAATCCCTATTATGAGGCATCATTATTCCTTAAAATTATTCTAATTTTTTTAGAATTTATTTACATATCCTTAAAAATTAATTAAATCTTTAATAGAATAGGAATCATTTCTGAATGTATAATGATGGAAATTTTTTTTTAAAAATGGAATTAAATTATCACCATGAGTACTAAAACAATATTTTCAGTCACTATATTTAGGAAATGAAGTAATACCCTATTTAACATCAATTTGGTATTATTGAATTAATAACAAATTATTTTATATTAATAAGTATATAGAAAATGAATCGATTTGATGTAAGATTTGGAAATTTAATTTCCGAAATATAGTGACTAATATTAATGTTTTATATACTCATTGTAAGAATATGAGTAGAATTGACATAATATTTCTCTAACATAAACTCATTTCTTTCACTGTAATTTTAAATAATTTTTTATAATTTTTTATATATAATGACATTTATACGATTGCAACATGTCATCTTACATATCATAAAATTGAAAATTAATCTTATGTACCATAAATTGATCATCAAAATTGTATTCCTTGATATTAAAATATGACATTAAATTTATCTTCACTGAAATGTGAGATGAATTTCCTCAAAATTTTCTAAATAATTATGTTCCTAAAATCATAATTAATTTTTTTCTATATCTTCAATGGAACAATCATGTTTTATTGATAATTGTTTCATGGCTATGAATTTTATTCACTTAAGAATTAATTTTTTCTCTCAATTAAATACATACACATTTATGTTGTTTTTTGAGTGGTATGGTGTTCTATAATTATATTATAATATATAAAATTCATGTAATCACCTTAATGTGTTTTTATTTTATTGGGTTCCTCAGTTCCTGATCATAAAATGAGGAATAAAAAATTAATAAAAAAATACTTTGAAACTTATTTAATAAATTTTTTGGGTTTTTTTATGTTTATTCATATTTCAACCATTTATATAGGTAATAAATATATAAAAACTATAATTTCATCCAAAATAAATTGGAAAAGGGATCATAAAACAAATTTCATACAAATTAAATACCTTAATAGTAATAATCCTGTTTGAATAATTTAATTTATTTTACTGATATTCCATGGATTTTTTTCCCTTTGATGGTGAAATAACAAAAAAATTACTAAATATTTATAAAATAATTATTTAAAACAATCCTTTTAATTTTAAAACTTATATAAACATTTATAATAATATATAATAATAAAAATAACAGTCATCTTGAGTCAAACATTTCATCACTATTATGATGAAAAATAAGGATAAATGTTTCCTTTATAAAAATTATTTTAAAATCATCACACTATTGGAAATAATAAATATCAATATTGAATTATTTAGAATAATGAAATTGTGAATAACATTTCACACATTTTCATGGTTTGGATGAGTTATCTCCAACCATTCTAATTAATCATCTACAATAATCAGACACCCCTTTTAATAATTAATATTTAGTTTATTTTTTTTATAAAAAAATAAATGGAAAAATATATTATTCATTCCATTATTTATTGTAAGATACTTCAATTTGGAGTGATTCATGCATATATATACATTAAAGAGATTAAAAAAATTAGTAAAAATTTTAATTGTAAATAACAGAACAATTAATTTTCTTCCCTATCATATTATACCTATTTTTTATTATATTTTTGTTTATAAAATGGAATATCCTAAAATTTTTATCAAATATCTATCCAAATGGTTTCAAAAAAATAATGTCATGTAAATTATATATCTTCTCAAAATGAAATCTCAAATTTTATGTTGCAATGATATGTGTGACCCAAAAATATCACTTAGAACATTTATCTTTTGTTGAAATTTCCATCAAATAAAAATAGGGGAAAAAATTTCCTTAATATTTGTATGAATCCCTAAAATATATGAAAAATATATTAAAAATAATTGAAAGAATCACACAACAATTATAAAATTTATAGTGAAACTTAGTAATATGAATGTTAATTGATTATTAATTAATTTCAAATAAATAAATCTCAGTCACTATTTTTGAAATATGGTCCCCAAGTATATTAATTTAAGTCACCAGGAAGTAAAATTTTTGAAAATCAAAAATAGGATTTTTTTTCTATTTATATTTCCAATGAAATATCAAAAAAACATTCAATTTTGGTATAAACATGAATTAAATCATTTTATATTATAATTTTTTTAAATTCCATCATCGTTTCATGAAATACATATGGAATTATTTACTAAAATGTGGCGGATGTATTATGTATTTCAAAAGACATATTCTAATAAATTTTTGTTTGGAAACATGAAATATGATTTTGTTACATATTATATATTTATTTTAATCAGGTTTTATTATGATAACAAATTGAGGAAATGATAGAATACACATTTTACAAGGAACTGTTGCATCTAATAAACAAATATTAGTGAGAAGCATCATTTACATATTTTATCATTATTTTATTGGTAGTATCTACTTACCTTTTATATAGTCACTATCCAAGTGTGTATCAAATTTTTATTATTCATATGGTGATCAATCCTTCTTTTTGAGGAACATACTTTGGGATGAACAATTAATTTTAAGATATTTGGTTAATGAATCTCACATAAAGTGTAAAAATAAAATTATTTTTAACAAACCCTTTTATGATAGGTTCTAATATATGTTGTGACTACCCTCATAAATATCATTCAGCCACTGAATATAATATAGATAGTTAATAAAATATCTATTATGCTCCAAATTATGGATTTTGTAATGCTAAACACCTGGAATATATATTCCAAAACACATAAAATTTTGTCTTCCATGATAAAAGAAAATTATTTTTTATAACCTAAAGATAAGAACCCTAGTTTTTTAGGTATTTTCTTGATATCTTATAATATTGGTTCACTACTGTGAGGAATAAGTATAGGATAAAATCCCATTGAAATGTGGTTTTCTAACTTTGATTATTTTCCATATTCATCAACATCTTCATCATTGTACTTATTATCTATCAGGAAAATTGTGTCACTAATCAAATATAAAATATAAATATTTTGAGGATATGGTACTATAACCTTATATAGTAACATTATAGTATATAACCTTCATGAGATCGAATATGAACCTTTCCTCTCCAACTCTAAAAATTGAACATCCTTGGAGAACATCTATGTGTTAACTTCTAATATAGTGGAAATTTATTATAATAATTAACTACACTTTTTAAATATTTATCAATACATTTTTATTAATAATTCACAAATAAAGATAAATTATATCACTTTAACAACTATATGTTCTAGAATACCTCTTGAGTAATTTATTAACTTTAATATAGTTTTCAAGAAACCATGAATCAAGTGGAATAAATGAATGGATTTAAATGGATATTCAAGTTACTATAGATTAATATTTTTATGAATTTAAATACATAATGAGTAGAATCATCACATTTTTTAAAAAAAATTATATAGAAACAAGGTATGAAATGTGATGAAAAAATTCAACCAATTCTAATAATATTGAGTTGATTTTGAACATACAAAAAATTTTATTTACCTAATAAATTGTTAGGTAGCGTATATATAAAATGAAAATAAGAAGTTGTTGGTTTTATAAAATTTAATGATTCCGGAACTCTAAAAATATTTGTAGATTCCAACTGTTGTTATTTTTTATAAAACCACACATTAAGAATGATTAATTAACTATCCCCTCCAAATAAATATAATTATACATAGAGATTCTTATGAAATTTCTCATATTTGTCTTGAAAATAGGGTTTAGAGTTATCATTTGAATATGTGATGGTTTCTAAGTCACACGTGATATTTTTATACTATTTTACAGTAATTTAAAATATTTGATATTTAATTTAATATTATTCATGTAAAAAAATTGAAAAATTAATGTTCATTAGATTGTGAGAAAATTTTTAATCAATGTAATATTTTTTGAAACATTATAAAATGATTTATAAATAAAATAATAAAGGTTTTTATTCATAAGTGAATTTATTTGATTCTAAAATGAAGATATGTGATTTAAAGAATAATAAGAAAAAAATATGGGACATAAATACTAGATGTTTTCGAACATAGGGAGATACACGCGATATATTTCATGTGCATGATTCCATAATAGAATTACATGAAAAAACCACAAATATAAATGAGTTTTATTTCATATACATACATGAGATATCGTAGTTTTATATTATAATTTATTAAAAGGTACACAAATTAGTAGGATTCATTATTACATAATAATGATTTGTGAGTCAAATGTGAGTAACATATTCTATAGTTTATAAAAGAAACATGGGAGAAAATTACCTCATTTATTCAATGAATTTATTTAATATAGGGAATTGAATTTAAGTCGATTTAATTCACTAATATTAAGGAGAAGAATACATGAGATATGGTTTAATATTTAGGGAGTTTTAAATAAAAATATTTAATGTTATGGACACTATATAACAGGACATTTTGAAGGATATGATGTATCTAAAATAAGTTAATATAGAAAAATAATTCAAGAGTGATAATAATGGATTAAAATTAAATTATCATTTTACTATATAACTAATAAAAGAATATTAATAACTAGAAATAGGTGGATGGTTACACGTATAGGATTAAAATTGTAAAACAATTATATTATCACCCACTTTGGGAATTAAAATATAATTTCCTTGTATATATTTACATTTTTTCTACCTCACTTTGTCAAAGTTGACAATTTTTTGATAAAGAGATATCATATTCCCTTACTAGGTAAATAAAATACATTTTTATGAAATTATTTTAATTGACTAATAAACATTCACCTCTTATTAGTGTTAGATATATATCATTCATATATATTATATGTTGCATTTGAGTAATAGAGTTACTGCCATAAATATATTAAGACAAAATCCAAAATATAATTGGGAAATTATTTATTTTTACTAAATATTATGAGTTTTCATGAAAATTATGAATTATTTCAATAATATGAGTATAACATTATTCAATAAAAATAATTATAGGATGAAGAATAATATAACACCCATATATTATATTTTCAGTTAGGGAGGATCTTAAATATGTAATAACTAGTTTACCCCATTTAATAAAGTATATTGAATATCTCTTATAGACAATTGAAACATTGACTGTGGTTAATAATAAATGAATGTAATCATCTTTATATTATTTTAGAAAAAATTCAAAAAAATAATAACCCCCTGAATACTACTAAGAGTTTAGATAAATTAGAAAATATCAATGAGTCTAATATAAAGATATTTATATAAAAATTTATATAAATGAATAATGTAGAATAAAATTTTTTTTGAGTTCAATATATGATAAAATAAAAATTTTATAACCATAAAATTTTATTTATACTATTAAAGAAAAACATTTATGATAATAACATTTAGATAAATTAGATATTGAATTGTAAGACCTTAAGGACTAGTATTTTATTGATTTATATATGGATGTTCTTTAGAAAATCCTAATAGGTAATAGGACAATGAAGGATAATGTTTTTAAAAATAAAATCATGTGAGAAACGCTGACTTGTTGAAAAGTAATAAAAAATCATATCGAAAGAGATTAAAGATAAGTAACTATAGGTTTTTTAGGTTGATAATAATTTTTATTGCTGTTATTTGATTTTATCACATATCTACAATAATTTTATGAAAATGAAAAGGAATGTATAAACCTAAAACATAGTTTTAATTTTTTTTTAATGTAGAGGAGTGTGATAGTTTTAAATGTTTTTTCTAATGAATAATGTAATTAACCATTATGATGAAAACTAGAAATAATAATTACCAATAAATATTAATATTTTATAGAATTCAACATTTATAATGGAGAGTAACTTCACAAAGAAAAAAAAGACCATTCAATACAAATATGATAATGAATAATATTGTTGAATTTTCAGTGATTCTAAGCTTGATGAGTTCACAAATAAGTGATATGAAAATCTTATAGCATATATTATGAAATAAAAATAATTTACAAAAAATTGAATATATATATATATATATGTTAATATAGATTAGAAAAAAATAGAATTATATTGGACGAAACATTTTATTTCTCCAACAAATTGGAAAAATATAATTCATGGAAATATAAGATAGAATATAAATTCACTAAAATATATTTTAAATATAGCAATAAAAAAATTAAAAAACTATATGTTATTGACTATATGGAATTGGAAAATGAAATATAATATAATTATATTGATAAAAACAGAATGTTTATATGTTCATAGTTAATATCATTATACTAAAGGTACCTTAAAGAAGATAATAATTATTTCGATAAATCTATTGATTGAAAAAATAAATATTTTAAATATATTGAGAAAAACTATTATTTATTAAAAAAATATAATTATGTGTAATATACTTTATAGAACTCATTAAATTGAAATGAATGGTCTGGTATTTAAATAATACTATTCTCAAAGTATATATAGGAGGTAAATTTAAGTTCAAATAAGTCTCAAAATAATAATAATTGAATTATCACTAAAAATATAGATTAGAATAAAATATCAGTGAAATATAAATAAATAAATATATAAAATAAACAACCAACATATAATCATATGTATAATTAACATCATAGAAAAATATCTCTTCTAATTATTTGAAATAATTATATAGTTTTCTTTGAGATAAAAGAATAAAGTGTTGGATAAAAAATGTAGTATAGAAAAAAAATCAAATGATACTATTAGTTCCATGGAATATATAGTTATAATTATTATATATATTTGAACAAGATATAATTAAAATTAATAAATAATTTATAGGGAATCTATTTATTTAAGAATTAGTACCCTACATGTATAAAATAACATACTAAAAATACTAAATTTGATCTTTATACAAAAAAAATTCTATTATTTTGTATATTCATATCTAATATGTGAAAAAATTAGTCATTTTGTTGAATATTTCTTAACCATTATTCTTAAAATAACAAAACTATATGTGAAATTAGATATAATTAGAAAATATGAAACTGTGAACAATATTATATTGCAAAAGTGGATTTAAAGGCCATAAAGTAATAAACTGATCTTAGATAGTGTTTTTTCATTATAATTTAAAAGTGAAAAAAATTATATTTATTAATATTAAAAATTCTTATGTTTATTATATCATATTTTTCCCTAATAGTGGTTTCCATATTACTTGTCTATGAAATATTGAAATTGAATTGAGATGGATAAAAACAGGATATATTTTATTTATTAATGGTCAAAATAATAAAATTTTGTGTGTTAGTCAACTTTATGATGAAGAAAATGATTATCTTTAAAAATAAAACCATAAAATTAAAATAATAAAATATGGAATATTTTTCTCTATGATAGAATAAAGCATCCTAAAGTTATTCTATATTTATAACCCATTTATGTTTTTTAATTTTAGTGTAAAGATGGAAAAATGATTATAAAAAATACTTGGTCATCATAATGAAACAAATAAAATTAAATAATGTTAAATATCAATATATGAGATAATAATCATAGATTGAAATAAAAGTAGATATCAATAGTGAACTATTTCATAAAAGGAAGATGTTTCTTTCAGGTCACATGAGGGAGGATATTTAATCCATGAAACATTTGGAGATAATTTATATAGATATGTATACTCTTATGTGATGTTAATCAAATCAATGTGATTAATATTTTATTCTTCTTATTGATATATTTGTAATTATTGAAACCTTTATTCTTATAAATCATATGTTTTGATCACAAAAAATTTTAATATTATTTTTCATATAATTATAGACATAATTTTGGAACACATTAAAAAGATAAGATATCATAATAGTGACCAATTGAGGTCTATTTTTTAAGTGAAATATCTTTTAAATCATGGAATTAAAAGCCTTTTTTCCTCCAAATATAGTTTCTAAAGTAATAACATAAATTTATTTGAAATGGATTGAAACATTATGAATGAATGCGTAATCCCAATATTTTTTTAAAGAGAATATGATTCTAAAACTGTATGCATTACAAATAGATTCTCAATAATTCTCTAATCTAATAAAACCAGTATGATATATTGTAATACATCAATTATAGACATTAGTGTATTTGAAATTCCTTTGATATTTAAAATAAAAAATTTGGTAAATTTTGATTAAAATACATAATAGGGTATCTTTATGAGTTATCTTTTATATAGAAAATGTGATAAAAGACTGTTTAATAGTTTTCCTAAAAGATTGAAATATTATTTAATAAAAATAAGAGTGAATAATTCCACTCATAATAATAAAGATAATAAAATTAATGAAAAAATATAGGATAACATGCATATTTTTTATGAAATTTCCCAAACATTATTTAAAGATGGTCGTATTTAAAGACATATTTATTAAATATATAAAATGTATTAGGCTTCAAAATTTGTAAAAATAAATTTAGATATCCATAGATGAAGAAAAATGTGGATTATAAGATAACTAATATAGGTAAAAATAAACTACTATAAGCAAAAATAAGACATAAAAGAATAGGCTACATAAATATCATTTTTGATAAACCTTTAGTATTTTTACCCAATCAGGATGGAACATAAGGTTTAAATGTTAGTAAGGATCTCTATATTTTGAAACCATATCTTTCAGTATGTTATTAAAAGTTGGATGGATTTTGATAAGACATGTGCAGACGCCGAAAAATTCTCAAGTGCTGAAAATGGTTTGGGAGTGACAAAGAGAGTCCATATTTGGACTTGGGAGTCCATTTCAGGGGGCCTAGAGGGGCCGTGTGAAAAAAATTCTGTGATGGATGAAAAACTGTCCCGCAAGAAAAACTTCGGGATTCATGACAGTTTTTCATGGGTCGTGGAAATTTACACACCACTAACTCATGCGGTTGTAATTTTTGCACTTCTGATGTCGCGCACACAATATTAAGTGCATGCATGTTTTCCATTCAAATATGTGGCCTTGAGAGCCTATCAATAGATGATCACCTCTTCAACTTTCCTTCTAAAAAATATGAGCCATCACTCTGGAAGAAAATTCACCTCTATTGCACACAAAAGATGGCTCTCAGGTACTAAATATTTTGCGCCAGGTCTCCCCTAGGTCCGCCTTTGTGCAAGATCACTCGGGCTTAATCCTCTTCCATATCCCATCGAGTCTTGTCCCACGCATGCAATTCCTTCTAATTTCATGCAATCCTTTCTTTGGCACACAATTCCTTCCAAATTGTGCACCCTCCTTTACACGTCGGCCCGGTATTTTTCCCACTCTCAGCGCAACTGCGCGCCTACCCAGCTTTTTCATGCCCGAAGCTCCATTGCGCTCCTACTTGAACTTTTTTGTGCCTGTTTCCCCAATTACGTGACACCACGTTGTTTTTCGCACACAGAGGCTGTTTCCACACCGCCCTGTCCTTTTTCATGCATGCAGCTCCACTGCGTGCCTACCTAGGCTATTCCACACTGGTTCCCCAATTACATGTCATGCCAGCCTTTTTTGCGGAATAATCTCAATTGCACGCTGCTCCTGACGTTTTTCACGCAATTGCTCTTTTTGTGCACAAGCCTCCCTCCATGTGATCCCATGATGTCTCTCTTCCGGGCATCATTTTCCGGTTCCACCCATGCCCAAAACAACTTCTCCAAACAATATTTTCTCAAACTACCCTCTAAATTCATAAGAAGTAACTTCAAAGTCCATTCGACGATACTACCCGTTGCATTGCTTCGCCTCATGCCTCTTCACATAGTCACACTAACGACGATTGCTTTTCGCATAGCCACCTTTACATGGACCCCCAATGGTTCAATCCATGGTACCCCCTAGCCATTACATTTATAGTGAATTCCCTCCACTAAGGTGCAAAGGTTACCAGTTATATAAGTCCTAGGGGTATGGAGTGAACCCGCCTCCTCCGAGATGCAGGACGTTAAACTTCCAAGTACCATTATCCTTAGCACATGACATGAAACTCTCACTTCTCCCCATGCATCCTACATGGGGAAAGGGAAACCACCCCAGTGTAAGCCCCTATCTTTTCTTTCCGGAGGCAGCATCCTTGCCCCTCCTTTCTTCAGTGCCAAATCCCTCTCCTTCTAGGCTTTTTCGCCACCGAGCCTCCATCATGGAGTAAGTCCCAACCTCTTCGGAATGCTAAATCGCATAAGTACCTATTTCCTCTTTCTGATACGACCACATGTAAACCCCACGTCACCTCCCACAGACACACCTTTCATGAAATGATAGTCTAGTCTCTGCTACCTCTTGTTTCACACACCGAGTATGACTCACGTGGGCTTAGAGCAAGCATCGACCAAAACATCCACCCAGGGAAGCCTAGAGTGTAATCCCCACACACCCTTCTAAACTATGAGGACATTGATACTTTCTAAGGAAGGGTATGTGCGAAGCCTCCATGAGGTTCAAGTCAACCACCCATTGGTCACTCATACACTATTCACTTCTGTTCACCAACACCTTGGGCAGCCTAGAGTGTAAGACCCACACCACCTAAACTATGAGGTATTTGATACATGCTAAGGTAGGGTACGTAGGAAGCCTCTATGAGGATCAGTCCCACCACCCATTGGTCACTCCGACCCCATTCATGTTAGTTCACCAACACCTTGGGCAGCCAAGAGTGTAATCCCTCACCGCCTGAACTATAAGGTCTTTGATCCTTGCTATGACAAGGTACGTTGGAAGCCTCCATGAGGTTCAACCCCACCACCCATTGGTCGCTCCGACCCCATTCACGTCGGTTCACAAACACCTTGTGCTGCCTAGAGTGTAAGCCCCACACCACCTGAACTATGAGGTCTTTGATCCTTACTAAGGCAGGGTACGTAGGAATCTTTCATGTGGTTCAAGCCACCCACCCACCAGTCATTCCGACCATCTTTACATTAGTTCACAAATACTTTGGGCTACCTAAGAGAGTAAACACCAAATACCCTCCCTTTATAACTATGTGGACATTGATCCTTGCCAAGGCAGGGTATGCAAGAAGCCTCCATGATTATCATGCCCAACACTCTGTCGTTCCGCCCACCTTCATGTCAGTTCTACACCCATCGTGTATAACGTTAAACTATGAGCCTCGATCAGCGGTAAGCCATTGTGACCCTATCCAGCGGTAAGCAGTTGATACTTTTATCCAGTGGTTAGCCATTATGACCCCATCCAATGGTAATCCATTGGAAACCTCAATCGGTTGCAATCCATCATCAGATAAACTACGTGGAGTTTGATTCCCTTTCACGAGGATACTTAGGAAGCCTCTTCGAGGCTCAAATCCAAAACAAACGTTATTATCTTGATGGTTCAATCCCATTAACCATCCACTGCATGCAACTTCTCCATCATCCATCCTGATTCTTTATCGGGCAACCACATCCGGGTGGGATCATGCCACCTCATACCCCATTCCCCTTGACAATCGGGGAGATAGCCACACATTGGTCCCAACATCAGTGTTCCCTCTATGGGTCACACCCGTCTGATCCACTATAGTCAGTGTTCCAATTAGTCTAATCTATCTTCTCCAGATGTTAATCCTCCGGCATACCCTATGTTAAAAATGGGAAGTTGAGGAAAACCTTAGAAACCTTCCTATGACATATAATTCGCTGCATTCGATGCGGGATGCCTTTGGATTTCATGCCCTTGAGAATGCCTATAATTAGTGTAAGAAATCCAGGCGGGTTTATGTCCCAGAATCATGAAACACAAGTGATGGTCAATGTGACTACTCCCCTTACTAAAGGATGATGCCTTGACCAGACCCCTTGGAATGTCCTGACAGAAGCAGTTTAATTAACTGTTATCCATGAAGATATGGAATTAGGAAGAGTTTCACGAACAACATATTAAATATATAAGGGAGACCCAAACTTGGTGACAAGTTCTGAGGAGGAATCCATGGAATGAAGAACCGACATCAAATCATCTCGTTAAAATTAAGGAGAAAATATCCCTGAATAAGGAGTGGATTCTGCACGCCTTTGGAAAGCGGGGATGCAGGGCAACAGATAGTGTCGCCATCCCCCCCAAAAGAGATGAATGCATTCACCATGGCGAAAGCATCATAAATAGAAATGGTGAACCAGATGTGAAATTATTCTCCTCGATAGAGAGATTAGTAGTGCTCAAGGAATCAATGGATTAGCATTTCACATGATCCAATTACCTGGCACCGGGTCCCGCCAAACAAATATCGGGCCTGGTGTGAAAACTCACCAGAATTTGGGGTAGTAGAACACCATACATCTTATTCTGTGACATTATCAGTGTAGATCATTTGTAAAAATCATGGAAGACAGAATGTCGTTGGGGCATTGGTCGTTATTTCCTTTTTTCATCACTGATGATTTAATCTCCCTGCTTTTGGAAAATTAGGTTGGTGAAACCAGAAGATGATAACATACTGTACACCGATGCAGGGAAAAAGACAGTGCTAACGTGGCAGTCCCATGTAGCTCTGCCTCTTTTGTAATGGCCTCTACACCCATGGTTGTGGGGTGTCCATGACTCATATCCTCATCCGAAGTCATGAAATGAATGGTGATCAATGACCTTGTGCGCTGTAACAATGAGGAGGGCATAATCCCGACTCGAGATATGGACCTCCTGAATCAGGAGGCATCTGTGCCTCATCGCCAACGCTACCCTCAAGGGCCATGCAGGGAGCCTCTTCTCCCCATGATGAAGTATAACCGTTTCTGGTGCCTCTCCCCAGAACGCTTTGAGGAATCCCTTGCTTGCACAGATGAGGTAGGTGACGTCTAGCCTAGCCTGATCAGAGTCCCATTCTAGGGGCTCCTAGTGAGAAATCCCACTTGGCTATGTCAACACTGTCACCTGGTCTTACTGGATGAGGAGGAGGTAAGCCACATACCTGCTCCTCAGGCTCTGGCTCATCCAAACCGACACCAGCGTCGGGCACAAGCTGAAGAGGATGCCCACCAAGGAGCGTGAACATCGATGGATACTATGGCATGATCAACCACAGATTCATATCCTTAGTTCCCTATATACACTGAGTAGTTTCACTCCTATTCCTGACAAGGATCGAGGCCTCAACCACTCCATGGGTAGGCTGGGTCAACTCTCTTGGTCGCTAGCATAAGCAGTGGTCATCCCAAGCTAAACCACAGTGATGCCACCCAGTACAGAGGTCCTCCGTGTACCACTACCATTGAGAGAGCGGGCCTTCCCCATTATGAGGCTCAGCACAGAGTTCCACACCATGCCACCATTAATCCCAATAAAGGGCATTCCCCACAATGATGACACTTTGTATGGATGTCCCTCCTGTTCCCATTACACTGTGTATGGAGTCATTCCTCCTGCCCTCGACTGTTAGTATAGAGACATTTCCCATCTGGCCTTTCTTCAACGCGGGGATCCACCCCATGTCCTCTTAGCAATTGGTGAAGTTCCTCTTCACCTCAGAAACCTGAGGGGTGAAGGCCAGCCTCACCTCACTAGCACCCAACACAAAGGTCATACCCGTGTTCAGCTAGACCGATAAAGGGACCCTCCTCATACTATGGACACCATGGGAAACAAGTATGGAGGTCCTACACATTCTCATTCCAGTTTTAGCGGAGGTCTTTCCCACTCCAGCACTATCCATGGAGGTCCTCTCAATGTACCCTTTGACATTTGTCCTAGTTCTCCTCGCACATGGGCTTGCTCCGGTGGGAGACCTCTCCGCTTCAGCACTCCTGTAGCTGAAGGACCTTGTTTCAAAAATCATCCATGTCCCAAGGAGCCACCCATGTGTAGGAACAAAGGTCATCATTACCATAAAAAGAATCATGGGTAGGTCTGGACAATGATTAAACTGATCCTATTCCTAATCTCTGAGGTAGAATATGACTCATCTCGGGAACCCTCCCGTCGCTCATCTGATTCAAGGGTTGGGGTAGAACTAGGCGCATCATCCTGGTACTCCCAGAATGCGAGGTCCATCAGATTCAAACTTCCCTCCACTTGTATAACCACGAGGGTAAAAATCCGGTACCCCCATAAGGTTACAGTTTTGAAATCACCACTGTCATCACCGAAAGTGCTCTATACCTCCAAAAGAAATCAGAGAAAATTATTCTGGAGACCGATGGCGGGAAATCTGCAGTGTGGCATGTCGTCAGTATACCTATCCCTTGAGCTCTGAACTATGGTAGTCATCCCTTTTTATCATGACGTAGTGGATAGGTCGCCACATTCTTTGGAAGACAGCCACAGTTTCGATGGCCAATCAGCCTGTTTGTTGTACTCTCCACCTGCTGGCCTACGGTCCCAGCGGTCTGCCTCAGTACCGCTGCTAGTTCCTCAGCCAAGCCCAGTTGATGAATAGATAAATCACGGGCCTGACCCTGAATCTGATTCAAGGAGCTTATATAACATCCTCACAGCATATCATTTCCCCACGATGTTCTGGCCCATGGCAACTCCAAACTTACTCGCACCAGAATCCCTGACCCTAGAGGAGTTTGAATGCTCCCCCCAAACCCTCTGGGTGACACACTTTCGACTTAGTCATCAGCAAGTGGTTTATCCCAGGATCTAAGAACATGTTGAAGAAATTGGCAAGCAATGTCGTCTAGTTGATCTGTCCAGGCTTTCTGTAGCCGAGTTCCCCGAGTCACCAAGCCGCCGGAAGGCCCTCCAAGAGCAATGCATTCAGAGATTCAAGATACGGTTCTAGGCCATCAAGGAGGCTTCCCCCCACATGCAAATATTTGGATGGGGGTATTATGATGCCCTATACTTTAGCCCTATCTGGTGGAAGCCCGAATCACTAGGTGATATCGAGTACATGCCCCTAAGAAGGATTACAGTCAACATGGACGACATAGCAGACAAAGATGATGAGTTGGAGTTTCTTGATGGGGAATTACCCCCCGAGTGTGTGCCACCACTACTGGACACATCGAGAAGAGTTAAATGCCAGTAGAGGAACCTATTAGATTTCCCTCCACCCACCATGGCATTGGTACACCACTACGGCAAAAAAGGCATTTAGCGGCGGTTTAAACCGCCGCTAAATCGATTGGCGGTGGTTTTGAAAAATCATCGCTAAATCGTTCGTCGGGAAACTATTTCGCGGCATTTTTCAAAACCGTCGCAGAACGTTTCGCGGCAGTTTTTTTATTTTTTTTATTTTTTTATTTTTGTTATTTTTTTTATTTTTTTTATTTTTGTTATTTTTTTTTATTTTTTTAATTTTTAGTTTTATATATTTATTTATATATATATATTTATTTATATATTTATTTATTTATTTATTTATTTATTTATTTATTTATTTATTTATATATTTATTTATTTATTTATTTATTTATTTATTTATTTATTTATTTATTTATTTATTTATTTACTTATTTATTTTTCGAATTTATTTATTTATTTATTTTTCGTATTTATTTATTTATTTATTTTTCATATTTATTTATTTATTAATTTTATTTCGTATTTACTTTATTTATTTATTTATTTCGTATTATTTTATTTACTTTATTTATCCATGCATGCACATCCCATGCGCATGCACATGCACATGCACATACATACCCATGCAATATAAAGAAATTCCACGTTTGGTGAGATTTGAACCCCTAACCTCTTGCATATTTTTCAAAGACTTTACCACTCCAGCAACCTCGCCATGTGGTTAATAAACAGAATTTAATATACTTATATATATTAATTGAAAAAACAAATAATACATAAATAATAAATATAGACTCAATAATAATAAATAATAAATAATAACTAAATAATAAATAATAAATAATAAATAAATATAAATAATAAATAATAAATTATAAATAATAAATAATAAATAATAAATAATAAATAATAAATAATAACTAATAAATAATAAATAATAAATAAATATAAATAATAAATAATAAATAACAAATAATAAATAAATATAAATAATAAATAATAAATAAATAGAAATAATAAATAAATATAAATAATAAATAATAAATAAATATAAATAATAAATAATAAATAATAAATAAATATAAATAATAAATATTAAATATTAAATAAATATAAATAATAATAATAAATAATAAATAAATATAAATAATAAACAATAAATAATAAATAAATATAAATAATAAATAATAAATAAATATAAATAAAACATAATAAATAATAAATAAATCTAAATAATAAATAATAAATAATAAATAATAAATAAATATAAATCATAAATCATAAATAATAAATCATAAATCATAAATAATAAATAATAAATAAATATAAATAATAAATAATAAATAATAAATAAATATAAATAATAAATAAAAATAAATAATAAATAAATATAAATAATAAATAATAAATAATAAATAAATATAAATAATAAATACTAAATAAATATAAACAATAAATAATAAATAATAAATAAATATAAATAATAAATAATAAATAATAAATAATAAATAAATATAAATAATAAATTGAAAATAATAAATATAAAATAATAAATAATAAATAAATATAAATAATAAATAATAAATAATAAATAAATATAATTAATAAATAATAAATAAATATAAATAATAAATAATAAATAATAAATAATAAATAAATATTAATAATAAATAATAAATAATAAATAAATAGTAAATAATAAATAGTAAATAATAAATAATAAATAATAAATAAATTTAAATAATAAATAATAAATATTAAATAATAAATAATAAATAAATATAATTAATAAATAATAAATAATAAATAAATATAAATAATAAAAAATAAATAAATATAAATAATAAATAATAAATAATAAATAAATATAATTAATAATTAATAAATAAATAATAAATAATAAAGAAATATAAATAATAAATAATAAATAAATATAAATAATAAATAATAAATATATATAAATAAATATAAATAATAAATAAATATAAATAATGAATAATAAATAAATATAAATAATAAATTAATATAAATAATAAATAATAAATAATAAATAAATATAAATAATAAAGAATAAATATATAATAAATAATAAATAATAAATAAATATAAATAATAAATAAATATAAATAATAAATAATAAATAAATAATAAATAAATATAAATAATAAATAAAAATAAATAAATATAAATATAAATAATAAATAATAAATAATAAATAAATATAAATAATAAATAAAAATAAATAATAAATACATATAAATAATAACTAAAAACTAATAAATAATTACTAATAAATAAATATAAATAATAAATAATAAATAATAAATAACAAGTTACAAATAATAGATAATAAATAAATTATTGTATATTATAAATAATAAATAATAAATAATAAAGGAAACACATGAAAAAGTAAGAAAAGACGTGATAAGGGATGAAAAATCATGAAAACGCATGAAAAAGGATGGAGAAGCATATGAAGAATGAGGTATTGGAAAAAATTAGAATGCATGAAAACTCATGACAACTATGGAAAACTCCATAATAATTCAACATAATCATCATCATAACCCATAAAAAACCATTGATAAATTGAGCTACCGTTAAAACCCGTCAAAACAGTCATAAAGAGACAAAAACATTGGACTCACATTAACGGAGATAACTTATGATCCGAGAGTCCGTTTTAGATCCGCGACCTGTCAAATCAAAGATCCTAAAACACTCTTCAACCTGAAAGGTGAAAGAGTCCTAATGGACAGACGGATTGGAAGTTAGGACCATTTAAAAAAAGCTGACGGAGAACGGGTGCTAGAAACGAGACATTGCAAAACATAACAAACCTGATACCCACTAAAAAATCCATAACATTTGATCTATGAGTGCATGTGGGCGATGCAACCAGTCAAACTGAAGCTCATGGAACGAGCTATGATCTTCCTGGTGGAGGAGGCCGAACTGACATGCGGATTGAAAGTTAGGTCTGTTTGAAGACAGGTTCGACGGGACACCGATGACAAAAACAGGGTTTTGGAGGCCTTAGGAGGGGTTTTTGGGGTCGAAATACATGACAGAATATTGCTTTTGTTGAACTGGTGTGTAGCTCTCTTTTCTGGCTTCGATTTGATATGTGGTAGAGCCCAAACAGACACCCGGAGCGAATGTTATGGCCGTTTGAAGTTGGAGAACTTTTTTCAACTTTTTTATAACTCTAATATCTTCCACACCTTAGACCGTCTCACGGTTTTGATTATATGTGCCTCTATATCTCTTCATGATCTTCGATTTGACTAGTCGTTGCACTTCAACCGACACACAGATCAAAAGTTATGGTCGTTTTAGTGATTTCGGGGTTTCTCGCGTTTTTTTATTTTTTTCATTTCATTTCTGGGCGGTTTTACCGAAACCGCCGCTATTTCGCGGCGGTTTTTTAAAAAACAGCCACTAATCCTCAAATAAAATTAAAAATAAAAATAAAAAAAAATTAAAAAAAAAATTTTTTTTTTACGTTTAGCAGCGGTTTTTTGGCGGCGGTTTTAAGAACTGCCGCGAAATGGCGGCCCGAAAACGCGTTTGCAGCGGTTTTAAAAACCTCCGCGAAAAAACCGCCGCTAAACGGCGGTTTTCTTGTACTGCACATCCGGAATTCTGGTAAGGTAAAAGAGCATGTCAGAGCTGCGAAGCACTCTGACCCATCCGCCTCACTGTAGAAGACAGAGGATGACCCTAAGAAGGCCACATTGAACAAAAAACATTCCGAGCAGATGAAGTTGTTCGATGAACTCCTAGATGAATGAATTGTAGAGCGACGGCCTGACTATGAGAATTCTTGACCAGTGTAGCAGGGGAAGGAACAACTTCCCCTAGGTGAGGTGCATCCAAGAAACCTCGATCATCCTGCCCCCGTAGACAGGTTTGAGGCCAGAACATACAACAAGAGGTCACGGTATGTCTCACCAAACCCTCCCCAACAGTGCCTCAATCCAAGGACCCCTGCTCGGGTTCCCCCAGATGCCCTACAAGTCGTTCTATAAGCCGCTCCATGAGTCGATGATCCATCTTACCATGTTGAAGAACCCGCCAATGCACTCGTGGATAGGGATCCCCATCTAGAACGAGATCCCCATCTAGATTATCCTATAGAGGTGCTCATATCCCACCTTGAGGAATTGGAAACCTGATAGGTTGTAATCCCACCTGATGGAAATCCATACCCGACTTGGGTAGATGATATGTCGGAACATCTGGGTTTCTGGGATCCCACCTTTTCCACATTTAATGAGACGGGGGACCCTCCACAACACATGGCCCACTTCAACTCAAGGTGTGTGCCCATGTTAGGAACTCCAGCGTAGTGGGAGGCCACCATGCTCCGATGTTTTGTGCAGACATTGGAGGGGCCTGCATTTCTCTGGTAGAGTCAGCTCCCCATCGGATCGATAACCAGATAGGAGGACCTTTAGAGGAAATTCCTCTACTACTTCAGCTCCACCATGTGGAAGAATAATATCACATATATCTTCAAGTGTAATGAGAGTCCTAATGAGCACGTCACTAACTTTATCACCCGGTGGAAAGACATACATTTTCCCTTGACATGCCACTCACTCAAGAGAGATTACTGATGATGTGCATGGGAAATGTCAAAACAAAACTATTTCTCTCTATTATAACCTAGAACTACCCCGGAGGATTCCAAGACATTCTAATAAGTCATAGCACTTGGAAGAATCCCTACAATAGGCCAGGAAAGCCTGACCGTTGCATCCCACAATTCCCGTGAGAAGAGCTATCAGAGCTGAGCCCACTGTGGTTGCCTAAATAGAGGCCCCCAGATAGCAAGAATTATTACCAGTGGAGCCACCTCCACAACCTCGTAGAGGCCCGCCACCATAGGCGCACCCTCCGGCCCAGCAGCAGCCTCCCCAGATTCGGCAGGTGCCCCGGCGAAATGGGCCTCTAATGCCCAGGCGGGAAACCCAGGTTCTGCCTCCTCGACCAGCTCCATCTTCTCATCAGGGCCAGACTCCAAGGGCCCCCTTTCCGAACATAAGAAAATGGACCTACTTGTTCAATTGAGAATCAGGTCCCCGACTATTTCTTAAGTTCCATGGAACAAGGGATTGTGTGTTTGCCTGAGTGCAAAAGGCCAGAAGAGGAAAACCTCACTAATCTCCCCAACTACTTCTCCTATCACCGAATCCTAGGGAACACCCTCAAGCAGTGTTATATGTTCAATGACTGGCTTCAAGACCAGGTCGATAACAACATAGTCAGGCTAGGCTGAGCCCTGGCACAAGTAGTGGGCGTCTTCGTAAGACCAGAAGGCGACAACAATGACGAAGGAGAGTGGAAGCATGTTTCTAAATGTGGTTCCTAGAAGTATGATGACGGGATGGCTCGCAAAATGGTTTCCATTTCCCATGGAATCATTTGTGCATTCCAGAATTAGATATAGCCTTCAGAAGCCACAACCACCACATCTGCATCATCGTCTCAGCAGACCTCTTCCCAGAAGAGAAAGAATCAGCGGCGCAAGGGAAAGTAATGTGCCCCACCTATTCCATCATCGTCCCACACTCTTGGTGGACTCGTGCCTCCAGAGATGGGTATTCCTCCTAGAATATTCCGAGTAGTGGATGACTCTTGAATTGATAGTCAAGGGTACACTTTAGTTAGTACTGTGGAGTTGGTAAATCTCTAAATGACTCCCGACGACGGGGAGTTCTAGGAGAACCTCCCCATGTCCCCAGATGACACCAACGTCGGTGGAGAAGCGACTATATGGGTCATCGAGGTGCATCAGTTGGCACTTCCAGCCAGGTCATACATGCCACTGAGACTAGATAGCAGGCCCAACGCAGTGTTCAGCATGCGCAGCCTCCACATCTGGTGTCTTTGGGCCTACCTCCACCATTGTATGTGTTAATGGATCAGGCGAAGTCACTTCAACCATGACACAACCTTCCTCGCCCTACTATTGTCTAGTCTTAGTCATCTGGACCTCATCTGGTAACTAATCCATGGTCTTCGACTAGTGAGCAGTAGGATATTCCCAGCACCAGTCAGTCATCCGCCCAGCTGGTAGGGCCTGCCATGCCTCCAATCACAGAGCGGCCACCTGCAAAAAGAAGTTCATGCCTAGCACAAAATTATAACGTTCTCAAGCACCTTGACTGCATTCCAGCAACACTATCCATCCTCGAGGCCCTTTTCCTGTTGCTAGATATGTGTGAGGCCCTCGCTGAGGCATTAAGAAGCCCCCTCTAATTTGAGATGGAGGTAGCAGTTGTATATTTTTATCATTCTAAAGCAGTCGAGAATGATGAATGCCAGGACATCATTTCATTCTTTAGAAAAGATAAACGCTCTCCCATAAATGGTCAAATCTACCCACTTTACATCACCGACCAGTTTAACTACATCGAGGTTTTCCGCTGTCTTCATGACACATGCTCTGGGATTATCCTTACCCCAACACGGACACTTTGGAAGCTGGGTTTATCTGAAGATGACCTAACTTCCTCTGATTTAGGAATCTAGGGATGCGACAGGACAGAGAATACTCCAGTCGGTAAGATCCATTTGAAGACCCAGTTCAGGGGCCTAGTTTCCATCACTGAGATTATAATGGTCTCCCAAGACATCGTGTACAATGCATTGATGGGCAGACCATGGCTCCACCTGCACGCGACGGTCCCCTCATCGAATCACTAGTGCCTCTAGTACTCAATCAATGGTCGAGTGGGTGTGCTATAAGGTGACGCGTCTCCTTTTACCACTTGTGATGCCTACTTCCTAGATACCAATATATAGCGACCCAAGCCTTTTACATATAACATTTCTAGATTTTAAGCATAATTAATCATTAGAGTACAAGCCAAGGGTCGTTAAGTCTAGTGTCTTCGAAGACTATGTACATATAACATGAAACATGGGGATAAAAAAACTTCTTTATTTAATCTTCATAAAGAGATCCTATCATCCTTTGAGCCCTTACATCTGCATAGGGTACCCTGGGGAACACATGAACAAAGAGATGAGCTAAAAAGCCCAGTAAGGGAATGAACATAAAGATACATCTCAAACAAATGAGTTAGGAGGCCTGACATAATGATATCCAAAGTGTGAAACATATAAATTAATTTAATATAAGCATGGGATCATATAAACATGGAATCATATAAATGTGGAAGCATCATAACACAATTCTTTAGTATGGGTCAATGAAAACTATCAATCTCGTTTCCCATTTCAGTACAAATCAAGGCTAACTGCCAATCCTGTTTCACATCGCATCTCATTAGACTTAACCTTACCCAATGCATCGGAGTGCTATCTGGGAACACCCATCTCAACATTTTCATGAATATTCTTTCCAAAAAAATATTCTTTAAACATAAATAATCATACATAATCAATCATTCATAAATATAAGGATACCCATGGAAAGAATTGGGTACCACAATCATGATATAAATCATAACCAATGGGAGTATCATAAAAGTTTCTAAATAAGGAAATCATTAAAAAATACATGGACGTTCATAGGGTAAATAGGCTTATAACATGGTAAGTTTTGTTAAACCGAAGTGACAAAATATGAGAAATGTATTCTAGAAACATTAGTATTAAAACATTTTTGTGCGGTTTTATGGAAAATACTATGGAGCTTTTAAAATAGAAAATGGAAAAATATTTTATATAAAACCAGAAGTGAACCAAGAATGTTTTCATAATAAAACTATTATTTTATAAAGACAATGGTGTCATAAAATAGAGTATATAGTGAACTTGATATCAGTTAAGAATTCAAGAAGTTTCCTTAAAACGAGTCTACTTATTGGGAAGTATCAAGGAGGGATTCACTTAAAATAATGTATATCCTGAAAAGATATTGATAGATGGATCTTGGAACATGATTATGGATCATATAAACATAATTTATATGTTTTTAATAAAAACAAAAGACAAATACATTTTGGGAAAAAATAAAGATAATGTAACCTGAAGGAATAAAAGAAAATCGGGTAGAATCCATTACGGTTTATCAGCATGGTATTAGGTGTAACTAAAAAAGCGTTATGAGAGAGTTAAGGGGATTATCATCACTTATAAATAATTAGGTCAGTATGGGGGAGGTGAGAAAAGTTACTCCATTACTTGGTATTTCATAAAAAAGTCATACCATAGAGAACAATCTTGATTAAGAGGGAAAAGGAGATGACCCCTTACCTTAAATTCATTGGTGTTCTCCACATGTTATTAAAACGTGAATAAAAAAATTTAGGCTTATTAATTAATAATTCTAGAACCGATTATATATGTAATTTATTTATTATAACCCTTTTTTGTTCATTCAAATCATTTTTTATTAGTTATAACGTTCAATTTCATTGTCCGGACTTGATTGTTTACTTGAATTTAAAATATCGGTTCACTTATATTCAAGTATAGATTATATGTAAGATCAAAGAGGTTTTCCAAAATTGTGGTTATATTATTTAGTGCACATCTCGGAGATTACATGGTTTTAATTTGAATTAGGTTACTTATAGTGATGTTGAATTATTATTTAAAACCTTAGTGACAACCGTTTTTGTTAATCGGTGGGTTTGATTACAAAGAACATGTTTTGTTTTTATAACTTAATTACATTTGTACGAAAGGATTACAGAACCCAAAATAGGATATAATACATATATAATATTTGGTTTCATCCATAACACAAATGGTTTCATGACCAGAAATAAATATAATAACAGAAATCGATAAACCGTTGTCCTTGATTGTGCTAAATTAGCAAATCTAAAACAGTGATTTCATTTTATTCAAATAAAAGTGTGGGGAAAGAAGAGAAGATAATGAAATATACCATTATCATGAATATATTCCAGTAAATTTATGTTATTGGATTTATTATACTACTATGGTGAAGGGAGGTGAGGAAAGCAATTAAAAGAAAAGAACATAAATGAAAAGATAGAATTGGGAAGTGGAATTTACCTCTTGAGACTTCCTCCTTTGAGAACTACTTAATGGGACTGGTTTGGGTATTTTGAAGAGGCTATGAGATTTTGGATGTGGGAGAAGAGCATGGGGAGATATTTGGGTAGAATATTGGCAATGAACTAAACTTGATAGGAGTGAAGAGAAGAGGGAGTGAAGGGGGGTTTTATAGTGGAGAAGAGGAGCGATTTCATTATATTATAGTAATTAATTTATTATTTTTTCACAAGACAAGGAATTGTAATTATTCTATGACCAAAAATATTGATTTTACCATGTCATCCTGAACCAAGTAGACTTACATCTGCAGAACATCATCGATGACTCAGTTAATTCATTTTTTACATTTACTTTAAATTATCGGATTCTACTATTCATAAAAAATTCAAGTATTTCAGAAAAATCCCAAAAATTCACCCTAACCATATTTCAACGTGTAGAATCCAAAAATGAATTCCGTTTTTCAAAAATCATTTTATAAATATGGTTATTTTAATCTTTAATTAAAAAAATAATTTATTATCATTACTAGTTTTAAAAAATTCATTAACTTATTCTAAAATATAGGTATATCATAGTTACAGATTGAACATTATTTTTAGACTATCATAGGTGAGGATAATATTCATTAGGGTAAATCACTATTAATAAGGGTATGTTACTATTCATTAGGGTAGGTTACTATTCAACAAAAATTATGTTTTCCTTATTGGAATCCAAATAACTTACTGATTACAACCTTGTGTGCCGGATTTTTGAAATTCCAAACACAGAAGTGACAAACATATGTTTAAAGGTCACTTAGCAGTTTATAGTTCATTGAGTTGTGTTTCCATGTGATTTTATGATATAATTATGAGATGTGAATTTCCATTGAAAAATATTGGGTCGTTACATTCTTCCCCACTAATGAAATTTGTCCCTCAAAATTTCAATTTACATTCTAAGCCTAAAACAAGTGTCGTAAATTTTCCTTCATTACATCCCCAAGTTCCCATGTTGCCTCTTCGTACTTATGGTTTCTCCATATTACCTTGACCATGTGAGTAGTCTAGTTGCGTAGAACATTGTCTCTACGATCCAGGATCTTCACTAGCCACTCATCATAAGAGAGATCATCCTCCAACAGTACCAACTATGAAGATAGTACATGTGAAGGGTATGGTATGAACTTCCTTAAGAGCGATAAATGAAACACATCATGGAATTTTGACATGGTATGTGATTGTGACAGTTGATATGCCACCACTCTGACTCGATCAAGGATCTCAAGGGGGCCGATGTACCTGGGACTTAACTTACCTTTCTTCCCAAACCTCATGACCTTCTTCCATGGAGATATTCATATAAATACCATGTGTCCAACATTGAACTCAAGGTCCTGTCGACGGTTATCTTTGTAACTCTTCTGTTGAAATTGGGCTGCCTTGATATGCTGTTGAATGGTTTTCACCATCTCTACCATTTCTTGGTCCATTTCAGGTCGTAGAAGATTATGATCACCGACATCATCCCAACACGCTGGCGTCATTCACCATTTCCCATAAAGGGCTTTATATTGTTCCATTAGGATGCTCGAGTGGAAACTATTGTTGTAGGAGAATTCAGCCAGTTGTAGATGTTGGTACCATCCTCCTTTTAATTCCATAGAACATGCCCTCAACATATCCTCTAATTTCTGAATAGTTCACTCAGATTGGCCATCAGTTTGAGGATGATAGGTTGTAATGAAGTTCAGTTCAGTTCTTAGATCATGTTGGAGTCTTTTCCAGAACTTTGAGGTGAACCTCAGATCATTATCGGATATAATAGATAGTGGTACTCCATGCAGCCTTTCAACTTATTTGATGTAAATCTGTGCAAGTTGATCCAACGAAAAGTCCTCACAGACCCCGATAATGTGTGTTGTCTTTGTAATATGATCCACAATGACCCATATAGCATTTTTTTCGTTAGATGTCTTTCGATGTCCAGTGAAAATGTCCATGGTAATGTTCTACAACTTCAATTCTTGTATTGGTAGTGGTTTCATCATCCCCTGATACTTTTGTCTCTCAGACTTCACTTGCTGACATACGAGGCACTTTGATGTATATTCGGAAATCTTCCTTTTCATATTTCTCACCAAAAGTTTTCTCAGAGATCTCGATACATCTTTGTGTGCCCTGGGTGGATAGAGAAGGTCGAGATATGTGCATTATTCAATAGCTCCTTTTTTATCTCTGGATTAGATGGTACACATAATTGGGTCCCAAATCTTAAAACTCCTTTCTCATCAATTTTGAAATCAGATAATTTCCCTTTTTTATCAGCTTCCACCCATTTCTGAATTTCCACATCCTTTCTTTGATCATCCTTTATTTTCTCCAAGAGGGATGGGTGAACAATCATTTAAGAAAGTATTGATTATGTTCCTCCTTTAATGATTCTCATGTCCATCCTTTGCAAATATAATAATATCGGATCCATTTCAATTGTCATCATTGATAAAGATGCGTGATCGTTTCTACTTAGAGCATCTACCACCTTGTTTTCCTTACCAGGATTGTAGTGGATTGAGCAGTCATAATCCTTGATGACCTCTATCCATCTTCACCGATGACTATTATGCTATTTCTGTCTGAATAAATATTTGAGACTCTTTTTGTCAATATATATCTCACATTTTTTTCCATAGAGATAATACCGCCAGATTTTCAATGCGAAGATCACATCCTCTAACTCCAGATCATGCATAGGATAGTTTTTCTCATTGTTTTTCTGATTCCTTGAGGCATAGGCTATCACTTTATCATTTTGAATTAGAACACAACATGATCCTTTCTTAGAAGCATCACTATACACCACAATGAGTTCTCTACTTGATGGGAGTGTGAGTACTGGCGTAGTGATATGCTCTTTTTAAGCTCCTTGAAACAGTCTCCACATTCATGTGTCCAGAAAAACATTACTCTCTTATGTGTTATCTTGGTAATTGGGGTTGAAAATCATAAAAAGTTTTCATGAATCATCAATAATACCTAGCTTTAACCAAAAGGCTGCCGATCTCCATTACAGATATTGGAGTCATCCACTCTTTAACTACCTTATTCTTGGAAGTGTCCACATATATCCTAATCCTGGTGATAACATGCCCCATGAATGATAATTACTCCATCTAGAACTCACATTTAATGTACTTTTCGTACAACTTCTCCCTTCATAATGTCTTTAACACAGTTTTCAAATGCTCCTCATTTTCCTCCTTTCCCTTGGAGTATATCAGAATATCATCAATAAAGACCCCCCAAATTTATCGAGGTAATCACTAAAGAATCTATTCATTGAATCCATGAAAATTTCTTGTGCATTAGTGAGTCCTAAGGGAATAAATATGAACTCATAGTGTCCATACCTCTTTCGAAAGCCTGTCTTGGGAATATCTTTTTTCCTCACCTTTAGTGGGTGATATCCTGACAGAAGGTCAACTATAAAGAAATAAGTAGCCCCATGAAGTTGATCGAACAAGTCATTTATCCTTGGAAGGGGATACTTGTTCTTTATCGTGATTTTATAGAGCTCATAATAATCAATGTAGAGGCACATTGATCCATCCTTATTCTTGAAGAAGATGACTAGAGCACCCCACGGTGAAACACTCTGACATATAAAAACCTTCTCCATATTATCCTATAACTGCTTCTTCAACTCTTCTAGCTCCATGGTGGCCATTCAATAAGGTTTCTTTGAGATTGGTAGATATCTAGAGATATGTTCAATTGAGAACACAATCTCTCGGTCAAGAGGAAGACCAAGAAACTCTTCAGGGAATACATCAGTGTAATCCCTCTCGATGGGAATCTCTTCAAGCATGATTCTATCCTTTGTCACAATCATTTGAGCTATAAATGGTTTCTCATAAGTAATTGGTATCTAATCTTGAGATGAAGATTCTGAAGGAGACTCATCTTTCACATTACATATGTAAAGTATCAGAGGATGCTTTGGGTTATGAAAAGTGATCTCACTTTCCTGACAATTGATGTTGGCCTTGTATAATGATAGTCAATCCATTCCCAAGATAGCGTTGAACTCCACTAAAGGATATATGACGAGATTTTCTGGGAGGTTCAGTCAACAAAAATTAACTGGGTAGGAGTTATAAACCATGGATGAAATAATTTCCCCATTCGTTGTTCTCACAGATAACATTTCCTTGGAATTTTAAGGTGGTGCTTGAATAGTTATACTAATCTTGAAAGATATAAATGAATGCATAGAACCCAGATCAAATAGTAAGTTCATTATTCTTGATTGAATAACAAGTGTACCGGTCACCACATCATTTTTTGGATCCACCTTAGCATTAGTGATAGAATAAGTCCGTCCTTGTTGCATTGGAGGTTGTTGTTGATTGCCTCCAACAACCCTCAGCTTAGGGAAATTGTTCACATAATTCCCAATCTCCATGCAGTTGTAACACTGCACTGCAGGCTGAGTGTTGATCTTAACCCTCCTTTCTTCTTCAACATTAGCATGATTTTTCATATCCCTTCAGCATTTAATGTCCATATGACCAAGCTTTTCACATTTGAAGTAATTATTGGTTCCCTTGAGACAGTCACCAAGATGCTTCTTCCAACATTTTTTGCAAAGGGCATACTGATGCTTCTTTCAATCATGGGATTTTTTTGATGAACCAACCATGTTTTTTCCCTTTTTCAACTTCTTGTCACTAGGCCCACAAGATCACTGAGAGTCTCCAATCTACATTTCCACCTTCAAGGAACAACGAACAGTCTCCTTATAACACTTGAAGTCTCGAATCAGCAAATCTTTTTGTAGACTCGGGTTTAGTCCAATAAAGAAGCAGTCCACCATTATTTTAGTGTTCATGAAAAAGCCATATGTGTACCTTGCAAGCCTTGTAATGTTCTCTTCATATGCCCTGATGGACTAATCTTCCTTATTATTGAGTTTTAGGAACTCTCTTTCCATCTTGAGATGGAGGGTTCAAGGAAAATATTTGTTGAAAAACATATTATTGAAATACTCACAATCAATGGAATAAATTTACTCTTGGGACATTGTATTGTTGATCAGTGGCCACCACTAATTAACTTCCCCATCAAAACGATAGACCACCAGTACAACTTTCTATTATTCAAAGCACTAGAGGACATAGAAAATCTTTTCAATGGAGTTAATCTGTTGTTCTACGAGTAGGGTGTTAGAAGACTCCCTAAACGTGGGAGTCATTTAACAGGTGAAGGATTCTACGACAACATGATCTTTCCTTGGAGGAGTAGGATGTTCCACTTGATTCAAGTTATTATTCAGAACTCGAGCTAGCTGAGAAAGTACTGCCGTGAAGTTTTGAGCACCCCCTTCCATCACATCAGGAATATCATAATGGAAATCATCACATTGCCTATCACATTGGTTGTTGGAACATGTTCTAATATTTCCCGCCATTAACTAAGAAACAGAATGTATAATTAGTGGTCTTGAATACATGGCTATTGAAAATAAAAATGAAACTGTGAACATATAAGTTTAAACAAATAAAGAAGGAGTATATCCTAACTTGTGATTCCCTGTGTTTATATCCAGGTTATCCTCAATATATTTTTTAACTTTTATTATTATGTGCTTCTTTTTTTACTATAAAAACAGTTTTTACTAAGCTCGTGAATCTACCGAACATATCCCCTAGGAGTGTTGTAACCAAGAGTGTAGCAAGGCCCATTGGTGTGCACCATTTCATGTTCGATTCTAGTTCAATGTAGAGTTTTCGGGTTTTACCCCAAGATAAATTTTTGCCAGAGCCTCCCTATACATGCTCGTATCCAGAGAGGGATGTATTTTCTTGATAAACCACTTACTCAATACCCACCAAAATTTAGGACTGTTTTATATCAGAAGTCTCATCCTTAAGGTTCTAACTAAGGTTATCTATTTATAATCTCTAAAAATTACAAGACAATCCTCTGATACGAACTATAGCAACCCGAGCCTTTCACATATAACATTTCACGATTTTAAGCATAATTAATCATAAGAGTACAATCCAAGGAACGTTAAGTCTAGTGTCCTGGAAGACTAGGTACAAATAACATAAAACATGGGGCTAACAAAACACTTCTTTATTTAATCTTTATAAAGAGATCCTTACTTCCTTATAGCCCTTACATCTGCATTGGGTACCCTAGGGAACAAATGAACCATGGGATGAGCTAAAAATATCAGTAGTGGAATGAACATAAGGATAAATCTCAAGAACATGAGGTAGGAGGCATGACATAATGATATCCAATGAATGAATCTCATAAAATCAATTAATATAAGCACTAGATCATATATGCATAGAATCATATAAATGTGGCAGAATTATAACACATTTCTTTAGTATGGGTCAAGGCTAACTACCAATCTCATTTCTCATTTCAGTACGGGTCAAGGCTTACCGCCAATCCTGTTTCACATCGCATCTCATTAGACGTAACCTTACCCAATGCATTGGAGCCCTATCTATGTGAACCCATATCAAAATTTTCATTAATATTCTTTCCACATAAATATTCATTCCACATAAATAATCATACAAAATCAATTTTCCATAAACATAATGATACACATGGAAAGAATTGGGTACCACAATCATGACATAAATCATAACCAATGGGCGTATCATGAAAGTGTCCATGTAAGGAGTGAATTAGAAAATACATGGACGTTCATAGGGTAAAATATACTAATATAATGTTATGTTGTGTCAAATAGAAGTGACAACATATGAGAAATGTATTCTAGAATCATTAGCATTGAAACATTTTTGTGTGGTTTTAAGAAAATACTATAGATATTTTAAAACAGAAAAGGGAAAAATATTTTATATAAAACTTGAATTGAACCAATAAGGTTTTCATAATAAAAATAATGATTTTATAAATTCAATGGTGTCCTAAAATAGAGGATATAGTTAACTTGATGTCGGGTAAGAATTCAAGATGTTCCCTTAAAACGAGTGTGCTTATTGGGATGTATCAAGGAGGGATTCACTTAAAAGCATGTATATACCAGAAAGAGAATGAGAGATGGATCTTGTAACATGATTATGGATCATATAATCAGAATTTAGAAGTTTTACATAAAAATAATAGAAAACTACATTTTGAAAAAAAAAGATAGAGTAACCTGAAAAAATAAAGGAAGTTCATGTAGAATACATTACTTTTTATTATCATGGTATCAGGTGTAACTAAGAGAGCATGATGAAAGAGTTAAGGGGGTATAATAACCTATCAAACTCTGGGGGTAGTATGTGGGAGGTGATAAAATTTACCCCATCACTTTGTATTACACAAAAAAGTCATAGCACAGAGAACAATCATGATTAAGAGTGAAAAGGAGAGGATACCTTACCTTAATTTTCTTGGTGTTCTCCACTTGTAATTAATGATCATAATAAAAAAAATTGGGATTATTAATTAATATGACCATAAAAACTTCTATATTTATTTTATTATAACCCTTTTTAGTTCATTCCAAGCCTTTTTGATTAGTTATAAGGTTCAATTTCATTGTTCGGGCCCGTTTGTTTACTTGACTTTAAAAGATCGATTAACTTATATTAAAGTTTGGATTATATGTAAGATAAAAGGGGTTTTACAGAACTGAGGTTATATTATTTTGTGAACATCCATGATATTAAATGGTTTTAATTTTAATTAGGTTATTTAGAGTGAAGTTGAAATATTATTTTAAACCACAGTGACCACCGTTTTTGTTAATCAGTGGGATTGATTACAAGGAACATGTTTTCTTTTTATAAATTAATTCCATATGAAGAAAAGGATTACATAACCAAAAATAGGATATAATACATATACAATATTCTGGTTCAACTATAATAGAAATGGTTTCATTACCATAATTAAAGATAATAATAGAAATCGATAAATTGATGTACTTGAATGTGCTAAATTAGCACATCTCAAACGGAGCTTTCATTTCATTAAAATAAAAGGGTGGGGAAAGGATAGAAGATAATTAAATATACCATTAGAATGAATAAATTAATGTAAATTTATGTTACTGGATTTATCATACTATTATGGTGAAGGTATGTGAGGAATGAAATTAAATGAAAAGAACTTAAAAGAAAAGAAGTAATTGGGAAGAAGAATTTACCTCTTGAGACTTCCTCTTTTGAGAACCTCTTAAGGGCATAGGTTTTGGTATTTTGAAGAGACTAGGAGCTTTTTTACATGGGAGAGGATCTTAGAGAAGTATTTGGGCAGAATATTTGTAAGTCACTATGCTTGAGTGGAGTGAAGAGAAGTGGGATTTAATGGGTGTTTTATAGTGGAGTGGATGAGGTATTTCATAATATTATAATCATTAATTTATTTTTTATTTACAAGAAACGGAATAGAAAGTATTCCATGACCAATAATAGTTCTTTTTATTATTTTATCCAGAAACAAGTGGTATTACATCAGCATAACATCATCGATGACTCAATCAATCCATTATTTAGTATTTATTGTGAATTATCATATTCTACTATTCATAAAAAATTGAAGTATTTTATAAAAATCCCAAAAATTCACCATTACCATTTTTCAATGCGTAGAATCCAAAAATGATGTCCATTTTTCAAAAATAATTTTTTAAATATGATTATTTTAATATTTAATTAAAATAATAATTTATTATCAAACCCAGTTTTAAAACATTAATTAACTTATTGTAAAATATAGGTATATCGTACTTCAAACTTGAATATTATTTTTATACTATCATAGGTGAGTTGTCTATTCATTAGGGTATATCACTATTCAAAAGGGTATGTTACTATTCATTAGGGTCGATTACTATTCACCAAAAATTATGTTTTCCTTATCAGACTCCAAATAACATTCTGATTTCAACCATGTATGTGAGATTATCAAAATTACTTACACATAAGTGACAAACTTATTTTTAAAGGTCAATTATAACCTATTAGTTAATTGTGTTGTGTTTTCATGTGATTTTATGACATACTTATGAGATGGGAATTTCCATTGAAAGACATTGGGTTGTTACATTCTTCCCCCCTTATGAAATTTCACCCTTGAAATTTTGTTTTACATTATAAGATACAAATAGGTTTGGGTACATTTCCTTCATTGCATCCTTCAGTTCCCATGTTGCCTCTTCGTACTTATGGTTTATCTATATTACATTGACTAGATGAGTAGTCTTTTTTCATAGAACTTTGTCTATACGATCCAAGATCTTCAATGGATACTCCTTGAAAGAGGGATCATCCTCCAACTATACCACATTTAAATAGAGTACATGTGAAGGGTCTGGTATGTAAATCCTTAAGAGGGATACAAGAAAGGCATCATGGACATTCAACATGGTAGGTGGATGTTTTATTCGATAGGCCACAACTCCGACTCGATCAAGGATCTCAAAGGGGCCTATGTACCTGGGACATAAATTCCCATTATTCTCTGACTTCATGACCTTATTCCATGGGGATATACATAGAAATACCATGTATCCAACTGTGAAATCAAGGACTCATGGATGGTTATCTGCATAACTCTTCTGTCAACATTGGTCTGCCTTGATATGCTGCTAAATAGTTTTCACCTTCTCCACCACTTCTTCGACCATTTCAGGTCCTACTAGCTTGTTCTCACTGACTTGATCCCAACACACTGGTGTTCTACACATTTTCCCATAAAGGCCTTCATATGGTTCCATTTATATGCTCGAGTGGAAACTATAGTTGTAGGATAATTTAACCAGTGGAAGATGTTGGTTGCATCCTCTTTTGAATTCCATATAACTCCCTCTCAACATGTCCTCCAATGTCTGAATAGTTCGCTCAGATTGGCCATCAGTTTGAGGATGATAGGTCATACTGAAGTTCAGTTCAGTGCTTAGAGCATGTTAGAGACTTTTCTAGAATGTTGAGGTGAATCTCAGATCACGATATGATACAATAGATTTTGGTACTCCATGTAGACTTACCACTTCTTTGATGTAAATCCAGGCAAGTTGATCCAACAAAAAGTCATATCGAATCCCGATAAAGTGTGTTGTATTTGTAAGACGATGCACAATGACCCATATAGCATTGTTTTCATTAGATGTCTTTGTAAGTCCAGTGACAATGTCTATGGTAATGTGCTCCCACTTCAATTCTTGTATTGGTAGTGGTTGCATCATCACCTTAGAATTTTTTTATTCAGACGTCACTTGCTGACATACGAGGCACATTGATGTATATTCGGTAATATACCTTTTCATATTGTCACACCAAATGTTTTCTCAGAGATCTCGATACATCTTTGTGCTCCCTGGGTGGAAAGAGAAGGTCAAGCTATGTGAATCATTCCATAGCTTCTTCATTATATCTAGATTAGATGGTACACAAAATTGTGTCCCAAATCATATAACTCCTACCTCATCAATTTTGAAATCGGAGAATTTCCCATTTTTAACAGCTTCCACCCTTTTCTTAATTTTCACATCCTTTATTTGAGAATCCTTTATTTTCTCCAAGGGGATGGTTGAACAATCATTTATGAATGTATTGATGATGTTCCGCCCTTGATTATTCTGATGTCCATCCTTTTCAAATCTAAGAATATCGGATCCTTTTCAATTGTCATCATTGATAAAGATGTAGGATCCTTTATACTTAGAGCATCTGCAACCTTGTTTTCCTTACCGGGATGGTAGTGGATTGAGCAGTCATAATATGTGATGACCTCTATCCATATCCACCATAGAATATTATGCTCTTTCTATCTGAATATATATTTGAGACTATTTTGGTCAATATATATCTCACATTTTTCCCAATAGAGATAATGCCGCCAGATTTTCAACACAAAGATAATAGCTGCTAACTCTAGATCATGCGTACGATAGTTTTTCCATGTATTTTTTACTTCCTTGAGGCATAGGATATCACTTTATCATTTTTCATTAGAAAAAATCCTAATCCTTTCATTGAAGCATCAGTATACACCACAAAGAGTTCTACACATGAAGGGAGTTTGACTACTAGCGTAGTGCTGAGCCTCTATTTCTACTCCTTGAAAAAGTCTTCACATTCTTGTGTCCAGACAAAATTTACTCCCTTCCATGTCTACATTGTCTTGGGGCTTGTCAATCATGAAAATTTCATCACTAATTGTTGATAATACCTAGTTAGACCCAAAAGTTGTGGATCTCCATTGTAGAGTTTGTCTCAACCACTCTTTAGTTGCTTTTGTCTTGGAAGGGTCCACATATATCCTTCTCCTAGTGATAACATGCCCCAAGAATGATACTTTTTCCATACATAACTCAAATTTACAATACCTTTCATACAAATTCTCCCTTCACAAAGTCTTTAACATAGTTTTTATATGATCCTCATGGTCCTCCTTACTCTTGGAGTATATCAGAATATCATTAATAAAGACCACCACAAATTTTTCGAGTTAATCTCTAATGACATTATACATTAAATCCATGAAATTTACTGGAGGATTAGTGAGTCCTAAGGTAATCACTATGAAATCATAGTGTCCATACCTCATTCGAAAGGCATTCTTGGGAATATCTTCCTTCCTCACCTTTACTGGGTGAAATCCCGACCGAAGGTCTACTTTAGAGAAATAACTGGCCCCATGATTCTGATCGAACAAGTCATCTATCTATTGAAGGGGATACTTGTCCATTATCATGATTTTATTGAGATCATTAAATTCAATGAAGAGTCACATTGATCAATCCTTCTTCTTGATGAAGAGGACTGGAGCACCCCATGGTGAAGCACTCGGGCATATAAAACCCTTATCCATATTCTCCTGTAATGGCTTCTTTAGCTCTTCTAGATCTACAGTGGCCATTCTATAAGGTGTCTTTGAGATTGGTAGAGATCCAGGGATAAGTAAAATTGAGAACTCAACCTCTCAGTAAAGAAGAAAACCAAGAAACACTTCAGGGAATACATCATTGTAATCCCTCACGATGGGCATGACTTCAAGAATGATTCTATCCTTTTTCTCAGTCATTTGAGATAGATATGATTTCTCATAAGGAAGCAGTATCCAAACATGAGACGAATATTCTAAATGAGACTCATACTTCTTCTTACACTTGAAAAGAATCGTAGTATTCTTTGGGATGTGAAAAGTGACCCCCCTTTCCCGAAAATTGATGTTGGCCTTTTACAAAGATAGCTAATACATGCCCAATATATCGTCGAACTCCACTAAACAATGTATGGAGATATAATCTAGGAGGTTCAGTCTGCAAACACTAACCGAGGAGGAGTTATAAACCATGGATGAAAAAATTATCCCATTCTCTATTCTCACAGATAACTTTTCCTCCTAATTTTGAGGTGGTGCTTGAATAGTTCTACTAAACTTTCAAGATATAAAATAATGAATAGAAGTAGAATCAAATAGTACGTTCACTATTATTGAATGAATAAAAAGCGTACATGTCAGTACATTGTTTTTCAGCTCCACCTCAAAAGTAGTGATATCATAAGTCCTTCCTTGTTGCCTTGGAGGTTGCAATTGATTGCCTCTGACAGCACTTGGCTTAGGGAAATTTTTCACAAAATTACCAGGCTCCTTGTAGTTGTAACACTGCACTGTAGGCTGAGTGTTGATATTAACCTTCCTTTATTCTTCAATATTAGCATGATTTTTCTTATCGCTTCGTCAGTTCATGGCCAGATGAAATTTTTTTTTCTTTTGAAGCGATTCTAGTTTTTTTTTGAGACAGTCACTATGATGCTTCTTCCCACAATTTTTTCAAAGTGGAAAGTGAGGCTTCTTCCCATCATGGGATTTTTATGATGAACCACCCATGTTTTTCTCCATTTTACTCTTCTTGCCACTATCCCCACAAGACCAATGGGAGTCTCCAATCTCCATTCCCACATTCAGGGAACAATGGAAAATATTCTTATAACTGCCGAAGTCTTGAATCACCAAATATTTTAATAGACTCTGCTTTAGTTCACTATAGAAGCGATCCACTTTGATTTCTATGTTCACGAAAATGTCAGAGGTATACTTTTCATGCCTTGAACAGTTCTCTTAATATGCCCCAATGTACTCATATTTTTTCTTCTTGAGTCTGAGGATCTCTCCATCCATCTTTAGATGGAGGGTTAGAGGAAAATATTTTTTGAAAAAAATCTTCTTGAATTCCTCCCAATATATGGAATCAATTTCCTCTTGGGACATTGTATTCTTGATCAGTTTCCACCACTGATCGGCTTCTCCATCAAAATGATAGACCTCCAGTACAACTTTCTCTTCCTCTGAGCACTGGAGGATAAAGAAAATCTTTTCAATAGAGTTAATCCATTGTTCTGCAAGGTGGGGGTTAGAAGACCCACTAAAAGTGGGAGGACTCTTCTGTATGAAGGATTCTACGACAAAATGATATTTCCTTGGAGGAGGAGGACATTACACCTGATTCATGTTATTATTCACAAATCGAGCCAAATGTGCTAGTACTGCCATGAATTTTTGAGCACCCGCTTCCATCACATCAGTCATATCATTAGGGAAATCATCGCATTGCCTATCACATTGGCTATTGGAACGTGTTCTTATATTTCATGCCATTAACTAAGAAAAAGAACGTATAATTAGAGGTCTTGAATACCCAGTTATTGATCATAAAAACAAGTCTTTGAAAATAAAAGTATAAACTTATAAAGAATGAGTATATCCTAACTTCTGATTCCATAGGTTTATATCCTGGTTATCCTCAATCTATTTCTTAACTTATATTCTTTTGGGACTATTTCTTTACCATAATAATGGTTTGTACTAAGCTCGTGAATCTATCAAAGAATATCCCCCAGGATTGTTGTAACCAAGAGTGCAGAAAGGCCCATTTTCATGCACCAGTTCCTATTCGAGTCTAGATCAAAGTGGTGTTTTAGTGTTTTACCCCTAGATATATCAGTTCCAAAGTCACCTCTACCTGCTCGTATCTAGACAGGGATGTATTTATTTGAAAAACAACTTACTCAATATCCACCAAAATTTAGGACTATTTTCTTACACTAGGCTCATCCTTAAGGTTCTCACTAAGGTTCTCTATTCCAAATCTCCAAAAATAACTAGACAATCCTATGATTGCAACAATAGAAACCTGAGCCTTTTGAATATAACATTTCATGATTTTAATCATAATTAATCATCGGAGTACAAGCCAAGGTTCGTTAAGTACAATGTCTTGGAATACTAGGTACATATAACAAAAAACATGGGGCTAAAAACACTTCTTTATTTAATCTTAATAAAGAGCTCCTAACATCCATTGATCCCTTACATCTTCATAGGGTACCCTAGGGAATATATTAACAAAGGGATGAGCTAAAAAGCCCAGTGAGGAAAGAAATATAAGGATACATTTCATGCACATGAATTAGGAGGAATGCCATAACGATATACAAATCATGAAACATATAAAAACATTTTATATTAGAAAGGGTTAATATAAACATGGAATCATATAAATGTGGAAAAATCATAACACATTTCTTTAGTATGGGTCAAGGCTAACCACGAATCCCGTTTCCCATTTCAGTACGTGTCAAAGCTAACTGCCAATCCCGTTTCACATCGCATCTCATGAGACTTAACCTTACCCAATGCATTAGAGCGCTATCTTGGTGAACCCATCTAAACATTTTAATTAATATTCTTTTTACATAAATAAACTTTCCACATAAATAATCATACATAATCCATTGTCCATAAACATATGGATACCCAAGGAATTAATTGGGTACCACAATCATGACATAAATCATAACCAGTGGGCGTATCATGAAAGTGTCTATGTAAGGAAAAAATTAGAAAATACATGGAAGTTCATAGGATAAAATATACTTATAACATGGTAAGTGGTGTCAAACATAAGTGGCACTATATGAGAAATTTATTCTAGAAACATTATCATTAAATCATTTTTGTGTGGTTTTTAGGAAAATACTATATATCTTTCAAAATAGAAAATTGAACAATATTTTATATAAAACCAGAAGTGAACCTAGAATGTTTTCATAATAAAAATACTGATTTTATGAAGACAATGGTATCTTAAAACAGAGTATATAGAGAACATTATGTCGGTAAGAATTCAAGAATTTTCATTGAAAGGAGTGTTCTTATTGTGAAGTATCAAGGATGGATTAACTTAAAAGCATGTATATCCATGAATGAAAATGAGAGATGGATCTTGGAACATGATTATGGATCATATAAACATAATTTATATGTTTTAAATAAAAATAAACGACAACTACCTTTTGGTAAAAAAGAAAGATAGAGTAACCTGGTGAAATAATGGAAGTTTGGTTGGAATCCATTACGGTTTATCGGCATGGTATCGGGTGTAACTAAGACAGCTTTATGAGAGAAGTAAGGGGTTTTTAATCACTTATAAAACATTAGAGAAGTATGGGTTTGGTGATAAAATTTACCCCATCAATTGGTATTACACAAAAAAAGCATATCATATAGAACAATCTTTATTAAGAGTGAAAAGGAGAGGATCCCTTACCTTAAATTCATTGGTGTCCTCCACATGTTATTAACGACTGGAATAAACAAATTTAGGGTTATTAATTAATAATTTCAGAACCAATTATATATTTAATTCATTTATTATAACCCTTTTTAGTTCATTCAAAGCCTTTTTGATTAGTTATAAGTTTAATTTCATTGTTTGGGCTCGTTTGTTTACTTGACTGTAAAAGATCGGTTCACTTATATTCAAGTTTGGATTATATTTAAGATCAAAGTGGTTGTAAATAATTGAGGGAATATTATATATTGATCGTCCATGAAATTAAATGGTTGTAATTTTATTTAGGTTACTTAGAGTGAAGTATAATTATTTTTTAAAACCATAGTGACAACCATTTTTGTTAATCGGTGGGTTTGATTTCAAATAACATGTTTTGTTTTTATAACAGAATTACATTTTTAAAAAAGGATTACAGAAGTGAAAATAAGATATAATACATATATAATAATATGGTTCCACCATAAAAAAATGGTTTCATTACCATAATTATTGATAAAAATAAAAATTGATAAAATGTCGTCCTTGAGTGTGCTAAATTAGCACGTCTCAAACGGTTCTTTCACTTCATTCAAATAAAAGGGTGGGGAAAGGAGAGAATATAATGAAATAAAACATTAGCATGAATAAATTCCATTACATGTATGTTTCTAGATTTATCATACTAATATGGTGAAGGGAGGTGAGGAAAGAAAATAAAATAAAATCACTTAAAAGAAAAGAAGGAATTGGGAAGAGGAATTTACCTCTTGAGACATCCTCCTTTGAGAACCTCTTAAGGGTAGAGGTTTTGGAATTTTGTAGAGGGTAGTAGCTTTTGGACGTGGTAGAGGTGCTTGGTGAGGGATTTTAGAAGAATATTGCCAAGGCACTAGGCTTGAGAGAAGTGAAGATAAGAGGGAGTGAAGGGTCTGTTTTATAGTGCAGAAGAGGATAAATTTCATAATATTATAATAATTGATTTATTATTTCTTCACAAGACAAGGAATAGAAAGTATTACATGACCAAGAATAGTTATTTTATCATTAGATCCCGAAAAAAGTGGGATTACATCAGTATAACATCATCAATGACTCAATTAATCTGTTAATTAGCATTTATTGTAAAATATCGGATTCTACTATTCATCAAAAATTGATGTATTTCAGAAAAATCCCCAAAATTGACCCTAACCATTTTTTGCGGATTAGAAGAAAAAAATGAAGTTCATTTTTCAATAATAATTTTTTAAATATGATTATTTTAATAATAAATTAAAATAATAATTTATTTTCAAAACCAATTTTAAAATATTCATTAACTTATTCTAAATTATAGGTATATCATTCATCCAACTTGAATATTATTCTTATACCATCCTAGGTGATGTTACTATTAATTAGGGTATATCACTAGTAATAAGGGTATGTTAATATTCATTAGGATAGGTTACTATTCATCAAAAACTATGTTTTCCTTATCGGACTTCAAATAACTTACTGATTACAACCATGTATGCCGAATTTTTGAAATCCCAAACATAGAGGTAACAAACATATGTTTAAAGGTCACTAATCACATTATAGTTCATTTTTTTTTGTTTTCATCTGATTTTATGACATATTTATGAGTAGGGAGTTTCCATTGAAAAACATTGGGTCGTTACACAACTATTACAAGAGCAAGGACAAAAAAATTCATCCCAGTGAGGTTGAGCCTGTCATGGTTGCAACTGACCCCTGGGAAGGTCTAGATGATGCCATCATCTTCCTGATTAACTGATTAGATTCCATGACACCCGACACGGGGGAAATTTTTTGTTTTTTCCAGTAAAAGGGGGAAGTGTATTCGCAAGTCTAAGTGATAGATGAAAATCACCATGTACTCATACACAATCAGGCTCAAGTGATCTCAGAGCCTCCTAACCCCGTAACGTATTGTAATGTCTGCCCCATGGAAACAGATGATCCTCATGCGTGCCTATTTCGCCAGGATGGAATTAACTGGCTCAAGCTTAAGCACCACTATTGCTTTAATATCATGAAGCATGGATCCTTGGGCTGAAGACCAGATTGGATTGGATTGACATCCATCATTACTGTGGTTTTAGTAGCACGTGAACCTCCCGATATGTTGTCCACTACCGCCCAGGCTGGTACCAACTTCTCAAAGGGGGTTTTCGAACAAGAGGAAGCTTCTCCTACTAGGGATCCCTCCTCCACATGCGAAGAAGAGGATTTGGAAGACACTCACCCCCACGCTATTAAGGAGGGTGTCTCCACCACAGTCGATGAATTGGTACAGGTGAACCTCAGTAGCGAGGAAGACCCAAGACCCACATTGATTAGCACCACCATGTCCCTCATGAATAAGAAGAGGTATGTAGACTTACTGAAACAACACCGTGACATGTTTTCCTGGAGTTATGATGAGATTCCCGGACTAGATCCTTAGGTAGTCTTCCATTGCCTCGGTCTCCCAACAATCATCGTGGGATTAAGTAGCCTCCTAGAAATATTCACCCTTCTCACGGTTCCATGGTCATGGTTAAAGTTGGAAATATAATCAGAACCAAATTTGTCAAGGAGGTCCAGTACCCCCAAGTGGCTAGCCAACATCGTACAAGTCAGGAAGAATAATTGACAAATTAGTCTCCACATCAACTTCCAGGATCTAAACCATCACTATCCGAAGGATGATTTTCCCCTTCCTGTAACGAAATTGTTGATCGATGCAATAGCTGGGTTCCAAGCCCTCTTTTTCATGTATGGTCACTTAAGATACAACCAGATCTGAATGGACCTCAAGGATATTGATTCCATTTCTTTTAAGGCACCCCAAGGTACATTTTGAACCAGATTATGCCCTTCGGCCTAAAGAATGCAGGTGCCACCTATCAGCGGACCATGCATCGCATATTCACGCCAATCCTCTGGACATTGGTGGAATTCTATGTGGACGACCTGGTGGTCAAATCTCTTCAGTGCTAGGACCATCTCAAGGACCTCAAAAAACTGTTCAACATCCTTTGCTCCCTCCACCTAATGATTAACTTGTTGAAGTGTGCCTTCGGGGTCACCACTGGAAATTTCCTTGGATTTGTTGTTATGTACTAGGGCCTTGAGATCGACCCAAATAAGATCGAGGAAATTAGTTAGATGCCTCCCCTGAGCAATATTCGGGAGCTTCGAGGATTCCAAGGCCACATAGCCTACATACGTTGATTCATTGTGAATTAGGCTGACAAGTGTAAGCCCTTTTTTTTGCTCATGAAAAAAGGCACCGCCTATGAATGGGATAAAAAGTGCCAGATCGCATTCAAGGAAATCAAGCAGTATCTGCTCCAGACTCTAGTCCTGATGCCACCAGTCTCTGAAAATCCATTGGTCCTTTAGGTGACAACATTCGAACGACCTCTTGGCGTCCTTCTCACCCAGAATAATAATAAGGGGATAGATCACAGTCTCTACTACCTCAGCCACATGCTTCTCAATAAGGAGAATAGATACTCCCCCATCAAGAAAATCTTCCTTTCAATCATATTTTCCTTGAAGAAATTGAGACACTAGTTGCAACATCATGAGGTACAGTTTGTGTCTCATGTAGACCATCTGAAGTACATTCTGAACCACCCCATGTTGACCGGTCATCTAGAATGGTGGGCAGTAATCCTCTAGCAGTTTGACATCTGGTTCATCCCTCAAAAATCCATTGAGGGGAAAGCATTATAATATTTTTCGGCTACCAATACAACCCTCAAACCCTAGTCCCTGGACCTAGATTTTCCCGATGAGGAAATCCCCTCGGTGGACCAAGCCATGCCATGCGGCAGATGCACTTCGATGGAGCTTCTCGAAGCCCTACTGGTAGGAGGCCCAATGATCCTAGGCTTTATAGGGTAGGCCTGGGTATTTTCTTTGTTAACCCGACAAAAAACCATTAAACTTTACTCATTCCTATTGTCAGAAGGCTCCACCAACAATGAGGCGGTGTACCAGGCTCTTATCACTGTCCTTGAGATGACCCTCAATATTAATGTGCCCCATTTTCATGTGAAAGTGGATTCCGAAATAGTCATAAAGAAGACCAACGGTGACTATGTCATTAGAAATCCAGAGCTCGTACCATTGTTGGAGCGCACCCTCCAGCTAATGGCCTAGTTTCCATCTAGGCTGGAAGTTACTCGTGTCCCTCGATCTCAGAACGGTCGAGCTGATGCCCTAGTTGGCCTGGCTACATCAGTTGCAGAACCCAATAAGGATGATCTGATTATGAAAGTGTCACATTGGAGAGTCAATGTTCCAATCACCCAGATGATTACGATGGCATGCGTGTATGCCATCTTACCGACTGAGCTTCCACTTTAGGACCCCCAGGTTCTTCAGATGGAGTTCTTGAAGTGACTCACAACTAGAGAGCCCCCTTTGTCGAGTATCTCCAAAATGGTTACCTCTCGGTATATCGGGATGAGTGCGAGTGAATATGAAATTGTGTGCTATATTTTACCCTCCATAGTGGACCCAGTCTTGATCAGATCCTCTACAAGTGTGGGTTCAATGGTGTTCTCCTCCGTTGTATCCAAGGAGTCGAGATTTCTCAAGTCGAGCAGGAGGTTCATGAAGGTTCTTGTAGTTCCCACCAGACTGGGCCAATGCTGTCTCACCAGATCTGGTGATTGAGGTATTAAGGACCTCCATGATCCAAGACTTCATGAAGTTCGCCAAACTGTGTCACTCTTTCCAAATTCATGCTAACTTCATGCATCATCCACTATAAACCTCTCCACTCTACCAAGTACTCTTGGCCATTTGCGGTGTGGGTGCTCGATGTCATATGACCATGTCCACCTGTAACACCCCAGGTAAATAAAGAATATGACATTTTCATATTTATCCATATTTGTGAATAAAATATTAATATGACTTTAAAGGGGACGCTATTCTCGATGGTGTACCCAACACGCAACAACGAGTTTCTTGGAAATCTTACGTTGCACTCTAATAATAAAATAATATTATTTTAAATGGTAGTTAACATGTAGCCGTTGTATTGGAAGGAATGGATAGAAATAACTAAAATTTGATTATATATGTTTTTAAATGTTTTTACATTTATCCAATAAAAGATAAAGGCTTAAAATACAAAAAGAATTCAATTTTAGGCGTATATGACCTAGTTTTCACTAAAGGTTCACTTATCGCCTTTTGATGGCGAACCATCATTAAATATAGTTTTGTTCACTCTTATACATTCTATTGGACCAAATAAAACTCTTCTTAAGAATTGTGACATCAAAATTTACTTTGTGTAAATTTTTGTTATCTTTCCGATAAAGTTCATTTTTTTAATGAATAGTGTAAAATGTTGTATTTTAATTCAAAACCTATTTTTAATCTAATTTATTTATATGATTAGATTATCTTTTGAATTGTTTTTAAAGTGAAATTAGATTATATTTTTACCATTAAATCCAATTGTGGTCATTGGAATTAATTTCACTTTGAAATCAGACTTAAACTAGTGTCAATCTTTTGATACTTATTGTTTCATAAAAACATGATATTTGCTCTGAGAGCGGGAATGAAATATTAAATTAATTAATGTGAATTATATGTTTTAAATTTTGTAAAATATACTTCATTTTTGAATTCTGAATATAAAATATAGCTTAGAGTGAATTTTTGGTGTTTTTCTGAAAAACTTCAATTTTTGATGAATAGTGAAACCACTAAGTGATACTTATAAAAACTGATTTTTCCGTTTTAATTAAATTTTGCCATATTTGTGTTTTTAATTTCAAAAATCTGACATATATGGTTGTCATTAAGAAGTAAAATTTGGTTCAATGGGATACAAATATTTTTTTGGTGAATAGTAACTTATTATGTTTTTAATAGCGATTAGAGGTAATTAGTGTAGTTTATGGTAAGAATAATGTTTTAATAAAATGAAATGACCTAGACACATGTCCTACCCTCATTTGATGTTTCATGGCCGACCAAGACAATCCATGGGTCAACTTGGGGACCCCATGGAGCCACTTTGGTTGGAAAATGACATAAATATTTTTTTATTTAATGTTAAAGTAAAAATGACACCAACATGAGATGTTTTACTAAAACAATTTTCACATGGGGTTATACAAATCATATTTTTTGACTATAAATATTAATTGGAAATATATAAAGATTTCCTACATCATATTAGTTTTATTATAATTTTTAGACATTAAATAAATTAAATTATTGATGACATCATGATGATGCAGCGATGACCTCATTATTTAATGATTTAAATAAAATGGAAATATAATATAATATCTAAGACCTACACATGTCCAAAACCTATTCGATGAGTGGATTTCGAACCCTTAACACCTTATCCTAGAAATACATCAATTTGGAACCTTTAAAATCCGAAACTCTTTTGCAAATAAAGTAACATTTTGTAACTTTACAAGAGTTCCCCTCCTCTCCTCTTATAAAAGGCCCCCACCTCTACCTCCTTACCCACAATCCCAAAGCCTTTGGATCGTCCAAACCCTGTCCATTTTGTCTCTCCACTTCCCTATATTACTCCTTGAAGCCTCACATTGGGTATAAGTCTTCCCAAGGAAGTCTTTGAGCTCAAACAAAAGGGAGTTACTCGATTTTAAGGTAATGTCTTCACTTGTGTCCTTCTGTGTTATTTTGCTTCTCCAACCCCATAAAATCTTTTTATTCTTTTATTTTGTAAAAAATCCAGTTTCTTAAATATACTAGGATGTTTTTATAAGAATTATTCTAGCTACACTTACACACACCTACATCTAATGGTTAAAGAACATACTGTTTCTGTGGATGGCGAATTTCTACCTCCCAAAACGATGATTGTTCAACATTCTTATAACACCTCCAAAGGTGGCCATTAAGATGACAATATATTTATATATGATATCTAATATGTTTATGTTTTACTTAATCTTATGTATTTTTCATTTATGGCGTACCTTTATGGTTTCCATTATGGGTAAACGCGATATCTTCATTTAAGGAAGTGCGGACTACCGCCCCCTCAAAGTGATTTGATTCGTTAATACCATATGTTGTACGTATAAAGGATATATTTAATGATATTATATATGATACCATACTGGAATTAAAATACTATTATGTATCATTATGTTTTAATTCCATTAAATATGAAATAGAAATGGAAGTAGCGTTCATGCGTACGTACGGCTTACCATCTCCATGAACGGTACATTTGATTTCTTGTCTCAAAATGTTATGTAATATTATAAGTACATATATATAATGGATATATATGTAATATATTACATCTAAATTATGGATATAATTCTGGAATTATAACATATATATATATATATATCTCATTTTGTTTTAATTCCATTAATATGACAAAAAATGAAAGTAGCATTCATGCGTACGTACGGCCTACCGTCTCCATGAACGGTGCTTTTCGTTTTTTATATCTAAATGATATGGAATATTATAAAATGAATATTTAATGGATATATATGATATTTTAATCATTAATACTATTCTGGAAATTATTTAATTATAACTACATGGGCAATCTTTTTTCAAACAAGTTCATTTTTTACTCATGTACCAAACATCCGCAAAAGCGTCTGATATGAACTAACATTATTAAACAATTATTATAACATTATAATATGTGATATGAACTTAATAATAATATCTAAAGGATTTAATTAGGCAATTATGAATTGACCAATGTTTATTATTCAGGAATATAAATAAACGAACAAGACAAGTTGGACTTGAGGTAAGGGATCCTACTCCTCTCTTTCTTTTTAAGTACACTCTTTTATGTCATTCCTTATAAGCTCATATTTCTTGTTATTGGGATGTTATTTTATATTACTCTTACTGTAATTTTTATGTTCATATGATGAGAGACCCTATTCTCTCTCATCCATCCATTTTGGAAGTTTTGAGTGGCGCCGTTAGGCTGCCGAATTTTCGTAAGAGATCTAACCTCTCTCTTTCTCTTTAAGTACTCTCCTTTATGTCACTTCTTTTAAGCTATTATTTTTTATGTTGGGGGATGTTCTTTTATATTCCACTTTCTATTAACATTATGTTAATATGATGAGATACCCTATTTGATCTCATCAATCCATTTTTTTAAGTTTTAAGTGGCGCCGTTAGGCTGCCGAGTTTTCGTAAGGGATTTTTCATCTCACTCTTATTCCCATGAGATTTATGCTAAATTTTCCATAATTTCCTTTGAGTGGTGTATGTTATGACCATTATTTTACTAATTGTGTAATATACTTTCTTTTATGAGTATTTAAATCAATGTTGTATTGTCCTTCTTTCACGAGGTGTATGTTTCGAAAGATACCCATGTCGGTAAGGGAACCTTTCACCCTCCTCTTTTTAAAAGACTTCTTTTGTTGGGTCTTTTAATTTACATATTGTTATGATGGGATATATTCTCATATATCGTTATTGATGTAAATTTAATGTTCAAGTGATGAGATACAATTTTTTTATCTCTCATCAACTCATTTTTATGTGACGTCGTTAGGCTGTCAAGGGATCTTCTTAACCCAATTTCGATTTCTTTGGGTTAAACATGTAATTATTGAGTATGTCATCCTTTGAATATGTGTGAATGACCTTTGATTATTTTACACTTAATATCCACTTATATTTGGTGTATTCGTTTGTCACACATAATTATGTAATTGATTTATCCTTAAACCAAGGATACCATCTTTGTAAGGGACTTCGTCTCAATCTACCTTCATTGAGGCATATTCTGTTTTATACACAACCTTCTTTTATACGGTGTATAAACCCCTTTGACTTTTACGTTTATTAAAAAGGAATCTTTTTTATACGAAGTGTTTATTAAAATACAAAAGGGAATGTTTTTGTCGTACGTATGTGGCGACAACGACTTCTCCACCATCGTGACCATTATTTGAGTTTTGTCTTCCTCTACAAGCCATACCTTCTTTTTTAAAGAAAAATAAATACCATGTTTTAATTTTCATTTATTTTGGTATTGAAAATGGTTTTCATAATGTTTTTATATAACTGTGTTGTATTGATATCTTGTGATTGAAAGGTGGAAATGTTATGTTTCCTTTATGCATGTTTTATGTGATACGATTATGTTGAGGTTCTTGGGCATTATTATGAAGACGGGTGGTTCCGTGATAAACTAAGGGCGGGTTAGCCCGATATAGCTCTCCAATGCATTGGGTAACGCGAAGGAGTGAAACATTAAGGTTTCTCTCAAGAGATTTAGGGAATATATTGTGGTGGGTATTCCAAACGTAACCAAGAGGGTTACTCCCTACGTAATAATGTTATGAATGCCTCAAGTTACCTTTTATGTATTATTATTTCTATGATTTATTCATGCTTTGATGAGGTATGTTAAAGTGCCTATGTTTTATGGGTAAAGTATGATTTCATTCTTATGTAAATATGAACTCATGTTTCCTTTCCATATTTTTATAACCCTTACTGAGATTTTTATGCTCATCCCAAGTTTTTGAACTGTTTTTCACAGGTCAAGGGAAAGGTACATGATGTGATGATAGTGTTAAGGATTTTTCAAGAAAGAATACATGTTTTATTTTAAATATGTTTCCATTGATGGGAAGAATGAATACTTTATTTTATGTAACCACTTTGTTTAAATGTGGAATGTAATGCAAGTTTCATGATCTAATTCTCTTGAACTCTAAACCTGAAAAGATCCTCAATGTGTAATCTTGTAATAACTCAAGAGTAAGTAAGGTTTAAGGCTGGGGCCTTATAGTTGGTATCAAAGGTCGGTTTAGATAACTTTAGAGGTTAGGGTATTCTTTAAGCATAAGTGGCATTTCCATAATGGTTAGGATTTCATAAAGAGTCCTAGTTTTAGATAAAGTGAATGAGTAAGTATATATTAGTGTTTATCTTCCTCATTAGTACATGAAGGTTTTTTTGATATACTCACACTGACCTTTTTGGTTTTAGTAAATGGATGGATCTAATAGGCACCAATGTAACAGTGGATGTGAAGGAAACTATGACTGTTTTTTGAGCAAGCAACTGAATGATATGGGAGCTACAATGAGAACTCTTGTGATTATCCTGAACCAACTCTCTGGAGTCATGATTGACCACCTAAACATTGGTGATTTCTCTAAGGCATCATATATGCGAGAAACAAATCCCTACGGAGGTACAGGTAATAATCATAAAGGTAAGTGTGCTAAAAAACCTATGTGTCAAAGATGTGGAAAGAAACACCTAGGAAAATGTTTCAAAGGGACAGAAATATGCTATAGATGTGGAATTGAAGGTCATAAATCATGAACCTTCCATGGAAAAAGGAAGCATTCAGTTGACTCGAGGAAAGGGAAAGAAGTTCTTTCTGAGGGATCAATTGAATGTTTTAAATGTGGTATGCATGGTCATTATGCAAACACATGTCCTATAAAGACGTTTCGTGAATGGGATCACCAAGAGCGTACAAATGTTCATTTACCAACACCTAATGCCATTCCGATTGAGGATGAAGAAACTGACAATGACCAATCAAAGGTATGTATTATTTCATGACTATTGTTTTCCTATTTTGGAATCTTAGGATATGATTCATGATTTTGTTTGTAGGAAAGAGGTATTTAGGAATAAGTTGGAAAGGAATGGTTAATGAACCATGAATAATGTTGAATGAGTAAGATGTCAACATATAAGGGCTTCAAGAGTTATGGTGAAATTCTTAAGAGTATTAATTCTTTTTTGATGATGGGGTTACATTATAAGACTTTCTATATTATGTGTAACTCTGATGTTTAATATATGCAAATTTTATTCAAGTAATAGTTATTTTTTCTTTTGTGGACATAGTTATAAAGAACCATTTGGGTTTATATGATCCTTACTTTTGAGGTAATTATGGGTTACTATATGTTATGATTGGAGTGAAAGGCATGAGATAAAATTGAGGTTAAATTATGTTATGGTTATTTTTGATGATTTTATCCCTTTTTGGGGAATGATTTGAGAATTATATATTTTTGGGAAAAGGACAACACGCAGACCGTGACTACCCGTCACGTCGGACAAAGCTGTGGGAATCGAACCCACAACCAAAGTGCCACTGGTATTTATCTCCTACCACTGGACTACGTGAAGTCCCTGGTTAGTTTGACTTATTCTTTTTAGTTATTTGATTTTATGAATTAAGAGTAAGTTGATTTTGGGCTATTTATGAAAATTATTATCCTATCATAGAGGATATGTGATTAGGTTATTTACTTTTCAATACGAGACTTTAGGAGAAACTGATGTTGTTTGGAGATAAATGTTACGATTTAACTTGGAAGACTATGTGAATAAAATCTTCAAATATTTGGGTTTCAATCTTAGTTTGGTTTACTTTGAAGAATTTTATGGACAAATTGTTTATCGGATGGTTCTCGTTGAACTTTGGGTTTTTTTGGGCAAATTTTGGAGATTAAGCATAGATTTTCTTTTTAAAGGGGTTATCCTTTTCTGGATTATCTGACCTTGTACTAACCTTTTTGGTTTTGGTTTTGGTTAAAGACTAAATACACAGGAAGTATATAGTTCTCTTTGGTGGATTAGGTGATTCTCTAGAAGTTGATTATAGTACACTTAATGCGAACAAGTCTGCCAAAATACTCGTCTTTTGGAAAAAATATGAGTTTGATTAAGGAATCTAGTAAAAGTTGAATGTCAACAAGATAAGTGATTATGTTTCCTTATGAATAAATTCTTCAATAAAAAGTAACTAAAAACAAAAATGTTGTCTATTAACTTTTTTTACTGGGGAATCGAATACCGTTTAACCCATCACAAGTTTGTGATTTTCTTATGGTTAACTTTCTTCTAGACATGTTTACTATCACTCTCCCTCAAGAACATGACCCTTTTCTTTTTCTTCCATGTCCATGTTTTTCTACATGGAATCATAGTATGGGTTAACTCGGGTGACCTCTGTACTTATCTTCCTTTATTTTAAAGTGATTGTTTTACCGACTCTTGTTCTGATGTGGGACTTTCAAGGATGTTTCCAAGCTCAATTTTAAAAATTGCGAGGATGCAATTCACAAAAGGAGGGAAGGATGCAACACCCCAGGTAAATAAAGAATATGACATTTTTATATTTATCCATATTTGTGAATAAAATATTAATATGACTTTAAAGGGGATGCTATGCTCGATGGCGTACCCAACACACAACAACGAGTTTCTTGGAAATATTACGTCGCACTCTAATAATAAAATAATATTATTTTAAATGGTAGTTAACATGTAGCTTTTGTATTGGCAGGAATGGATAGAAATAACTAAAATATGATTATATATGTTTTTAAAAGTTTTTACATTTATCCAATAAAAGATAAAGGCTTAAAATACGGAAAGAATTCAATTTTAGGCGTATATGCCCTAGTATTCACTAAAGGTTCACTTATCGCCTTTTGATGGAGAACCGTCATTAAATATAGTTTTGTTCACTCTTATACATTATATTGGACCAAATAAAACTCTTCTTAATAATTGGGACATCAAAATTTACTTTGTGTAAATTTTTGGTATCTTTCCGATAAAGTTCATTTTTTAATGAATAGTGTAAAATGTTTTCTTTTAATTCAAAACCTCTTTTTAATCTAATTTATTTACCTGATTAGATTATCTTTTTAATTGGTTTTAAAGAGAAATTAGAATATATTTTTACCATTAAATCCAATAGTGGTCGTTGGAATTAATTTCACTTTGAAATCAGACTTAAACTAGTGTCAATATTTTGATACTTATTGTTTCATAAAAACGCGCTATTTGCTCTGAGAGCAGGAATTAATTAATAAATTAATTAATGTGGCTTATATGTTATGAATTTTGTAAAATAGACTTCATTTTTTAATTCTGAATATCAAATATATCTTAGAGTGAATTTTTGGGATTTTTCTGAAAAACTTCAATTTTTGATGAATAGTGAAACCACTAAGTGGTACTTATAAAAATTGATTTTTCCATTTTAATGAAATTTTTTCATCTTTGTGTTTTTAATTTCAAAAATCCGAAATACATGGTTTTCATTAAGATGTAAAATGTGGTTCAATGGGATAAAAATAATTTTTTTGTTGAATAGTAACTTATTAAGTTTTTAATCGCGATTAGAGGTAATTAGTGTACTTTATGGTAAGAATAATGTTTTAATAAAATTAAATGACCTAGACACAGGTCCTACCCTCATTGGATGTGTCATGGCCGACCAAGACAATCCATGGGTCAACTTGGGGACCCCATTGAGCCACATTGGTTGGAAAATGACATGAATATTTTTTATTTAATGTTAAAGTACAAATGACACAAACATGAGATGTTTTACTAAAACAATTTTTACATGGGGTTATACAAATAATATTTTTGACTATAAATATTCATTGGAAATCTATAAATGTTTCCTACATCATAGTATTTTTTTTAGAATTTTTAGACAATAAATAAATTAAATTATTTATGACATCATGATGATTCAGCGATGACCTCATTATTTAATGATTTAAATAAAATGGAAAGATAATGTAATATCTAAGACCTACACATGTCCAAAACCTATTGGATGAGTTGATTTCTAACCCTTAACACCTTATCCTAGAAATACATTAATGTGGGACCTTTAAAATCTGAAACTCTTTTGAAAATAAAGTAACATTTTGTAACTTTACAAGAGTGCCCCTCCTCTCCTCTTATAAAAGGCCCCTACCTCTACCTCCTTACCCACACTCCCAAAGCCTTTGGCTCGACCAAACCCTTACCATTTTGTCTCTACACTTCCCTCGCTTACTCTTTGAAGCCTCACTTTGGGCAGAAGTCTTCCCAAGGAAGCCTTTGAGCTCAAACAAAAAGGAGTTACCCGATTTTAAGGTAATGTCTTCACTTGTGTCCTTTTGTTTTATTTTTCTTCTCCAACCCCCTAAACTCTTTTTATTAATTTATTTTGTAACAAATACAGTATCTTAAATATACTAGGATTTTTTTTATAAGAATTATTCAAGATACACTTACACACACCTACATCTAATGGTTAAAGAACATACTGTTTCTGTGGATGACAAATTTCTGCCTCCCGAAACGATGATTGTTCAACATTTTTCTAACACCTTAAAAGGTGGCCATTAAGATGAAAATATATTTATATATGATATCTAATAGTTTTATGTTTTACTTAATCTTATGTATTTTTCATTTATGGCATACCTTTATGGTTTCCACTATGGGTAACGCGATATCTTCATTTAAGGATGTGCGGACTACCGCCCCCTCAAAGTGATTTGATTCGTTAATAACATATGTGGTACGTATAAAGGATACATTTAATGATATTATATATGATACCATACTGGAATTAAAATACTATTATGTATCATTATGTTTTAATTCCACTAAATATGAAATAGAAATGGAAGTAGCGTTCATGCGTACGTACAGCTTACCGTCTCCATGAACGGTACATTTCATTTCTTATCTCAAAATGTTATGTAATATTATAAGTACATATATATAATGGATATATATGTAATATATTACATCAAAATTATGGATATCATTCTGGAATTATAACATATATATATATATATCTCATTTTGTTTTAATTCCATTAATATGACAAAAAATGAATGTAGCGTTAATGCGTATGTACGGCCTACTGTCTCCATGAACGGTGCTTTTTGTTTTTTATCTCCAAATGATATGTAATAGTATAAAATTAATATTTTCTGTATATATATGATATTTTAATCATTAATACTATTTTGGAAATTATTTACTTATAACTACATGGGCAATCTTTTTTCAAACAAGTTCATTTTTGACTCATGTACCAAACATCGACAAAAACGTCTGATATGAACTAACATTATTAAACAATTATTATAACATTATAATATGTGATATGAACTGAATAATAATATCTAAAGGTGTTACTTAGAAAAATTATTAATTTACTAATGTTTATTATTCAGGAATATAAAGAAACGAACAAGACAAGTTGGACTTGAGGTAAGGGATCCTACTCCTCTCTTTCTTTTTAAGTACACTCTTTTATATCATTTTTTCTAAGCTCATATTTCTTGTTATTGGGATGTTCTTTTATATTACTCTTACTGTAATTTTTATGTTCATATGATGAGAGATCCTATTCTCTCTCATCAATCCATTTTGGAAGTTTTGAGTGGCGCCGTTAGGCTGCAGAATTTTCGTAAGAGATCTAACCTCTCTATTTCTCTTTAAGTACTCTCCTTTATGTCACTTCTTTTAAGCTCTTCTTTTTTATGTTGGGGGATTTTATTTTATATTCCACTTTCTATAAAAATTAAGTTAATATGGTGAGATACCCTATTTTATCTCATCAATCCATTTTTGTGAGTTTTAAGTGGCGCTGTTAGGCTGCCGAGTTTTCGTAAGGGATTTTTCATCTCACTCTTATTACCGTGAGATTTATGCTACATTTGCCATAATTTCCTTTGAGTGGTGTATGTACTGTCCATTATTTTACTCATTGTGTAATATAATTTCTTTTATGAGTATTTATATCAATGTTGTATTGTCCTTCTTTCACGAGGTGTATGTTTCGAAAGATACTCATGTCGGTAAGGGAACCTCTCACCCTCCTCTTTTTAAAAGACTTATTTTGTTGGGTCTTTTAATTTACATATTGTTATGTTGGTATATATTCTCATATATCCTTATTGATGTAAATTTAATGTCAAAGTGATGAGATACCCTTTTTTATCTCTCATCAACTCATTTTTATGTGACTCCGTTAGGCTGTCAAGGGAACTTCTTAACCCAATTTTGATTTCTTTGGGTTCAACATGTAATTATTGAATATGACATCCTTTGAATATGTGTTAATGACCATTGATTATTTTACACTTAATATCCACTTATATTTTGTGTATTATTTTGTCACACATAATTATTTAATTGATTTATCCTTAAACCAAGGATACCATCTTTGTAAGGGACTTCATCTCAATCTCCCTTCATTGAGGCATATTCTGTTTTATACACAACCTTCTTTTATACGGTGTATAAACCCCTTTGACTTTTACGTTTATTAAAAATGAATCTTTTTTATACGAAGTGTTTATTAAAAGACAAAAGGGAATGTTTTTGTCGTACGTATGTGGCGACAACGACTTCTCTTCCGTCGTGACCATTATTTGAGTTTCGTCTTCCTCTACAAGTCATACCTTCTATTTAAAAGAAAAATAAATACCATGTTTTACTTTTCTTTTATTTTGGTATTGAAAATGGTTTTCATAATGTTTTTATATCAATGTTTTGTATTGATATCTTGTGATTGAAAGGTGGAAATGTTATGTTTCCTTTATGCATGTTTTATTTGATACGATTATGTTGAGGTTCTTGGGCATTATTGTGAAGACGGGTGGTTCCGTGATAAACTAAGGGAGGGTGAGCCCGATATAGCTCTCCAATGCATTGGGTAATGAGAAGGAGTGAAAAGTTAAGGTTTCTCCAAAGAGATTTAGGCAATATACTGTGGTGGGTATTCCAAACGTAACCAAGAGGGTTACTCCCTACGTAAGAATGTTATGAATGTCTCAAGTTACCTTTTATGTCTTATGATTTCTATGATTTATTCATGATTTGATGAGGTATGTTAAAGTACCTATGTTTTATGGGTAAAGTGTGATTTCATTATTATGTAAATATGAACTCATGTTTCCTTTCCATATTTTTATAACCCTTACTAAGCTTTTTTATGCTCATCCCAAGTTTTTGAAATGTTTTTCACAGGTCAAGGGAAAGGTACATGATGTGATGATAGTGTCAAGGATGTGTCAAGAACGAATCCATGTTTTATTTTAAATATGTTTCCGTTCATGGGAAGAATGAATACTGTCTTTTATGTAACCACTTTGTTTAAATGTGGAATGTAATGCAAGTTTTAGGATATAATTATCTAAAACTCTAAACCTGAAAAGATCCTCAATGTGTATTCGTGTAATAACTCAAGAGTAAGTAAGGTTTAAGGCTGGGTCCTTATGCCACCAGTGACCACTCACCAGTTTAGGTTCATCCTGGCCGCTAAAAATTTCTTTTTCAAGTGGGCAGTGGCAGTTCTGCTCAAGGCGGTCAAGTCCCATTCAATCATTTACTTCATGAGCTCCAATATCATCTTCTATTTTGGAGTCCCTCACACCGTCCTCAATGATAACAACACTATAATCCGAGAAACTGAGTTGAAGAAGTTGTTTGCCAAGTACAACATCCATTCAAAACATACCTCCCACTACCATACAGAGGAAAATGGAGAGATCGAGGTGTTCAAAAACCATCTATAAAATTTTGAATAAAATGGTTGTTCTGAACAAGAAGAGTTGGCTAGAAAAGCTCCCCAATGCCCTTTGGGATTATTGTACAATGACTCGTAATTCCACCAAGGTGACTCCATACTCCCTGGTGTACAAAATTGAGGTTGTCCTGCACATTGAGATCTAGCTGCCTTTGTTATGCACAATGGTATGTGACTAGTAGGAACCAGACAAGGTAGCTAAATTTCGTCTTGCTGAATTTGTAGCACTTCATGAGAATAGGCTTTATTCCCTACACAAACTGGAAAGGAATCAGAATAAGATATCCAGAGCCATCGCCAATAAGGTTCGCCTCCACTCTTTCTGTTACAATGACATGGTATTGGGCCTACGGACACCAATGATTCTTGGAAGGAAACCTCCCAAGTTAGTGCCCAAAAGAGAAGGACCCTACATTATTCGCAGGGTTTACCTCAATGGATCATAATACCTTGTGACCATGGATGGTGAGAGTATAACTCCCCTCACTAATTCCAAGTTCCTCAAGAAATACTTTTCTCGATCCCCCTGGTCCTACATGACCTTAAAATGTTCAATACTGCATGACCCTAAACTGTATGATGGTCCCACATGACCCTAAACTACTTCATCCAACATGAAGATAAATTGTTTTTCATCCTACAAGATGTTAAACTGCACCCCTAGAACTACATGTGGCCTGATTTCCATCTGCATGGGATACATAGGAGCGCTCACGCGTTTCGTCTTGAGCCACGCCCCAAACTCTTCTCTTTGACTATACCTCCTCGGTATAGTTCTCTCCGAGGATCCTTGCATGATATGGTGTTGGATTCCTTAGCCCAGCTCATTCCAGGATTACAACAGTCACACCATGTGCCCACTCCCTACTCTTTGGTTGTCCCACGTCTTCACCACATGACGTTAAACTGCATGTCCTTCAAGAACTATGTATGGCTTGATTCCCATCCTGATGGGATACATAGTAACACCCTCACATTTCATCTGTTGGAACATCCCAAATGCTAGGATATTCCCTTGGGTCAAGACATTTGGTTTGGTGAAGAATTGTTCCTCAATTCACATCAAGCTCATCTCAATCCTTTCATATGTCCCACTCCTCAGAGGTGTTTGCCTCTTTCACAGATGGGTATAGCTCTGTTTCACCCAATCCGTTGAATGAGACTCCATCACCTTTCCCATTCAGAAGATCCCCAGAATGGAAGGGATGATAGGCCCAAGGGCTCTCCTACCAATTCGGGCCAACACCCTTGAGGATGTTGAGCAACAAACTGATACAAGTACTATGTTGCGAATATGGTCAGCGTTCGATGCTCCTTCTTTCTTCCCAGTCTAGGTCACTACAAGGATGTTGTGTTTCGAATATGGTCAACATCTATCCTTTGTTGTTAGAGCCACCCCATGATGTCACAAACATTGAGTGTAGTGGTCTATTCTGGCCCGTTGTATCTCTATGTGACGAACTCCATTCGGGTGATGCCAATTATAAGACCCCTATATGATAGGGAGAGTCGAGTCCAGCTCATTATTTCCCACAACGACCACTTCTCATGTGGGAATAGAAGCTATGATGAGGCAGTAACCACACAAGATGATGTATGGATAGTACTTATGTCCTCATTCACATCAGTTTATTTCACCATACCACAGAAATCCCCTTGATACATCCCACCCATCATTTATCAACCATACCATGTGAACATGCCATTCTGTGCTTCGCATGCCCAATTTCGGGCCCCCGTTCCAATTCCTAACTCTTTTGGGATTGTGCGAAGTGGTGTGAGATTATTTCCTCATTTACGTCAGGTTACTTGTTGCGCCGTACACCTCCGATATGTGGGGTATCTTACACATTTTAGTCCTCACTACAAGACGTTAAACTGAAATCTAGTAGGGACTTTTCGTCCGAGGCCCATCCCTAGGTCCCATGGCCTTTTTGGGCCCCTGTCCCAATTTCTCACTTAGGGTTGTATGGTGTGGTGCTGGATTATGTCCTCATTCACATCGGGTTACTCATCATGTCGTACACCCCACCTCATTGAGGATATCCTACCCCTATTCGTGTGTCTTCTATAACTATGTATGGCTTGATTACCATCCTTATAGAATATGTAGGACTGCCCTTACTTTTAGACTTCAGGTCCAGCCCCATCACTTAGAGATCTCCCTCGTCTCATCCCCTTGGCCTGAATTCCCCCAATGAGAAGGGTATATGGTGTGGTATGGGATTATTTCCTCATTCACATTACAACCACGCCATTTACCTCCTCCTATTGAGTGTTTTCCATCCCCTTGTGCTATACTCATCTTTTCAAATCGGATTCCTCCATGATGAGACCCTCGGTCCTCTTCGGTGATTCACTAATGTTCTATAGGGTATTCTGGTTTAGCACCTAGAATGTCGGATTCTACCTGTACTTGCTTTCACCCATTTCTCCGGATTCGTGTCCCCCCTCATTAGTGCTTCTATCACCTTTCACATCCCAAAGGGACCCCCAAAATTGCATGGATTCTAGGCATAAGGACTCCCCTACCATTATGGGCCAACGTCCTCGAGGGTTTCAGACAATAAATAGATACAAGTCCCATGTTGCGAATATGGTCAGGGGTTAATACTCATTTGTTTGTCCCCATTTAGGATAACACAATATGGATGTTGTGTTTCTAACACAGTCAATAGTTATCCTCCATCGTCACGCCAAATCCATTTAGTCCAAAATTTTTGTTATAGGATTCACATTCTTTTCCACCTCATCTTTTCCAAGTAGAACATTGAAAATCTTGGTAATATTCCTTAGTTTTCACTTTCACGTTAGGTAGAGAAATCCACGATAAGGCGTCATATGGTCCATGTTCTAAGACCATAAACAATGATCATTTCGTATTGCCCATTTGGAGAACTACGTACTACATGGTTCCCATTCAAAGGGATATGTAGGGACACCTTAACTCCTCGCCTATGGGTCCAGCTTAATTGTGGCTAGTCTCTTATACTTCCCTACTCTCTTGCCTCCTTTTGTCCCCTTATCCAAGGATTCTTTATCTGAATCGTGCATGGTGTGGTGTGGACCTCCTCCTCATTCATGTCGGTTATGCTTTATAGCACCGTTCATATTCCCCCTTCAGCCTCGTGCCTAATATGTTTGTGTTTTACGACATTAAAATGCATGGATGGTCCTATCACATGACCCTAAGGTGAGACAATATCATCATGGCCGCACGATGAAAAATGGCACTACATTGTGATGTCCTCATCCAAGAGAAATTATGTTTGGTATCGGATAAACACCATACCATTTTTCAACACCTTCCTTTGTCTTGATTCTTGTAGCGATGCATGGATTCGCTATTCTAGGCTCATCGATTCATAAAAAAACAACGCCTCCATTAAACCTAAAGGACAAACAAGATCTATCGGAATACCACTTTTTTTTCTTTAGGGGCCGAACCCACAGAACCTTCTTATACCTGGCACTGGTATTCCATTGTTCCATATTAAGTACTACATTATTCACGATCCTTATCCTCATAGGGTACGTCATAATGCCCATTCACTTTTCCTTGGGCCTAGCTTGACTATCGTTTTCTGTCCATTGACCTAAAACCTTCCCAAGGTACACGTGGTGGTCGGGACCCCAGGTTCCCATTCATGTCGGGTTCTACAAATACCCCACCATGTGTCTCTCGCATTTCCTACCATCCATGGTACAAGCTCTATGATTGTAAACTAAGATAACTCTGCATACTTTCTGCAAGATGTGAAACTACACGACATCTTCCAGAACTATGTATGACTTGATTCCCATCCTCATGGAATATGTAATAATTCCCAAGTATCTAGATATTCGGTCCAGCCAAGGAATCATAAATCCTATTCCTACTCATTTCCACCCCCAGGCCTGACCCCTTTTAGAGAACTATGTAACTACAACTTTTCTTTAAACTAGTTCGAGATGCCTCATGATGACAATAGGAAGAAACAACTCCCTTGCCAGAGAGGTCCTATCTTAATGATGGAATGATCCATCATCAGACCTATGTGCCCATCTAATGTGCTTCCACCACAGTGGCCTAATTTCAAGAGTGTTCGATTCTATTTGAACAAACCATCACTCCAAATTCCACGCTTTGTGTGCCCGATATTCGGACCCTCGTCCTCTTTCACACCTAAAGGAACCCCTAACAGTATGGATACTTGGACTATGGATTTCCTACTATCCTGAGCCAAAATTCCGGAAGACTAATTGATGAAATTCTGAGTCAGGCCCCATGATTCGAACATGGTCAGTGGTCAGACCTCATTTTTCATCCCCATTTCTGGCTAATACAATTAGGATACTATGTTTTGAATGCTGTTAGATGTTATCCTTTATTGTAACACCACCCCTACAGTGTTCCGAATATAGGGTATCGTGATTTACCTTTTCCATTCCCCTATGTTCTGATTGATTCTAATTTCCCTGGCATTACCCCGCTCATGCACTAGATCATATTGGGAAGACGATATGTCAATTATTTTGAGGCCCTCTTCCTTTAATCAGGCATACCACTTATCTTCTTGAAAATGAAGTAATAGTATGAACATCCCTTGTTTCCCACATTGGATGTGACCCGCGTGAGCTTAGAAATGGAATTCTTTTTATTTCAGGATTGTGGTTGAATGTGTTAATCAAAATGAACATGTAAATAAATTTATCCATTCATGCATTTTAGAAAAAGATGTAGTAAGGAGAAATGAGATTATGAGTTCGGCCAAAACCAGGCCCTTAATGGTCATATTCATGGATGGTTCGTTCTAGAACCACTACCTTTTGGTAGGTGGTCTCTAGGATTGTTTCTTGCCCCTAGAGGAATCTCTCTTCATTAGTGGCCATAGAGCACAGTCCACTGACCCAAGACCATGCTTTCACCTACTCAGTTTGAAGTTCAGTCATTTGGTGACTCGCTTCCACTTGTAGCTCTTGGGGGTCTGGTAGCTGGTCCCTCAACTAATAAACAAGCACAGAACAGTTTAGAATGAATATCTCATTTTCTTTTCCCTTTTCTTCAAGGCATCAGACCTATTGTTATGCCATTATGAATGATTGGGTACTCCCTAACTCCTCTCAACACTGGGAAACGTTGGCTGCTCTCGTGAAGCTTCTCATCCATGTAGTCGCGAACCGTTGAATGAAGGCTTTGAGAATCCACCCCTCTAACATAGAGAAAGCGCATGCAGGTGTGGAGTGATCCCATCCGTTTTATCCATTCCGTTTGAGGCTGACTGAGAAAGTGCTTGATGCACTTCCACAATTTGCATCGTGTTATCCGGATCTCCTCGGACGCCTCCGATTCTGAATCATCAATCGCCCCGGGATATGTGGTCCGATAGTCGGGGAAAAAGCCAACATGCTAGTAGTATCTTCCTCTTTGAGTGTTCCTCCCAAGGTGTTAGGCTGTTCAATTCCTAGGCGACCTTCCTCTCTAGACTCGGTCCTAGTAGTTTCTTCATCAAATTTTTCACCCGCCCCGACATTAGTACTGCTGATATCCACATTCCTTTGTTCACTGAGTGTTAGGGCAGGTTCGATTTGAGTAGCGTGTCCTGAATGGGATGACACATTTGTAGTTGAATCAATCGTGGATGACCCGGGTTCGGCAGCCCGATGAGCCTCCAAGGATACAACTATTGTACAAACAAGGAATGCGTTGATCAACTGAGTTCTCTAAAGTTAAATACTGGTGTTGAAGTAATGAACTTATAAGAGCCCAAAGAATCATCTTCCAGAGTTCAAGCCGCTACAGGAGATGTCATTGTAGAGGATCCCACAACACTCGTCAGCTCAGTAATGGGTGTCTGCTACCCACCTTGTCCTATCGGTGCCTCCTCCCCCCCTTCGGATAGAGACTCTTGGTCAACACTAATATGCTCCTGAACAGGATAAAGAGATCTAATTGATGGATACAAGAATAATGATGAGGGGAAAGTATATACAAGGACCGTGATGTACTTCAACTAGCTCAGTTATATCTACATCATTGTCAATGATCTCGCCACTCCCCTGGAGACTATGTTGGTGGGACACCCCTTGACACCCTCTGGCTCATCATCACTGTCGTCTTCCTCTGACAACATCATTTCAGGATCAAGCTCTTGGCTGAGAATTAATTTCACCAAGAAATATGGTTTCACACACTGACCCCATTGGTGTGCATACATGTCCATGTCTGTTAGATACGAATGCCGATGATGAATGCACACCCTGTCGACAATCCTTATGAGTCCGACATTTGGAAACTAGATTCCATCTCGTAATATCTTTTTCCAAAGAGCTTTAGTACCCATCAATTGTCGCAGGGTCATCTAGGATGACCAAAGATCCGGGAAGATTGTGTCATTATAAGGATGATGCAGATACCTTATCTTCTTCCCAGGAAACTCCCTGACCGCTCTACAAACCCCTCTCCACCTAGGCGATGAGGGAACAACCGTGTCCTGGGACATCACCGCTATTGAAGTCCCGACCTGTGCGGGCCCAGTTGTTGGACATGCTTCTGACATTTCCCCCCGAACATAACCTTGTCTGCTCTCTCTCTGCCCAGGTCCTACGCTGGCTACATTGAGTTACGGAACCCGCTTCTGCAAAATCCCCTAAGGTTATGCACTGGCCCAATGTTTGGTATATTCACTTGAGATGCTAATATCAATTCTTGTGGTAGGAAAGGTGATAAAGTCACTAGAGTTGTGGGTCATGAATATTATCCAAATTTGGAAAAGAATTTAGGGATGCCATTCATCCCGAACAACTGTGTACACTTTCTTTGGAATCCACTGAAGGCATCCAAACTACTTGGAGAACCTGGATGGCACGTAGGGATCAAAAAAGATCTTCCCATTAATCTGGTCCATGTGTACCCCACCTCTAATGGTATGGAAGTATTCCTCTTGCTCTAGTGAACCTTTCCCATTATCTATCATCGATCCAGGCAGGATGCAGAATGGGTAGAAAGTGAAGTTGGCATGATTTCCAATTCTGATCTTTACTCCTTCCTCATTGAGAGTAAATGATATTACCCCGAAGATGTTAAGCAAGGAAGGTCTTTAGCCATTTCCTGGAGGAAAATGGTTTTTGAAAAGTTATACCCACTTCAATGAGATGCGACCTATCCATAAAAGATCTTAAAGGGACACCAGATCCTCCTCTATGATCCCCCTCTCCAAATTCAGCCCAAAATGACGTACTAACGAGCCAACACGGGGAATCCCAAATTGAATCTTTGATTAGCGGCCATGATGTCAGCCATAACATGGGTCACTGGACGAATTCCCAACCTTGCGTCCCTCACCGGTAAGAGCCATCAACTCAATAATGTGGAAATAAATCTAGAGTACCAGATGTTTGGGTCCCGACTCTCATTTATGTTGAAGCCCCATGACTGATAGTCCCCCAACTCTAGGATCCTCCAGTATGATCCGCTTTTTCTCTTCTGTTCCACGGTCGTTCACTATCTCCCTCGCCCCGACATCTTGACTTCTAGATCATTTTGCAGGAACAAGCTAAAAAATTTCTCATAGGCGATAACCTTCAAAAAATCATTGACCCCCAGCCTCCCTTTAGCCAGCTCCAACAGGTGCTATGTCAACATAGGAATTCGTGATCTGTCTCCCAAGATATTCCTTGGTGGGAGGAATTCATCGTATTGGTGCCAATCCAAAGGGGTACCCCCAATCCAATGAATATCCCAAAGGCTAATACCAAATTCCCCATGATGAAGATGGAATGTATTGGTATCGGGGGACTATTGAGTAAACAGCTCTAGCCCAAGCTCATGATGGCGATTGAAATAACACCGCGATGTCCACACCGCCTCGAACAAACCGATGTGTCATAGTTTGGCACCAAAATGGTCAAATGTTTGGAAAACCCAATACGCCCAGGCCCATTCACTAGTGAAATTTCCTCCAGACGTGGGTCCCAATCATATAGCCAACCTTTAATCTCATTAGTGACACTCTAACTGATGGTGCTTGCGTAAAGGGCCGGAGAATTCTCCGCAACATGGTCACTCCCCAAAATGGTCCTGGTCCTGGGATTTTGGATGTAAAAATCCATATGTCTAGTTTCTATTGTAGTATGGAAATTATAGGTGATATTATACTGAGGTAGGTCATCATCGTGGGTCACCCATGTCCGCGGTGTGTCGAATTCATATCTTGGCACGGGCACTGCCTCCAAGATACCGAAGTCCCATATCAGTAGGGTGGAGGACAACACATAATTCTTTTATGCTAGGGTCAACATGTTGAAAAGAGTGTGGTTGCATGATAAGATTCTTTAGGTGACATAAGCTTCAGGGTTGGCCACCTTACCATCCCTTTGAGCAGCGAATGCTACTTCTCCCTCAATGTCATCCCGATCAGCTACCATCTTCTGCTGTAATGGCCTTAAGAGGTTGGTGAGAAAAATAAGAGGTTAGTGCAAAAAATAAGAATTTGGTGCGAAAAATCATTGGATTGTGTGAAATATCAAAATTTGTCACGCAAAATCCTGAGTTTGCACATAAAACGATGGCTGACCTCAGTAAATTACATGCAATAGAAACATTTTTTTGTACAGGGCGGTGGAAAGTTTTCACGCGTAAGAGTTTTGGATAATCTCGTGAGAAAATACATACGTAATAAGGGACATGTGGGGATTTTATAGGTCTAGAGATGGGTTTCTGCGCATGTGTGAAAATTGGATTCTGCACTTCAGAACGGATTTACGCACAACCCGACTTTTGAGCGTGTGCTAGCCCTAGGGAGTCTGGCATCTCGACGTTTCCCTCTGAATCCGACCTTTTAGGCCCCTCACCGTTTCGATTTTGAGGGTGGGGTCATTTGTAGACGCCAAAAAATGCTCAAGGGCTTAAGAAGGTTTGGGCATGACAATGTGAATCCATATTTGGACTCGGGGGCCATTCTGGGGGGCCTGAAGGGGGCGCGTGAAAAACATTTCGCGTTGTGCGAACAAACTGTCCCGCATGAAAACTTCAGGATTCACGAGAGTTTTTCGTGCATCACGGAAATTTACACGCCACTACCTCACGCGGTTGAAATTTTCATGCAACCGACACTGCATGTGCAATATTTCACGTAGGCATATTTTTCGCATGGATCTGCGACCCCGAGAGCCTATAAATAGAAGGGCACATCTTCTACTTTCGAGTTAATGAATCTAAGTTGTCTCTCCGGCACGTAATTCACCTCTCATGCATGCAAAAGATGGCTCTCAAGTACTGAACTTTTCGCACCAGGTTGCCCGGGGGTCTTCCTTTGTGTGAGACCACTCGGGCTTAATCCTCATCCATATCCCATCGAGTCTCATCCCCCACGTGAAATGCCTTAAATTTTTAACAATTCTTGCTTCGGTGCACAATTCCATCCAAATTACGTGCCCTAATTTCCACGCCGGCTCAAAATGTTTCGTGAGTTAGCGTAATTTCCCACCTGCCTAGATTATTCGCGCCCGTAGCTCCATTGTGTGCCTACCCGAGCTTTTCCATGACGCTTCTTCCAATTGCACTCCACCACGTCTTTTTTTGCACACACGGGCCAATTGTGCACCGCCCTATCCTTTTTCGTGCACGCAGCTCCATTGCATGCCAACCCTGGCTATTCTGTTCCAGTTCCCCAATTGCTCACCAGGACATCTTTATTCGTGCATGAAGCTCAATTTCACACTGCCCCCAACTTTTTTTCACACAACTGTTCTTTTTGAGTACAAACCTCCTTCATTGAGCGCTCGTGATGTCTCTCTTCTGGGTATCATTTTCAGGTGCCATCTGTGCCAAAAACACCTTCTCTATAGACTCTTTTCTTGTACGACCCTCTAGGCTCGTACAAAGTAACTTCAATGTCCCTTGGACGATACTGCCCAATGCATTTCTTCACCTCATGTTTCTTCATATAGGCACACTAACGACTATTGCTTCTTCACATAGTCATTCTAACGTGGCCCCCACAATGTTTCACTCCATAACACCCCCAGCCATGACGTTTCCAGTACATTCTCTCCGCCATGGTGCAGAGGGTACTGGTTATTTAAGTCATAGAGGTGCGAAGTGAACCATCCTCTTCCAAGCTACAGGACATTAAACAACCAAGCACCATCATCCTCAGCACATGATGTTAAATTGTGACTTCCCCTCATGCATCCTATGCTAGGAAAGGAGAACCACCCTGGTATAAGTCTGTAGCTTTTCCTGCCAGAGGCAGCATCCTTTCTCCTCCTTTTTTGTTGCCAAATCTCTCTCCCACTAGGCTTTGTCACCACCAGGCCTCCATACTGGAGTATGTCCCATCCTCTTCGGGATGTTAAACACACATAAGCCCCTATCTCTTCATTGGGATACGATCACCTGTAAGCCCCACTTCACCTCCCATGGATGCACCTTTTGCAGCATGATCATCAGGTCTCTGCTACCTCTTGTTGCCCACATCGAGTATGACTCACATGGGCATAGAGAAAGAACCGACCATGACATCCACCCAGGGCAGCCTAGATTTGAATCCCCACACACCCTTCCGAACTACGAGGACATTGATCCTTGATAAGAAAGGGTGTGTAGGATGTCTCTCTAAGGTTCAAGCCCACCACCCATTGCTCTCTCCAACCCCATTCATGTCGGTTCACTAACACCTTGAGAATCCTAGTGTGTAACTCCAAACCACATGAACTATAAGGTCATTGATCCTTGCTAATGTTGGGTACGTAGGAAGCCTCTATGAGGTTCAAGCCCACCACCCATTGGTCGCTCCGACCCCATTGACATTGGTTCACCATCACCTTGGGCAGCCTAGAGTGTAATACCCACAGCACCTAAACTATGATGTGCTTGATCCTTTCTAAGGTAGGGTATGTAAGAAGCCTCTATGAGGTTCAATCCCACCACTCACTAGTCCCTCCGACCCCATTCATGATGGTTCACCAACACCTTTGGTGGCCTAGAATGTAATCCCCACACAACCTGAACTTTGAGGTCATTGATCCTTGCTAAGGATGGGTACTTGGGAATCCTCAATGTGTTTCAAGCCCACCACCGATCGATTGTTCTGACCTTCTTCACATCGGTTCACCAACACATTGGGTTGCCTCAAAGCGTAAGCCCCAAATTCCCAACCTTATGAACAACGTGGACATTAATGCTTGCCAAGGCATGGTGCGTAGGAAGCCTCTACGAAGTTCATGTCCAACACTTTGTCATTCCATCGACCTTCATGTTTGTTCACCCCCTTCCTGTATGACGTTAAACTGTGCGCCCTGATCAGTGGTAAGCCGTTGATACTTTTATTCTACAGTATGGCAGTTTGACCCCATATAGTTGTAAGCCATTAGAAACCTCAATTGGAGGTATGCCATCATCAGATGAACTACATGGACTTTGATTCACTACCACATGGATATATAAGAAGCCTATTCAAGGATCAAAACCAAAACCATCATCATCCTCATGAAGGTTATATCCCCTTCACCATCCACTGCATGAAACTGGTCCATCATCCATCCTGATTCTTAACCGGTCCACCACATCCCGGTGGGATCATGCCACCTCAAACCCCATTCCCCTCAATAATCGGGGAGCTAGCCACACGTTGACCCCAACATCAGTGTTCCCTCTAGACGTTGTGCCCCTCTGATCCACTCTAGTCAGTGTTCTGATCATTCTGATCTATCTCCGCTGGATGTTAAACCTAAGGCATACCTTGTGTTAAACATGGGAAGCTAGGAAAACCTCATAAACATGCCTATGGCATATAATTCCCCACATTCAATGTGGGATTTCTAGGGCTTTCGCACCCTCGAGAATCCCTACAATAATGGGAAGAAACCCAGATGTGCCAATGTCCCAGCATCCACACATGCCAGTGATGCCCAACGTGAATACTCCCCTGACTGAAGGTTGCTGACCTGACCGGACCCCTTGGAATGTCTTGACAAAATATTTGTAATTATCTAGCATCCCTGAAGATATGGAACTAGGAAGAGTTTCACTAACAATGTATTAAATATATAAGGGAGACCCGGACTAGGTGACGAGTTTAGAGGAGGAATCCACAGAAGGAAAAACCAAAATCCCATCAACTCCTTTCAATTAAGGAGAAAACATCCCTAAATATGGGGAGGATGTTTCCTGCCATTGGAAAGCGGGAATGTGGGGAAATAAGCATCACAACCATACACCCCAAAATAGACGGACGTGGCCACCCTGGAGAAAGCATCGGAAAAAAATTAACATAGTAAAAGGAACCATATAGGCTATAATTATATCGATATAATAAAGAAATGCTTTATAATTACCCTTATTTATTTTTATGGAATTATTTTTCGGTTAAAATTGTATATATACTTTAAATTTATGGTTCGAAAGAAAAATAACATTGTAATGTACATTCTTGATGAGGTGAAATTACTGATGTAATTTAAAATAATGGAAGGAAATAATTATATGTTTTTATCCAAAGATAAATACCACTACAGCTTCACTAGATGTCTGTCATGAAATACCACAAGGATGTATAGACATCGACCACAATAGTTAAGAAATTAAAAAATAAGTGTCCCACCCAATATTGTATATGAGATAATAAAATATACTCATTGGAAGCATAATATATTTTAAACATCAATGTAAAATATTAAATACGTTGAAATAATTTATATAATATTATTTGGTAATTATATATATATATATACAGTAGAAAAATATGAAAATATTTCTTATATTTGTCTAAGGGATGGTTAATAATGGAATGTTTCATGAATGAATTAGTGAGTATGAGTTGTTGTATGCATTTTTTTCATTTTGGTAAGATGATGTGGATGAAATAAAAAATATTTAAATCTTTGACATTTTATTAATTATAAAAAATCATGCGAGCTGGAATTGTAAAAAATAAAAATTATGTTAAACTTTTTTTGTTGAATATAAATATGTTCATATTAGATAAACTTGTACCCAAATTCTACAGATGAATGAAAAACATTATAAATAAATAGTGGATATTCATTTCCTTCATAGAATATTTTATAATAATAAAAATAAAATTTTTTTCTCCCATATTATAGTAAATCGGTTAAGATAAAATCAAATTGATAAAAAATATCTTTTTTCCTCGAAAAATTATTCTAATAGGAGTGCTGAGTTTTGCTTATATTCTAACCTAGGGAAATATTAATGACAAATTAATTAATGATATATGAAAATAAATATTTTATTATATATTAATGATGTTAAATTCTTAACATTCCTCTCCTACATGAGATATGTTGGATAAACCTATTCAATTTATATTTTTGTGGGTTATATTTTCAAAAAATGAGAAGTGGTGAAAATATTATGTGTATAAGTGATACAAATATTATAATATATATATTCTAAAACTAGTTTTATTGACATTGAGGGGATGAAAATAGTAAAATTTATTGTTTTTACATATATTAAACGTGAAAATAGAATATACATTAATGATGTGAAATTAAATTTGAGAAAAAGAGATGAAATAAAAAAGAATTAAAGCTGGTGATGTCTAATTGGAATAAATCGAAAGTGTTTTGAAGTTAAAAAAAGATTTGATTGATTTAGGGAATCGATATATAATTTTCATGGCGTATTGAGGATTCAATTGACTAAGGGGGACAATAAAAATTATTTAATCGGAGATTAAATTTTTATAATGAAGTAATATAGACAATATAAATAATAATATTTCATAGTAAATATAAATTTGGTTTAAACAGGTGCATCTAGAATATTATAATTCCAAGATGAATTGTAAAATGGTACATGCATTATAAGGAAACATAGAATAATTTTTTATATTATTCAAAGAGATAGTGTTGTTTTAATACTATTCATTATTCCAATACTGATAGTCATGATTCATTTCTTCAGTATCCATAATTAATTAATGATTATCTCAAAATGCATGGAATTACAAGAATATAGACGTATGTGATTGTTAATTGTTTATTTAAAAAATGGTTTATTTATTAATATATAGATATAGATTAATATTATGTAATTTTTAGAAGTTTTTTCAGTTATTTTCTATGAAAATTCTAGATCATAGAAAAAAAAGTAGTATCATCTATTAAAAAGGATATGTTATTTGAATAGGATAACAAGAAGCTTTACACTCAATATAGAATATTATATGAAATAGAATGATAATTTATACTCACCATAATAGAGTTTCATGAATTAGAAATTTATTTTTGACACATTAAATAATATTTGTGATTCAAAAATTCATGAATGATTAAATTAATGAGTCAATATTTGAAACATTACACAACACAATGACATGTTTGAGATAGATTTTATAATTATCCAAATTTTTATATATAAAATTTACCATCTGAATGTATATTTGTGTCATATTTAGTTATTTTTTAGAGTAAAAAACACAAGAACCATTTCATAAAGACATTTTTTCAAAAAAATATAACATTAAATATTATTTATTAATATACTATAATATTAAAAATAATATAACCACTTAAAAAATAATAACAAGAGTATAATTTCGAAATCAATGCAGTTGTGGTTTCTTAGAAATATCAAACCTATGAACATAATTTTAAATAATTAGAAATATGATTTTAATTTTATTAATATAAAAATAACTTGGGAGGAAACTATGTGAATATGGAACAAAGGAAATACCAGGTATTTATATGAAGTATAAAAGTAATATGGTTATTTGAACATTAACCAGAATTTCTAGAAAAGTAATATGATAATTAGAAGAAAACATGGCTTTTAAAATATTAAGATGATCATTAAATAATACTTTTATTGAATAATTTATGAAAATATAAAAATATTAAATCCCTAAAATACATATTCAAATTAGTTAACTTAATAAAAGTATAAATATATCTTTTTTGGAAAGTATTCTTAAACTTATTTTTAAAAAAATTATATTTTATATTAATTATTAAATATCAAAATTACCAATTTTTTTAATATTAAATTGATAAAATTAATTTAATTTTTTAAATAATTGTTTCTAAATTATCTAAGATTAATTTATCAATTATTTTCTAATATAGTATAATAAACCAGTGAATAATAAAAATATATTTTCACAAAAATGATATGTTTTAAGACATAAAATTAATATAATAATTAGATAAATTATTAAATAGATATTTATTATAAGATAATTAATATCTTTTATAATAATAATGTCAATTTATAAATCTAAACTACACATTTCAATGCATAATAATAAAAATTATTACAGTAAAAATTAGATTTTCATTTTTCCCTTGCATTATTTTGTATAAGGTGATATATTTTATCTTTTAAGGGTTTTAAATTCTATAAAAACCTATAATATTAATTAAATACTATTATTTGACATAATAAATACTTATATTGTCAGTTTTAACCTTGAATGATTTTTTTTTATTATTTTAACATAATATATCTCTTCAATTTATATAGAAAAACCTCCTCAAAACCTCAGGGTAAATCACTTCCCTATTTAGTTTTATTAATAAGGATATTCTAAAATATGTTATCCTATTAATTATAAGAGTTTTAGATATGTTATGTTATCACCTTTATTAAACTATCATGGTGTTATCTCCATAGCAATGGAGTAATCATTAAGGATGGGAGAACATTCCTTCAATTTTCATTGCAATTTTATTAATCCATTTCAATATTATTCCATTACATTCCATGAAAAGCTTACAAAAATTAAATAATTTATATATAAAAATTATATTTATGTTATTATGACACTATAAAATTATTATAATCTACATAATATATATATATATATAATATCCTAATCTTTTTAGTAGAACCTATTAATGGTTTGTTTTACCCACCTATGAGAACAATAAAAATTCATTATTTTTCATCTACTTTATATATTTTTAATCCAAATTTTATATGAATATTAATTTTATTATGACACTAAATAAGGATTATAAAATATTTATAACATATAAAAACCATTCTCTCTCTCTTTGATAAAGTCCCATTAATGACTGGGTTAATAACATATAGTGACATAGTCAATTACTTTTTTGTATCAACCTTATTAAATAGTTATCATAGACGATATAAAATATATTAATATGTAATTAGATAAATTTTAAGGATTATGATGGTGATTTTATGGATGGATAAATAACATTTAATCAAAATAATGAAATCAAAACAAAAAATTTTCAATTTAAACAAAAAGGTCTTCAAAAAAATTATATATAATGAAAATTTAATATATATATATTCCAATGATTTTATTTTTTCAAGAATAACATAAATTAATATAATATAAATCTAAATATGATTGTTATTAAACGTAGTTTTGTTATAAAGAGGGTTAAATATAACAAAAAATGGCACCTAATGGAAAGGTTATTTCAAACCCATTTATTTTCATTTTAGTTTGTACTCCCTTTTCTCCTCAATTTCAAATATTATTGTTCTAAATAATTATTAAATCTCTTATAAATGTACATTATAAAAATTCCATTGAGTTAATCATATTATATATAGTCTTTTATATTGATAGGATGAATTCATAATCATCTTAAGTATTTTGGAAAAAAATCATTATTGATTTTTTTTCTTCTCTTTATAATGTTTCTTTTTATACTATAAAAATATTATATATTGTTTAATACTACCATTAAATGTTGAAATAATATTTTTTACCTTATTCATTTAAAAACCACTATGTTCATCCATAGAAAAAAAATTTATGACATAATTATGATACCCTTTCTTTTATAATAGGTATATTTAATTTTTATGGTTGATGCATGTTTCCTGTCTATATACCATGATTTATTATGTTCATAGTAGAATTTTATATATGGGTATATATTTACAAAACCCTCATATAAAGTGGGTAAATTATTATCTCTCTTGAAATCATTATAAAAATACATAATGCATTTATATTCTTCTATAATGTTATACAGATATATGAGGCAGGTTTCATTGTTCATAATGATATATTTTCATGCGAGTAAGCCCAAACATATATTTATGATGTTTAATTATAAATATTATTTCATATTAAAAGTATGTTTTAAATAAATTCCATAATATTATTATTATGATCATGTTCTTATGTTGTGATGATGATGTTTACTTGAAACTATGTTCTCATATTGATTCATGACATGTCTGTATTAATGAATTTTTAGTTAATTTAAGAATTTTACTAGTAAAATCCCTTAACATATACTCTAATGTGATTCATTAAGGAGTATAATAATTTGAATAAATTGTCCTATATTTGTTTCATTAATTCCTCAAGTTCTACTGGGTCTATTCTATAAGGTTTATGGATATATTTGTCACACATGGTTTATGTTATATTGAGAAATCTACCTCATGATCCAAAGGAAGACCATGACACTCTTTAGGGAATATATTAGAATATTTCTATATAATGTGAAGGCCTTCAAGTTTTAAATTATCCAATTTCATCAATGATTTATGAAATATACGATTCGTCAAAATGTATGAGAATTTATACCTTTGATGTATATTCTAAAGAATATTCATAATATTCCATACATTTATATAGGATCATGGGAAAGTTCAAGATATGGAAAACTATATCCTTTCTTTGTTAGCAGATAAGATCCCTATATAAGGAGATCAAATCCATGCCGAGTATAACATATAATTACATTTAATGAAGAATTATGGAATTATCTAGAATAATTTGACTAGAAAATATAGTGAGGGAAAATTCAAACACTTGGGTCAAAGTAATATCACCACTACATGTTTTCTAAAATATATATATTGCATTGTATTGGGGTTGTGATTCAATATATCTAGAAAAATTGAAGTTTATAAATGATGAAATCAAAAATAAATCAAACAAAACACTCACCATTATTGAGTGTTCAGTATGTATAAATTCTCATACATTTTGATGAATCATATATTTCATAAATCATTGAGGAAATTGGATAATTTAAAACTTGAAGGCCTTCCCATTATATAGAAATATTCTAATATATTCCCTAAAGAGTGTCATGGTCTTCCTTTGGATCATGAGGTAGATTTCTCAATATAACATAAACCATGTGTGACACATATATCCATAAACCTTATAGAATAGACCCAGTAGAACTTGAGAAATTAATGAAACAAATATAAGAAAATATATTCAAATTATTATACTCCCTAATGAATCACAGTAGAGTGCATGGAATTTTTTTATTAAGATAAAGGATTGGTAAATGTGGTATTATAATGACTATTGTGATCTCAATATGATTACTACACAAAACAATAATCATCTTTTATTGAATGTTGAATTTTTTAATCAACATTGAGGAGTTCAATACTTCTCAAAAATAGACGTTCATTTTAAATATCAATAATATTAGCTGAATTGAAATGAAATTCAAAACAGGAAATTAAAAATATAAAATTCAATATATATACTCTATGAGTTCATAGTTGGTCCATTTGGACATATAAACACCCAATAAAATATCCTTACCTGTAATGAGTAGTGTCTTTATCAACTACCTCAATAACTTTTTGGTTCCCATAATAATGATTTTATCATATAATAAAAAATAAACAAAATAAATAAGAAAAATATATTGATTGGGATAATGAAATTAAGGAATGATGAGAAGTTTTAAAAGTGAAATAATCATGATATTGAATGAAATATGTCATATTAGTATTGAACTTGGTCATATGAAAAATAATTCCATTGATCCTTCATTGATAACTGAAATTAAATAATTCCCTTTAATAATAATTGTCATTTAGATCCATTGTTTTCATTAAATATTTTGGTACTACCAGTTCCTTGTGAAAAATTTCTCAGGATTATCTATCCCACTAATTATTTTAATAAAAAGGTAATAAATTATATCTTGATAGAATAATGTAAATAAATATTTAAGGAGAAAAAGAAGAGGAATATCTTATACTCACTCTACCCACAAGTGTAATAGGATATATGATATATAGCTAGTATTCAAAGATGGTTTTGAATATTATAAAAAGGAAAATAATAAGTTAAATCATATGACTCGCAATAATTGAAGATAAATGAATATAATTACCTAGTTTATGATCTTAAGATGGAAGATGTGATATTTTCATTAACAAGTTTGAGGCATTTCCTCTATGGAGATATGTGTGACATATATACTAGTCTCTTAAAGTATTAATGTATATTTGGATAGATGAATGAAAATCAATATATGTGAATCTCAAGAAGAGGCCAGTCACAACACTTATTTTCATACTACCCTCAAGTGGAATATGATCTATGATATATAATGATTATTAAAACTAGTTTTGGTATTGTATACTAAGAAAAATGATTATATGAAATCTTATGGCTCACCGTAATTGAATATCCAAGAATATAATTACTTAATGTATGATATGGAGTTGGAAGCTATAATATTTTGATTGAAAATTTAGATTCATTTCCTATATAGAGATAATGGTGACATATATAAATGTCACATGATTTTAATGTAAATATTCAGAAAAAGGGATCTAAACATACATTAATGAATATGTTTGGAGTCAATCATGGACTGTGACTACACAATACACTACCACCTTAGGAATGAAAATATTTTAAATGAAGATATTAATATAAAGGCTCATATTAACTATATAAGAACATGATAGGGAATTAAATTATCTCTAAGGATAAAAAATGATTGATCCATAAATCATTAAGTTAGGGAAGATATCCACTCAACCCTATGTAATTATAAACCCATTTGTATATGTGAAAATTGAATAGGTACAATGGGATAATGTGGATCATCAAAAGAAGGTCAGATAATCTAACAGAATATTCATCAATTATACATTTACATGGATGGAATAATATTTATTCAATGTAATATATATATACCAATAATATAATGATGGATATATTAGATTATGAAAATATCTCATCTTCCACTATCCTCCATATATGTATTACATTACCAAGAACTTTGAGAGCACTTTTTGGGGAATCATGACGAAAGATGTTATAGATTAGACCTAAATGTGTTTGGTATACCAAGATTGAGATATTGGAGGATGAAAATATCTCATATTTATTTATCCTACCTGGATGTACCCTAATGTACCATGATCATTGAGAGAACTTTTGGTAGAGAATCAAGATAAATAATATTATAGAGTACACCTAAATGTGTTTGGTATACCAAAAGGTCTTTTCATGGAATCATATATCCAATGTGATTATGAAATAATTACCTATAACAACAAGGAAAGGTTCGAACATCACCATGATCATTATCACTAGTCTCTCAAAGAAATATTAAGGAAAAAAATTTATATGGTTGGGGTGGATCAAATTTTTATGACGTCTCAAATTACCTCCATATTGGAATGTTTTTTTACTCGATAAAATTGATAAAATATAATTCATGAATGTAGAAACAATTCATTTGGAACCACATTCAATAATATATAATAAAGATCCAATATTTAACTATATATTTATGTAGAGTCACTTACGTGAAACTTATTTGCTGATCAGTATATCCTCACACCACTTGGTCAATGGAACACATGAAATAATAATCTAGGAATTTAATGAAATTTCATTCATTTTCTAAAATAAATTTTAAAGAGTCCGGGATGAATGTCTCCCACTAGTAAAATTATTATGCAAAAATAGTTTCTATTAATGTATTGAAAAAAACAATATGAAGCTCTATATTATAATATATTTAATAATCTTATGAGTTGGGATAATGTTGGTGAAAGGAATCCATTGAGACTCAAACATTATAAATAAATGATTGATAGGGTGAAATACATTCAGTACAGAAAAAATTAAAAAAGCGTAAACACATAATATATGTTTGAAACCATTGATGTTACCTGAAATTCCATGTTACAGAGAAAAATTCCTTTATATATCTACTGAGGAGATACCCATGAGGTTTAGAATGAAGGGAAATATTTAACCTAGTAAAATTTCTCCCTTAAATATTTATGTTAAAATAGAATTTGTTTTTTAGAAACAAATTTTTTGAAAATACCAGGCTCATGTACATAATTTATTCCATATATCTCTCCTTAGTAATTATATACTAGATCCTTTATATTTAATGAAACTAGAGGTGATATAATAGGAGTATAACCTCAAATATGACTTTTATCCAATTAAAATCTTAGATCCAAGTGCCATATTTCTACACAACAAAACAAATTACCTTATAAAAGTACATTGTCACCACCATAATTATGAAGAAGAAATATGTGAACCCATAAATTCAGTGAAATAGAAGTAAGTATATCTATTCTAAACTGAGGATATGCAATGAAATTTTGAGGATGAAATTTCTAAAGTGGGAAATAATGAAATGACACCGACTTTTTTATAAGAAATTTAACATATTAAAATATATGTGTATCGTATTTAGGTATAAGTTATAATATAAAACACATGCACTATGTAATAAAAACCCATAAAATTTGATTTTATCATTAAAATATATTGTAGATAAACGAAGTCTATAAATTTTTAAAATGTTTAATAGGATAAAAAACATAATTATATGTTGACGCCAAAAATACGGCCCGAAAGAAAAGAAGGAAAAAGACAGCTGGCGCGCTGCCTCGCGAAGCACAGCCGCGAAGCCCCGCCGCGAAGCACCCACGCGAAGCGCCCCGACCCTCGCGGCCTCGCGAAGCTCCGGAGGCGGTAATGCTCCGCGAACCCATTTGACGTTCGCGAGCCACCGCGAAGCTCCAGAGGCGGTGATGCTCCGCGAACCCATTTGACGTTCGCGAGCCGCCGCGAAGCTCCGGAGGCGGTAATTCTCCGCGGACGACGTTGACGTTCGCAAGCGCGCCGCGAAGCACCGGAGGCGGCGCACGAGCCCTGCTTCGCGATGCCCCATCCTATAAATACTGGACTCCCCCTGAGTCCCATGGACGGACAATCCGACCTTCCAGCTTCTCCTCTCCCAAATCGCGAAGCACTCTTTTCCCGGGAATCATGAGATCCGCGAGGTATTTCTACTTCGTGAGACGACTCTGCTTTGTCCCTTTTTGAGCCCCTCTTCCGAGAGGGATGCCCTTCGCGAAGCTCAAGGGCGTTCGCGAAGGAAAGGGATTCCCAAGGGAACCCGGGCAGCCGCGGAGCATTTATGCTTCACGAAACACCCAACCCATGCTAGTGATCCCTATGCCAAGGCAGGATCACTATGCATCGCGAAGCACACTGCTCCGCAAGACCCTACTTCGCGAGGCACCCCTTCCTCGCGAGGCAGTGCTCCGCGAACACTGTTCCACTTCACGAAGCACCTTCCACTCACACCTATGCCCCATGCTAAGGCCAAGGCACTCCACTTCGCAAAGCACACTCCTCTGCTTAGAGATTCCTCTTCTCGTGCGTCCCTTCAGGTTTGCACGATGTGATTTCAAAGCCCCATGGACAATACCACCCGTAGCGTTGCTTCACCTAATGCTTCTTCGCATAGGCACGCTAACGGCTATTGCTTCTTCGCATAGCCACGCTAACGTGGACCCCTCGATGGTTCGTTCCATGACCCCCCTTAACCATGGCCTTACCGGTACCTTCACTTCCCCAAGGACCAGAGGGTACCGGTTATGTAAGTCCTAGGGGTGTGGAGTGAACCCACCTCGTCCGAGCTGCAGGACGTTAAACTTCCAAGAACCACGTCCTAAACACATGACGTTAAACTGTGATCCGACCTTGTGCCCCTCGCGAAGGGTCCCCCCAGCTAGAACATTTTTTACACCACTCGTCTCCACGGGAATGGAACTCTTCCTCACATGGAATGAGATCCTCCTTGTCGGAGTGGCGTATGTTCGTAAGAGAAGTATGACCCTAGCCCCCTCAACGGATGGCTGCACCTCTGCATCTCCGTACTTCCCCACTACCAAGGTTATTGGAGGGCGTGATAGGGAACGAGGCACCTCCCATCGTTGGACCAAGGTCCATCTTTCTCGCGCTCTGTCGCGCCATGGGCCTCCATCCTGGAGTAAGTCCCAACACCATGGGCCGCTCAATGCATAAGCCCCTCTTCGCTTCTCACGGATGCACCCTTCGCGACGTGATCGTCAAGTCCTTGCAACCTCTTGTTTCTCACACCAAGCATGACTCATGTGGGCTTAGAGTGAGCACCGACCCTGACCACCCTTCTTGAACTACGAGGTCTTTGATGCATGTCAAGGCATGGTACGTAGGAAGCCTCTATGAGGTTCAAGCCCACCCGTCATTTCACGTCGGGTCTCACCCCGGTCCAGCACGACGTTAAACTGCATTCTGGTCCAATGGTAAGCTGTTGCGACCTTTTCCCACCTGAACTACGAGGTCTTTGATCCATGTCAAGGCATGGTACGTAGGAAGCCTCCATGGGGTCCAAGCCACATTGCTCGGTCGCTCAGTCACGTCGAGTTTCACCCTCGTCCAACATGACGTTAAACTGCATGCCTCCTTTTGTCCCGCATGACATTAAACTGTACACCCAATCCTAGTCCGACGACAGGCCATTGTGTCTAACCCGAACTATGAGGTCTTTGATCCATGTCAAGGCATGGTACGTAGGAAGCCTTCCCAAGGTTCAATCCCACCACTAGTGGGCCCATGGGTCTACTTTCACGTCGGTACTCTGACGATGCTCATCGGGCCAAGGTCCACCTTCACGTCAGCTTATCGACGTCATCCTGAACTACGTGGACTTTGATTCCCTGCCACAGGGATACGTAGGAAGCCTCGTCAAGGCTCAAGCCCAACTTCACTGTCGCCCCTGCGATGGTCCCACTTCACTCTCCTTCCACTCCATTCATCAACTTACCGCCCGTTCCTATTCTCGCCCGGACTGTCTTATCCTGGTGAGACCATGTCGGTACACTCTTCTTCACTGTCGCCCATGGGATGGCCCCAGTATCGATATCCCTTCATGGAGGATCCTTCAATCCGATCTATCCTAGATAATTCTCTGGTTGGGTTGATCCGTCTCCGCTGGACGTTAAACATGCGGCATACCCTGTGTTGAACATGGGAAGCTGAGGAAAACCTCAGATATGTGTCTACGACATATAAATCCCCACGCTCGATGTGGGATGCCTCGGGCTTCCACGCCCTCGAGAAGCCTTGTGATCAAGGATAACAGACAGACATGCCAGGTACCCCAGCATCCAGACACGCTACTGATGCCTCAACGTGACTACTCCCCTGACTGAAGGTTGCTGCCCTGACTGGACCCTTTGGAATGTCCCAACAGAAGCAGTGTAATTAACCGGCGTCCATGGAAACAAGGCACTGGGAAGAGTTTCACGAACTACGTATTAAATCTATAAGGGAGACCCGGACTAGGTGACGAGTTCTGAGGAGGAATCCACAGGAGGAAGAACCGACATCCCATCATCTCGTTTCGATCAAGGAGAAGACGTCCCTGAATAAGGAGCGAATGCCTCCCGCCTTTGGAAAGCGGGAATGCGGGGAGACAGAAGCTCCGCGCTTCCTCCCCCACGGACGGACGGGCACGCGCCCCGGCGAAAGCGTCGGAAATAGAAATGGTGAACCCGATGTGAAATTCTTCTCCTCAATATGGAGATTACTAGCGTCCGAGACACCAGTAGATTGACGTGTCACCAGATCCAGATATCCGGTGCCTGGTCCCACCAAGCAAATAGCGGGCCTGTCGTGAAACTCACCGGAAGTCAGGGCAGTAGAACTTGGGGCACTCCGTTCTGCAGCGTATCGGCGTGGATCCTTCTCACTGACCTGGAGAATGGAAGAATGTTGGGGCACCGGCTGTCAATCCTTTTCCTCTCAGTACTGATGAGTTGATCCCTTCGTTTCTCAGGAACCAGGTGGCTGTTACAGAGACGCGATCACCGTCCGCTCCTCGCCCACGCAGAGGCAGGGGAAACACCATGACGACCACCCCACGTAGCGCCGCTACTGCCACGACGGCCGCCACATCGCGGAATACGGGATGCCCATGCCCCCTTTCCCCAGCAGAGGTCATCCAGCGAAGGGTGATCAACAACCTCGTGCGCAGGTATGAGGAAGAAGGGATCATCCCAACCCGGGATATGGCCCGCCTGGACCTGGAGGCCTCCAGGCCCCACCGTCAACGCCACCCTAACAGGCCGTGCAGGGAGCCTCTGCTCCCCACCTCAAACTTCAACCGCTTCTGGAGCTTGTCTCCGGAACTCCTTGACGACACCTCGCCTTACGCTGAAGAGGCAGGCGTCGTCCGGCTTAGCCCGCTCAGGGTCCTGACCCAAGGGCCCCAAGCGAGAGCTCCCGCCCGGCTGCGTCAGCGCCGCCGTCCGGCCCTGCAGGGAAAGCAGGCAGACTACGTCCCTGCACCACCTGCACCAGCTCGCCTAACCCGACGTCAGCGCCGGGCACGGGCTGAGGACGCTCGCCTAGGCACGTCAACGTCGACGGCTACAGTGGCCCGAGCCACTGCTGACGTGCATCGTGAAGCCCCTGCGTACACTAAGCAGGGGCAATCCTTCACGCAACCAGGATTGAGACCCCAACCGCCCCACGGGCAGGCTGGGTTGACTCTCCGGGTTGCAGGCCCAAGCGGTGATCGCCGCGAGCTAACCCACGATAATGTCACCCCGTACAGAGGTCCTCCCCGTACCACTACTCCATAGAGCGTGGGCCTTCCCCGCTCCGAGGTTTGTCATGGAGGCATGCCTCGTGCTACCCCCAACCTGCCGGAAGACCTGCCCCGCGGCAATGACGCTCAGCACGGAAACATTTCCCGCGCCCACTATACAGGGTATGGAGTCCATCCTCCTGCCCTCGTCTGCCAACCTGAAGTCATCGTCCATCCGGTCCCTCTCCAACGTGGGGGGCCTCCCTACGTCCTCTCTGCAACCGGCAAGGTCCTCCTCACCCCAGCAACTCGAGGAGTGAAGGTCAGCCTCGCTCCACCCGCATCGACCATGGAGGTCCTCCCCATGCTCCTGCCAGTTCCAACATTTGCCCTGGTGCCCCTCGCACCCCGGCTATCTCGAGTGGGGCCCCTCTCTGCCACGGCACCAGCTCTGCCCCGAGGCTGCCTGATAGGGGTCAACCCTGTCCCGAATAGCCACCCTGGGGTAGAAGAGCGGGTCATCGCCGCCACAAGAAGAATCCTGGGAAGGCCCAGGTGGAGATCAATCCTGCCCGCTTCTCCGACTCGGAAGTGGAATGCGATTCAGTGATGGAACCTTCTCCCCGTTCCTCCTTATCAAGGATTGGGGTAGGAACCAGACGCGTTAGCCTCATTCTCCCAGAATTTGAGGTCCACCGGATTCCCGTCTCTCTCCGCAGGTACATCTACGTTGAAGAAATCCTGGGAATTCCGCGGGTCTCGACCACGCAATCACCACCTCTGTCACCAGAAGAGCCCTCTACCTCTACCAGAGATCACGTAGAGTTATTTTGGGGGCCAACGATGGTAGAGAGACAACACGACCTGTCGCCGGTAGCCGTGGCTTCTGTTCCGGAGGCTGTGGTTATCAGCCCGTCGTATCGTGACATCGTGGCCAGGTCACCTCACTCTTCGGAGGATGGCCTGAAATTCGGCAGCCAGTCACATCATTTGCCGTATTCTCCACCGCCGAGCTTACTATCCCAAAGGTCCGCCTCGGTACTACTACCGGTCCCTCAGCCGCCCCCGGTTGACGAGTGGGGCAACACAGGGCCAGACCCTGAGTCCGAGCCTAGGAGCTTCTAGAGTATCCTTGCAGCGGATTACTTCCTGGAGAAGTTATGGCCGATGGCGGCACTGAATTTCCACATACCAGAGTCTCTTACCCCTGAAGACGTGGGGTGCTTTTGTTGAACCCTGTGGGCGACACACTTCCGCCTCCATTATGAACGGGTGGTGTACCCCAGAAGTAGTGAGCACTTCGAAGAAATCGGCGAGCAGTGCCGCCTGATCGATGCATCCACACTTCTTGTGGCCCAGCACCCTGAGTCGCCAGGCCACCAGAGCGCCCTTCAACGAAAATGCGTTCAGAGTCTTAAAGCACTCCGCAGAATCGTCAGGGAAGCCACCCCCCATGTGCAAGTCCGTGGTTGGGGACAATATGCCGCTCTCCTCTTCGACCCTATCTGACGGCAGCCCGATTCGCTATGCGATATCGAGGATATGCCCTCAAGAGGGGTCGCAGTCCACATGGCCGACGTTGTGGATAAGGAAGATGATCTTGAGTTCTTTGATGGAGACTTACCATCCGAGGTCGTACCGCCGCTGCTCGACCCGTCAGGGAGAGTTACCCATCATCAGAGGAACCTGCTAGGTCTCCCCGTACCCACCGAGTCGCTGGTACTCGGTCAAATCACTGGCAAGGGTAAGGAGCACGTCGGAACAGTCAAGCACTCCGACCCGTCTGCCTCTGTTCAGAAAACGGACGAAGATCCCGAGAAGGCCACGTTACGCCAGCAGCTTGTTGAGCAGAAAAGGCTGGTTGACTAACTCTTGGCTGAACGCGTCGCAGAGCGACGACCCGACTATGGTAATCCCAGCCCGGGGCAGTAGGGGCAGGAACAATTCCCCCCCGGCGAGATGCCTCCGGGACAACCAGATCATGCTACTGCCGCAGACAGGGTGGAAGCCGGAACATACGGAAAGAGGGCGCGATATGTCTCGCCAAACCCCCCCGAGCGACGGGATAATCTGAAGAATCCATCCCGGGTTCCCCCAGTCGCCCAGCAGGTCGTCCATCCAGTTGACCCACGAGAGGCTGAAGCCGTCTACCATGTTGAAGAACCTGGCAATGCACTTGTGGTTAGGGATCCCCGTCAAGACAGGGACCCCCACCCGGAAGACCTTATTGCGGCACTCACAGCCCGCCTCGAGGCGTTGGAAACACGGCAGGTGGCGGTCCCACCGGATGGCAATCCTTATCCCGCGTGGGTGGATGATATGCTAGCGCCTCCGGGTTTTGGGAACCCCACTTTCTCACCCTTTAACGGGACAGGGGATCCGCCCCAGCACTTGGCTCATTTTTCTTCCAAGTGTGGCCCCATGCTGGGGACCCCAGCTCAGCAAGAATCCGCCAAGCTCCGATGTTTCATACAGACATTGGAAGGTCTGGCATTCGTCTGGTACACCCAGCTCCCTATTGGATCGGTGACCGGTTGGGAGGATCTTCGCCGGCAGTTCTTATACCAGTTCCGCTCCACCACGCGGAAGACCAGCATTGCAGACCTCTTCAAGTGCAAGCAAAGGCCTGATGAGCGAGTCGCAGACTTCATCGCCCGGTGGAAGGGACTTACGTATTCTTTCGATATGCCACTAACTCAGGAGCAATTACTGACGATGTGTGTGGGGAACATCAAGACAGAGCTGGTACCCTCCTTGATTACCCAGAACTACCATGGAGGGTTCATAGATTTCTCGTACAAGGCTCAACACCTCGAGGAATCCCTGCAACAGGCCAGTCAGACACGTTTGTTGCCCCCTATGATCCCAGCAAGGAGGACCGCCAGGGCTGAACCCACCGTGGTGGCTCAAATAGAAGCCCCGAGGCAGCTGGAATTGCTGTCGGCGGCACCACCACCGCAACCCCGTAGAGGTCCTCCACCTCAAGCACAGGCTGCCGCCCAGCAGCGACCGCCTCAGAACCGACAGGTTCTCCCGCGCAACGCGCCACCGCCACCTCAGCGAGACAATCAGGCGCCGCCTCCTCGGCAGGCCCCTCCGGCCCCTCGTCAGGACCAGGCCCCCAGGGCCCCCTATCCGGAAAGAAGGTACCAGAATTATTCGTTCAATGAAAATCAGGTCCCTGGCTACTTCCGAAGTGCTCTAGAGCAAGGGATTGTGCGTCTGCCTGAGTGCAAAAGGCCGGCAGAGGCGCATCTCACCGATCACCACAACTACTGTCCTTATCATCGGATCCTGGGGCACACCCTCAAGCGATGCTATGTGTTTAATGACTGGCTTCAGGACCAGGTCAACAACAACATAGTCAAGTTGGGCCCAGCACCAGCGCAAGTGGCAGGTGTCTTTGTAGGATCAGAGATCGGCAGCGACAGTGAAGTTCAGTGGCAGCAGGTCCCTAGCCGTGGATCCCAGAAATATGACGACTGGATGGCTCGAAAAACCGTCATTCGTGCCCAGGGTATCATCCGGGCACGCCTGAAGCAGTTGGAACCTTCAGAAGAAGTAGTTGGTGCCTCTGCATCGTCTTCACAGTAGACCTCTGCCCAAAAGGGCAAGCAGCGGCGACGCAAGAAGAAGCAACGTGCACTGCCAGTGCCGTCGTCATCCCTCAATATCGGTGACTTTATGCCCCCCGAAATGGGGATCCCTCCCAGAATCCGCCCAGCGGTGGATGACTCCTCGAGCGATAGCCAAGGGTACGCTTCGGTTAACACCGTGGATCTGGTAAATCCCTATATGACTCCCGACGAGGGGGAACCCCAGGCAGACCTCCCCAACGTTTCCAGCTGACGTCAACGTCAAAGGAATCGCAATCGTGCCGGTCATCGAGGCACATCAGCAGGCACCTGTGGCCAAGCCGTGCACTCTACCGAGACGAGGTAGCAGGCTCAGCGCAGATCTCAGCACGTGCAAACCCATCCAACACCCTCGGCTCTACCTCCACCACCGTTCGTGCTACTGGATCGGGGGGAGCCGCCTCATTCGTATCACAGCCAGTCTTGCCCTGCTACAGGCCAGCCTCCGCTGTCTGATCTTAGACCGGCGACTACTCTTTAGGCTTCTACTGGTAGGCAGCAAGATGTACCCAGTACTAGTTACTCGCCGGTTCAGCCAGCCAGACCCACTGTGCATCCAAATGCCGAACGACCTCCTGTAAGCAGAGGTTCGCGTTTGGCACGAAAGTACGATGTTCTGAAGAACCTGGCTGGCATCCCGGCGAGGCTTTCCATCCTTGAGGCCCTTCGCCTGTCATCTGAAATGCGCGAGGCACTCACCGAGGCCCTAAGGAGCCCCCTCCAGTTTGAGACGGAAGTAGCAGCTGCGGAAGCCTTCCATACCAAGACGATTGAAAATGCCGAATGTCAGGCGGTTATCTCGTTCTCCGGTGAAGATGAGGACCCTCCTATACAGGGGCATATTCGCCCACTGTATATCACTGGCCACTTCAACGGTGTGGAAGTCCGCCGCTGCCTCGTTGACACAGGTTATGGAATCAATCTAATTCCGAACCGGACGCTGCGAAAGCTGGGTCTGTCCGAAGGTGATTTAACTCCCTCTGACCTCAGGATCCAGGGGTACGACAGGACATAGCAAACCCCGGTTGGCAAGATCCGCCTGAAGACTCAGTTCGGTGGCTTAATTGTCAGCACCGAGTTCATGGTTGTTTCTCAGGACACCGCCTACAACGCATTGATGGGTAGGCCATGGCTCCATCTGCATGTAGCGTTCCCCTCGTCGTATCACCAGTGCCTTAAGTACTCGCTCAACGATTGAGTAGGCGGGCTCCAAGGAGACGCGTCCCCTTTCGCTTCTTGTGAGGCCCGCTATCTGGATGCGGGTTATTACAAAAGTAAGGACAAGCAAATCCTGGTAAGCGAGGATGAGCCCGCCCTGATCACAAGTGATCCCTGGGCAAGCGTGGATGACGCCTACATCCTCCCGATCCACCGGTTGGAGGCCACGACCCTCGACATGGGATAATGTTTCGTTGTTTCGGGTACGCAAGGAAGGAATGTTCCCGTGTCCAAGCGATAATGGAAAATCACCTCGTACTCCTACATCAACCAGGCTCAAGTCATCCCGGAACCCCCTACCCCTGTACGGTACCGGGACATCAAGCTCATGACAACGGCGGTGCACCATACGTGTCTCTTCCGCCGGGCTGGAATTAACCGACTCAGGCCGACACGTCACCACTGCTTTGATATCATCAAACGTGGCCCTTTAGGCCGAAGGCCAGATGGGATAGGGTCGACTGCCTTCATTGCTATGGTCTCAATGGCAAGCGAGTCTCCCGATGTGATGACCGCTGCTGCCCAAGCCGGCACCAGCTACCCTTCGGATTTTGATAGCCCAGAATCCACCCCCATCGTGGGAAGTCCCCCCACGGGTGGGGAGGAAGACTTGGAGGATGCTCCCCCAGCCTTTGAAGAAGGCGTCTCTACCACGGTTGATGAACTGGTACAGGTGAACCTTGGTAGCAAGGCAGATCTGAGACCCACATTGATCAGTGCAGCCATGTCCCTCGAGGAGCGGCAGCAGTACGTAGACTTCCTAAAACAGCACCGTGATGTGTTTTCCTAGAGTTACGATGAGATGCCGGGGTTGGATTCCCATGTGGCCGTCCACCGTCTGGGCCTCCCGGCAAAACATCGTGGGTTTAAGTAGCCTTCCAGGAAGATGCACCCTTCTCATGGTGCCATGGTTGAAGACGAAGTTGATAAGCTAATCAAAGCCAACTTCATTAAGGAGGTCCAGTACCCCAAGTGGCTTGCCAAAATTGTGCCAGTTAGGAAGAAGAATGGGCAGATCAGAGTCTGTAACGACTTCCGCGATCTTAATCACCACTGCCCAAAGGATGACTTCCCACTCCCAGTGACGGAGCTGTTGATTGATGCCACGGCCGGGTTCCAAGCCCTCTCTCTCATGGATGGGTATTCCGGGTATAACCAGATCCGGATGGCCCCCAAAGACGAGGATTCCACTGCCTTCAGGGATCCCCAGGGTACCTTTTGCTACCAAGTAATGCCATTCGGTTTGAAAAATGTAGGTGCCACTTATCAGAGGGCCATGCATCGCATATTCAAACCGATCCTCAGGACATTGGTGGAATGCTACGTGGATGACCTTGTAGTCAAATCATGCCAGTGCCAGGACCATCTCAGAGACCTTGAGAAAGTGTTCGGCTTCCTCCGTTCTCGTCACCTGAAGATGAACCCGCTGAAGTGTGCTTTTGGGGTCACCTCCGGGATGTTTCTGGGCTTTTTTGTCAGATACCGAGGCATCGAGATCGACCCGGAGAAGATCAAGGCCATCAGCCAAATGCCTCCCCCGAGCAACATTCGGGAGATCCGAGGCCTTCAAGGCCACTTAGCCTATATACGCCGATTCATTGCGAATCTAGACGGTAAGTGTAATCCCTTTTCCCGGCTCATGAAGAAGGGCGCCACCTATGAATGGGATGAGGAGTGTCGGACCTCCTTCGAGGAAATCAAGCAGTATCTGCTCCAACCTCCAGTTTTGATGCCACCCATCTCCGGAAAGCCGCTTGTCCTTTACGTGACCACCCTGGAGAGATCCCTCGGTGTGCTGCTCGCCCAGAAGAATAATGAGGGTACTGAGAATAGTCTCTACTATCTCAGCCGCATGCTTCTCGATACGGAGGTCAGATACTCCCCTATTGAAAAGAGAAGCCTTGCGCTCGTCTTCGCCGTGCAGAAGTTACGACATTACCTGCAGCACCACGAGGTGCAATTGGTCTCCTAGGTAGACCCACTGAAGTACATCCTGAGCCGTCCCATGCTGACTGGCCGACAAGCACGGTGGGTGGTGATTCTCCAGCAGTTTCATATCAGGTTTATACCTCAGAAGGCCATTAAGGGACAGGCGTTGGCAGACTTTTTAGCTGCCAATCCAACCTCCGCGGATCAATTCCTGGACCTGGACTTCCCTGATGAGATGATCCTCTCAGTCGATCATGCTTCCCCGTGTTGGAAAATACATTTCGACGGTGCCTCCCGGAGCCCCACCGGTAGAAGGCTCAACGACCCCAGGCTCAACAGAGTGGTTCTGGGTATTGTTTTCATTACCCTGGCGCAAGCCGTCCTACCGTACTCATTCCTGTTGTCAGAAGGTTGTACGAACAACGAGGCAGAGTACCAGGCTCTCATCACCGGCCTCGAGTTGGCCCTTGAGATCCATGTTCCCCATCTACATGTGAAGGGAGATTCCGAGCTGGTAATCAAACAGGTTAATGGCGACTACGTCGTCAGGAAGCCAGAGCTTGCACCATTGCTGGAGTACACCCTCCTCCTAATGGCCCAGTTCTCTCCTCGACTAGAGGTTACCCATGTCCCACGGTCACAGAACAGCCAAGCAGACGCCCTGGCTGGCTTAGCCACGTCGCTCGCAGAACCCGAGCAAGATGATTTGGTCATACACGTGGCCCACTGGAGAGTCATTGCCCCCGTCACCCAAGAGGACCGTGATAGCCTGCGGGTAAGTCATCTCACCGCCGGACCCTCCATATCGGGAGTCCCGAGTTCGTCAGACGCAGTGGTTGAAACCACCCCCGACTGGAGAGCACCTTTTGTCGAGTATCTCCAAAATGGTCAGCTCCCGGACGACCGGGCCGAACGCGAGTTAATCCGATGTCGCGCACTGCAATTTACCCTCTAGAGCGGCCCCAGTCTGAAACAGATCCTTTATAAGCGGAGTTTCGATGGTGTCCTCCTCCGTTGCCTCCAAGGAGGGGAGATACCTCAAGTTATGCAAGAGGTTCACACCGGTTCCTGTGGCACCCATCAAGCTGGGCCGGAACTGTCCCATCAAATCCAGAGGTTGGGGTACTTTTGGCCCTCTATGATCCACGATTGTATTGGATATGCCAAGAGATGCCACGCGTGCCAAGTACATGCCAACTTCTTTCATCGGCCGCCGGAGCCCCTCCACCCCACCAAGTACTCTTGGCCATTTGCGGTGTGGGGACTTGATGTAGAGGGACCGTATCCACCGGCGACAGCCCGCCAATGTAGAATCATCCTGACTGCTACAGATTTCTTCTCCAAGTGGGCAGAAGCAGTTCCGCTCAAAGAGGTCAAGGCACGTTCCATCGTTGACTTTGTGAGCTCCAACATTATCCACCGGTTTGGAGTCCCTCACGCCGTCCTCACCGATAACGGCACCAACTTCCGAGCAGCTGAATTGAAGAAATTGTATGCTAAGTACGGCATCCGGTCGAACCATACCTCCCGCTACCACGCGCAGGCGAATGGACAGATCGAGGCGTTCAACAATACCCTCTCTAACATTCGGCAGAAGATGGTTGGTCAGAACAAGAAGAGTTGGCCGGACAAGCTCCCCAACGCCCTCTGGGCTTACCGGACGACGACTCACAACTCTAACCAGGTGACCCCATATTCCCTGGTGTATGGAGCTGAGGCCGTCTTACCCATTGAGATCCAGCTTCCGTCGCTACGCACTGCAGTTTGTGATCACCAGACATCAGATGAGGTAGTCGAGATCCGTCTAGCTGAATTAGAGGCACTGGACGAGAACCGGCTTCGTGCCCTGCACAATCTGGAAAGGCATCAGGACAAGATCGTGAGAGCCTTTGACAAGAAGGTTCGTCTCCGCTCTTTTCTAAAGGGTGACCTGGTACTGGCCCTTCGAGCGCCAATGATTCCCGGTAGGAAACCGCCCAAGTTAGAACCCAAATGGGAAGGGCCTTATATCATCCATAAGGTTTACCCCAGTGGAGCATACTCCTTGGTGACCACAGATGGAGAGCGTATACCCCCCCCCCCCCCCACCAATGCCAAGTTCCTCAAGCGGTACTTTGCTTAGGGAAAAAAAAGGGGTCCAGCACGACCCTAAACTGCGTGAAGGTCCAGCACGACCCTAAACTGCGTGAAGGTCGAGACGACCCTAAATTGCATGAGGGTCCAGCACGACCCTAAACTGCGTGAAGGTCCAGCACGACCCTAAACTGCATGATGGTCCAGCACGACCCTAATCTGCGTGAGGGTCCAGCACGACCCTAAATTGTGTGAGGGTCCAGCACGACCCTAAACTGAGTGAGGGTCCAGCACGACCCTAAACTGCGTGACGGTCCAGCACGACCCTAAACTGCGTGAGGGTCCAGCACGACCCTAAACTGCATGAGGGTCCAGCACGACCCTAAACTGCGTGAAGGTCCAGCACGACCCTAAACTACGTAAGGTCCAGCACGACCCTAAACTGCGTGAAGGTCCTGTACGACCTTAAACTGCAAACTGGTCCCGCACGACCTTAAACTGCATCTTCGTCCTGCAAGACGATAAACTGTGAAACGGTCCCGCATGACCTTAAACTGGACACTATAGTTCAACATGAATCTAAACCGTAAAGTCCTGCACGACCATAAACTATGTCTTCGTCTCACGGGACATTAAAATGCAAGCCGGTCAGGCCTTCCTGACCGAGGCTCAGCCTCAGGCCCCTTGGCCTCCTTGGGCCCCTGGCCCTGTCTCCACCGCGGTTTGGCCCCCAGGCCCCCCTTGTTGTTTTTTTTCAACTTACCCTCTTGTGGGATTGTACGGTATGGTGTAGGACCACGTCCTCATTCACGTCGGATTACTTGGTGTACCGTACATATCCCCAAATGAGGTGCTTCTCATCGTCCCGCATGACGTTAAACTGCACTTCTAGAACTACGTGTGGCTTGATTCTCATCCTTATGAGATACGTAGGAACGCTCAGACACCTCGTCTTGAGCCCAACCCCATGCTTTTCCCTTCCACTATTCTCCTTAGGAATAGTTTTCTTGGAGGATCTTTGTGTAGCAGGGAGTAGGATTTCTTGGCCCCGCTTATGCAACCCCACTCGCACAAAGATTGTAAGGGTCGCACCATGCGTCCACTCCTGTTCTTCTATCCTCCCACGTCCTCACCGCATGATGCTAAACTACATGGCCTTCAAGAACTACGTATGGCTTGATTCTAATCCTTATGAGATACGTAGGAATGCCCGGACACTTCGTCTGTTGGCCCAGCCCAAAAGCCAAAATCTTCCCCTCGGGTCAAGACATGGCAGGGTGCACACTTTTGCCCCGACCCACATCGAGCAAGCCTCGACCCGGCTGCACATTCCCCCCTGGAGGTGTTTTCCCCTTTCGTGGATGGATACAAATATGCTTCACCCACTCCTTGACTGGGATTTTGTCATTTTTCGCACCCAGAGGGACCCCCAAGAACAGCCTGGATACAATGCCCAAGGTCTCTCCTACCGATACGGGCCAACGCCCCCCAGGGTTTCAAGCAACAAGCCGATACAAGTCCCGCATCGCGAAGTTGGTCAGCAGTCGACGCTCATTTGTTGCCCCCATATGGGTCACCGTAGGAACGCTGTGTTTCGAACATGGTCAACAGTGTCCTCGAATTTCGGGTCCACCCTGAGATGTCCCAGGCAATGAGAACAGTGATTCATTCTGCCCCATTCCGAGGTGACAAACGTCCCCAGGTGGTGCTAGCGATCCGGCCCATGGTCCCAATTCCTCATAAGGGTGTACGGTGTGATGTGGGACTATGTCCTCATTCACGTCGGGATCATGTACCATGTCGTACGCCCTCCCTTTACGAGGTCCAGCCTCAGGCCCCTTGGCCTTCTCGGGTCCCCGCCCCTCGTCCTTATGTAAGACGTTAAACTGAAAACCAGTCAGGCCTTCCTGACTGATGCCTGACCATAGGCCCCTTGGTCTTTCCGGGCCACGGACCAGGTCCCCTCTTGCCCAGGGTGTATGGTGTGATGTGGGACTATGTCCTCATTCACGTCGGCTTCTTCGCCATACCACACACCTCCTTTGTCTCGGGGTATATTGCTTCCCCTTCTCGTCCAGTATGACATTAAACTACGTATAGAGAACTACGTGTGGCTTGATTCCCATCCTAATGGGATACGTAGAACCACCTGGATGTCCAAGATTCGGGTCCAGCCCCATCTCTCGGGAATCCTCATCCCATCCCGGCCCCATGGCCTATCCTTCATCCATGAGAGGATTATATGGTGTGGTGTGGGATTATGTCCTCATTCATGACGGTTTCGTAATGACCACGCCATGCTCCCCCCCTACTGATCTGTTTCGTCGATCCCTTTTTTGGCGGTTCTCCAATGTGCTTAAGAGTACTCTGTTTTATTACCTGGAATGGCAAGCTTTACTCGGACACGTCCGCACCCGCTTTCCAGGCTTTGCGTATCCCCGCATCAGGGCTTTCATCATCTTTCACACCCGGAGGGACCCCCAAGAACGGCCTGTAAACTACGCCCAAGGGCTCTCTTACCGATACGGGCCAACGCCCCCGAGGGTTTTGGACAACAAATCGATAAAATCCCGCGTTGCGAATATGGTTAGCGGTCGATGCTCGTTTGTTGTTCCCACCTCAGGCTAACGCGATACGGACGCTGTGTTTCCATCATGGTTAACAGTTTTCCTCTATCGCCACGTCAACCCATTAAGCCCAAATTCCGGGTACACGATTCACACCCTTCATCACTTCATCATGTCCAAGTAGAGTCTTAGGATTCTTGGTACTTTTCCTCCGTGCACGTCTACCCGTTGGGAGAACAAGCTGCATCAAAGGTGTCCTTCGAAACTCTCCACCAACTCCCCTTTGATGAACGCCCCAAGTATTGCGATGAGGATACCCCCCTTGTTTCCCACACCGAGTTTATCTCATGTGGGCTTAGGGATTGGGTTGACATCTGTGCTTACTCGGGAGTTGTCACCATCCATGGTCCGAGCTCTAAGACCATAAACTAAGACTCTCATCTGGAACTACATTCAAAACCCTTGTCCTTGGGTCCAGCTTGAGTTCAGCAAGTTCATCTCTCTCGGGTCCTACCATTGGGACCCCGGCCACGGGACCGCGTGGCATAGTGTAGGATTACGTCCTCATTCACGTCAGGTTTGCAATAGCTGCACCACACGCACCCCGTTCTGAGAGTTGGCCGTCCTATTCTTTGTCCTGCATGACATTAAAAGGCACCCTTTAGAACTACGTGTGGCTTGATTCCCGTCCTCATGGGATACATAGGACCACCTGGATGTTTAAGATTCAGGTCCAGCCCCACCTCCTAGTGATCTCCTGATCTCCCGGTCACCTAGGCCACTTGGCCTATCCCTCTCCAGGAGGGGAGGTGTAGGTATGATACAAGGTTTTGGGCACCGTGCCCCCTTCCTCCGGGAACCTTCCATCTCTCGATCACCCTCAAAGTTGAGTCCCTTGACTCCTTGCAGTGGTTCACCCATGTATTAAGAGCACTGTAGTCTAGGACCAAGAGTGTCAGATTCAACTTGATCAAGTTCCTTCCACTTGTCAAGCTTCGTGTTCCCCTCTATTCGGACTTTCATCATCTTTCACACCCAGAGGGACCCCCAAGAACGGCATGGATATAATTCCCAAGGGATCTCCTACCGATACGGGCCAACGCCCCTGAGGGTTTTGGACAACAAATCGATAAAATCCCGCATTGCGAATATGGTCAGCGGTCGATGCTCGTTTGTTAGTCCTCATTTTAGGCTAACGCGATAGGATGCTGTGTTACGAACATGGTCAGCAGTAATCCTCTGTCGTCACGCCAGCCCCTTCAGTCCTTGAATTTTGGTTGCACGATTCACATCATTTTCCACCCCATCATGTCCAGGTGGAATCTCGACACTTTTGGCGCTATCCCTCAGTGCAAATTTGCATTCTAGGGGGAAAAAGCTGCAATCTGGCATCCTTTGGGGCTCTCATGGTCCGAGCTCTAAGACCATAAACTAAGATCCATTCGGGACTACGTTCAACTTGATTCCCATCCTCATGGGATACGTAGGACCGCCCAAACGCCATGTCTCCGGGTACAACCCATTCAGGAAGCCAGTCTCTCTCCCTGTATCACCTCTGTATAGGCCCCTCGGCCTAAGGTTTCCCTCTCCGAATGGCGTACAATTTGATGTGGGATCATGTCTCTGTCAATTGTGTTTTATAACACTGCGCACATTTCCCGCCTAGCATCATCTCTGCTACGTCTGCGCTGCATGACGATAAAATGCATGCTTGGTCCTATCATACGGCCCTAAACTGTGACATTATCGTCCTGGCCGCACGACGAAAAACGGCACCGCATTGTGGTAACCTTGTTGTAGAGGACATCACGTTGGGTACTGGCCACGCGCCATGCCATTTGTCAACGCCCATCGCGGCTTGATCCTTGTGGCGACATCACAACCTACTATTCTAGGCCTGTCGCTTCAAAAAAAACCATTCACCTTAAAGAACAAACAAGATACATCAAATTCCGCTTCTTTTAGTGCAAGGGCCACGCCCGCACTCTCCTTTCCCCTGGCACTGGTATCCTACCATGTCATTTCCAGAACTACGTATGGCTTGATTCTCATCCTTATGAGATACGTAGGAGCGTCCGGGCACTTCCCCGTGGGCCCAACCTAACCTTTGTGATTCGGTCCCTCGACTCGAGTATTTCCCCAGAGAATGCATGGTAAGTAGGGCTTAGGTCCTCCTTCACGTCGGGTTTTGATGCCATGCGTCCCCTGCTCCCTTTACCCATTTATGGTCTAAGGTCCATCAAGAACTACGTAAGGCTTGATTCTCATCCCTATGAGATACGTAGGAGCGCCTGGGCACTTCCCCGCGGGCCCAGTCTAACTTTTCATGGTCCGAATTCTACGACCCTAAACTAAGATCTCCCCAAGGGAAAGTAATCTGCTCCCTCTCTCTAATACGTTTCGTTGCTGTATTCAGATGTGTTTTGACAAAGAGCCCGAAGTGTGGGATTTTCACAGGGACATTCCCCTCATCCCACGACCAAGCTTTGTGAACTCGCTATTTGGATCCTCATCCTCTTCCATATCCAAAAGGACCCTCAGACGACGTGGATACTAATCTTAAGGGCTCTCCATGAATTCTGTACCTAAGGGCCCTTCAATCGTTTCGGGCCGAGGTCCCTACGGATATCTGACAACATTTGTGACATGGTCCCGTGTTTCGAACATGGTCAACGGTCGACCCTCATTTTTCTGTCCCCATTCTAGGCTAACGCGACAGGGTACTGCGTTGCGAATACGGTTAGCAGTTACCCTCCGTCGTCATGCCGCCATCATTGTGATCTGAATCTCGAGCATCATGATTCACACATTTCCACTTCCCCATGTTCAAGTGGAATTCCATCATACTCGGCTCTTTCTCTTCGCGCATCTAGGTGCGCCTCAAGATCGTGTTAGTGTCACTAGGCCGGGATTCACCGAGCGTCCCTTTGCCCTAACTAGCCCCTCTCTGTGTCAGGAAATTCCCACCACTACTGCTTGTTTCCCACACCGAGCACGACTCACGTGGGCTTAGTAGTTTCGGCAGGATGTGTACCAACACGGTCAGGCTGCTCCTCGTCCTGCATGACGTTAAAATGCGCTTTCAGAACTATGCATGGTTCCCATCCTCATGGGGTACGTAGGAATGCACGACCACTTTGCTTCGGGCCCAGTCCAATCCCCACTCTTGGTCCCTCGACCTGAAGAGTGTCCTCTGGGGGTATGTGGTGTGATTTGGACTCCAAGTCCTCATTCGCGTCGGTTTCATATCTACCGCGCCACACACTTCCTTACCTCTTATTCCACGTCCTATCATATGACGTTAAACTACAAGAGTCTATGTGTCCTCAACGCATGACAATAAACTGCGGTTCTGCCCTAAACAAGTTCAGGAGGCCCCAAGATCCGACTGGGAAGTGACGGATCCCCTTTCCAGAGAGGCCCTGTCCCAAAGAAGGAATGATCCATGATCAAACCAATGCGCCTATATGGCGTACTCCCACCATGGTGGTGTAGTTACATGAGTGTTGGATTCTATTCGGACAAACCATCACTCCATATTCCACGCTTTATGTTCCCCTTATTCTGACCCTCGTCCTCTTTCATGTCTCACGGGACCCCCTAACGGCCTGGTCTCATGCCGCATCGGCTCACCTACAATCCTGGGCCGACGTTCCGAAAGAAGGGTCATGTATGGAAGGAACCCCTAACAGTAAGGATGTCTGACCTATGGTCCGCCAACTGTCCTGGGCCAACGTCCCGAAGGATTGATCGACAACAAATTGATAAAATCCCACGTTGCGAATATGGTCAGCGGTCGATGCTCATTTGTTGTCCCCATTTTGGGCTAATGCATTAAGGGTACCGTTTCTCCTCCAAGGTTAACGGTTGCCCTTTATTGTCACGCCATCCCCACAGTGTTCCGAATCTTGGGTATCGTGATTCACACTTCCCATTTTCATCTGTTTGGACCGATTTCAACGCCCCTGGCGTTGCCCCGTTCGTGCATAAGAGCACGTCGAAGAAACAGTAATTCGGCTATCCTGGAAATTCCTCCTCTGATCAAGCCTTCCCCATCTTTCGGGAACCTAGACTGGCTTGGGAAATTGTTGTCAAACGCCCCGCAAACATTGTAGGGATGTGACAAGGCAATTCAACAATGGAAATCGTGCGTGCTACGGCATTCAAAACAAAGGTAAAATTTGGAAGCACGAAAGTACCAATAAAAGGGTTTTGGGTTTGTTACAATACTTGGGGGTTGACTTCCCCCATGGATGGGTTGACCCCGTCAAAAGAGCGTTGAAGCTCCGCCACCCGTTGACTAGCGGCATCCAAGGCTTGCTGCCGCTGAACTAGCTCTCACTCCTCCTCCGCAGGGGCGGGGCGCAGTTCGTCAGTCCTGGCTTTGGACCTCTCCACATCAGCTTGAACGGCAGCCATCTTTTCTGAGGTCTGCCTCATATGCTCTTTTTCCTCCACCAACTGGGCCTTCAACCGTGAGACCAGCTCAGTTTGTGCATCAAGAGAGGCTGAAAGCTCGTCTTCCCGGGTCTGCATCCGTTGAACCTCGCCTTCAGCCTCCTGGAGATTCTTGATGCTGGTCGCCTTCCTCCACTGCCAGCCCACGCTGAGCCCACGATCATGCTCCCGGATCATCTTAGCCATAAGATCTCGGATGAGTACATGAGGACGTTGGGAATCCACTCCCCCAGCGCACAGTTCACGCAACCGTGAACAAAGCCTATCCATTTCAGCCAGCCATTGTGCTTGGGGAGTGTCCTTGATAAAGCGTGTGATCAGCTTCCACGACCAGCGGCGAACTATGCTGCTATCTTCCTCGTCGGAGGCCATTTCGTCCCAGTCTGCACGATTGGCAGGCTCATAGGCGGGATACGCCTGCAGGAAATCCTCTGCAGGATCAACATCTGGTGTCGAATCCAGCGCGACACCTAGTGCCGAAGCAGGCGCGACAGAGCTGGGACCGACCGGTTGATCCTCTTCCTCGGAGTCCACCTCAATGATTTCGGGTACGGCCCTGCTGGCAGACCTGCCAGTGATGATGTGCGTCGCAGCATGAGGAGATGGAGGGATTATTGCCACCATCACTGGCATGCCCCTAGGAGGGACGCCACCAGACATCCCGACCAGCCTCGCCGCAGCAGCCCACGCCAGTCGAAGAACTGCACGACAAAGAGGGACATAAACGTTAGTTGGCATGGCCTACATGTGACAACGAGGAGATCGGTGGAGGAGACTTACGAAGATCGACCTCTGACCGCTTCTCCTGAGCCGGTACTGATGGGACCCCGAGACGAGGCCCCCCGTATACTGTTGGAAGGTCTGGGGATTCCATAGGAGCCACCTCGGGCCCCCTGGTCCCACCAGACGCAGAACTGGACGCAGCCATAGGCATGGGTTCTGAAGGTCCCGCATCATCACCCGCCAAGGAGCGAGAACGAGGCCTATGAAAAAGTTCCTCCTGCATGGCTCAAACATTGGTGAGAAGTCCATAAGGATCCAAGAACAGATCGTAAGGAGAGAAGTTCGGAATTCTACCTCGAGAGCCTCTGCGAAATCGTCGGATTCTGAGCCTCGGTCTCTGACCTCTCCCTCCTCTAGCGGGCTCCCTCCTCCAGCCTCATCCTCCCGAGAGGAGTCCTCTGATTCCTCCGGTAAGGGGAAGCGCTCCCTCAGATCGGCAGCCGATAACTGTGGGGGGACCGTCTGATTCAACAGTACCCTCACCCGGTCTGTCATTGGGCGAGTGACACCACTGGAGTGGACGTAATCCTCCAGCTCTTCCAGGTACTGTTCTGCCTCCGCCGGAGACACCATGAATCCAGCCCGAACTGGGCCTATACCCGGTAATTCCATCCCGAGGTGATTCAGGTGGGCCCATATCTCGGATGGGCTGAGCAATTGCTGGTTGACATCCCAAATGTCCCAAGCTTCTGGGAAGACGACGTCCACTTCCATGTCAATGTGACGCAGGCGCTTCCCTGGAGCCTGAGTGGATATCCTACGGAATCCCCTCGGTGGCCGCCCCTCCGGATGACCCTGCTCTCCCGGAATCACCGGATCCACCACTGCTGCCATACCCTCGGCCGGTGTGGGTCTCGCCGCCATGGCAGCCTGGCTACCGCGAGCGGCCCTAGCTTCCCTCCGACCCCGACCTCGAGATAGAGGAGGCCCACCGTCACCAACCCGGATCGTTGGTTGCTTCAGCATCTCCCCCGGATAAGCGGCCTCCCAACTAATAGCGTACTCCTTCACTAATCCGAAGGCGGCGGTGGATACAGGCAAGGAAATCTGCATCTTTCCATCTTCACGTGTGAACATGAGCCACAACTGTCTCATCACACACGGGTGCTCCTCGTGACGCACCTCCCAGTATACCTGCGGGGTCAGCCGCTAGAGGCACCGAAACTGCCTCGCAAACCGATACGGAGTGTACGGTTCACAGAGCGGCTCACGATCTATTCGTGCCACCAAAAATCCAACTCGGAAGGCCAGGAGGTAAGCCCGATGTTCTTCCGTTCCCCATCCATCATCAGTAAGCATCCCCGCCGGCAATGGGAAGGGATGAAAGTTGAACTCGTCCACCCTCCACACCCTATTCAGCACCATCGGAATGGCCAGTTTGAACGGGAAGCTCCCGACCGCGTTCAGGATGGAGGGGCGAAAGTTTGATCCCGGCGGCGAAATGGGGTTTGGATATTCGTAAATCCCCCTGCTATGCGCTGCGATCCACCCATACAGGAGGTGTAAGGGCCCGCATATCCTTGGAGTCTTCTTGCCCTCGCTAATATGCCGCAACATTCTGTACAGTTTGGTGAGCATCGGGATCCCCAGGTTGATCCGCTACCCCATGGCCAACATCGACGCCATGATAAACGAGCTGGGTCGTACCCCCATGCTTGTATCTCTCACCGGTAGGATCCAACCACAGATGAGAGCCGCGATGAACGCCACTAGCCTGACTATCGGTTGTTGTTCAGTGCTGACACTGAAACCCCAAGTTTTCCATTGGCTTTCCTCCAAGACCCACCAATACGAGTGCCCTTTTCCCCATTGGGCCGCCCTTGGACAAGTTCGAGGACTCGGAGGGAACTCTCGATTCTCTGGGAAATTTTGGAAGCATTTGAACCACCTCCTGAAGTGGACGTCCCTCACTGCCTCCTTGTCCTCTCCAGGGACAAGCGCCATCAACGCCGATGTCAGTCGCGGCATTTGCTCCGCATCCCCCCACGCACTGGCAACGGGGAGGAACTCGTCATACATGGCCCCCAAGATTGGGACCCTAGAAATCTGGTGGACATCCCACAGGCTGATTCCCACCTCCCCATGATGCAGGTGAAAAGTGTTGGTCCTAGATGACCATCTACTCAGCAACTCCGGAATTAGCTTCTTCGGTTGGTAAATATGGAATTGGGAGGCCCATGCCGCCTCATACAACCCCACTCTCCTCAACTCAGCCCCAAACTCCTCGCATGAGGCGCCTACCCAGTAGGCCCAGGCCCAGTCATCAGTAAAGTTGCCGCCCTGGCGCAGGTCCCACTCATCGGACCATCCCTTCTTCGAATCCTGCAAGGCCGCCTTCAGCATTGTACAGTAGAGGGGAGGGTAAGTCTCCGACAGCAATGGCTTCCCGTCGATGTTGTTAACATGGTTGTAGAGACAGTCAGCGGTAACGGGTGTGAAGTCCTCCCACGCGTGACCATCGGCCGCCCTGAACCATTGGTACTGGCACGATGTGCTCCTGAACCAGCAAGCTGGTTCATCCCTACTCGCCTCAGGGATGAAGACGTCATCCCTCAGCCCGAAGCCGTACAACGACAGTTTCATGCACTGCGGATAATCTTTCTGACCCTCCGAGAGTAGATCCGTCAAAGAAGTGTGGTCCGAGTGGCTCCGGATCATCTCCCCCAAGCCTAGACGGTTGGCCATCTCATCTCGACGAGCAGCATCTGCAAGGACCCCCAAGACAGCTTCTTGATGGGCCATTTTAACTCTGGCCCTCAGAAAAGGATTCTTTCGGATGGATCGCGAAGCTCGACCGCGAAGCTCGACCGCGAAGCCGGATTGCAAAGATCGGTCGCAAGAACAAGCCACGAAGACTGGCAAAGGCTGACAAGCAGAGGTTCGCTTGGCGCGGACGCAGAGTCGGGGACCCGCTGTTCGCTGCGAAGCTCGATTCGCGGAGTGCTGTCGCGGAGTACGCGGAGCTTCGCAAAGTCGAGAGCACAAAAAGACAAGGAACGCACGTGAAGAAAAAAGAGGGCGGACCCCCTATTTATAGGCGGCGACCTCGGATCATCGCAGCGCGCCTCACCCGCGCGAAGCATCACGGCACGTCTGGATCCGCGGCCCCGACGAGCATCGCGGGGCCCCTTCGCGATGCTGCATTGCGAACCACCGACAATTTTGGCGATTTTCCCTCAGACTTCGACCCTTCGCCCTCCGCGGCTCCAAGTCTGAGGGGGGGCATTTGTTGACGCCAAAAATACAGCCCGAAATAAAGGAAGGAAAAAGACAGCTAGCACGCTGCCTCGCGAAGCACAGCTGCGAAGCCCCGCAGCGAAGCACCCACGCGAAGCGCCCCGACCCTCGCGGCCTCACGAAGCTCCGGAGGCGGTAATGCTCCGCAAACCCATTTGACATTCGCGAGCCGCCGCGAAGCTCCGGAGGCGGTAATGCTCCGCAAACCCATTTGACGTTCGCGAGCCGCCGCGAAGCTCCGGAGGCGGTAATTCTCCGCGGACGACGTTGACGTTCGCGAGCGCGCCGCGAAGCACCGGAGGCGGCGCGTGAGCCCTACTTCGCGGCGCCCATTCCTATAAATACTAGACTCCCCTTGAGTCCCAAGGATGTACAATCCAACCTTTCGGCTTCTCCTCTCCCAAATCGCGAAGCACTCTTTGCCCGGGAATCATGAGCTCCGCGAGGTATTTCTACTTCGCGAGACGACTCTGCTTTGTCTCGTTTTGAGCCCCTCTTCCGATAGGGATGCCCTTCACGAAGCTCAAGGGAGTTCGCGAAGGAAGGGGATTCCCATGGGAACTCGGGCAGCCGCGGAGCGTTTATGCTTCGCGAAACACCCAACCCATGCTAGTAATCCCTATGCCAAGGCAGGATCACTATGCATCGCGAAGCACACTGCTCCGCAGGACCCTGCTTCGCGAGGCACCCCTTCCTCACGAGGCAGTGCTCCGCGAACACTGTTCCACTTCGCGAAGCACCTTCCACTCACACCTATGCCCCATGCTAAGGCCAAGGCACTCCACTTCGCAAAGCACACTCCTCTGCTTAGCGATTCCTCTTCTCGTGCGGCCCTTCAGGTTTGCACGATGTGATTTCAAAGTCCCATGGACAATACCACCCGTAGCGTTGCTTCGCCTAATGCTTCTTCGCATAGGCACGCTAACGGCTATTGCTTCTTCGCATAGACACGCTAACGTGGACCCCTCGATGGTTCGTTCCACGACCCCCCTTAACCATGGCCTTACTGGTACCTTCCCTTCCCCATGGACCAGAGGGTACCAGTTATGTAAGTCCTAGGGGTGTGGAGTGAACCCACCTTGTCCGAGCTGCAGGACGTTAAACTGCCATGCACCACGTCCTAAACACATGACGTTAAACTGTGATCCAACCTCGTGCCCCTCGCGAAGGGTCCCCCCAGCTCAAACATTTTTTACACCACTCGTCTCCACGGGAATGGAACTCTTCCTCACATGGAATGAGATCCTCCTTGTCGGAGTGGCGTATGTTCATAAGAGAAGGACGACCCTAGCCCCCTCAACGGATGGCTTCACCTCTGCATCTCCATACTTCCCCACTACCATGGTTAGTGGAGGGCGTGATAGGGAACGATGCACCTCCCATTGTCGGACCAAGGTCCATCTTTCCCGCGCTCTGTCGCGCCATGGGCCTCCATCCTGGAGTAAGTCCCAACACCATGGGCCACTCAACGCGTAAGCCCCTCTTCGCTTCTCACGGACGCACCCTTCACAACGTGATCGTCAGGTCCTTGCAACCTCTTGTTTCTCACACCGAGCATGACTCACGTGGTCTTAGAGTGAGCACCGACCCTGACCACCCTTCTTGAACTACGAGGTCTTTGATCCATGTCAAGGCATGGTACGTAGGAATCCTCTATGAGGTTCAAGCCCACCCGTCATTTCACGTCGGGTCTCACCCCGGTCCAACACGACGTTAAACTGCATTATGGTCCAATGGTAAGCTGTTACGACCTTTTCCCACCTGAACTACGAGGTCTTTGATCCATGTCAAGGCATGGTACGTAGGAAGCCTCCATGGGGTCCAAGCCACATTGCTCGGTCGCTCATTCACGTCGAGTTTCGCCCTCGTCCAACATGACGTTAAACTGCATGCCTCCTTTTGTCCCGCATGACATTAAACTGTACACCCAATCCTAGTCCGACGGCAGGCTGTTGTGACTAACCCAAACTATGAGGTCTTTGATCCATGTCAAGGCATGGTACGTAGGAAGCCTTCCCAAGGTTCAAGCCCACCACTAGTGGGCCCACGGGTCTACATTCACGTCGGTACTCTGACGATGCTCATCGGGCCAAGGTCCACCTTCACGTCAGCTTATCGACGTCATCCTGAACTACGCGGACTTTGATTCCCTGCCACAGGGATACGTAGGAAGCCTCGTCAAGGCTCAAGCCCAACTTCACTGTCGCCCCTGCGATGGTCCCACTTCACTCTCCTTCTACTCCATTCATCAACCTACTGCCCGTTCCGATTCTCTCCCGGACTGTCTTATCTTGGTGAGACCATGTCGGTACACTCTTCTTCACTGTCGCCCATGGGCTGGCCCCAGTATCGATATCCCTTCAAGGAGGATCCTTCAATCTGATCTATCCTAGCTAATGCTCTGGTTGGGTTGATCCGTCTCCGCTGGACGTTAAACTTGCGACATACCCTGTGTTGAACACGGGAAGCTGAGGAAAACCTCAGATATGTGTCTACGACATATAATTCCCCGCGCTCGATGTGGGATGCCTCGGGCTTCCACGCCCTCGAGAAGCCTTGTGATCAAGGATAACAGACAGACATGCCAGGTACCCCAGCATCCAGACACGCTACTGATGCCTCAACGTGACTACTCCCCTGACTGAAGGTTGCTGCCCTGACTGGACCCTTTGGAATGTCCCGACAGAAGCAGTGTAATTAACCGGCATCCATGGAAACATGGCATTGGGAAGAGTTTCACGAACTACGTATTAAATCTATAAGGGAGACCCGGACTAGGTGACGAGTTCTGAGGAGGAATCCACAGGAGGAAGAACCGACATCCCATCATCCCATTTCGATCAAGGAGAAAACGTCCCTGAATAAGGAGCAAATGCCGCCCACCTTTGGAAAGCGAGAATGTGGGGCGACAGAAGTGTTGCGCGTCCTCCCCCACGTACGGATGGGCGCGCGCCCCGGCGAAAGCGTCGGAAACATTATAATATAAAAATCCTTAGGTTTATGGTCTCCAGGAAATTTCACACCCACAAAACGTACTGTTAAAAACAAAAAAAATGGAATATGATTGAAATTTTATGAAAATATAGAAGATGTTGATAAGAAACTAATTAAATTATATATGATTTAAATAATACCTATTTAGAATAATTATAAAATCAATATAATTATTGGAATAGTAAAATGTCTATAGGAATAGTTAGTAGAACGAAAGAATATAAACCTTTTCTTTAAAATAATAACATGACCATCAGAATGCTAAAATTAATTATTAAAAATATTTACCACTTATAAATTAATTAAATATAAATTCTATAATTCTATAAATTATTATTCAATCTAGGTAACTCAAAAAATTTAAACGTGAATATTTTTTGAAAATATTTTATTACATAATTTATGAAGAGTTTAATTTATATATATAAAAAGTAAATTTTTAGAATTATATATATTATGAAGTTATTTTTAATAAATAAATATAATTTTTATAATAAAAATATCATAACAATTCAATTTAACTTTTTTGTTTATTTTTTTGAAAAACATGAATTTTCACGTGAATAGTAAAAATATTTTTTTTAAATATGTTTTATAACATAATATGGAAATAATAATGCCATATTAAATTATAAAATGAATTTAAATAACCAAAATATTTTCACATGGATAAATAATGCATTAAAAAACAAAAATTCCACCTCATAACTAAAAATCTAATTTCCAAATTTGAAAAACATAAAGTATTCCATTAATATGAATTTTTTCATTTTATTCTTCCTATATTTTCTAAACAAATATACTTTCTCATTCAAAAATCTAAAATTTATAAAAAATTATAATATTAATAAAAAAAAATTATAATTTTAAAAAATTAAATGTTCCAAGTATTAGATTTGAAATATTATTTTTATCATTATTTTAACCCAAAATATATATCTGTGTAAATTATAAATACCCATCTCCCCATAAGAGAGAATAAATATATAAATCTATTTAACTTCAAAATATAAAATCAATCACCTTTTTCTAGTATTTTTTATATCCTTAATGATGTAATAATCTAACATTTTTCTAAGTCTTCAATGTGTTATCCCTTTATGAAAGTATTAAACATCATGTAGGGGTGATATTCTTTATTTTTTTAAGTCACATTTAAAATTATTTTCTTCTACTCACCATTCCATACTAAAATAATCATCCAAAAATTAAAAAATTAAAAAATTAACATTATATCAATGTAATTATTATATTAAAATATATATATATATATATATATATATATATATATATATATTCATTGACTCATTCTGTCATTCCTTATTGATAATCGGTTTTATCCATCAAAGAGGATATAAAGAATTCATTATGTATCAAGACATTTTAAAATTGTCTGTATATATTTTCTTTATTAATATACATTATGAAACTTTTTTATGATTTTAAACTAACTATGAAATGTAAATGTTTATCTCTATTTTTTTTTGATAAATTCACATTAATGGTTTTTTATCTTCTATTGAGGATGTTTCTAATACAATAATTATCACCAACTTAATTAATGGTTAGTATGGATCACATATAACATATATATTTTTTACATTATTTAATTTTATATTTCAATTTTATTTTTTGTTCTGGATAAATGAAAATGAAATAAAACCATTAAATAAAAATAAAAATGGTAAAATATAAAAAAACCTGTCATTAAACCATTTTATCTCAAATTACAATTTATTTAATAGATTTAAATTAATATAATTCGTCTAGAATAATAAAAACTAAAAATATATACATTTATATCAAGGTTTTGATAAGCTCTTTATTAAAATATTTTTTTAATCATTATAAAATGGAATGAGACCTAAGGTAACTAAATATTCAAACTCATTTATTTTCTTTTGGGTTTATACTATCGTTGCATATACTTATTTAATGGCTCGTAAAAAAATTAACTAAATCTATTCTAAATTTAATTGTTATGTATTTTCCCTTAAATTATTCTATGGTTATACATGTCTTTATTTCTTTATCATGAATTATGATATATCTCTAATGATTTTGAAAAAATAAGTCTTCATTTTTGAAATCCCACTTTTATTATATTAATGATTCATCTTCCTATCTTCATGATCTATTATTTTTATTTAATTATATTCTAAAATATAAAAAAATCATTACCTATTTGTAATCCTACATGTTTACCGGTACGATATTCTTTACAACATAATTATGAAACTCATTATTTTCTCATAGGTTTTTTCATGATTATGCTTGATGTGCATTTGATTTCTATATGGCATGTACAATTATGAGAATATAACGATATGATAGGTGGGTTCAAAAATATAAAAGCTTCAAATGAATTAGTTAAAATACTATATCATATAGGAAAATTAACTGTATATGTGATATAACTAGATTTGATTATAATGTTATGTATGGATGTGATACAGTTAGCTAGGTCCATAATGTTGTGATGTTTTGTTCATATGCATTGACTTATGTTTTTGGCGTTTCGTTATTATCCACGCTTAACATTTAATTTATTCTTTAAATGAATTTTACATTCTTATGATTATGATATTATTCTATTATTTGACAATAATGATTATTCTCATCCATATACTCATTTTGATACATGATCCATGTTCCACCCAATTATGCATACCCTTACATGGTTTTTTCTCTCACCCTTTGTTTCATATATGTCCCTTGGAGATCAAATGTGTTATGATGATTATGACTGACTATAGGATGACTATAAGGAATAATTTTAATAATCTTTATTATTTTATTCATGTATAAGTTTTATAGGACTAATTTTCCAAAGCAAAAAAATAAATCAATTATAGGGTTTATAATATTATAAATGTATTTGTTAAAAATGATGTCGTAATTATTTACGGAATGTCAAAATCAATATATATTTTGAGTTAAATGATTCAGAATGTTATTTAATTGGAACCAAAGCCAATCTATTTGACTTATATTTATCTAATTTACTTAAATCGTCATAGTTTCATAGAAAAGGAATGTAAATTTTACTTATTGAATTAGAATTTCATACTCATTATAATCGATGCATGTGATATGTGCATTATAGGAATTCTATATAAGAAAATTATAAATAATATAAAATATTTTCATGTACTTAATGAATTTGTTGAATATATGAATATAACTAAATGTCGTGTGATTTTTTAATGATTTTATTAATTAAATTATTGACACTGTTTCACAAATATCTAATTTTAATGTTGAAATGTGATCATATTAAAACTATATAGATAAATATTTTGTTATATGAAATAAATTTAAAATATTTTAATATGAAAATGGAATATTTGTTTTATGATTTAAGAATTAAAAAAATATTATATATTTTCAAGATATATTTAATAAAAATATGATAAATAATTAGAAATAGGTTGTTGGTTTTGTGATTTTGGTTATTTAAACCAAAGATATTGGGAGATTGTGTATTTATCATTGAAGATATTTTATAAAGACTATATTTTTATTTTAAATAATATTATAAATATATATACATAATTGTTTAAGAATAACTCTTTAATTAAGATCTAAATTTTACAATTACGGTTTTTTTTATAGTATTATATTTATTTTATAAAAAATGGAATTACTACTCGATAAATTGGCAAGATTCAATCGTAATTTAGTAAAGGTGGCCTCCCAATGTTTTCTATGATGATCTTTTGATTAAATTGGATTGGTATATATCATTGATGATACCTATCAAATGATGTCGTCACCTATATTGGTGGTGAACCTTGTAAATCCTTGTATTGCATAATTTTATTTTTACGAACATGGTTGTTGTTAAAATTTTTATAGTTAAATAGATATCATATAACCATAATAGGTAAATATAGTTTAATTAAGTATAATTTTAAAAAGTGACCAGAAATATATCTAAACCCTCTCGGTGTTGGATCAAAATAATTGAAATACACTTCAATGTTAGAGTGTAAATCATATAATTTTAGTTCAATAAAGTGATATATTCTTAAATACACTTAAGGGGTTGAAGTTACCAATATCACAGAAGTCATATAATAATTTAAAATTGTTAAATATAAAACAATTTGAGGGAAAAAAATATAGAATATTTGAATTGTTTTCAATTTCCTTCAATTATAACAATACTAAATACTCATCTCTAGCTGAAATAATACCAAGATCTTCAAAAACAATTAATAAATATATCATAAATATATAATATTGTTTTTACATTTTATCCTTTAACATGAAAAATATATTATTAAATGGTGATATTTAAATATTTAATGGAATGTTTTATACTTATATTCAAATTTCACTTAATGTAACCATTTTGGAAATGGAAGGGGATATCCATAAGGTTAGATATATTTCATTATATTATTTCTTTTCCTCCTGAATTGTTTCTTATTATTTTTCCTCATTAATTTATTCTTATTTCACATTAAATATTTTATTTATAATCATGTAAATATTAAATTATTTTATTCATTTTACTTTTTTTCACATTTATCTTAGGTATTCTTTCATTATACTTCATTTTTTATAATGGATTCCAATTAGTTCATATATCTTTAAATCAAATGTTTCAACTCCTCTTATTAATTTTTCATTATGTTTACAAAAATCGTTACTAGTTAATATATTTATATGAAGATTAATAAACTAACAAAAATTAAATTATATGTTATGAAGGTTTTCCTTTTCATTTTCACGTGAATAAATAATAATATTTATTTATCATATTGATCCATGATCTTAGTCAATATATCCTCCTATAATTAATTTCCTATTAATTATTATTATTGAAGATTGAAATTAAGCCTCATGTTATTTTTAATATTGAAAATTTTACCTCCCTATTTTATTTATATCTTTCTGTTTTGTTATTTCTATAGAAATTTATACGCATTACCTTATTGATTCCAAAGAACGTTTTCATTTTTATTAAAACACTAGAAATAGTAAAAAGTTTACAATTGATTTAAAAATAGTTTCTTATAGATGAGATTACCCTATGCTGAATATATAAACCCTTTTCCAACTTGAAATTCAAATATTGAACATCTTCACCATAAATGTCATCTGATAGTGATAATTGATGGTGGGGTTATTACCACAATAAAAAATTTTACTAAAGAAAGGGGGATCCTATGAAGAAATGGTGTCCAAAGATGAAAGGATCACAAGGGATTATAAAAGTGGAGACAAATATAATCCCTAATAACAATGCTTACGCCATCATAATGGAAGGACCCATTTATGTCAAAGTAGGACACACCATTGGGTGTATTTTTAATTCATGAAACTTCATTTTTAAATTTTACACTTGGGATACCATATTTTATCTCTTATACCTGATAAATATACCTCTTTGGTTGTATTAAATCACATTTCCTATGATTATAATTTCCTATGATTTTTATATGGGCTTCATAAGATACCTCAAGATTTATCTAAATAAGTCCTCTACAATAATTCATTGATGAAAATATTATAATTTATATATAAACTATACCAAAAAATACAATTTACTTAAAAGGAATAAAAAATGGTGTGGAGACATTTTAATAATCTCTTAATGTTTTTTTCAAAACTCTTAAATTATATATAAATATTTTCTGAAATTCATTAATTTGATTTTAAAATGACACATTTATTGAGACTATAAAGTATTTATTAAAAAATAACTTCCTTACAATGTATTTTATGTGTCAATAAACCTATAACTATGTCTATTTAGTCACTACTTGTCCATATCTATCACTATAAAAAGAATCACTATCAAACATATGATTTTTATAGGGAAAATATTTATCTTAATGGTTTCATATATTTTTATAATTTTAAAATACTTTAATATAAACCATTATGTTTCATCCTATTAAATGGAATAGTTTTATAGATTATATAAGTAAAATTTATATTTATATCATATAATAATTATTTTGTATGTGGTTGTAATATACTCATTATTTCTATATTAATATATATAAATCAATAATAAATAAGTGTAACCATTTTAATATGGTTTAATGTTGCAGTTTTCCTTTTAGATTTACACACTTCCACCTCAAGATGTTTTTATCCTATTTATGAGTTAGGTTTTAACATGTCATAGTCCACTTCCATATAAATATAATTCAATAATTATGGATATATAATGATAATGATGATCCATGTTAATCTATATTTGATCATTTTTTGGTGTTTTCTAATCTACTTATGAACCTCTTAGTAAAAGTACATGAAAAATATGAACATAATGTAACAAAAAAAATATAAAAATATTTACAAAATAATGATTCAACTAATTTGATATTAATTATTGTTTTTTCAATAATTATTCTTTAATAATTATGAAAATCGTTGACCAGGTATAATCATTATGTTATTAATTTTATTCTTCTCAAAATTATTATTTTTTAATGTTTATTACAATACTAAACAAACAAATAGTATCAAGTAAATATTTGATGTTGATTCCATGAGGAAATAAAGACAAGACATGTATTTCACTAATATGTTTTATAAAATCATTGTTGTAGTGATAATTTTAAAAAAAAATTAACATTCTAATAAATAACATGAACTGAATAAAAATCATGTTTAAAAGGGAGAAAATAATAATTTTAATATGTTATATATAATTAAAATATATAAATATAACAAAATAAGAATTCTGTTGAAAAAAATACATGATTATAAAATTAGTCAAAAAATCCCATGTTTAATTTATGTTTACATTATCCAAATTATCTTATCCACCATGGTAAAATAAATTGAATTTTTTTATTTTTAATTAATAATGTTTTTAATCAAAGGATAAATAAAAACAAATTTAATAATTCCATACACATTTTCATGATGAATTTACAACCTTATTAGAGTATTTAATAAATAATATTTTCTAAAATAAATAATATAATTATACTCATCACAACATATTTAAAATAATTTCCCTATGAAGTTAATATAATTGGAATAATATAAAACACTCATCAACTTATTCCAACCCATATTCCCAGAAATTGTATATCAACTTATTCTTAATTCATAATAAATCAATAGTAGTTAAATGTATATAATAATTATAATGTTATATATGTATTTCAACCATAATTAATATGATTTTAGATCATCATTTTTTCATGGTTTTAAAGATATTTTATAATTACAGTTTATTTTAAAATATTTGGGAGTTTTAAAGAATTGGTAATGATTTAGGTGTTTTAGAAGTTATTTAATTCATTCTATAGTTGGTATTATCATGAAATAGGTGGTTTATGCCTCAATTATTGTGTTTGATGACATATAGTTCTGGAGTGATAGTGGAGTACCATCAATGGTTGGTTGTACCATGATTGGTTGTTTTTTGGTTGTGAATTTTAAACGTAAGAAAGGGTAAAACCATAATATTGGAGGCCATGTAGTTACTAGACCCAGGCATTGGGGCCATTTTCAGGGGATGCATCATGACCAAGATATAAAAATTGATGAACTACCCATGGTAAGTTCACACTATGATGAGAGATGGTCATGTCGTGATGTGACCCTATGTAGTGATCCCACAACTCATCCTGGATGTATTTTTGTCATGAAATGACTAATCATGGTTTTAATTTCATGTGTTTTTAGTTTTAATATTATTTTATATTAAGGGGGTTTGAACTCTCTTTTTTTCCTTTCTCAATCTAATGGCTTAGGGATACTTATAGGGGAGCTCTCCACTCTTCATCCTTACTTCCTCAGAATCTCTTCCTTGAATTAAATAAGTTATATTTCATACATAAGTCCATTTTATCTCCATGAACAGTCAAATCGAACCTTAAAAATGATCCAAAATAGTATAAATATATATATTTTATTTATGGGGTCTATTTTTTTAAAAAATCCAACTCACAAACAAACTTTGTTTTGGTGACAAGTTTTTTAAAATTGGACACAAAATTTAATTTTTTATCTTTTATGAGTCAATTATTTTAAAAATAAATTCCTAAAATTATATTGATGGTAAATTTTTCAATTTTTTTTAAAAAAATTCCAACAATCCAATGTAAATTATGTTTTACATAGTTTTTAAACAAAACATACACTAACATTGATTATCAAATATAGGAGATCGATATTTCAATTTTATTCACAATGTGCTTTTTAATTTTTAAAATTACACCTAAATTTTAATTCATCACCGTTGAATATATTTTAAGATAATATATAAATCCATTTCCTCATTCATTAATAATTTTTTACCTCTTCAATTCAATCATGTTTTAAGGAGGCTTCAATCGATGATTTTAACACGATATCTATTATTATCTTTTAATTTAATTATTATTATTTACCATAACTATTAAACTCTGTGGTAATATTATTTAAAATTTTGAATTATTCATATTATAAATATAAAAAAATAAAAAATAAGCATTAGTTTTATCAACCAAGGTGTAAAATTCCTTATCAATCACTATTTTCATTGCAAAATGAGTTCTACAATAAAACTATGTGATTTAACGATAAAAATAAAATCACTTTGACGAAACTCCTAAATGAATTGAAATTGTTTTGAAGTCTTAAGTTTATTTTATTTAATTTAGTATATGTAATTTTCAATAATATTTCTCATGTTATATTTGAAATGACTTGTATCTATCAAAACATTGTTTTGTTCAACTTTTGAAGGTTATAACATTTGATCTGTAACTATGTTCAAATCAATGACCAGTCAAATTGAAAATTAGGAAATTATCAAAAACATAATATAAAAAATTCATTGTTCGAATTTTTTTCAAAAGCTAGGGAAAAAATATTTTTTCATTGTTTTTTTAAACTGATGCAAACAATATTTTTTTCTCCCTTTTGTCATAAGTTTCATTAAAAATCAGAAAAACATTATATTGATGGGTTTTTTGGATGCCTATTATGTAAAAAACTGGCATAAAAAATATGTTAAAATCATTTTTGGCGTGAGTTTTCAAAAATAAACATAAAAAATCATTGTTTTACGTCAGTGGCTTTAACGTCATTTTAAATCGATGTTAAAGACAATTTTATACAAGTGTCATGCCATTTCAATCAATAAAATGAGAATGAAATTTATAAATATATATATATTATAACTAGTTAAATAATTCCCATTGAATATAAATAACTAAATACTGAATGATAGAATGCATAAAGACGTACATATAAAATATATTATTAATTCTTTGTGATAAGAAGATAATGAATTCCATGATTTGTGCAAAGAATATAATATTTTCACGGCTTCATGCTGTGAATACACTAATTTAATGGATTCATTCAAATAATATAATACTTTAAAGTATTCATGCAAGAGTCTAATAATATCAAGTCTATGTCCCATGAATATGATACTGTAGGCTTCATGCTTATAATCAAATACATTTAAGGCTTCATGCCAAGCTTATATTATGTTCAATGAGAACAACGTATGTAAAAAAGTATATAGTTTAGGAAATAATAAGACCCATTATATGAGAATATGAATATTAAAAATATTATTAATATAATGTGATTGATCCAATAGATAGTCAAAATCTGAAAAGGATGTGATATATCAAGGATAATCATTAAGAACATTCTTGAAGGCTATAATCATAAAACATTCAAAAGTGTCAGATACCAATTTGATACAATTTATCATAATTATCCATGAAATAAATGAAACTTAAAATATCCTGATAATTATAATATTCATGATATAAAATTTCCAATGGACATATATACCTCATATAACAGCGATGTGGTGCATATCAATAAATAAGTCTAAATGGAATGAAAATTGAGATGAAATCCCTTACCACAGCGGTAATATATGTATTGGAATACCAAAAACTGATGATCATAAAAATAAAATATTAAATACTATTATAATAAAATAATTCATGATTTATTATATCAAAAAGGAAGTAGGTACACTACACATGGGAAGTATTGTTTTAACAGTGTATGCCCCATGGAAAGAAATGTGAGAGAAGTATCTTTTACCTTAAGGTTCCTTTTTATTTTTTTCTTAATGAATAATAGTTTAAAATATTTTTATAACTTATAAAATAACCATAATAATGTTTATAATATCATATATTAATTCAATATAATATTTTATTATCCAATTGTTAATATTCATTAATTATTTTAACTATTTCAGGTGTTAATTGGATTGTTTTCTCAAGTATGTATTGACTTGTTATTTGCTTCTCCTACTACATAGATCATTCTTTAATCATATATATAATCCAAAACATGAATTTATTATATTTTTTCAATAAATATGTATTTATAATAATCTGTAATGTTTTTTAAAAAACAAATGAAATGCACCTTTCATGGAGATGGAAGGTCGTACGTACGCATGAACACTACATTCATTTCTTAGCCACATTATAAGAATTATTCATATATTATACATATTTATATAATAATTTAAGTATAACATATGTTATATATATGTTATATAGGATTATTAAATCCATCCGTAGTATGTTCCATGTATAGCGTGAATGAATGAAATCGAATTGAGGAGGTGGTATTCCACATTTACATGAACATTTTTATTATATTTATAAAAAATGAAAATAATACGGGTATGTGTTTCAAAATAATTATTAATGAATAAAGACATAATAAATATAATATATAAAATATAAAAACATATAATCTATCATAATGGCCACCATGAGTGGTTTAATGGTAAATTGAAAAATCATCATTTTTTGAGGTCGTAGTTTGTCGTACATAGAAACAGTATGTTTATTACCCATTTGATGAATGTTTTTGTAAGTGAAGGTCAAAAAATTCATATAAAAAATAATATTATATTTAGGATAGTGTTTTTCTTATATAGTCAAAGAATAAAATGATTTTAGGGGTGGATAATTGAAATAAAACTAACGTGATTTAATAAAGATGTATCCTCTTAATCAGGTATCCTCTTTTGGTTTATACCAAAAAGCATCATGGATAGAATCTTGTCCATGGAGGGGATCCTAGGATGAGGGGTTGGATTTTGTGGAGTTATTTTGGGGACATATGTTTTGAGCCAAAGTGGCATGAAATGTGTGACAATACTGGAGGATATGAGGCCTTTTTATAGTGGAGGAAAATGATATTCGTGGTATTTTTGAAACGAATTGTGTGTTCCCCAATTATTACTTGTTACCTATGTTTCCAATAGACTATTAGAAAACCTTAAATGAGTATGATTGTAAATATAGCCACGCAAGAAGTTTTTGAAACTTTTATATGTTATTTTTTCTCTGATTTTTAAGGGTTAGGCCTACATTAAGCTCAATTTCACATTAGCCATTATAATTAATTTTACTTACCTTCACTAATATTTCTTGTAAAATACAAATTTTACGTTTTTATACAATATAAATTATTTTTATTAACAATTTGGAATAAATTTTTAAGAATTCCCATACAAAAAGAGATAGAAATTAATTTAAATTTTATCAGTTTGATGGGTTGAAACAACAAGTTTTTAAAGTAAATATATACAAAATATTTTTATGTTTATATAGTAAAATTCAAAGTGAAATTGACTAAAATGACCTAAATTGGATTTATTGATAAAATATTATCTAATTAAACTTTAAATACAATTTAACATTTAATTTCTCTCTATAGATAAAATATTTTAAAAATATGTTTTGAACTAATATTCAATATTTTTGACTATTCATTAAAAATGAAACTTCAAAAAAAAATATTTAACTAAAACTATTTTTTTCTATTTAAATTATTATTTATATTTTAAAGTATTAAATTTATTAAAGGATTAGATAATGGATTTAAATTTTGATCTCTATTAAAAGGCAGCAAAACTATTGTAATAAAAATATTTTGTCTTATGTGTAATATAAGGTTTGTTCTTATATGAAGACTATCATATCTATTGGATGAATATAAAAAATGTTTGTTTTGGAGACCTGTTTTCTTTGAGGGGTGTTTTATTTATTTTCTAACTTGGGTGGCTATTTTTGGTGTTGATCATGGTTCCATTGGTGCTTTGCGAGGCTTTTTTTCAACTTCTCTTGACACTTGGTTTCTGATTTGATGCTCATGGGTTTTCTGCTTCTTTTACAGACTTTCTCCTTTCAATGGAGTCTTGGGCATTGGGGTCTATACCATGTCCTTTCTGTAATGGTTTGGAACATTTCAGGAAGAATCTGCACAATGCAAAATTATGTCGCTGTTGTCAATTTTTTCCAGAAAACTAGCCTGATTGCATACCATCTACTTTTGAAATTAGAATTCAATGATGATCTGGACATTGGGGGATGATGCTTTGATGGTTCTGCAATGACATATCATTGGGCATCTTTCCTTGTTGAGTTTTTTGGCCCTCTCAAGGATTATTTAGAGGTTTTTCTTAGAACATTCTTTTTTATTCTTTTTAATATTATTGGTACAAGCCCATTGTACCTCGTGTAATCACTTGACATTTACTTTTTATTAATAAATTTTTGGGAGCATAGTTTTTTAATCATACTTCAAACCTTCCTGGTGTCAGGATAAAAAATTCAATTTCAATTTAGATCCCACTTTTCGAATGATTTATGGATAGTAGGACATTGGGTTTGAATATATAATATAGATTTAACATTAATACCACTCAGTAATTGTGATTAATTTAATTTATTAGTGTAAAAAAGATTTTCAAACACAAATATAATAATAATTTTCTTTACATTCAATCAATTTACATATTCATGTGTAAAATAATATGTATCCAATAAATTTTTTTATTTTTGTAAACCATATATTTCCATAATTATGTTAATAATATTTAAATGCACTAATTTAACATCTAGATTATGTATTATTGTAATATATAACAGTATTTTAAGAATATTATTTTTTCATTAGAACTCAGTTTTGCGTGTCATGTATGTTTTTGAAGAATGTCACAGTTTCATGTAATGGAATATTAATTATTGTTTCATGCATTGAAAAATATATCCTGGATTTAATTTATTTAAAACAATACATATGTTGACACTTCTCGGGGTATTATATTCCATTGTGTGCTTGGTGATGCAGGTGATACAGACTATAAAATATAATGTTCATACTTTAGTATTTAGGGATATTACATATTGGGAATTCCAAACATAGATTTTTTTCATGATCAATATTTAATCTTGGATTTATAAGACGATAAACATCATTATCAATTGAATTGAATCCAATAATATATAAAATAGTTAAATTATAGTAAAAAAGAGAAAGATCATCAAATATTATATATAATTAATTTAATACATTAAATAATTGCCTTTTGAGAAAACATTTCTCTGTTAATGGATCCTAAAATGGATCTACATCACAGATTCATTGATTTTTAGGAATAGAAAATATATTCCCTCTTGTAGTGATCCACATGTGTTCCATAAACCTTGGAATACTATGTTATCAATCTATGGGTTATATCATGGAAGATCATAACACCTACATTGTTCTCCATGCATCATCCAATTAATCTCTTCACGGATGGTTTCTCATTGGTCTCTATATACCTGAGAATATTGGTGCAGGAGGATCACTCTCCATTATAAAGATTTTTCTTTGGAGAGATATATTTCTACGGATTTGATAAGATTCACTCTGGATCATGTTGTCCTAAAAAAGAATTTGATCTATAGAAAAATAATATTATTTTTTATATACTTATGGGGTTATAAAATAGTAATTTCACATATTCCGATTAATGTTTCTATAATACTTTATGAACCATATTTTTATGATAATAATAATATTTTTATTATTTATTTATAGTCACTAAACTCGTGAATTAAATTAAATATTATTTTTCTAAATAATATTCAATATATATTATTTCTCACTAGACCATTAAAATCAACCCTCTATTCCACCACAATATTTATCAAGTCTTGAATAATGAATTTTTTTAATATGTAAAGATCATTACATTGTTAAAGAGTGTGAAGAAAATATTCTTCAAAAATACTAAGTATATTTTTTGTACTACCACGAGCATGTCTTGTGATGTTTTCCTCATATTCCTGGATAGATTAATAATTTTTTTTCATAGGGGAATGTAAATTACTTTAAATAATACGTTATTGAGTGTAATGAAAATATTCTTCAAAAAGAATTTTGTAGAATTCATTCCACTCCATCAATTTGATCACTTTATCTGGAACTGTATTCTTGATCAATTTCCAGCATCGATCATATGACCCTTAAAATAGCGAGGCCACTATTTCATAAAGGTTTTAATTCTAGATTGTTCAGTCTTAGGGGGGTGGGGTTTAGAAATTCATCTTTATAAAGGATTCTATATTGAACCTCATCCAAATAATTGGTTATAATCACAGTGTTCATTATACCTTCTCACATCGCGTTGGGCATCTCTTTTGGGATGTCATCACAGAAAACAAATAATCCATAGTTTAATCATTTCCATCTATTTTCATTAATTTATTATAATAAAGGAAATATTTTAGAGGATACTTTTTACAATATTAAACAATTAATCATGAATGCAATGAAATTAAATTTTCAACATATAAATGAAATTTATTTCATTATCTATTAAATTTATAGTATTAAATATTTTTTATAAATGTTCTAATTGTTAAAATAAAAACTTTTTGGAGTTTTAGTTCTACAAATATTGGTTCTTAATGAGCATGTGAATTTACCAAATCATATCCCTTGGGAGTGTAATACAAGGTTTGAATGGAGGTCCATTGTCTTGATCTATTTCCAGATCAAGTATATCTCAATGCTTTGTTTTCAGGTTTTACCGGTATGTATATATGTGCCAATGCCAAATGAACTTGTAAATTCAAAAGAAGTGTTTATTTTATTTTGAACCACATACTATATACATTTTAAAGAAATTTGTCCTGGTTACTTATGTTTGTTATTTTCCCTAAGGATTTCTCTATAATTTTCTATTCTGAATCCCAAAAATAACTACACATTCCTTTGATACCAACTATGAGAACCCTTGTTTTTATTACTCATTAACGAACGATTTATTATAGAGATACATAAAATATAATATAGATAATTATTATTTATAGTGTATTTAAAATTTACATAAATAGAATAACATCCTGACCATGTGGAAAACATCATTATTGAAAACATTATTTACATGCTCTTTGAATTCATGATTCTTTTAAAACAGCATAAGATAACTTGGGGACATACATAAGAACATGGTGACATATAATACCAAGTAAGGGAATAAATAATGAAATTAATGATAATAAATTAGTACATGAGTTCTAATTGGATTATCATGGTAACATAAGAGTTGTGAGAATCATAATCATGAACAATGAGTCATGATATATCCTGATAACATAAAGGTGATGTGGGAAACTGGAAATAACATTAAACATAAAATCATAAACATAGGTAAAGGATAAGGTCCAAGACATCATTACATGGTTGAAAAATTCCCATGATAGATTTTTTTCACACCCTAACAAGTTTCAGGTGTCTCATGACACTAAAACATTACCAAATATATTGGAGCACTATAAAATTCAACATCCACTCGTCACATTCATATCGTATACATTTGTAATCGTACCACATAGAATAATTAAGATGGGATAATATTTTAAAATATTTAATTATAAGATCATGGAGTAAGGAATTTATAAATGGAATAACCAAATCAATTCAGTATAGTTATCTCTTGGTCAATCCCCTTGAGTGAAAATAGAGATGGTATTCACAACAACAAAAAATTTGGCATAGGAAAATAATAGTGATGTTTTGGAAGTATAATGGTGGTACATAAAGATTAATATAAAATTTTAATGATAGAAAATGGGGTCTCACATAATATATAAATAAAATAGATAGTAATAAGTACATGTAAACATATATACCAACACTAGGAATTAAAACAAATAGATATAGAATAAAGAATATGCATGAATAATGAGTTGAAGGAAAGTATGTCTTACATTGAGAGGTTGATTCCAAAAGCTTAAAAAGAAATTATTAAGATATTGAAGGAACCTATGGAGAACTATATAATGGGTATCCTAGCATAAGGATGTTATCTAATGTTTTTGAGTGATGATAAATGGGTTATTGGGTGTGTCTATAAATGAAAAGATAGTGGAGTTATTTATTATTTTCCAAAAATAGGATTTGGAACCTATATAATTAACTTATAAAAACAAAACACCTTCCAAATATTTCTAAATATGGTGATTTTTTTCTAAAATTTTATATATCTAGGTGATGAACAAAGTAAAGTATTACCCTTGGGGATTTTGAAGTGATTCGTGTTTATAAATAATTTATTTTAAAATATTAAAATTGAATATTGAATTTAGGATATACATAATGGCTTTATAATATTAAATAAATAACATCAAAACAAATTATTTAAATGTGAAACATATATTTGGTCTTTTATAAACCTTAATATCTTTTATTGTATCACTTTTGGGTTATTATTCTATCATAATACACATGTATATTTATACTTCATTTAATTTTTAGCCAAAAATGTGACTATCTCAGAAAATTATGAAACTTTTACCATTTGATAACTACAATATTCTAATCACAAATATAATAATTATTTTATTTAAATAAATTTATAAATATGGTAAATCCCACTTTTAAAATGTTAATTGATATTTATTGACAAATGATTGGTTTTTTGACACTGACCATATTCAACCCCATATAAAAATTATTTTTAACATACGGAAATTATATTACCCACTATAATTAATAAAAATTATTTAATAATTTAAATTTATAAAAATTTCATTTATTTCAAAAATTCATTAATTCATCAAAATTATTATCATAATTGGAATTACATATTACCCAAAAATATAATTTCTATTTTTTTGAATAAAAATAAAAAGAGATTATAAAGTAAAGACAAATATAAATAAATATAATAATTATTATATTAAATATAAAATATAAAAAGTAATATCATATAGGTATTGATTCATAATCCTTTATTTTTCAATGAAATTCCATATGGGTATGGTTCATGATGGTTATATTTTCTTGGGTTTTTTAGCGTACAATATTTGGGTCATTATCTCGATGAGATTTAATTTCTCCCATAAATAGTTTTTCTCATGCTTTAGTTATTAGATATCATCTTGGGATTAGTAAAGAATATAATCCTTTGATTGATATCTCCCTTGTATGCTCTAATAATTAGGTTTTATAGGGTATGATCCTATGGGTCGAGGCCATCACATCCATTGTCTATTTCAATTGTATTTATCAAAACGCTATGTTTATACTAATCATATTATCACAGTTAAATGAATATATTATCAATTGTTATTACACTTAATGGTTCCTCAAATATGACATGATATAGTAAAACCAAATAATTTATTGAGTTTTCTATAACCACAATACATAGTAAGCAATTTAATTCAATGTTAATGAAAATTATATTTATGAATGTTTAGGTTGTTACAATGTTACTTACCCATTTTCATAAAAATATTATATTCCTTTATTCTACGTTTTTTTAGCCCCATTTCAGGTTCCTTTTTCCCCAGTCAACCTAGAAAAAAGAAGGGTTTCCCAATCACCCCTTCCCTTATCTCTCCATGGATGGTTGATGACCCTCCTTAAAATATTGGCATGGTTATCTTGAATTTTGGTCAGTTTTTCTCATTTTATTCACTTTATATCCTGTTATTCTTGTTTTTGATGCCTTTCATACCTCTAGAAGAAACCCAGTATTGAGTTTTGGATTATTTCTATTGATATATTTAATCCTATGTTGTGAAATTTTCTTTGTTGTCTTGGTTCGTCCTTCAATTAGAGTTTTATTGCATTTAGAAACTAATGAGTTAGGTGTTTACATCCATTAAATTTATGAATCATGCCATTAGAAGAATAATATTTTGTAAATAATTTTTCATTGTGTAATTTTTCATGACCCATCCTAGTACGGCCTATTTCATAACTCCCCAATCATACCTCTAATAGACTATGGGAAAGATACTAGCACCAAGAATGCATATCACTATCTTGGGAGGCTTTAGCCTTAGTACATGTATACATCAACACATCTCAAAACCTATACAATTCTTAATTGTAAAAAAATAAAAAAATCATCCATACATCTAATCTATTATACAGAGTAGGACATAATGTAGAAAAAATTAATCATGGGAAAATACAAGCTCACAAAAAAGAGTTTTAAAATAAATGTTTAACCTGAAATGTACATACTAAGGACTATATTAAAGAAATATAAGAACAAACGGAAGTCTGTCTGATCTCACTATGCACTATCAGGTCTTGGTCTATTAAGGACTTTGTCAAATGGTCGATCATCATCCCAAGTCATGACCCATGTGGGAAAATAGCTTGTAGGGGTGAGTATAACAATACATATATTTGGACTCCCCAAAACCAAAAGGCATACAAAAAATAAAATATAGTCATCTCTACATAGGTATATGTCTATAACACATATATCATGAATATCCCTATATACTCAAAAAATAGACACAATATAAATGTAATTCACAACAATAGTAAACAAGCCTAGGATTCCATCTTGATGATTCCACGTAGAACTCTTCATTGAGAACACAATCCTGAATCTGATAACACTGATGATGTATAATGTGATATGGTTTTAGCTGAGGATCACTCCCAAGGACATTGGGAAATACCAACAAACTCAATCTAAATTATCCCACTAAGTTGAGGATAGAAAGTCATGTAATATTTTTCAATGTTATACTAATAACTATACCTAGGGTATGAAGATGAATAAAGGTTCTTAATGTAGGCCCTATATAGGGATTTCAAAGAAGCTATCTAGGAAAATAGCATCGAGCCATGTATAAAAGAGTACCAAATGTGTAGTAGGGCCCACATATCATCTACCTTGACACCAGTTCCGAACCATCTAAACTTCATTTGTGGTTAATCAATGTCCATGTAAGGGAGTACACACCATATTGGTTACCCGTATACTTCACCCTATGCATCTGTACCTCTAAGATAGACACTGAGTAACTGGGGAGGGGTCACACTTCATGTGAGAGGTTTTACACTCTATTGATCCTTAGATCCTACCAAAAACCAAAGACACTACTCAAGATCCCCCACAAGGTGTGTATATCCATGTTGCACACCATGTAGCATGATATTATCTTAAAATCTTGATCTGGTTCCTCACATATTTTTTATCATCAATCTTCCAAATTTGTTGATTTAAAGGAGGACAAGTCATTGATCTTATCTCATATGAGCCTCCATGTGAACAAAAAATGTGTCCGACCATCAAATCATCTCAAAAATTAGATTAATGTGTCATTATTCATTGCGTGGTGAAGAAAAGTAAAGAATGTGAAATTCGGTATCCACCATTATCTGATTCATCATCTATTCCATCATCGCACAACCATCTTCAAATTCAAATACCAAATCTATGATAACATATCATTGCAACAAGATACATGAGTGAAACAATTGATTGATCCAAATATGTTAAACTATAGGTCCAATGGAGAGTGCCCATGATGAACATGGAATCATGGGAGAAAATAACAAGAATATAAGAGAGGAATAACCGTAGTTTTATGTTCATGTCAATCTTGATTCATCTATGTGAGAATTAAAATTTTTAAATCAGTAATAATAAAGTAATTATAACAAATAAATCTCTGCTAATAACCTGTTCATGTATTACATGTGATCCTTTAATCAACACATTCTTTGATTGATTCAAATTTATTATAGAAATTAACAATTAGGGAAAGTAAATTCAATAAAACATACTACCTCAATTAAATCAAAATCTGAGGAAAAAATATTCTTCATCGTTGTTTTTGGAGATATCCTTTTATTCTGTTTCATGTAGATCGTTGATGCATGATATAGATATCATTATCCATTGATATCTCCTCCAATATCTCCTTTATCTCAATTTGAATCATATGTTTGTGCATCCAACCCTTCCATTCATTCATAATCATTTATTCAAATGAATCAAAATTCGGTCCATGGGTCACTATGTCACAAATAATTTAACTAATTATTTTATGTATTTTATTCCAATGATGGAATTTCCAGAAATAACCCATGCCGACCAAGGTTAAGTTGTTACTAGGGTAAAAACACAAATTACAATTTCATAATTCCCTCCTATTTTTATCCAATAATATATTCATAAGTAATTCTACCTTTTCAAGAAAATTGCATGCATGTGATAATTTGGAAATTTAATATATTTTTAACATTCATTTGAGGCAAACATGGCCATATAATCCCACTTCATCTCAGCATCATGAAACTGAAATAATCTATATAATATCCAATAATAATACATAGAAAATCCATGTAATTAAATTCTCCCCACCTTGGGGATTTCTGACCACAAAATGTAAAAATAAGGGCTGAACAAGAAGATGTGGGTATTGAGCCTGAATCTAAGCCTCCTACTCCAATGTTCTCTAATGATTATTCACATAATTCAACATGACATGTACTACAGTAATCGATAAACCATGAAGGATCTTCTCATAAATTCTTCAATCAATGCTAGGTATTTATAAAAGACAACTCCATCTTTTATTTCAAACTCTCTCTAGATGATATCATGTGGTGGTTCATACATGGAACTCCTCAGTTATGACATGGGGAACACTTTGTGTACATGTTCTAACTACAGTGGTAGAGCATAGTGTTTTTAAACCTTGCTAGCTCTATGTTGTATATTGAAAAAGATACTAAATCTCAGAGATATCTAGTCACCCCAACCAAATATCCATAATCCACATCGAGGTGAAACACACTAGAACACATGCTTTTGTACCATGAAATTCAAGTGCCTATGTCATCTATCTGAATAAGACTTCTGAAATATCTGTAAAATTACCATCTGGTCAAGGATGGTTCTTAACTTCTCAAATTTTCGTCAAACCATCTCTTATCCCCCCATTTCCAACACTCATTGGTAATTCAAACTAAGTGGTTATCTATAGGGTCACGTGTAGAAAGCATCAAATGGTGATATACCGATGGGGGAAGGTTTGATGTTGTTGTATGAAACGGACAACATTGGAATGTGATCCTCCCAAGTATAGACAATGTTAAAAATGTAATCTCATACCATGTCCTCCAGAATCTTAATGGTTTACTCTGTCTGACATAGAATTATGGGAGAGACATTATGATCAAGTGTAATAGAGTCCCAAATGCCTCCTCCAATCCCTTACATAATCATGATGTGAAGTGACCATCATGGTAAAAAGTTATCAATAATAGAAATCTCGGGAGTCATTATATATCATGAATTTATATTCATTTGATTCTCTCTACTGAACTTTGATCCTAAATTTCTAAGAAGTTGGTCGACATGGTGAGTCAGTCTATAATCACCCAAATGGAATTGTATCCCTTGACATATGTGGTAACACCATCATGAAGTACATGTTTATTCCCTCCCACATACACTATGTAACCTCAAGGGGCTCAGATAAACCCATTAGAACACTGTTCTTAACCTTCACTGGCTAAAATGTAAGGAATCAAGAGACTAGTTCTACCACTTTATTCACATTTTTTTCCACCAAAACCGACATTAGAGGACTTTCTACATATTCATGACAACTAGATTTCCATCCAAAGGATACATACTAATCTCTATAAGAACGTACTTCTAAAATGTCACAGGTGCCATCGTGCATCCCCTGAAAAGATCAACATGCTCCCCAACATTATAAAAACCATCCAGAGCATGCCCTAAGGATGTTAGAGTATTTAGGGTCTCATAGTTTGAATGTCTTATTTGCGCCTCCAGGAATCAATACAAGAATATAGGGGTGACAACCATTGAATAGAGATATGTTTCTCTATACCCTTCAAAAATTGATAATTTTTATGAGTCCAACTACTCTGACACCATGTTCACCAACTGGAATCATGATCTAATTCCATGAAGATTTGTTACCAAATTCCCTTTTCATGGAGTATAAACAATTTCAATGTCATAATCCTAGAGAAACTCTAGTCATCAAATTTATCACTTATTAATATCCCTCTAAGATAATATATAGATGAAACTCTAATGATTACTGTATAGGATAAACCGCTTGCCCAATAGGTAGTGTTGCAACATAATTAGTGTAAATACTAACACCAGTAACTCAAGATCATGGGTCACATAGTTCTGTTCATGTTTTCTCAACAAATTTGTATCATAGGAAATCACTATCTTCCACTACATCAGAACACAACGAAGCCATATTCCCGATGTAATGTAGAACAATACGTACTCGAAACCTTACTCTGGAAAACTCTAGATGAGAGTGCTTGTCAAACTCAATGTACTACATCACACTCTTGGATGGCTCCAAAGATAACACTACCTCAACCTTGACAGGTTCCACAGCCACTCCATCGATTGAGATTACACATCCCACAAAGTGGACATCCTGAATCTTGAACTAACATTTTGAGAGAATTTTTTAAATCTATTTCCCTCATAGTACACCATAACTATCCAAAAATTTGTATCTTGATCCTTCTAGTATGTCATGTACACAATGACATCATCGATTATTACTACCATAATCCTATATAACCAAGGCTGAATGATCTGGTTCATGAGTACCATGAACACTACCGGGGAATCTGTTATGCCAAAGGGCATCACAATGTAATCATAGTGACCATAATGTTATTGAAATGTTTTATTTGGTATATCCTTGTCCCATACCCATAAATGGTGATAAACTGAACTGAGTTCACCATTAGAGAACCATCATTCCCCTATAAACTAATCAAATAGGTCATCGATCATCGATAGTGGATCCTTTTTCTTCACGACCACCTGGTTCAAGTTCCAGTAGTCCACACAAATCCTTATGTTGTTGTCTACCACCATAAAAAACAAAACTGGGGATACCTAGGGTGAAACATTATGTCAAACAAATCCCTTCATATTCAAGACCTCAAATTTCATCTTCATATCATGAAGATTTTAAGGAGCCATTTGATATGCTAGAGTAGATATCAGTTCTATCCTCGGATGTAGATCATTAAATAAGTCTATATATATTTTGAGATGTAAACCAAGAACATCCTCGGGGAAGACCTCCTCATAATCCTTGAACAATTTAGTAAAATGTAAACACCTAAAATTTACTACACTAAGGGCCAAGAAAGACAACTAGGGGTTAATCAGTGTCACCCTACTATGCATGAGTCTATCATGTGATGCATGGGTTTCCTTTTCAACGACAAAGGATAACTAGGTCCCATCACTACGGACACACCACATACATTTCCTAAACATTTTTATCTTGGCAGAAACTATAGATAACCAATCTATACCATGAATGATGTTGTAAGGCCTAGACATTGCTACCAAGAGATTCTAATAGAAGCTATCACCACCAAGGGTCAAATAACATTATTGTCTCAAGTGTGTGATCTCTGAACATTCTCCATTGCGGATCTCCAAGACTAAGGGTCAATAAAAATGTTCAACATGAATCTCTGGGTCTCATAAAAGTTATGTTGAAATAGATGAATGAATAGGTCGTGTGCCTATTAGTACTATATCTGAGGTTTAAAATAAATTGGTCATAACATGAATCCATCCTAGAGCCTTTCGATCATGTTCTTCGACCACATCATTCTATTCCCAACCTTGTCCTCTATCTCCTGGAGTGGGGATTAGACCACCTAGTGGTGGTTGTGGAAATGGGTTAAAGAACCTTCCACCACCAACTACTCTCCTAGGCCCTCATCTATGTTTTTTGAAATATTAATCTTTCTTCTCCTAAAACTTTTTTTCATTGGAATTTCATCCACTATTTCCCTATCACATATACGACGAGATGGAAAAACTTATGCAAGATATCCATTTTTTCATATGAGTAGCACCACCTCTCTCCTAGATAACTGGGCCCACCCTATGATCCCTGAATCATAGATCATTCATCTTCTTTCATCCTCCTAAATTGTATCACATTCCCCCATACTTGAGGCTGATGCCGACTCACTACTACTGACGTATCAGATCATGTATTCCCACCATTGGAAACCAAAAGATATATCTTCTCATCCAACAAAATCATAACCACCAAATCTCAGTCTATAACCCTAGAAAATGTATGAATACATTGAGTAACAGAATTGGATCAAATGTCTCTACGTATATCTCACTCGATGGTCTAACCCCTGATGAAATGGTCACGAACCATATCCCATGAGTACCTAGAAATATTGGTAATCATCTATGAATAATAATCTACTGTAATGTTACCCTTCTAGAGCTGGAGAAGCTCTAGGATATGTATAGCCATCAGCGTAGATACTGAGAACACATCTCTAAAGAGGAACTCAAACATGAACCATGATAGAGTCACCTCATCGTATGTAAGGGTAACTAAACCCCACCATCTCCTTGATGAGTGATGAAGATGCTGGACTCTAGGACCACCATCTACTCTGATGGAGTCCTAACAAGAATAAAAAACTCAGGTCACCATATCAAGCCATTCCTCAACTATATTTATGTCAGGATAGCCTCAAAACATGAGGGGTATCTGTATCTGGAACTCATGAAACATGCTTATCATCTGTAGCACATATTTTGGTACTACATGTACCATTGTGATGCTCTAAAAGTGGAGGAATAGTTGGTTCACCACCTGGATGTAAAATATCTAGAACTGGCCCCTGTATCGATACCTCATCATAGAAGGGGTCATCCTCATGATCATCATATTGAATCCATGATGGACCCCATTCTGGAGACATCATGAAACAAAAAAGATGTATCATGTTCAATGAGTTTGTCTTGAGAGGTGAATAAAGAAAAACGTGGAAACTGAAACTCATTCCTATATTATGCATGTACCATTGTATTCTTTTCAACTAGTGTTCTCATATACCTAGACAAAAAGATGGTGATTAGAGTCCTAGTGTATGGATATATTGTCTTCCACACCAATATTGGAGTCCATGGCATTAAAACCCAACATGAAATTCATAAAACTCTTTCCCCAAACCAATCATACAAACTCTTATCATAAGGATGAAATGTCTCCTGTGATACCATTATATCCTGACTCATCTGAGTGGGGACTTTGTTGAGACTCCCTAAGCACTTCTCCAATAGGCCATGGGTTGACATCTGGTGTCGAGAAGGCATATCACTACCTTGTTATTCCTTATCCTAGGTACATATACACATACACACATCTCCATGCATATAAAATGATGAAATGAAAAAAAACATTGAACAACCGTGCATGCATAAATCTATTCCCATAAATAGAGTATGATTGGAAGTAATAAAATGTAGACATGCCCAAATACAAGCTCGCTACAACGACTCCAAAAACACATGTTTAACCTAAAAGTTATGACATGAGGACAACTATAAAAAATATATAGGAGGACACCTCAGTCATTATAGTATCACTAAGCATCACCAAGTCTTGGTCTATCATTGACTCTACTGAAAGGTTGATCATCTCCACAACACATGACATGTGTGGGAAAATCCCACACAAGGTTGAGAATAAAAATCCTCATTATGAAACACTTAAATGACAATGAATTCAGAAAAGAAAATACATTCATCTCTATACAGGTATATCTCTACAACATATATATTAATAATATCAATATATATTCAACAAACAGTCACACTATAAAGGTATGTTGAAACTATAGTACAGAAACCTACGATTACACCTCAAAGATTCCAAATTTCACTTTTTAGGGGAATACACTAATGATTATGATAGAACTGATTCCATTTGAAGAAATACAATACATAGATGAGGATCAATCCCAATGCCAAAGGCCGATACTAACATACTCAATCTGGATTATCCCTCTATGTATAGGAACGACATTGACATACTTTTGGCCATGAAGATACCAATAACTCTACCAAGGGAATGAGGATGAATAAAGTATCTCACTCTAGGCCTTACAGAGGTATTCCATAAACTCTATCTAGGAAGACCTAATAAAGGGATCATTTTCCAAGAGTTGAATATGATACCATAGTAACCATCAGGGAAAGGACAAGGGGAACTCACCCTAATGATATTTTTTCATGTCACTGAGGAATATAGATTCATTAAATGTATAAAAATTTACATGTTAGGTAGTAGGTCTTTTATTCCATGTCCCTTGACCCTAGGTCCTACCCATGTTAAATTTCTATGTCGTAATGTTGTTCACTTTTGGGGGATTACACACCGTGTTGGATTCTTGTGTACTCCAACACATGTATGTGCACCTACATAGAATACATTGAGTCTTTAGGGAGGTATCACACATAATATGATAGAGTTCACATGTTTTGTGATTCTTATATCCAATATGAAACCCTATATATAGATTAGGGGGATCCACATGACCTGTAGGTATTGTCTATGTTCTTTGTAGTGCAAGATTTTCCTGAAATATAGATATATTACCATGCATCTCAAGTGATACTATAAAGACCACATTACTGAGAAATCAAAGATCTTGTCTCATCCATGACTTTCCATCATCAAATAACACATTACTCCATCAAATAATATGAGAAAATGTATCAAGGGGTGGTTCTTTTTCATGCCCTGACGAATGAGAAAATTGGTATCAACCTTATTCTTATTCATCACTACTTCCATCATCACACCAACTTTATCTTGTTTCAATCCTATATCTATTATATCAGATCTTTGTTCGATAAAATGGGTTCAAAATGATCGATTTATTATGATATGATGAACTGGGGACAAACAAAGAGTGCCCACGGTGAATTCAGATTCGGGGGAGAAAAGCACAAGAACAGAAGAGAGGAAAAATCCTTGATCTATGTTCATGTCAGTATTGATACATTTTCCAAAGTATAAAAAAATAAATCTATAATCACAAAGTAATTATCCTGAATAAATTCCTACAAATAAATTCATCTTTTAATACATACAATTCGTGAATCAATCCATTCATCAATTGCATCATGTTTATTGTAGAAATTTAGAACATGGAAATAATCCATTCAAATAGTTTTTGTAACTCAATTTAGATTAATTACAAATTATGAATAATGAAACAACATTTTAGTCAGAAAATTAATCAATTTAATTGGGTGTTGATCATCGATCAATGTTCCGGTTGTCATTTTCCAATGGGATCTCATCCAACAACTATAATGGATCTCATCGAATCATAGGTGTATGTGACTCACACTACAATACATTCATAAGAACACATTTGAAAGAAACATAATTATGTATTTAAGTCACTGCATAAAAATAATTTAATCATTTATTTTATTTACTTAAGGCCCATGTTTGATTTTCGACAAACAAACCACATCAACCAAGGTTATATTGTGCCTAAGTAAAAACTCGCATTATAAATTCTACGATACCATTGTATTTTTGGTCTGAGTATGAATTGATAAGTTATTTATATTTTTCTAGAAAATTTTCCTTGTTTACCATTTAATATATTTGAAACATTTATTCTTTGAACACCAGGACTCAAATTCTCTGGTCTTCTCTGCACATGGTCTCAAAAATATTTCATATAGTATCAAAAAATAATACACATAAAATATAAGATATTATATTTTTCATGTTCATGTTGTTCAATTTTGATTTATTATTGTGTTTCCATGTTCCAGATTAGATGAAAATTGTTTTTAGAGGATTTTATTATTTATTAAAATATGTATATGTATATAAATGTTTGTTAAAATTAAAATTATCTTTTTCAAATAAAATAGAGTACATCAAAATTTTGTATGGGATTACATGGGTTTTGGAAGAAATTTTTTTAATTTCCTTTGTGTGGGGGTGGTGATGCCTATTTATGGTTCTGGGATCTAGTGTGTGAAAAATTTGATTAGTTGTGATAGTAATTGTGAGTCATTAATTTGATCCTTAGGTATTTTTATGGTCATCCATATATAATACTATGAGAGTGACAATATAAAGATGTCAATGGGGTGCACATATAGATAGGCACACACATATAAATGGGGCCTCCATAAATATTCCCATTTTGAAACCTCGATTTTAAAAAAAACCTTCCTCATTTCCTTTCTCTCCACCTCCTAATCAGTTCCCTAAAAAGCTGAATGTTCTAAATAGGAATTTTTTTCAATGAAAAAAAAATGTATTTTCTAAATATTTTACATTTTTGGAAATATGTGACATGATTAGGTGACCACTTGATGTGAACAGATGTTTTTTCAACTTATGACCATGAAATATGTTTTTACCATAGTTTTATTATTGATTATTTTTTAAGACAAATTCACTATACATTTTTTGGATTTGTAAATGTGAATGCTTGGTTAAATATTTGTGATGTTTTGGATATTGTTTTTAAATTCATATTCCATATAAATTTTTTTGGAACTTTTGAGAGGTTCTATATATGATATGAACCTCTATGATCATCCTTATGATGAGAGGTATTTCAAATAGATGCTTTCATGGATTATTCATGGCATGAATAATGGAATCTATGAGATATGTTAAAGCTAAAATGTTTGGTAACCTAATAATTATTTTTTATACTATTATTATGGGATTTCTATACATCATCTAGAGGGTTAGGTGATGATTTCCTTCTTGTCCTGAATATAGAGACTAGAACCCCAAATAAAAAATTATAGATCAGGTGATATTTCCCACTAGAGGGGATAACTGAGTTCTATACCAGCTATTGACTATATAGGAACACCATATGACAATATGTGGTTCCAAAATGATTATATTTTGGGATTTATTATAAAGATATTTAAGAAATTGTTAGTATTATACACTTATATATTTCTATTATCCCTTATGGTATTATGGTTCTTATTCTATCTTATGATTATTGAATTTAACTTCATTATTCCATTTACATTGGTCCTGGTGTATATTCCTTTTTTCTTGTACATTTAACTTATTTTATGTTCATCCATGGACTTTTTGGAGGGTATTTTACTTGGTATTTGGTTTTTAACTGGGTTTCTACAAGGAAATATTTTATCTAATTATTAAATGATAAAACCCATATTTTATATATTCATACTTTAACTAGGGTTTGTGGAGTCTTTCATTAAAGTGAATTTATGTGTTATTTGGTACTAACCTAATGAGACATTTTATGCTCGCATCCTAATTATACGACTCAACATTTGTAGACCCGATGTTTTTTTCTCCTTCAATTTTTTATGGTTTTCCTATGATGTTGGTTGGTTTTATGGATGATGGTGATGGGAGGTCATATGAAGATTGTGTCAGTTCTGGTTAGGATTAATTTTTTTATTTCCCATTTTCCCCCTAATGTTGTATTATGGATCTGTTTATGTATTTTTATTCTTAGATTTACCTCATGTTTATGTTTCATGCTATGTCTTTTTTATCAGTTCTTTATGGGAACCAATCATTCCCAAATTTATTATATTTGATTCCCAACACTAGTTTCAAGGTCATTAGGATCTGGAATGCCTCACAAGCCTTATCATGGTCCACATAAGGTAACTAGTTTAGGGATTACCCTATGTATTTTATTTATAAAAATAATAATAGGATCCCATGTTATTTAGGGTGTTATGTACATTGGAGACATGGCTATCAAAAATTATGTGGTTTGTGCTTCATGAGAATCATTAAAATTTGACTCTATTTGACCATTGAGTTTACAGTTGCTTTTTGGATTGTGTCATTAATTTTGATTTTCAATTTTTTAGGAATATAATGGCCTTGTTGGGTTCTTAATTTGGGAAATGAAAATGGTTGTGAACTGGTGTTACATAGTTAGTTAGCGTGAGTAGAAATCCAAGTGGTTCACGATTACATGTTTCAATATGATCCCAATGGTTTCTTAATACTGAAAACATGGTCTACAAATCCAATTGGTTGGGTTATACATTTCAACTAATCCCCCATTTTAAATGATTTGATTTTATTGAAGCGTCTATTTTTATTTTGTTGGTGTGAGTGTATTTTGAAATGAATTTGGTTCACAGAAATGTGTGTGTCCATTGAATAAAATTTTCTTTTTTGAGTGGAAAAATGAAATTGGTATTTCCAATGTTTTTTGAATATGTAATAGAAATGTTTTTTTTCGAATAAGGATTTTTGTTTTGATTCAAGAGGTTTTGATTTTTGATCTTGTGGTTTTGGTTTGGAAAGTTCCTTTTCAGTTTATTTTCAGGTAGGTTTTGATGTGGATTTTTTAATTGTTTATTTTTTTTATGAAAACATTTCATGATGTTTGATGATGGGTCTATTATAGATTTTATTTTAGATCATACTCCATGTTGGGGGATAGATTTAGGATATTTTCAGTTGATTCCCATTTTCCTTGGTGATCGAGGTATTTGAGAGGCTGTGGAGTGCATTATTATAGTTGGAAGTGTTTTTAGGTCATTGGGAACTCTCGAATCCATTATGGTGTGAGATATTTTTTGTTTTTTCGAGTAACTAGGTTTGGATCTATGTGAGGAGTACTTACCATCATCATTTTAAGAAGATATGTATTGGGATGTTTTTAAGATAGGTATAATCCCATTTCTTTATACCTGAGGAGGTGAAGCTAAAAATGGTGTCAGATCTTTTGGGTGATAATCGAACTTAGAAGATGGTGATGGACCATTTTTTTCACATTAAGTAGATTGTTACTATTTCAATGGATATACAATAAATGTTTATTGAAATATCATCTCTTTATTTGGGTTCGTTATTTTAATATTATGGATTTTTTTCACTAAATTGAGGAAGTTTCTATTTTTGATAATTATAATAACAATGTTATTTATTAAATAATTATTCATGATTTATTACATAAATTTACACATAATTCAAACCAATATATGTATAATTATAGTGTATTTTGGAATTAGTAACATATAAAAATATCATTTTAGGGACATGAAAATTATGCCAAGGGAAGAAAATACCCCCACAATTACTTTGCAGAAGGAAAAGTACTCCAACATGTCTAGCAGGGTTAATGGACTCAAATAAAGTTTAAAATTTCAGAAGAAACATGAAAGAATTCACGATTTCGTAGGATTTTCAAGTGTTATACATACCATCACCAGGAAAGGTTCATGGACCACTTGTATAAAAAACCAACAGGTGCACAGAATGATCTTTAAGAGACTGGCCCGAGGAGCGATGTCTAGTGAACAAGGCGTATCGTGTCCAAAAGACACATGTTTGGGGAGCCCATTCATTTACCATCCCGTGAACTTATCAGATTTTGGATGATGATAATCAATAGGGTTTCGCGTACCATCATCTCAAACCAAAGCCTTTGCAAACCCCAGTTGATCGTGTCTTCAGTGGTCCAGGATATCTCTTCATGGGCCTCCAAAAATTGTGTTGCATTCCTAATAGATACAATTTACCTTATGTTATATAAATGCAGAATAGTAATAAGGAAAAGAATGGATGATGAATCATTTAAGGGGACATATAGGTTTGAAGAAAGAGTTCAGAGAAGATTCCGACCCTAGTCTTGATTCATCAGTGAAACACAAATTACGAACCACTCTCTCCACAGGTACAACCGGTCGTGAACCATAAAATTGGGGAATTGAATATTAATAATATAACCACAAACCTCATTGTTGAACTAAGAACCACATAATTCTCATGGATGAATTCCCCATGAAGAATAATCACCCATACCTTCATTCAATATGGTGCTCCAGATAGTGTACCGCTACGTAGACAAAACCTACTACCACGTACTGCATCAGTATGTGGACGAAACCCAATTCGGCATGATGGGATGCATACCATTATGGTACACTGTGGTCTATACCCATTCTCGTGTACTTCATCGATATGCAGATGACCCCTCTACTTGTATACCACTATAGTATGCAGGGCGTCTCCCATCCTGCATAAGAAACGGGTAAGCGGAATGGGATATTTTTTGGTATTATTTCCTCTAGTTCCAACCTCGCCCCACTATTATTGTCTAGTCCTCCATGATCCTATTATGATCCAATACATTATAAATATGTCAAAGCCTCCTCCAAATCCACCAGACCTGTATGATCTAACCATCGGTGGCATCAACATGACCTTTTGAGTCTGCATACCCATGGTAACTGAAGTCATAAAGGCTCTACCCTCAACAGTTCAGGCTTAAAGAATGAATGTGGGTCTACATTCCCATGGTAACCCAGATCCCAACCATGGGGTGAGGACGTGAACCTCCCTGTTCTATGGGTTATGGGTTATCATGTGCATTTCAATTCAATGAGGAATACTGATCAGTCAAAGGAGCTATGTTTGCTTCTCCTTTTAACGATGAAAAAACTCATCCCCTTCTAAGAATTTATTCTTTGGCCCTCCCACAGAGTAATGTCCCCAATATTACAAGGCCAAGACAGATGATATTTAGTGCCATTTCACAGGTAAATGGTCATCACTTTGCGCCCTCACCCACGGTTTCTCTAGACACTTCCTCTATGGGCTCTCCCTCTCCCACCAACATGAGAGGAATCATGTTATTTGATGAATCATTAACTTCCTCATGTTTCTGAAATTGATAATAACTAATTTAGTATTACAGGTTTGTGATTATGAGAACATCCATGTGAATAGGAACCATGATAACTCTTATTCTTGGTCAAACTATGATACGTAGGATGCCTACCAGAAGGTCCAATATCAAAAGGGTACCCCCCCACCATAAAGGGTCCACCCAATCTTGTCTCATCCAATGGGTATCTCACATGTGTAATCCCCATAATATCTAAACTATGAGAAATTTGATTCTTGATCAATACCAGATATGTAGGATGTCTTCTTGAAGACCCAATATCAGAAGGGAGCCCATCAAAAAGGGTCCACCTAATCATAACCCCTCAATGGGAATATTCCATGTGTAAGACCAACCAATCTGAACTATATGGGCTTTGATTATTCTCTCAAGGACATGTAAGAAACCCTGATTAGGGGTCCAATCCCAAAATTAAGTAACCTTTCACCCCCGGGATGATGCTAAACTATAGAGAACCTTATTATATGGATCAAGTAAACATCAGCTCTATAGGATCAAATATATGCATGCCTGCGGAGATCTTGTAAACCATGTTTAGTTTCTAGGAAACACTTTGGGAATAAACCAAGGATTCCTAAAGATATAAACATGAAATAAATTTATAAGAGAGTCTGGGAACAAAAGATAATGCTCTCCTGGAAGGGTGCACTAAGTCTGAATTCCCATCCTCTCAACCAATTGAGTCCTTATGTGTCATTGGCCAAATCATCAATCAACAAGTTCCAGCCTTAGGAAACTAGGTCCAAGAATCATGGATACCAGGGTCATTGGGTGTTCTTGGTTCCATGAAGAAACTCGTTGTAGTCCATCAGAGGAAGTTATATCCAAGGATGTTGGATTGTGCAAGTAATTGACCCCACACAATCACCCGCTCGGACCGACTGACTATGGCATATGCTTCACAATACAAAAGGGGTTAATTGTCTAGTCCCCAAGGGATCAATCCAACCTTCTTTAAAGGATAATTACATAGAATGGGTTGAAAGAAAAGGAATGGTGAACTTTATTGGAAACCATTTTCTTAAAAGGGGACAAGTGGTGATCCTTGTCATACCATTTTAGCGCCACCCGTAACATGCCACCTAAGAGGTGGAACAAAAATGATGAACCTGACATGAATCTTTATCGAATGTGGCGGTTCTACCCACCAAATCAATATTTCCCCATAAAAAATTATAAGGTGTCCAAGATGAACTGTCAGATATGCATATGTTTAAAATAATGATACTATGATGAGGTATTGTGGTTTTTATTTCATATATGTATATTAAAGGTTCTTGCAGAGAAACCATAGATCCAAATGAAATCCCAATGTCCAGTAAAGACACACACATCAGTGATCTCACAGGTGGCCAAGGCCCCAATACAGACAAGGACCCCCTAGCCTACCAAGTGTTCTCAATGTTGGGTATCCCGCACACTAATCAAAGAGTACCACCTAAATGGTACTCTCCTCACACTGAAGACCAAGAGACAAGACCTCCAGTAATCAATGCCCCTCAAACCACCTCTACAACCACAACTGACACCCCAGTACATGGTGGACCTGGTGGTCATCTCAAACTATTTCAGGAGCCTATCCACTGAACATGACAATGAGTACCTCCCTTATTATAGAGAGGCAGATGATATTGATTCTAACAACTTCATCTCAATGACATAGGTATCCTACTCATGGGACCATGTCAGAGAGCATCAATGCCGACACCGAGTGACCATGAATCCTCCCACTGAAGAAGACCTTATACCTAGGGATCCTACTAAATTCCAAGTGAGTCAGGGCCATCGGGATTCCCTCCAAGGGAGGAAAATATATAATCAAGAACACACAATCACCATGGTTACTAAAGATAAACTCTATTGTAAAAAGGCATCAAAATTCGATGAGCATACATATGACTATACCCCTCCACCCATGATCACCATAGAATTTGGGTGGAAAAATACAAGCACATGCACTCTCTTGTTGGGGCTTGTCGGTCCAGATGTTCAGACCTAGTGACAAGATACATGAATATGCATATATCTGTCATGAAACAACAAGTCTTCCATACAAATATGGAGTCAAAAAACTATACATTGGCACAAATAATTGCTGATACACTAAAATAATTTCATATAAAAAAGGAATAAATTTTCTACATTCAGGAAAAAATACCTGCTGATGCATTTCAAACCATCCATCCAAATAGGGCAGCAACTAAATGTGAGTAGATTCAAATTCATGTGGATGAATACAAAGACCATGAGAGAAATACATTGGTAATCAGGAAGATGAAAATATTTTCTCATGAGTCTGAAGATCATCAATAAAATATAGTGGAAACCAGAGAAGTCAACTGGTGGTATACTTCTTCTTCTATCTCGACATAAGAGAACTTCTAGTATCTACTAGAAACTCAAGGAGGACCAAAGTAGGCAAAAAATCATGCTCCAGCATCATAATGGGACTTCCTAACCATTACATTCATAGATGAGTATCGGCAGATCTTGACAATTATGGATGATCAAACGTCAATTCCAAACCATATCCTCTAAACATGCCAAGATATCATTTCATCAGTGTAAAAGGTGAGAAACCGAGCCCACGACCGGATTTCCTCGAATGAAATTACTCACATAAAAATTAGTTACTCACTGCAAAGTAGTTATGCATCCCTAATCCATTCCAAGAGGGTCTATGGAAATATCCTTCAACACAAGGACAAGCTGATCGGGAACAAATACTTATTGCAACTTGGGGATAGTTGTCCAACTTGGTGGCTGCTTCAGGGAAGGAAAATATCCCAAACAAAACTGAAGATGCTTGTTGGTGTATCCTGATGACATCATAGGACCCAACAAGATAGGTACCCATATATGAAGGTCATTACCAACATTAGATGACCCTGGTTACCAACAAGAGAGTCCCCAAAAATGAATGGCGCCAAAGTCTTCTGGAAAATGATACTCTCCAACAAGATCCTTTGTTGATGGAAGTTGTGTTTCTTGATGCCGTCAAACATATATTAATAAAGGCTCAAGTACCTACCTTTCCATTACAACATAATGGAAGTATTTTTAGCAGTTGTGAAGGCCCTACCAGCAATTTCTCTTCCCACATCACTGAAGGAACTCCATAGAACTCCCACATAGGCTTACTCTGTGGGCAGGGAATGGACGATCATGATATCCTATCTCCTAATGTGCTTCGAGGTGGCCCTCCCCTCGACCTGAAGATCAGACAACACGAAGGTCCTCCCATGGTTGGTGTCTTCCCTAATGGTCCACCCTAGGGTATATGCTGCAAATATGCTTCTCCCTGTAGGCGTAAATCAAGCCATGATTATAGTCCTCTCCATTATGACAACTTTTGATAAGACCCTCCCCATAATAAAAGTTACTGTGAAGGTCCTCCCCATAGTAACAACAAGAAATGAGAAGGTCCTCCCCTAATTAAAGTACATCCTGAAGGCCCTCCCCATGAGGAGAACTGCAGCAATTCTCCCTACAGCTAGTTATCAAGTCATGATGGTAGTCCTCTCCATGATGATAGTACTTGAGAAAACCCTAACCGCAATGACAGTTGTTGTGAAGGTCCTACCCTCAGTGAAATCAAGTATCAAGAAGGTCCTCCCCTTATTGTAGCCCTACCTGAAGGTCCTCCCCAGGGTATATTATGCAATGAAATTTCCAGCGATTGACATCATTTTTCAATAGTATCCCTCCCCATTGTATCTCTAATTGTGAAGGTCCCCCCCCCCCCCCGCAATAAAAATTCATATTAGTAGGATGGTCTTACCCTTGTTATAACAAATGTGAGAAATCTCTCCAATGATGAGTCAATTGGAAAAGAGTTTGATACATCCGAAACTCCATCTTAAATGAGTGATATTATTTCCCAAATAGAGTACAGTCTGGGTCTACGCTCATCTTCTAATCCACCCTCGCACAATTAACATATAAATAAGGCTTCCACTAACTCGATCTCTTGAAAAAAAAATTATTAATAAAAAACCGAGTTGGGAATATCATGTATAGGAGCCTCTAGAAGAACAACAATAGGATATGTTTCTTGTGATAATACAATATGCTAAGGATAATATACCTGTGATGTATTGGCCAATGGACACTTCTGACTTCGACACACTGGGAGAGTTATCTGGGGAATGCACACATGACATTCACCTTAACATATGTATGACTCTATGTCAGCCTAAAGAAAAATTCATACACATCACCTGACCTAAGTTGTGTCACCTCTTTGGAAATTCCCCAGATAGAGTTTACATTTGGGGATGGGGGGAACATGGGATCTACACTTCACCCCTCATCTCGTCTATAAAACACCACAGGAAGTAAAATCTTTCAATTTCGTCACCCAATGGAAGCAATAAAGTCACCCCCTACTCAGGAAATATGGGTTACTGAACGAAAACCTCCCCTAAGTAAGTATTAAAAGCATTAATATTGAAGATATCAATCTATCAAAAAGATTCTGAGCCAGGAAACAAAAAAAATATAGCAGGATTCCCATGTGTGAGTACATAAAATTTACAAGGTGGAAATAGTAGAAGCTAAAATAGAAATATGGGAACAACCCAAGCCCACATGGCTGGGGGAACTTTTAAATCAAAATTCCCCCATAAGACCAAAAAATCAAGGTTTTAGCGTATCAATGGAAAAACAGAAACAACCCCGGCCCATAGGGCTGGGGACATTTTTACCTCAAATCACTACACAATGGATGTATGTCTTCCACAATCTAACAAGAATGATGGACAGAAGAGCTAACCGTTCCACCCCTTCACATGGTTTTCACCCTTTGAGATAAAGGTGTGTTACTAGGTCATACCAGGGCTCCCTTTGTGTAAATTATCACCAAGAAACCAGACAAATACCATAGAATAGAAGGAGAAAGTTCAATAAAGGGAAACAATCCTTCCTACCATTCAGTTCTGGGTACACCACCCCTAATGTGGTATGCCTCAGTGAACATGGTAAACATCAACTACACAAATCCCACTTGTAATGACACAGAGGAAGAATATGCGAAGGAATTTGGTTCCCTTCTTAAGTCATCCCACACTGAGCCTGGTGGTGTGCATACCCAGAACAAGTGAGAGGTCCAAAATCTAGTTGGCCCCTTAGATAATTCGTCGCAACCTCCGCCAGGAAATCCCAACATGGAGAAGAATAAATAAAATGTCATCTATGACAAACCTCCTCCTCCCCCGAAGGACATATCCCTCACTCTCAAGGAATGGTTCGACAAGCATGAGGATGAAATGAAAGATCTCAGGTGAATTAATACAGAGTTGCATCGAGGGAGCTACCATTCCATATGTGTTCTTCATGTGGAATGTCAGCAAGTGCTCTCGGAAGAGGTTCCCATACCACATGTATATATCCTGGTGAATGAATTCAGGATCGGAGGACCATTCTACCTAGACCCGTAAGGACATAACTACTTCCCCCTGCTGGGATAGCAGCCAGAATATATTCAGGTAAACCAAAAAATGGTACCCACTGTTGGGTATTAAACCCAAATTCTTGCAGGACCAGCATACCTACTTATGGCCACTACCAAACCAACTCAAGCTCAATTATAACATGATATGTATCAATTTATCATGAACATTGTCGAGCAGTTAACATCTCGACTAGAATCAATAGAGGGGTTTCATGCTCTGATATAGCTACAGTGAAACCCCTTCCCTGATTGGGTGAGCAATGTTTTTCCATTTACAGTCTTTGGAAAACACATATTCCTAGTATTAAATGGATTAGGGGACCCTGAACAGAATTTAATGCACTATTTCTCTTATTAGGACCCCATGATGGGAACTTCAGAGTAGCAAGAAAGAGTAAAAAGTCAATTCCTTCATACAAACCCTGTAGGGCACATCCTTCATATGGTATAGTATCCTACCAACCAATTCAATCACAGGTTGGGAGGACCTCCGCTTATAGTTTATCTTCCAGTTCCGGTCAACGGTTCCTAAGACGATGGTCAGTGATATCATGAACTGAAAGCAGTGAGATAATGAAAGGGTCCTATACTTCATTACAAGATGCAAAGGCCGGACATATTCCATGAACTGGACGCTCCCCCCAGATGAGATGATCATCGTGTGCATTGGTATCCTTCCAGATAAATTTCAAAAACTACTCATCCGGGTGAAGTACACTAGTGGGTTTAGATACATCTATGACATTATCCAAAGTATGGATGACTCCTAGAAAAGGACCAATCATATGTCCGGATTGGCCCTTCCATCCCCATTGAAGAGAACATGAAATGTAGAAGTGGCTTTTGTCACGCTTAAGCCATCCCCGGTGCCAACTCCAATTCTGAGGCCCCCACCGAACCATCTAGGACCCCCTGAATGCCAACAGCCACACCCACCTCTACAAGATGAGCAATGAGGATCTAAAATAAATCAGTTCAGTGGAATAGTAAATAATGTCTACCCATTCCGAGAGGACCAGGGCCATGACTATTTCATATCCTCCATGAATTACAATTTTGTGTGGCTACCGGAGCCAAAGAGGGCTGATAAAGTGGGTCTCTATGACCATCCGAATTATTGTCCCTATCACCAGATACATGGAAACACAATCCAAGAATTATTTGTTTTCAAGGATTATCTACAAAAGATGGTGGATTCTAGGAATGTCATGTTGGGCCCGCCGCCAGCAAAAGTGGCGTATATTTCCTCCTCATACTCAACAGAGGAAGAGGAATGGAAAATAGTCACCAGTAAGAAAAAGAAAACAAATGAAAATTGGACGACCTAGAAAACAATCAACCGAGTCCATGTTATCCTCTATGTGCAGTTTAAACAACCATCTATTCCCCCAAAAGCTCCCCATTTAGCACAACCATCCTCCTCAGCCCCAAAGCCCTCTACAATCTAGAAGGGAATAAATAAAGGTATAGAATATGACCTGAAACAAAATCCAAATTCAGTGTTCACACTTTCAGACATCATAAAAATAGACTTGGTACAATGAGAGCCACCCCACAAAATGGAACAACGGGCGCCACACCACCAAATGGTACAACGAGCACCACCCCACCCAATGGTACAATGGGAAACGTCCTGCCAAATGACTCCAATAGAAGGAGATAGTGAGACAAAAACATTGTCCAATCTAGAACTGATCTTAGACTCCATTAATTTCATTCACTTGATGGAAACCTTCTCAGATGGTGACTATGGCCAAGAACCTGATTTCTCTGTGCCCAAATGGATATCCGGCGGAAGAGGACATAGAGGCCAGAGGGTTCCTGTAAGGTATGATCATGGAAGGAGTCAAGTTATGGCCACACCAAGAATCAAACCATTAACATTGTTAAAACCAATTATAGGACCCTCTGGAAGACACAAAAAGAACCAGAATGCTCCTTCCACCTTGTTAGAAGAAAGCCAAGCCCAATTATCATAGAGTATCTATTAGGGGAAGGGAAAATTTAAAATCTCCCAAAGAGTAAAGGCAATCTAGTTTGGCCAAATGTAGAATTTTCTGCAGCACCACCGACCCCTGTTATAGAGACTGAACCCTCTACATCCAAGGCCCATACCCATAATATATCTCTGAAAGAGAATCCTCTAGCTGGGAAGCATCGACCCTCAGTGAAGAATTATGATATTCTAAAGAATAGGGATTCATTATTTGAAAAGCTGTCAATCCTAGATGCATTATGTATTTCTGCAAATCATAAGGAGGAACTAATAAAAGCCTTTCTAGGTCCCCAAGAGTTCCATACTGAAGTAGAAGAATCCAAATTCTACCAAAAAAAGACAAGTTATGATGAATATCACGCCATAATATCCTTCATGGACATGGATGAAGAAACCAAAATCTAAGGGAACATAAAACCCTTATATGTGTATGGAAATTTAAATATAATTGATGTCAGGAGGATCTTCATCAATAATCTCTTTGTAGTTTACCTCCAACCACTATAGACACTTCATCACCTGGGCTACGATGAAGGAAAAACGACACCCTTCACTAAAACTCTTCTTGGATTTGAAAAAAGTGAGAGGAAACTACTGGGAAGAATAAATCATAAAACTTGGCTTAGATATCTCATGTTAGATTCTGAGTTCCTAGTATTATATAAATGTATAGCCTTCAACATCATATTTTGGAGGCCATGGCAGCATCAACACGATGAAATTCCTTCATTATACAATCAATGCGACAAATATTGCACTAATTGTAAAAATGGGACACTACATGCCATTAAATCCCCGTTTGAGTCCTATGAGTCACATTTTATCGATGCAGGGTTATATGAATCAGAAGAAAAAAATATTTTTGCTGATGAAGTTGGTTGGATCAATTACCCAAATGGATTGTAAATGGATCCCACTAACCACTAGTAGCAACACGGGGAAGAGTATGTGTTACCAACAAACCATGTTGAATTCACATGTGTATGTCCAGATGCAGACTCAGTTATAGGCATGATATCTGTTGCATCCACCAAGTACAAAGACATAGGAAAGAGGACTGACTCCCCTGATGTCACCAAAAGATCTTTAAAATATGCTCTTGGCCCATCCATGGGACCTCAAACTAACTATTCCTCACTCACTAATGGAAAAAAGGCATTCTCTCTCCCAAAAGTGGAGTGTTCATCTAAAAAATCACCTCTCCATCAGAAGAAGAAGGAGATGAAGATTAAGAAGAAGAATATGAGGAAGATTATCTCAAAGTTTACCTTGATTCATTTGAACAGGTTTCTCCACCACAATCGATAACCTTATGCAGATAAATATGGGAACCAAAAATGACCCGCGACCCCCGTTTATAAGTGTGGATATGCCTGTCAAGGAATGGGAGGCATATACATCCTTCCTTAAGAATAATCAGAAACTGTTTTGTTAGAACTACACCAAAATTTCAGGCCTTGATCCTGAAGTTTCCAATCATCAACTGGTTTTACCATATGACCATCGAGGCTATAAGAAGGCATCCAGAAGGTCCCACCGGATGCATGCTTCCAAAATAGTTATTGAAGTTGACAAGCTGATAAAATCCAAATTTAGACGAGAGGTCCAACATCTGATATTTATGGAGAACACATTACATATAAGAAATAATAATGGTCATATTAGAATCTGCATTAAATTTTGGGACATTAACCGTCATGATCCAAAAAATTATTTCCCAGTCCCGATCACAAAATTGTTGACCGATGAAACAACTAGATATGAAGCCCTCTCATTCATGTACAGCTATTCTGGTTACCACCACATCCATATTTCTTGAGGATATTAAGAAGCTACCATTTTTAGGGCCCCATGGTAGTGATTTATTATAATTTAATTCCCTTTGGTCTGAAAAATACTATCATGACATTTCATTGTGCCATGCATCGCATCTTCATGCCCTTCTGGGGAATGTTCGTCAAGTGTTATGTCAAAAAACTGGTGGTTAAATCAGGACACCGCTCAAACCACAGGGTGAATAATGAAACTTTTTTCAAAAAATTGTGTCAGCAATGTTTAAAGATGAATCCCCTAAAATGAAACTTTGGAATTACCTCAGGAAAATTCCCCAGCTTCGTTGTATGCTATTGCGGCATTAAAGTAAACCCCGAGAAGAAAAAAATCATTTTTAGAATTTCCCCACCTCAGATTCTCTTTAATTTGTGAGGTCTTGATAGAGAAAATATTTTCAATTAATTTATATTGAATATCATTTTTTTAAACCCACAAAATTGTTCCTATAAGATTAATTGTTTCATTTTTTGATAATGGTGTTATTTTGAGCTGAATAGTAAGAATTGGCCATTTTGGATTTTTAACAATTATAAATTATTTCGGTAGTTTGGCCATAACATTCCCTACACTGATCCAAATTGCAACATTATTTCTTTTCCAGATTTTACACATCCTGGGATTCATTTATTATATTTGGACTAAAATCTGAATCGGCCATATGGAAGCTCAAAAGAAGCTTACAAGTTGGCTCAAGAAAACTGTGTTCAATTCTGCCAAGTTTTGATGTGGGATCCATAACACATCCACTGTGGGCCCAAAGCTTGTGAAATTCGGTGGGTGGACGTGCAATGAGTTTTGGAGCATCTTTTATGAATGAAGAACTGAGTGAATTGGCCGTTTATGGGGCCATTAAAGTACCCTAATCCGGAGGATTTCGTTTTGGAGAGTCTGTCTGGACAGAATAAATGCTCATAGTAAAATGACCATAACTCTCGGAATACATGTCCAAATCCGTTGGAATTTTGAGGGGACACGGACAAGGGAATTTTTAACAACATTAAAGAAGAACTTAACGCGTCAAGATGTCATTTAATGGGGCTAAAACGCGTCGACATTCGTGGGATGCATTCTGGCTATAAAAGGAGGAGAGCTCCACCCTCTCAAACCATCCATTCTCCACCCCATTCCTTTCGGGACACCAAGAAGGAGAACTTTTAAGCTTTCTCTTTTATTTATTTTCTTTTTCATAGTTTTTCAATGCCTTATTCTTCCCCATTCAACTCGATTACCCTTACCATGGTGGGGTAAACTTTTGGAGTGATTGGGGAAGGGTTGGTTTTCTACATTGTAATGCTTGAGTTCTTGGATGCAATTGAATAAATTTATTTCTTCTTCAAAGTTGTTTTCAATTTCATATAGAGGATTTTATAATCAAGTGCAATCATTCTTGAATATTAATTATGTTATTGATTTTTGCCTTGGTAAAATAATCAATATCTCCCTCCACTAATTTCTGGTTTATATACGATGGAATAAAGCAGGAATTAGTGGTGAAGTACTCGACGATCGTCAGTACGTGTAAAAGGTGTAGTGAATGTTCATGATTGTTTGGGATAAAAAAAACCTGATCGGGTATTTCCCATTTCAATTAAGGATATTCAATACAACTATTTTACACATGGAAGGAGAGTTGACCAAATCGAGATCTTGGTAAGGTTTTCTCTCACAATAACAATTTCACAAAGGGAGTGAGAGGAAACGATTGTGGAAACTCACTTTAATCAACTAAGAAGAAGAGGTTTGAATTAAATTGAACAAGGATATCATTATAATTAGGAAACCGACCCCGACCTAATCACCCTTTTAATTTCATAGTTTTTCAATCATTTGAATTTCAAATTTCCTTTCATAACATTTTTTCCCCGTTTTAAAGTGACAAACCATTTTGTGTGCACTCCTCTTCGAGAGCATCCTAGGTCAACAACATTAATACATTTTAACTTAGGAAATAATTGTTTTGCCATGCCCTACGATAGGCGTGCATCAAACTTTGCACCGTTTCCGGGGAGGTAGTGCCACAAACTAATTGTAAATATTTGACTTTTTAAATTAAAAAAACCTTTTTCCATGTTGTTTTCAAATGATTATTTCTTTAATTAATGGAAAAATTACCCACCAGTGAGAGATCCAATTATTGAATCACCTTGGTCTATAGAGTATAAAGTTTCTTTCTTGGCTAAACAAATTCGGGGAGCTCGAATCCAAATCGTAACCGAGGATGAATTCAAGGATCTCATTGAAAACCTTAAAGAGAACCTCGAATACCCAGTGTTGGAGGGATTGTCCAGAGAATTAATTGAACTTCAGGAGTATTTTCCGGAATTTTATCAGGACATAATCAAAGTACAACACCAAGAAGAAGAATTTCACAAAGATATTGAATCCCAATTTGAAAGAATTAGTCAAATAGTTCCAAACCTAGAGACCTCAATACAGTGGATTGTGGAACAAGTACATGCATCCCAGGATCAACAACAAATAGAGTCTGAACATGAACCAGAACCAGAAAAATCGATGGAAGAAGTATCCCCACAAATCCTTCAAGTTGAAGAACCCATGGAAGCATTGATGAAATTAAAAGAAGATCCATTGAACCCATTTCAATCAATGTTGGATGAGATTTATGAAGAAGATTTAGCAATTAAAATACATATGGGAGATCAAAAAGATCTGGATAACTTTTGGAATGAGTGTGAGGAACTTCTTGATCAAACTATTCCTGATAATGTAGATGATTCAGAAACATTGAAGGAAGAAACCAACCAAGCAGTGGAATTTGAAGAGAAGATAGAGGAGTCTGACTACCTACCTCTATCTAAGGAAATTCAACTCCAAGATCCACCCCCTTTTGAAGAATAAATTGAATCCAAACAAGACCAGGGAGTTAATCTTTTCATAAACTCATTATCATTTGATTTTGTTGAATCTAAATTGAGTATTACCTCCCCTTGTTTTAATTTTTCAGATTCATCCAACACTTGTATTTCCTTGGAGGGAGAATATTCATCTGAAGAGGAACATCTAGAGCTCCCCAAACCAGCTGAACATTTAATGGAGGGAGTGCAAGAGAAGATCAAAGTGGATTTTCTGGAGGAAAATGAGACACAAGCTACTTACTTTGAAAGGGAAGAATTTGATATTGATTCTTCATGCTTTAATTTTTTTCAAATAGAATTAAACTCTGACATTCCCTTTGATTTTTTCCCAGATGTATCATACCTTCAGCAACAACTGAAAAATAAAGAAGATGTTGTTCATGCGGAACCCAAGAAGGAGGAGGCTCTGTACTTTATCCTACCCCCACCATGCACAGTGTACCACATTGCGAAGGGGGTGGATCTGGTGTACTCTATCTATGAAGTCCTCCTCAACAAGAACAATGAAATGAAAGCTGGGAAGAGCCACATGTGGTGTTTCAAATCAAAGAAACCTCATCCACCATCAGAATGGGGATAACCAATTAGAACTGCCCCTCTGGAGGCAGTCAAAACCCAGGGCCCACTTGGGGGATTAAACCAAGATTTATCCTTCTATTCTCATCCTATTTCTATTTTCATTTCTTTTAATAAATATCTTATTTTTACTTTTGTTCTTTTATTTGTAGGTTTTAAAAGTGCAACACTTAGGAGGAAACTCAATGTTGCATTATGAATAAATCAGGTTGTACCTCTCCTTCACATTTTCTTGCTGTTGTGATTCAATCATAAATTTTCTTACATGTTAAATCCACTTAAATGCATCGAGGACACTGCATCATTTAAGTGTGGGGGAAGGAACCTTTGTAGTAAAGGATATTAATTTGATGTTTGTTTTTAAAAATAAAAATAAAAAAAATGTGTGTTTTCAAATTTTTGTGTGTTTATTTTTCAATTTTTGGTGTAACTTTTGAGCTGAAATGATAATCAATACCATTTTTGAAACCCATGTCAATGACTGAACCGGTCTATTTCATGAAACTGATCTTAAATGAATGCTGAAATAACTTTGTTTCAAGTTCAAATCTTTTGGAAATTCATGAAAAGTACACTAATTTTTGAATATCATTCCATATTTCACTGTCTATATCTTTGAAATAACTTTCCTGTGAGGCTTCTGAACCATTTTCGTCATATTCTTTTCATTCAACTCATTTCTTGAGAGAACCAGACCATGCTTGTTTTAACCATAATTTTATTTATTCCTTTCAAAACTTCAGGGTTGGGGTACATGTGTTTTAAATGATTGAGGCATTTATTTTGTTTGAAGCCCCCTTTTCAAAATAATCCTTTTCATTATGGCCCACCTTTACATTTATCCTTCATTGTATCCCCTAGTAGCCATGAATTGCCTGTTAGGTTAGCCACATTACAAGCCAATTTTCCCTATCATACCTACTCTTGAAGTAAAATTGAATGATATAGTTGAACTTAAGTGTGGGGGAAGATGTCTTGTGGTGTATTACCTCATTTGGTTATACTTTGGGTGGAAAATAAATTGTGGAAGAGATTTGTGTGATGCTGAAAAATTATTCTGTTGAAAGCTGTGCCTTTTCTGGAGCTTTTATGAAAAGAGAAGCTGTGCCTTTCTGGAACTTCCAATGTAAAAAGAAAGCTATGCCTATCTGGAGCTTTAAAAAATTATGTTTGAAAAGATTGAAATGTTTGCTGCTGAGCTGATTGAATGATGATGGAGCTTTTTTTCAACAAAGGGGAAGTGAAGGAGACCATATTTGAGTGAAAACTAGAATCTTGCAATTTTGCTTCAATAAGAGCCAAGCCTTCCTTTTTCGGCCTCAGAACTTTTAACATCTAAATCCTACCAACCGGAAGCCACAGAACAACCTTGAAAAGTCTTCATGAGAAACACATGTTCTTGACTCACATCGGGTGGAGAAGTATGAATTTATCAAACCTATAGTGACTCTTGTGTGAGTTTGGATGAGAAAAGCCTTGTCCAGCCTTTACATTTGTGAGATGAGAGAAAATTCATGTGAGGTAGGTGTTTTGTGTGCATGGGATAAGAAATGAAGTGGAAATATATTAAAATCTTAAATGGAGAACTTGAAATAATAGTTTTTTTATGAGGCATGATATCTTTTTGTTTCTTGAAATTGATTTGATTGATCTCATTGATATGTGTTTTAGATTTTATTTGATTTGATTTTTACTTGTCCAGGAGTCCAAGTGCTAAGTCCGTGGGAATTGATAGATAAAATATTTTCAATTAATTTATATTGAATATCATTGTTTTAAACCCACAAAATTGTTCTTCTAAGATTAATTGTTTCATTTTTTGATAATGGTGTTATTTTGAGCTGAATAGTAAAAATTGGCCATTTTGGATTTTTAACAGTTTTAAATTATTTCGGTAGTTTGGCCATAACATTCTCTACACTGATAAAAATTGCAACATTATTTCTTTTCCATATTCTACACATACTGGTATTCATTTAATATATTTGGACTAAAATCTGAATCAGCCATATGGAAGCTCTAAGGAAGCTCACAAGTTGGCTCAAGAAAACTGTTTTCATTTCTACCTAGTTTTGATGTGGGATCCATAACTCATCCAATGTGGGCCCAACTCTTGTGAAATTCGGTGGGTGGACGCGGAAGGAGTTTTGGAGAATCTTTTATGAAGGAAGCACCGAGTGAATTGGCCTTTTATGGGGCCATTAAAACACCCTAATCCGGAGGATTTCGTTTTGGAGAGTCTGACAGGACAGAATAAATACTCATAGTAAAACGGCCATAACTCTCGGAATACATGTCCAAATCCGCTGAAATGTTTAGGGGACACGGACAAGGGAATTTTGAACAACATTAAAGAAGAACATAACGCATCAAGATGTCATTTAATGGGGCTAAAACGTGTCGATATTCGGGGGATGCATTTTGGCTATAAAAGGAGGAGAGCTCCAACCTCTCAAAGCATCCATTCTCCACCCCATTCCTTTCGGGACACCAAGAAGGAGAACTTTTCAGATTTCTCTTTTATTTATTTTCTTTTTCATAGTTTGTTAATGCCTTCTTCTTCCCCATTCAACTCTATTACCCTTAACATGGTGGGGTAAACTTTTGGAGTGATTGGGGAAGGGTTGGTTTTCTACATTGTAATGCTTGAGTTCTTGGACGCAATTGAATAAATTTCTTTCTTCTTCAAAGTTGTTTTCAATTTCATATAGCGGATTTTATAATAAAGTGCGATCGTTCTTGAATATTAATTACGTTATTGATTTTTTCCTTGGTAAAATAATCAATATCTCCCTCCAATAATTTCTGGTTTATATACGATGGAATAAACCGGGAATTAGTGGTGAAGTACTCGACGATCGTCAGTACGTGTAAAAGGTGTAGTGAATGTTCATGATTGTTTGGGATAAAAAAAACCTGATCGAGTATTACCCATTTCAATTAAGGATATTCAATACAACTATTTTACACATGGAAGGAGAGTTGACCAAACCGAGATCTTGGTAAGGTTTTCTCTCACAATAACAATTTCACCAAGGAAGTGAGAGGAAACGATTGTGGAAACTCACTTTAATCAACTAAGAAGAAGAGGTTTGAATTAAATTGAACAAGTATAGCATTATAATTAAGAAACCGAACCCGACCTAATCACCCTTTAATTTCATAGTTTTTCAATCATTTGAATTTCAAATTTCCTTTCATAACATTTTTTCCCCGTTTTAAAGTGACAAACCATTTTGTGTGCACTCCTCTTCGGGAGAAATCCTAGGTCAACCACATTACTAAATTTTAACTTGGGAAATAATTGTTTTTCCACGCCCTACGACAGGCGTGCGTCAGGTCTCCAGGCTATCCTCTCTTACATATGATGATTCATATCCAACATAGAAGATAAATTCTTAACTTTCACCAGGCTTATGAAGAAATGAGTTGTGTATGAGTGGGATAATGATTACCAAGAAGCATTTGACATTCTGAAAAGATATCTCCTACGCCAGCCGGTGATGATGCCACCAGTTGAGGGGAGGACACTATTTTTTTATGTAAATATCCTAGAATGGTCATTAAGATCCTTCCTCAATCAGAGGAATGATGATGGCAGTGAAACCAACCTATATTTCCTTAGATGAACAATGATTGATGTTGAAACTCAGTATTAAAAAATTGAAAAGAACTGCCTTTCCCTCATCATTATGATTCAGAATCTCATGAATTACCTTCAGCACCATGAATTCCACATGGTTTCTCACTGCATCCTTCTAAAATATATCCTCATCTATTCTATGTTAAATGGGTTCCTATCACGACGGTCGGAAAACCTAAAATAGTATGACATACGGTACATACCCTAGAAGGCCCTCAAATTCTATTCATTAGAAGTCTTCATGAAAGGAACCCCTCATAGGAAACATCACTGTTGGGTGTCAAACAACTGAATGAAGAAGTGTTTTCCATCTAGGAGAACCCCTATATTTAAGAAATGTAATTCGATGGTGCTTCCCATAAACCGATAGGGAAATGGATGGAGTATCCCAAGATCAAAAAAGTGTGAGATCCAAACACCAAAAAATAATGGGTGATTAATATCTAGTCATCGAAAAGGTAACTAGTTACTATGCCTTAAAGAATGAAGTATTGGTTCCCTTGATGAACCATTTTCAAGAACATAGTGTAGAATTACCATTATAACAAACTTGGAACTAATTCCCCCATTCAGAAAATTCCCAAGTCGATGCTTTGGGAAATAAAACCACAACCTTGGACGCTCCATACTAGGATGAAATAATCATTAACATTTCCCATCACCAGATGATCTTTCCATTCATCCAAATAAACACGAATGAGATTGAATAAATTACACCTACTTATGAGCATCAAGGTCACACTAATGGCTAGATGATGAACATTTAAAATTATCTTCGGAATGGAGAACTCCCGCCATATAGGGATGGAAGGGAGTAGGATTAAAGATGGGATGTAAATTTTTACATGTACAATAGGGTAATCCAATAAGATATTGTCTGCAAACAATACCTTGATGGAGTCCGTAAAAGGTGAATTTATGGAGAAGAGACTTCTTCCATCATTAAAGAAGTTCATGCCAGAGCTTGTGGAGCACACCATTCAACAACCAATCTCCCTCACCAAATCCGATGGATTGGGTATTAAAATCACACTATAAAACAATATAGTTCCATATCCACCACGAAGTGAAATTCTTACCTACTTCATGCTAAGTTCATACAGGGACCCTAAGAGGTACTTAATACAACTAATTACCCCAGACCATTCATCACCTGGGGGATTGATACTTTGGGACCATATCCTCCATCCACAACCATACAATTCATGTTCATACTCACACTAACCGACTTCTTTTCCAAGTGGGCCGAATCAATACACCTTAAGGAATTTGGGGTGAAAAAATCATTAGTTTTTTGAATTCCAACATCATTACCAGATTTTGTGTCCCTCATACCATACTAATGGAAAATGACACAAAAGTTTTCTCTACTGAGTCATACAAGTTATAATATGAATATAGAATTAAATCCAAATGTTCATTCCATTATAACACGAATTATAATGGGAAAATAGAGGATTTTAACAAGAAAATGTCCAACATACTCCAAAAGATGGTCGATAAGGATAATAAATCATGGACAGAAAAGTTACATCACTCTTTTTGGGCATACTGGACCACGACCCACACTGCCACCCAGGAAACCCTGTAATCACAATTATATGGTTCAGAGGGGTTTTTTTATATCGAAATTCAAGTGACATCACTTAATTTAGACATATGCAATCAATTGTCTCTGTATAATCAATCCTAGTGATTGTTTGATGAGTTAGAGCAGCCAGAAAAAAAGGCATCACACTCTGCACAATTTGGAAATCTACCAAAATCAGATTGCATGAGCCTTCAACAAAAATATTTTCCAATGATATTTCAGAAAATAAGAAATGGTTTCCGTCCTCAGTACCCTGATGATAGTCGGGAATAATGTCACAATGCTTGAACCAAAGTGGGAAGGACCATGTGTCATATATAAGGTCTATTCCAATTTTTCATACACCCTAATATCAATGGAAGAACAACATATTACGGCTTCCACAAACGAAATTTTCATGAATAAGTATTTTTCGTTGTAATATTTAATGACATGGTCCAAACTCTAAGACAATAAACTATGAGTAAATATGAAGAAAACCCAATGTCATGGTCTAAACTATAGAACCCTAATTATGAGTTATTTTACTTACCACATGATATTAAACTTCAATGAACTCATCCCTGATACATGACATTAAACTGTGACTCATGTCCTCATTCTAAGAAGTTAAACTACAAATAAAAAAGTTTCCTAATAACATGACAATACACTACATTGTCTCCCATAGAAATACATACATTAACCTTTCTTCCCTCACAAGATATGTAGTAATGCCACGATCCTAAATCTTGTCCCAACCCCCACCAAAAAAATTCCACCATCATGTTCCCTATCAACCCTTATTCTTAAGGTAATCCTTGATCACTCCTTGTTTCTAACATCGAGTATAACTCAGGGGATCTTAGGATCAGTGGTAGTTATTATCTTACAAATGAAAACTATAGAGTAACATGGAAGACATGAAAATTGTGATGGATAGAATGATGATTACCCTACCCTGTGACTTAGCCTTACAATTTTAGGTAACTTTTAAAACTACATGAGGTTTGATTATTTCCCTTATGAGAAATGTAGTGATGCCTGGATTTGGCATCCCAACCCATCCATCATCAAAAAATTCCCTCAAATGTCCATAAACATCGAGTGAACATTTGTAGGGAACATTAAGAACTATGTAAGGAATGATTCTTTCCCTAACAAGATGTGTAGTGACGTCCATATTTGGAATCTCAGCTCAGCCACCATTAAAAAAATGCCCCTTCCCCCCTGCTTTGGTATGAAATGTTTGGGGATTCCATGAAATGTCTTAATTTCATGAAAATATACCGAGCTATTCTTCCAATGTTATGTGTGGCCCAGTCCTCAGAGTTATGAGATCACACACATGCCCCTCACTCTTGAGAAATGAAAAGACCCAACTTCCTCCTATAAATATGAGCCAGACCTCTATGGATGATCCATGTTGTTTAACGTTAATCATGGTATTGGTATTCATTATATTCCCAGGAATATATTTCCTATTTTTCAAACTCCAAACTCCATTAAAACATGGATCCCAAAATCCATTAGGGATATCTGAAATGGAAGGACAATGTCCTACGAAAACCTTTGTTTGATTATGCACATCATTCCTCAGTGGCTCTGTATATGTTTCCCACCAAATTTTCTGTCATTCAAATTAAAATTAATCCCTAGGATAGTCCTCTATTATCTCAATACACCCAATAGATTACAAGACCTATGTCATAACTTCTTATTCACATTTCCGCTAGGACTATGATTTACAAATTATATGATCACTCACGTCTATGGAACTCTAGAGCATCCTTATTGTGATTAACTCAATGAAATTTATGATATTTTAGACAACATGATTTTCCTCACTGCATGACTCTAAACTGCACAATAATATGTCTACACTACAAGACATTAAATTGAGAGGCCAAAATCTTCCTTTTTGTACAACATTAAACTGCATAGCAATGGTTTAAGCCCAATGTTCCCTATGTTTTTATTCTTATTTTCCTTGTTAATGAAATGGAATAATCATAATCTCTTTTTTCTCACACCGAGAATATATCATGTGAGATTTGGGATATTATCAAGAGATCCATAGTGACATTATGGAAAAACAGTCTGGGAATTTTGTCTAAGAAGCAAGAACCTAAAAGTCATGTCATGATTTCATTCCCCTAGAGGAACCCCACGTCCTAGCCATATAAAATTAAATGACCAAGTACCCCAAATATGGAACTAATTCCTCACCCTGCATATGACTAACATCTAGGTAAGGTACACTTAATTCGATGAGAAAAGTGTGGCCCAAATGGTCCTAGTATGTCTAGACACATTAATATCATACCCCAAACTCCACGCATTGAGTGATCTTGAATCTACATAACCCTCCATGTCCATATGATATGGAACACCAATGTCCTGAAGACACCTTTTATTCACTGTGCACACCTCCCCCCAGAGGCTCAGCATTTATTTCCAATAAAATGGTTGTAAATAAAAAAGAAAACTCATCTTCATGAGAGTCCTTTCCTATCATAGTAAACCCAATAGATACCAAGCTTGATTCCCTCACTCCTAATTCAAGGTCCCTTGATGTCATGGTATACATTTTCCTCCCTACACTCATCCTAGATACATTAGAACATGCGTGCCCAATTCCTCTCTAATACCTTTGGAGGTTTCAAAAGGTACCCCATCAATATGTATGAAGTTGATACACATACCAAAATAGAATGACCCACTCATTTACAGGTTTCCCTAAAGAAGCTTAGATAAAATTCCCCTTCTTGCATTCAGGTGTACCCCTTGTCGAAAGTCAGATACCATATTCATAAATTCCCCATTCCCTATAATACTTCGTAGCTATTGGTGACGGAAGGTTAGTGTCCAATGAACACCTTTTATTGACTATGCACATCATGCCATAGTGGATTTTGGTATTTTTCCCCAAAAATACCTATCAATCAAAGGAAGTTCATCATTGGGAGAGTCCTTTCCGACTTCCATACGCTCAAATGACATTCACATCTTGTCACAACACAGAGATAGAAAACTTCTCCATAACGGCTTACATACCTTATTATTTTCAAATTCCCCTGACATTAAAAAGACTTTTAATTGAAGTGACCATTCACCAGCTCTACCTCACTCAAGTAAAAATAATTCATGAGTAGTCAACCCCTTCATAGTTGAAATGAATGTCCCTAATATTTTCAAGCACCACTAATTAGGCCACCCACCCACTGTGGCTCAACAAATAAAAATAAATTCAAAATATTGCATAACCCTACCAGCCCATCAGAAATGGAATTCCAATGTTCTATGAAAACCTTTTTTGACTATGAACATTATCCCCCAGAGGCTAAAAATATGTTTCCAAGATAAATAGTCATCCATCAAAGTTAAATTCATCCCCCGGAGAGTCCATTCATACCCTTATATTACTAAAATGTCTCTCAAACCACATGCATTTACAAAATCACAAATATAGGGTCAATAAAAACCTCTAGTCCATGTCTGAAGGATATTATAACATTCATGGATAATAGTACCATGTTAGGGCCCCACCTCGTTATGTTTGTTAAAAGATTCTCGACTTAAAAAATTAGTAATGAGTTTGACTGGAAATACTGTAAAATGCAAGTGAAAAATATTCCATAATTTCGAGAGGATAAATATATATAAGGAACCTCTAGGTAAATGTTGAGTATTGGGTTGAAAAAAAAAAATTTGATCCATAAAACAAAGAAATAAATCTTGTTAGGTCAAAAACCCACAAAGGGTGGCATAAGAAAAAGTCAAGTTATTCTCTCTATGACCGTTCCAAGAAGGATTATAAAACAATTTAGGGTAACAATGAAAAAGACATAATAGTTTGTGAGGTATTTCATAAAACCTCATCAATAATCGAACTATGTTCATTGAGTCCCACAGATCAGGAAAAATTATAGCACGATTTGATTATTTCAGTTTGAATGGTTTTAAACCAAGGATTAAATTAATACCTCATAGAAATGATGTTTATATGACTGATTGGGATAAGTTGAAATTATAGGAAAATTAAAAGAAATAGGATTTAAAGTGAAATCTATTTCGTTGAGATCCACAAAAATGGAGGATTATCTCAAGTTCAGAGTCACTGCAAACTATGAAAAAAAGATGGGGGAATAGTATATATCAGGATTTGGGATAGAACTACTACATGTATCGATTCAAACATTCTAGAAGAACGACAGGTGATTATAGTGGCTCATCATTAGGTTTCTCCAATGATGCTCTCTCCTCTGTTTCGGCCTTGACTGTTAGACACACCCACTCCAGAAGGACTTTGAGATCCAACCCTTTCATCTGAATGACTTCATAATTGGCATGTGAAGAGGCTAGTGGATCCCTCAACCTTGCTGTGTGGGACTCACACTCCCAATTATCATCCACTTGTGTGTACACAAAATCATGAGCCTTCACCACCTCAGTCATTAGATTATAAAATTCTTCTGAAAAATCTCAGAAGGTCTCCACCTCATGATGGGAAGAATTCAAATTGGCCATCTTTCCCTCACAAGAGGCAAGGCCTTCCTATGAAATGATGATTTGATAGATTATGAGGTATCAGTTATGATAATCAATTCCATAGGAACCCATCATAGTGAATAATCACTAAAACATTTCACCCTATTTAGAAAAAGTGGTTATTTGTGTCTCCATGGAAAAAGCACCTAACCAGTGCTATGACATCTTTCGCACTGTTTGGTGCCTCCCTGTAGCACCACTACATTGATCATCTTGCACTGAAACATGAGGATAAACAGGATGTGTTATCACAAGAGTGGGAAGGGACATAATATAGGCAACCCAATAGGAGGGTCTCTATTTTCCCTCAAATTCCATAGCCACTAGAGTTGGATGTGGAGGACTAGCCGAAACATCCAAGGTTATTGGTGATACATTGATAGTGTCATCCACATTAAGGTCTTGGGCGGTATCTGCAGGAGGGGAGTAGTCTAAGTCACTCCCCAATTAGATAGAATTTACCAATGAGGCCCCTCCCAGATGTTTCTAATGATGAACTGAGAATCTTCTTACCAAAAGGGTAGGAACATGTGGTGTATCCATTGTGACCACTTCAAGGACAAATGTTGAAGGAATATCTATTTAAATATTCACATTAGAAGGAAATTGTGGCATTTATGTTGGTGAAAATACAGGGTATGAATTTGTTAAAGGTTTATGCACCCTCTGAACTAGTTTATTCAGCATCCCATTGTGGTAAAAATCCAATAACAGTCAGGCATACTCCAGTGAAATGAATGTAGATTCTATTGTGTTAGGAATGATATCTTCCATTTTAGCACCTTCATGCATATTCATGATCCACGATTAATGAAGAACTATAGGGTGAGATGCTCCCCTTAATTGAACTTCTGTATGTTCTTGTAGTTTGATGAAGTCATCCAAATTTCCAAGAAAACTAATAGGGGAGGTATGTCTCAAAAATGAATACTAGATCTATACGAGCAGCGGGAATCCTGTCCTGATGTATAATGAGATATGAACATTCCTCTAAAAACCCATCCCTATCACCTCTCAACGACCAATGATGGATAGGATTTGATGAAAATTTGAAAAGAGAAGTTTTGGTCAACAACCCTACAACGTCAGTTACACCTAGAGTCATAGGAAAAATACTGAAAATTCTGAGAAGCAAGGGTTTAATGTTAGAATAAGGAACCATTATAGTATATTTGTATTCCAAACAGATGAAGTGTTCTACCATCCACCGATACAGCAATAGAAACAGTATGCTGAGGTAGTGTGGGGGCCAGCCTTCATGTATTTTTCCCAACAATTCATAAATCCGGGCAAGGGCAGGAAGGGAAAAATTAATTGGACGACCCTCTGCCAGTACATCCACCATCATAAATGTACTGGCCTAACCCCAATATATAAATCGTGTGATGTGAAAATCCATCCACTCAAAAACATGGCAAATATACTTGGTAGTCTTAGTGCAAGTGATATGTCTGATTGAAGATCACATTCCCATGTGGTATATTTTCCCACATCAAGGGTAGAATAGTATGACCCTAGAGTCTGATGGGACTGATGATATGAATGAGTTCAGCTGTGGTGAGACCTCATCTTTGGTTTTTTATCTTGCATGAATGACCCTATCCACACCATTAATGGGATGAGAGAGTGATCGTGGAGGGGATGATTGAGTAATATCTCTTCCATGACCAAGAACTCTTTGTCAAAGGGGACATATGGTCAGTGTCATTCTAGGTAGCATCTATCAGGAGAAACTCATTAGACATCTATCCAAGGATGGGTATTCCTCCAAGTAGGTGGATATCCCATATGCTGATTCCCACCTCCCCATGAAATAAGTGGATTGTGTAGGTTCTTGAACACAAACAGTTCAACTATTTATGAAGGATTTCACCTCGGGAAAAGACTATGAACTTAGAAACCTTAGCCATACGATACAATCCCACCGCATCTAACTATTCAAGAAACTCCAAAAATGTTCTGATGTACCTAGAATGCCAAGGGAAACTCATCGGAGAAACATCCTCTGGCCCCAGATCCCACATGGTGCTCCACCCAACATTAGAATTTTAATGGGTGATGTTGATAATGGATGGGTACATTCGAGATCTTAGTCTCAACATGGCTTGGTGACACCCACGGTTTCCTTGAGTCCATGTCAATATTCCAAGTACGAAGACATTATTCTGAATCAGAGTAGTGATGACTAGTCCTATTGGGGAAATTTTAGTGTGATCATGTCCCCGCGGTGCCTCTATGAGAAAGAAAATGGTATCGGGGTCAACCAACAGTAGAGGATCGTCATCAGGGAGACCAAATTCGTAATTTGGAAACTGCTCCAATAGTGGATATGATTGAAACTATGGCATTAATAAATTCTATATAAGATATCATGAGGAATAATTTGGGCTCTAAGATAATCCTCACTATTCCCTTCGTTGGTCACCTTTGTCTTCATCTATTTTATCACAATCTATTAAGATTCCATTGTAACCTATTGTTTCGGTGCGGATGTGCGTCGGGTTACGCTGTTCCACCAGGACGCGTTCGCGCATGCACCCGTCAACCCGAGGGGATGGGCGCGCGGCTTGTGGTCCCGCAGTCCCGCTTTCCAAAGGCGGGCGGCATCCGTCCCTTATTCAGGGGCGTCTGCTCCTTGATCGAAACCGGGATGATGGGATGTCGGCTCCTCCTTCCTTGGACGTCTCCTCGGAACTCGTCGCCTAATCCGGGTCTCCCTCATAGATTTAAGACATGCTCGTGAATCTCGTTCCCGGCGCCATATCTTCATGGACACCGGTTAATTACGCTGCTTCCGCCCGGACGCTCCAAGGAGTCTGGTCGGGGCAGCAACCTGCGGTGAGAAGGCCGGGTGGCTCTGGGTGCTGGGGCGTGTCGTAACACTGCGGCTCTGCACGTCTGTCTTCCGTCCCTAATAGGGCTTCTCGAAGGCATGATGGCCTGAGGCATCCCGCACTGGGTGCGGGGAACTGTGTCCCCTGAGGTTTTCCTCAGCTTCCCATGTTTAACACGGGGTATGCCGCGAGTTTAACGTCCAGCGGGGACGGCATCGGACTGATCAACACGAAAAGTGGATCAGATGACAGAACCCCTTGCGGGGAACCTCCGACGCTGGGGCCAGCGCATGGGCGGCTTCCCAAGTGATATGGAGTGGAGTGAAGTGGCATGACCCCATCGGGATGTGGCGGCCCGGGTAAGGATCAGGATGGATGATGGAGTGAAGAGCTTGGACCCCGTAGAGGCTTCCTACGTACCGCGCGTTAGCACGGATCAAAGTCAACGTAGTTCGGGTATACAGTTTAACGTCATGCTGGACGTCGGCAAGCCGACTCACGAAGGGGTCGAGGCCGCCGGGCGGAGGATTGAACCGAACCACCTCGCACAGAGGGGGATGGAACGGCCGGGTGGATCACAGTTTCACATCATGCTGGACGATGAAAGGAGAAATGGAAAAAGGGGCTGTGGGGAGGCACAATGGAGATACACACGGGCAGTCTCCCACAGGGGCGGATTCATAGGTGAATCGACGCAAGCGTGAACCCTGGAGGGGTCCACTGATGGACGAACCGACGTGAATACGACCGGGACGACCAGGTGGTGGGCTTGAACCTCAGGGAGGCTTCCTACGTACCCTGTTTAGAAGACAGGGATCAAAGTCCACGTAGTTCATTCTGTCAGGACTTACGCACTTGAGGCAGCCCGGATGCGGAAAAACTCAGTTGGAAGGGACTTGGACCGAAAGTAGGAGACACCTCGATCCCAGTCACACCCTCTACTGGCTTCGGCGGTGGGGGAGCGCAATGGAGATACACATGTGCAGCCCCCCACAAGAAACTAGGGGTTTGTAATACCCTACCCCCGTAGGGAAAAGCCGCTCCCATTAAATCGTCCCTAAAGAGGGGCAATCCCGACATCCCTGCAGAGACGAGCGGGTGGGGGCCACATCCAAACCGGGGGGGTACCCTGCGTGCGAGGCACGAGATCGGGTGATGCGGACGGTTTAACGTCTTGCCGGACGAAGTACAGTTTAACGTCGTGTGTTGAGGACGAAGCGGACGGTTTAACGTCTTGCCGGACGAAGTACAGTTTAACGTCGTGTGTTGAGGACGAAGGTGCTTGGCAGTTTAACGTCTTACAGCGTGGACGTGGTACAGTTTAACGTCATGCTGGACAAAACACTTGGCAGTTTAACATCTTGCAGCGCGGACGATATGCTAGGCAGTTTAACGTCGTGCAGCTTGGACGTATGCAGTTTAACGTCGTGCAGGACGTCGGTGGCCGCCGATGGGTCCGTGTCACTTCGCGCAAGCCTGGAGGGTCGCACGGAAAGAAAACGCACGGTGCGGGCACCCAGGATGAAAATCATCGGGAGCCACGCAGGCGGGTACCCTCATGGGGTCAAGGGGGGGCGACCCTGGCGGATTGCGCGCAAAAGAAGACCTTTGCGCGCAAAACAGCAGGTCGGCGCGCAAATGGCGGGCTGGCGCGTAATTGGGCCAGCCCTTTGCGCGCGGATGATTGAGATTGCGCGCACCGGGCTTCAGACATCTCGCGGGGGCAACGACTCATTCTCTAACGAATGGCCACTTTGAAGATGGGGGGTGCGCGCAATCGGGTTGGATTGCGCGCACCCGGGGGCAATTGCGCGCAAGAGGCTTCTTTTACGCGCAATGGCCTTCGGCTTAAGGATTATTCAAAGGAAAGGAGCCAAGCGGATTGCGCGCTAAGGCGAACCCCAAGGCTCTATTGCGCGAAAGAAAGGAGGTTACCTGAAGATCGGCATTGCGCGCGGAAGGGGTTGGATTGCGCGAACGAGCGACGCTTCGGATTCTGGCAACCTTCAAAACGTCGGGGGTCGCCTTATATTTATAGGCAACCCCGGGCGCGGAATTCGGCCTCGGGCGCGGAATTCCCTTCGCGGGCGCGGAATCAGGACCCAGCGCGCAAGGGCGCCGCGCGGGCCACGGGCGCGCAAAATAGCGCGCCGGCCCAGCGCATTACGCGCATCCCGGGAGGATTGCGCGTCGCGACTCAACTTTGCGCGCGGGCCTCTGAAATTTCGCGCAAGTCCTCCGGGCCCTCCGGAACGTGCCTCTGACTCCAAATATCACTTCGCTTTCCACATCCGGAGCTTCATTTGGGAACAACGGACTTTTCCGGCGTCTACAAAAGCCCCCCCTCGGAATCTGATCGGCGAGAGGTCGCAACGATCGGGTTCCGAGGGAGACGCCGGAATGCCGAAGTCCTGGGCTGCGCGGGACTTAGGCGCGCAAAAAGGGGTGCCGGGCGCGCAATTCGCAGCCGCGGTCGCGCAATCGAGCATTCCGCGCGGCGCGGAATCCTGGCCTCGTCTATAAATAGGGGTCCAGGGTTCCGCGTTCCGTACACAGGCCTTCCGCGCGATAAGCTTCAACGCTCTCGTGCGCGAAATTGCCTTTTTCGGTCGCGAAATTCGCCCGATCGGCGCGCAAAACCATCCGAAATTCGCCTGTCTTTGCGCGAAAACCCGGAACTTTGCGCGACATTCTTCCCAATTGCGCGCCGTCCACTTGGATTGCGCGCCCACCTTCAAACTTCTCTACCAGCCTCGTCCGATCCCGCACGCTTCATCCCTTAACCCGCACGACTCCCGAAACTTCCGAGATGGTCGCGCATCAAGGAAATGAGGGGGATGCCGCCACTCGCAGAGCTGAGATGGCGACGAACGAGGGGGTTTACGGAGCCAAGGAGATTGTTTCCAACAATCAATCCTTGTTCGACTTGCTAACGCCGGCCCAGAAGACATATCCACTGTCGGACAACCTGCCACTCTGGAACTTCGGCATCCTAGATGAGGTTTCGGTGCCAGGGTTCGAGGTTGATGCGCCACGGACCTGGGTGACTCGGGAGGACGAGCTTCCCCGCTATAACATCACCAACAATGGGCATCCTGCCAGGGAGACCAGGCACTTGGACGTCTATGTCCTGAACCCGAGGACGCGAACCATTGACGGGGGTGAGCCTACTGCGGAGAATTCTCCAGCCCTCTACTCGAGCACATATCGCCAGAGTGTCACTGACGACACCAAGGGCTGGCTGAAGGACTGGGACTTGCGGTCTGGGGGAAATTTCACCAGCGAGTGGGCCTGGGCGTTCTGGGTACGCCACACTTGCGATCACTTCGCAGAGGAGCTGCGGTACATCGGCCTGTTTGAGGCGGTGTGGACGTCGCAGTTCCACTTCTACCAGCAGTCCGAGCTCGGGCCGGAGCTGTTCACCCGCTGGTCTCCGGATACCAACACCTTCCATCTTCACCATGGGGAGGTCGGCATCGGTCTCTGGGACATCCACTGCACCGGAGGTATCCCGCCGGAGGGCTACCAATACGATGAGTTCCTGCCACCGAAGAACATCTGGGAGGACAGGTCACGGACTCCCATTCTGACCTGGCATCTGCTTGACCTGGCTACGCAGCGGCTCGGGATCAAGGACTTCCAGAAGGACATAGCCTACAAGGAGTGGTTCGGCCAGTTCTTGGAGCATGACCCGGCGGTCAAGATGCCAGGCAGGGGGAAGCGGTGCCCGACCGCAGCTCAGAGGAGCCGGAACGGGTCGTACTGGCGGGTTCTGGAGACGGGCGACTACCGCTCATGGGGGTACCGCGTCATCGAGGCCCGGGACCCAAATGTCCGGTACGCGGCGTTCCTGGCTGCCTTTCTGAGTGGGTGGCTCCTGCCAGTGCGGGACGCGAGAATGGGCGTTCGCCCGGCGACACTGGCGGTGGCGGGCGCTATGGCCGCCAACAAAAGATACAACCTCGGGGTCCCAGTGCTGGCGAGGCTGTATGCCATCCTGGGACGCATCTCACGAGGGGGGTCGCCACGAAGGATCTGTGGGCCCTTTCAGTTCTTCCACGGCTGGGTGGCTGCTCACCTCGGTGGGTACACGTTTCCGAACGCCATCATTCCTCCGGGCAACGGCCTGCGACCCTCCCTGCTGAACATCGCGGGGGTCGCTCCGATGACCCTAAGTGAGGAGGGCATGAGGATTCAGATTGGCAATCATACCAATTTCAACTTCAGTCCGTTCCCCACTCCCGTTGGAAAAATGATCGACAACGGGCAGGGTCCGCTGGAGCAGCATGAATACTTCCTGAACATGCGGGGCGGGGTGCTCGTGGCTCGGATCGACGGGAAGGTGATCTGCGAGCCTTACGTGCCAGCCCGGTTCGCCAGGCAGTTCGGGTGCCTTCAGCGGATGCCGAAGAGGGTATTCACTGCCGTCCGGGAGGAGACGAACCCTTGCGTCCTTCGCCAGATGTGGATGATGTTTGTCGCTTTCGACTCTGGCGACGTCATCACTCACCCTCCTACCGGGGTTGACGCAGGCTTGGCAACCGAGTATGCCGAACACTGGGCCATCGCGTACCCCGAGGGGCTTCTACGGAAGACAGTTCGGCGGCTCGAGGTTACCCGTGCGGAGACCGGGCGTCAAGGAAGGAGGCGAGGCGCCGCCACACGGGGGAGAACGGAGGCGCGCCAAGCAGCGGAGCCGGCGCGGGCAGGGACTTTGGCGGCGGGCACATCGCGAGCTGCCGCTACGACCTCGGCGCCCAGAGAGGGGGCACGCGTGGTGGTCGAAGAGCGGCCCGGGAATCAGGTGAGACGTCTGCTCGAACCCTCCCACGATGCAGTCTTCCCGGCGCTGTGGTCGGCTTGGATGACCCTGCGGAAGTCACTGGGGACCGACGCCATCTGGCGAAAGATTCTCAGAGAAGGAATCCATCTGCCAGAGGTCGGGCGCCTCCACATTGCCGACAGGGTGGACTTCAACCGGCAGTATGCGTATCTGACGGCCATGGACGATTACGCGCGCCAACGTGGTCAGCGCGCGGAGCCATCCCTTCTGGTGAAGGTGATGCTCGGTCTAGAGCCCGCTCCAGAACAGATGCCGCCGGAAGAAGACGACAGTAGCAACGACTCCGAGGAAGAGGAGGAAAAGGGGGAGGATGAAGGCTCCGAGGGAAGATCCCATCAGGGGAGTCCGCGGGAGAGCGGCGAGGTGGCCGGCTCTGACGACGTTGATGTCACTGAGCTTCTCGAGGTCCGCTTCTATCCCTACTCAATCTGCTTCATCCATTCTCTTATGCAGCTTCTAACCCATTTCTCCATCTTTCTCAGGAGCGCACAGATGTTGGTCAGGCGTCCTCAGCGGGAGTAGGAGGGGCGCCAGCAGGACAAGGCGGGGGCCAGGCACCCATTATTGATTTGACAAGCGCGGAAGGGCCCCCTGATGCAACTGTTCCTGCGGCGGCCGGGATAGCGGAAGATGACGCTCTGACCTCCCGTAAGTCTCCTTACTTTACTGCTGGTGCCTGCCGTTGACGATCCGTGACTAACCATGGCATGCCCCGCGAAGTGATCTCAACATTGGAGGCTCGTCAGGTTGCCGAACCCGGGCTATCTACGAGTGGACCAGTGGTGGGCATGCCGCCTGCTCCGGAACAGACTTCCAAAACCGAGCCGGCCCCACCAACTGCTGATCAGGGGGCTGCGGACGCCGGCGGTGCTGACATCGGAGAGAGGTCGGGGGCTGACGAGGGTGTCAGCGCCGCTGGGGAGAGAGAAGAAGTTCACCCGGATGTTGGGGAACCTATCCCTCATGAGGACCTCCCAGGGGCGGACCCTGCAGCAGACCTGCTGGCTGCCTTCCCTGCCTACCGGCCTGCCGACCCCGAGGAGATGGACGACTCGGACGCGGAGGCGGTCGAGGAGAGCCGGATAACGCGCCGCAGGGGGTGGAAGTGCATCCAACGCTTCCTCAAGCGAGACCCATCGGAGTGGTTGGGGCGCATGGGATCACTTCAAACCTGGCTGCGCTTCCTGTGTGCCGGGGGAGCTGATGCACAACGCCTCCATCTGACGGTCCGTGATTTCATGGCCGAAAAGATGCGCGAGAGCTGCCGGCGTGCCGACGTCACACAAAGTCGGGACATGTCGGAGAGCACGCGGGCGCTCCTCGCGGCGGAGCAGGAAGTCCGGTGTCTCGAAGGGCAGGCGGCAGAGAAGTAGGCCTCCGTCGCAACGTGTACCGAGCTTGTGGAGCGACTAGCAGCCCAGCTGGTTGACGCCCAGGTACAGCTGACGGAGGCGGGCCAACAGATGGTCACAATTCAGGTCGAGCGGGAGCGTGCACAGGCCAGAATCGACGAACTGCGTGCTGCGACCGCCGACGAGGAGAGGGCACGCAGAGAGCGAGAAGCAGCCCTGGAGGCCGCCAGCCAAAGGGTAGCGGCGTTAGAGAGACTCATTCAGCACGCTAATCCCTAGGGGCTTTGTTTTGCCACTCCCAGAACATTTGCTTCCGCTACTTTGATCCATTTGTATGAATCAATATATTTATCTGCATCTTTTGTCTTAACATGCTCAACCACAATTCGTTGTCTAGCGGGAGCGTTAACCAAGCATCAAGCATCCATAGTTGGGCCTGGATTGCTGGAGAAAAGAGGGAGGTCGTTCCTAGGGAAGGAGACCTCAAGCCTAATCAGTGTATTATCCCCCCAACTTGTTCCAACACACGAGCGGGACAATGCTAGGGGCGTTGAGATTTTATCCGAACATAGGGAAATGAGAAAGGGTGAATCGCGTGTCCCGAATCCAGACATCCACAACGGTCGGCCTTCCAGGAAATGCCCAAGACGGTAGGCAGACAGTGGATCGACCATAACAACTGCAATAGACGGACCGAAGGTCATCATTCATATTGCAGGAGGCGGACCACATGTCATCATGAATACCGCCTTGGGGTTCCTTCAGACACAAGGGTGGAAATCCAGATCAACAGGGCATGCGAAGCGTGGGGTGAAGTGACGATTGTTCGGACAGAATCCAACGCTCTCAAAATTGCACCACCGTGGGGAAAGCGTATTAGGCGGATGCACGAATCTGGCCGTGAATCACCCCAATTCTCAGACAGCACCTCTTTGACGAGGAAACCGTCGCTTCCCACCATTGCAGTGGGGCATCCCGAGCTGAATCGGGGTGAATGTCACAACTGCATCACTCTACTAGGAGCCAGGCCAGACGGCCGGCGACGAGGAGGGGCGGGACTTAACGATCCCTGAGGCTGGACCCGAGTTGAGATGCCCGGGCGTTCCTACGTACTCCATCAGGCTGGAGATCAAGCCACACGTAGTTCTGAGAGTGCAGTTTAACGTCATGCAGGACGTAGAATCCCGTTTGGGGGAGATCTTAGTTTAAGGTCTTAGAGCTCGGACCATAAGGAGAGATCTTAGTTTAAGGTCTTAGAGCTCGGACCATAAGGGGTAGATCTTAGTTTAAGGTCTTAGAGCTCGGACCATAAGGGGTAGATCTTAGTTTAAGGTCTTAGAGCTCGGACCATAAAGGGAGATCTTAGTTTAAGGTCTTAGAGCTCGGACCATAAGGGGTAGATCTTAGTTTAAGGTCTTAGAGCTCGGACCATAAAGAGAGATCTTAGTTTAAGGTCTTAGAGCTCGGACCATAAGGGGTAGATCTTAGTTTAAGGTCTTAGAGCTCGGACCATAAAGAGAGATCTTAGTTTAAGGTCTTAGAGCTCGGACCATAAGGGGAGATCTTAGTTTAAGGTCTTAGAGCTCGGACCATAAAGAGAGATCTTAGTTTAAGGTCTTAGAGCTCGGACCATGGAGGAATCCGCTTATCGCGGTACGGCGGACACGGCGGAGGTGGGAGCATACCCAACCCTGCGATCACGCACGATTCCAGGAGAAGATTCTTGGGATAGGGGCCTGCGTATGTCCATCACCCGAGGGGCAGAGATGCTAGCCTCCAGATATACTGGGTCCAGAACGCGATTGTTCGGGCGACTCCTTCCTCCTTATGGGGACGAGGGTCCAGCTACGCATGGCCCTTAGGGAGGATATCCGCATATATCCTTGGTGCTTAGATTATGGGAGCCTCAAACGGCATCATTACCTTGGTTGGTCTGCCTAACGTGTAAAGGTGTACTGAAGGTCAGTATGAAAAGAGTGTCAAGATTCCACTACAACGCACAAAGGCGGAGTGTGATGAGGACTGCGCAACCAATGTTCAGAGCCTGAAAGAGCTGACATGGCGATCAAGGATGTTGCTGACGCATTCGCAACACAACATCCGATCGCGTCAGCCTAAGACGGGGCAAGCAAACGAGCATCGACCGCTCAATCGCAGGATTCATATCGATTTGCGGCCCAAGACCCGCCGGTAAATCGACCCGGAGCGGTAGGAGAGCACTGAGGCATCGTACCCAAACCGCTAACGAGGATCCCTTTGAGTGAAGGCTCGAACAAGAGGAAGCGCGAGGCCTGACAAGCAACACAGGACTTGTCGGGATTGAATCTGACACTACGAGTCATAGACCGAAGTACCCAAAACATGTTAACAGATCACCGGAAAGGGACGGAGGACTCACCCTGAGAGCAACCAAAAGAGGGCAGATCCCCGTGATCAACCAAGGGACGGGGCTGGACCTGAAACACAAGCGTCCAGGCGGTCCTACGTATCCCATAAGGATGGGAATCAAGCCGCACGTAGTTCTTGAGAGGCAGTTTAACGTCATGCAGGACGATGGGAGAAAACAGGGGGGAGCAGAAGGCATCCCCAAACGTGGGGGGCGTACAGTGTGGCGAGGAAACCGACGTGAATGAGGACATAATCCCCCGCGCTCACACCATACGCCACATACCCAGAGGCAACTGGACCAAGGGCCCGAGATGGGATGGAAATTCCCAAAGGATGGGGCTGGGCCTGAAACATGAATGTCCAGGCGGTCCTACGTATCCCATAAGGATGGGAATCAAGCCGCACGTAGTTCTTGAGAGGCAGTTTAACGTCATGCAGGACGAATGCTGAACAGTTTAACGTCTTGTAGCTCGGACGTGGTGCAGTTTAGCGTCATGCGGGACGATGTACAGTTTAACGTCATGTTGGACGGAGCACTTGGAAGTTTAACGTCTTGCAGCGCGGACGATACGCTGGGCAGTTTAACGTCGTGCAGCTTGGACGTATGCAGTTTAACGTCGTGCAGGACGTATGCAGTTTAGCGTCATGCGAGACGAATGTGCAGTTTAACGTCATGCTGGAAAAATGTGCAGTTTAACGTCATGCTGGACGTTGGTACACTCAGACAAAGTACTGCTTGAGGAACCTAGCGTTGGTGGGAGGAGTGACACGCTCACCATCCATAGTCGCTAGGGAGTACGCGCCATTGGGATAGACATTGTGGACAACAAAAGGTCCCTCCCACTTGGGCTCCAACTTGGGCGGCTTCCGGCCGGGGATCATCGGTGCTCTTAGGGCTAGCACTAGATCACCCTGCAGGAAGGAGCGGAGGCGAACCTTCTTATTGAAAGCTCGAGCCATTCTGCTTTGATGCCTCTCCAAGTTGTGCAAAGCGCGAAGTCTATTCTCATCCAGTGCTTCCAACTCGACTAGACGGGCTTCAGCAACTCTGTCCGGCGCTTGCTGGTCGTAGACCGCAGTGCGCAAGGACGGTAACTGGATCTCGATGGGCAGGACGGCCTCAGCTCCATACACCAGGGAATAAGGGGTCATCTGGGTGGAATTGCGAGTCGTCGTCCGATAAGCCCAGAGGGCGTTGGGGAGCTTTTCCGACCAACTCTTCTTGTTCTGACCAACCATCTTTTGCAGAATGTTAGTGAGGGTTTTGTTAAACGCCTCGATCTGTCCATTCGCCTGCGCATGATAGCGAGATGTATGGTTCGAGCGAATGTTATACTTGGCGTACAACTTCTTCAACTCGGCTGCTCGGAAATTGGTTCCGTTATCCGTGAGGATAGCGTGAGGCACTCCAAATCGATAGATGATGTTGGAGGTCACGAAGTCAGCGATCGAACAGGATTTGACCTCTCTGAGCGGAATCGTCTCTGCCCATTTGGAGAAGAAGTCTGTGGCGGTCAGAATGAACCGGCACTGGCGAGCTGTCGCCGGTGGGTAAGGTCCCACAACGTCAAGACCCCAGACTGCAAAGGGCCAGGAATACCTAGTGGTATGGAGAGGCTCTGGCGGCCGATGCACAAAGTTCGCATGAACCTGGCACGCATGGCACCTCCTGGCATACTCGATGCAGTCATGGATCATGGAGGGGCAGAAGTATCCTAACCTCCGAATCTGGTGGGACAGCTTCGGTCCAGTCTGGTGGGCGCCACATGAACCAGCATGAACCTCTTGCATGACTCGTGGGATCTCAACCCCCTGAAGGCAACGGAGGAGAACACCATCGAATCCGCGTCTGTAGAGGATCTGCTCCAGGCCGGGACTGCTCTGGAGGACAAACTGCGATGCGCGGCGTCGAACTCGCTCACGCTCGGCCCGATCCGATGGAAGAGTACCATGTTGGAGGTACTCAACCAAAGGCGTCCTCCAATCAGGGGCTGATCCGACTGTCATATCTGGGGTACTCGGGGCTCCGGGCATAGGGGCAACCGTGGTGAGATTACTTACCAACGGGCCGCGATCTTCCTCCGGGATAACAGGAGCGATGAGCCTGCGGCGCCTCACGCGGACGATCAGGTTGTGCTGTTCAGGCTCCGCAAGTGACGCGGCAAGGCTGGCCAAGGCATCTGCTCGACCGTTCTGCGACCGGGGAATATGGACAATTTCTGGCCGAGAAGGGAACCGGGCCATCAGAAGGAGGGTGCACTCCAACAATGGCACAAGTTCCGGCTTCCTGACAACATAGTCGCCATTGATCTGCTTAACGACCAGCTCGGAGTCCCCTTTCACGCACAGACGGGGCACGTCGATCTCGAGAGCCAACTCGAGGCCGGTGATGAGGGCATGGTATTCCGCCTCATTGTTGGTACAACCTTCTGACAACAGGAACGAGTATGGCAGCACGGCTCGCTCCGGGGTAATGAAGACGATACCCAAGCCCACTCTGTTGAGCTTAGGATTATCGAGTCTTCTACCGGTGGGGCTCCGGGAGGCACCGTCAATGTGCATCTGCCAGCATGGATTGGCTCGATCAACCGAGAGAATGGTCTCATCAGGAAAGCCTAGATCTAGCGGCTGATCCGCGGAGGTCGGGTGAGCTGCCAGAAAGTCTGCCAATGCTTGCCCTTTGATGGCCTTCTGAGACACATACCTGATGTCGAACTGCTGGAGAATCACAGCCCACCGTGCTAGACGGCCAGTCAACATAGGCCGGCTCAGGATATATTTCAACGGGTCTACCCGAGAAACCAACTGTACCTCATGGTGCTGCAAGTAGTGCCGTAATTTTTGTACGGCAAATACGAGCGCCAGGCAGCTCTTCTCGATGGGGGAATACCTAACTTCCGCATCGAGGAGCATGCGACTGAGGTTATAGAGGCTATTCTCCGTTCCCTCGTTGTTCTTCTGGGCGAGAAGGGCACCCAGGGACCGTTCCAGGGCGGTCACATAGAGGACCAGCGGCTTCCCGGATACAGGCGGCATCAGAACCGGAGGTTGAAGCAGGTACTGCTTGATTTCCTCGAAAGCGGTCTGAAACTCTTTATCCCATACATAGGTGGCACCTTTCTTCATGAGCCGAGAAAAGGGCTTACACTTGCCGGCCAGATTCGCGATGAATCGGCGTATATAGGCTAAGTGGCCTTGGAACCCTTGTAGTTCCCGGATGTTACCTGGGGGAGGCATCTGGCTAATCGCCCTGATTTTCTCTGGGTCGATCTCAATACCCCAGTATCTTACCACAAATCCAAGGAACTTTCCGGAGGTGACCCCAAAGGCACACTTCAACGGGTTCATCTTCAGGCAGCGAGACCGGAGGAAGCCGAACACTTTCTCAAGATCCTTGAGATGGTGCTGACGCTGACGCGATTTGACAACCAAGTTGTCGACGTAGCATTCCACCAGTGTGCCGAGGATTGGCTTGAATATGCGGTGCATCGCCCGTTGATAGGTGGCACCTGCATTCTTCAGGCCGAAGGGCATGACCCGGTAGAAAAAGGTACCTTGGGGGGCCCTGAAGGCAGTGAACTCCTCATCCTCAGGGGCCATCCGAATTTGGTTGTATCCGGAGTATCCATCCATGAAGGAGAGGGCTTGGAACCCTGCCGTGGCATCAATCAACAGCTCTGTCACTGGAAGGGGAAAATCATCCTTCGGACAGTGGCGGTTGAGATCGCGGAAGTCGATGCAGACTCTGATCTGCCCATTCTTCTTCCTGACCGGCACAATGTTGGCTAGCCATTTGGGGTACTGAACTTCCCTCACGAAGTTGGCTTTGATAAGCTTGTCAACTTCGGCCTCAACCATGGCACCGTGGGACGGGTGCATCTTCCTGGGAGGCTGCTTGAACCCGCGATGGTTCGCCGGGAGACCAAGGCGGTGGACGGCTACCTGAGGATCTAGCCCCGACATCTCGTCATAGCCCCAAGCGAACACATCACGGTGCTGCCTGAGAAAGTCCATGTATTGCTGCCGCTCCTCAGAGGGCATGGCGGCACTGACCAATGTGGGTCTTGGATCGGCCTCGGTTCCAAGGTTCACCTGTATTAACTCATCGACCGTGGCGGGGACGCCCTCCTCAAAGGCTGGGGGTGCATCTTCCACGTCCTCTCCACTCGGGGAGGGATCGTCCACGGGAGAGACTGCGTTGGCAACTGCATTGGGGCTACCAGATCCTGCTGGGCCACTGGTGCTGGCACGGGCGGTCGCGGTCATCTCATTAGGAGACCCGCGGGCCGTCGAGACCATGGCCACGTCCAACCGTTGAATCGGGAGGACGTAAGCGTCATCCAGACTTGCCCAGGGATCACTTGCAACAGCGACAGGCTCAACCTCACCTGCCAGGATCTGCTTATCCTTGCTCTTGTAATAGTCCGCGTCCAGATAGCGGGCTTCACACGAGGAAAAAGGAGAGGCATCTCCTTGAAGCACGCCTACTCGACCATTAAGGGAGTATTTGAGGCACTGGTGGTATGACGAGGGAACCGCCGCGTGAAGATGGAGCCATGGCCTGCCCATCAATGCGTTGTACGCAGTGTCCTGAGAGACCACCATGAATTCGGTGTTGGCAACCATGTCACCGAACTGGGTCTTCAAGCGTATCTTGCCGACCGGGGTTTGCTCGGTGCGATCGTACCCCTGGATCCTGAGGTCGGAGGGAATCAAGTCATCCTCAGACAACCCCAATCTCCGGAGCGTTCGAGTTGGAATCAGGTTAATCCCGGACCCCGTGTCGACAAGACAGCGCCGGACTTCAAGGCCATTGAACTGGCCAGTGTCATACAGCGGACGAATGTGTCCCTGTATAGGAGGGTCTTCATCCTTACCAGAGAACGAGATAACTGCCTGACATTCGGCGTCCTCGATCGTTTCGGCGTGAAAGGCCTCTGCAGCCCTAACCTCTGTCTCAAACTGGAGGGGGCTTTTCAGGGCTTCAGCGAGTGCCTCGCGCATCTCAGATGACATGCGCAGAGCCTCAAGGATGGAGAGCCTTGCTGGGATGTCGGCCAAGTGCTTCAGGACATCATACTTTTTGGCCAAGCGCGAGCCCCTGGTTGCAGGAGGTTGCTCTGCGGTTGGAAGCATGACGGGCCTTGCCGGTTGGATCGGCGACCGACTGGTACTTGGCGCATCTCGCCGTTCACCGGCTACAGTCCGGGAAATGGTCACCGTACTGGGGTCAGGAGGCCGGGATGGACCCGTGGCAGGGCGGAGCTGGTCGTGACGCGGCTGAGGCGGTTCTACCTGGTCCCACACCACAAACAGCGGCGGAGGCGAATCCGTCATCCCCGAATGGGGGGGCGGCGCACGTTGTGCTCGGTTTTGAGCCTGCTGCCTAGTCTCGGTGGCGTGCACGACCTGGCTGGAGGCACCAGCGGCTGTGCCCCGGCGACTCCTGCTGCTGCGGTTCTTCCGACGGTGGCGACGACCGGGGACACTAGGGAGGTCCACCTGGTGTTCTTCAACGTCGGGAACCGAAAAGGGATTTACCAGCTCGACGGTGTTAACCGAAGCGTACCCAATACCGTCATCGGACGAATCATCCATCACCGGGCGGATCCGAGGAGGGACCCCCATCTCCGGGGGCATGAAATCGCCGAGAGTGCGGGATAGTGGCGGAACTGGCAGGGCGCGCTCTTCCTTCTTGCGCTGCCGCCGTTTGCTCCTCTTGGAAGAGGCAGGCTGGGACGACGATGCCGAAGCAGCACCCGCAGATTCTGGGGGCTCAGGCTGATGCAAGCGCGCACGGATGATTCCATGGGCGCTAATGGTCGTCTTGCGGGCCATCCAGTTATTATACTTCTGGGATCCGCGGTTGGAGACCAGCTGCCATTCGTCCTCGCTGCCACTATCGTCATCTGATCCCACGAACACGCCCACCACTTGTGCTGGAGCTGGGCCCAACCTGATTACATTGTTGTTAATCTGGTCTTGGAGCCAATCCTTAAACACATAGCACCGCTGCATGGTGTGCCCCAGGGCCGGATGGTAGGGGCAGTAGCGGGGGTTATTCGTAAGATGTGCCTCCTCTGGCCTCCAACACTCAGGCAGTCGCACAATTCTCTGCTCCAGGGCGCTCCGGAAATAACCGGGGACCTGATCCTCGTGGAATGAGTAAGTCAGGTGTCGCGGGCCCCTGGCAGCGTGGTCTTGACGAGGGGCTGGAGGGGCCGGCCGAGGAGGTGGACCCTGATTATCTCTCCTGGGTTGCGGCGGTACATTACGCGGAGGGGCCGGCCGGTTCTGAGGCTGCCGCTGCTGGGCCGGGAACTGATCCCGTGGAGGCGGGTTCCTGTGAGGCTGTGGAGCTGGCCTCGCCGGCAGCAGCTCCAATGGCCTGGGGGCCTCTATCTGGGCAATAGCAGCAGGCTCAGCCCTGCTGACTCTCCGTGCAGGAATCATAGGAGGCAGCGGGTGTGCCTGGCTGGCCTGTTGCAGGGCTTCCTCAAGACGTTGAGCTTTGTCTGAGAAGTCCCTGAACCCTCCGGGGTAATTTTGAGTGATCAGGGAAGGGACCAGCTCGGTCTTGACGTTCCCGACGCACATTGTCAGCAACTGCTCCTGAGTCAATGGCATGTCAAGGGAATACGTGAGACCCTTCCATCGGGCGACGAAGTCCGCGACTCGCTCATCAGGCCTCTGCTTGCACTTGAAGAGGTGTGCGATACTTGTCTTCCGGGTCGTGGAACTGAACTGGTAGAGGAACTGTCTACGGAGGTCCTCCCAGCTGGTTACCGACCCGACGGGGAGCTGGCTGTACCAGACAAATGCTGGCCCTTCCAGTGTTTGAACAAAGCAGCGAAGCTTAGCGGCCTCTTGCTGCGCCGGAGTCCCCAACATAGGCCCGCACCTCGAGTTGAAGTGGGCTAAATGCTGTGGCGGATCTCCAGTCCCGTTGAAGGGAGAGAAAGTGGGATTCCCGAATCCCGGAGGCGCCGGCATGTCATCCACCCATGCTGGGTAGGGCTTGCCGTCCGGTGGGATCGCCACCTGCCGAGTCTCCAAGGCCTCCAAGCGGGCAATGAGTGCCGCCATCGGATCGTCCGGACATGGGTTCCAGTCCTGGCAAGGATCTCTAACCACGAGCGCATTGCATGGCCCTTCAATCAGGTCGTCGACCGGGTCGTCGAACTCGGCAGCTCGTGGGATGGCGGGCGGAGCGTCCCTTGGGGCAGCGGGAGGAATCCGAGCGGGGTCTCTCAGGTAGTCACGCCGCTCGGGAGGGTGCGGCGAAACATACCGCGCCCTCTTGCCGTAGGCAATGGCCTCTCTCCTGTCGGCGAACACGGCGTAATCACGGTTGCCCGGGAGAGTCTCGTCGAGGAGTGGTTGTTCCGGCACCTGCTGTCCTGGCCTAGGATCACCGTAGTCAGGCCGCCGTTCTGCAGCGCGCTCGGCGAGGAGCTGGTCAACCAGCTTCTTCTGTTCGGCGAGCTGCTGACGTAGCGTAGCCTTCTCGGGATCCTCCTCTGCCCTCTGCATGGAGGCAGATGGGTCGGCGGGCTTTATAGCCTCGCTGTGCTCTTTTCCTTTGCTGACGTTTCGGCTCAACGTCAGTGCTTCAGGGGGTGCGGGGAGCCCCAGGAGGTTCCTCTGATGACGAGTAACTCTCACCGATGGATCTAACGACGGCTTGTCTTCGGGGGGGAAGCCCCCGTCGAGAAGTTCCAAGTCGTTCCCCTCTCCCGACAGGTCAGCCATATTGACTGTCTCCGTCCCTGTGGATATACCCTCAGGGCCGCCCAGTGAATCGGGCTGTCGGCGAATCACACTGAAGCGTAGGGCAGCGTACTGCCCCCATCCATGGATATACACGTGGGGAGTGGCTTCCTCGATAACTTTGTGGAGTACCTGAAAACACTCAACGCATCGTTGTTGGAGGGCCTCGTGGTGCCCAAATGACCCGGGGTGCCGAACCGCGGGGAGCATGGCCAGGTCAATTTGACGGCACTGCTCACCAATATCCTCCAGGTGCGCTTGACTCCCGGGGTATGGCATTTGTAGGCGGTGAAGACAGGAGCGAGTCTCCCGGAGAGTTCGGCGGAAGCATTCGAACTCATCCGGGGTGAGCGATTCAGGTGCATCAAAGCCCGGTCCTGCGACTGGCCAAAACTTCTCTGGGAAGTGGCCCTCTGCAAGGGCGGTCCAGAAGCTCCATGACTCAAACTCGGGACCCAGATCTCCTTGGTCCTCTTCAATGGCTGGGAACGGACGGGGAACCGGCAGTGGTGCCGAGGCGGGCCGCCGGGCTGACGGGCTGGCCGGCGGTGAATACGGCGAACAGGCCGATTGGCCTCCATATCCCGGGCCGCCCTCTGAGGGTGGAGGTGCCCTGGCTACCACATCACGATAGGACAGGCCGGCGAGCGAACATCCTGCCGTAGCATCGGTGCTCGCCGAGGGTGCACCAGATCATGGTTCGACCGTCGGTCCCCAGAAAAAGTCTCCGGCTTCTCCGACCGAGACGGAAGGCACTTCCGGAGGGGCTGGTACCAACCGCAAGCTTGATCCTTGGGGGTCTACCAGGCCCTCGTTACTCCGGATATACCTTCAGAGAGAAGCGGGGATCACATCGATCTCGCTCTCGGGGAGCACGAGGCTGACGTGCCGCATTCCTACCCCTACCCTTGACTGGCGGGATTGGGGAAAGGGCTCTGTCGCCGAATCGTACTCCGCCTCTGAATCAGAGAAGCGAACCGGTCGGATCTCTGTCCGGAATTCCGTAACATTCTTCCCTCGGCGTCGACGCCTTGCCTTCCTGCCCCTGGGTGGTTCTTCGGGGCAGGGCTGATCTCTGTCCTGGCGTCCTCCGGCCGCACTGGTGCTGGGGCCAAGAGGACTGGAAACCAAGGTGCGAGGGGCACCAGGACAGATATCAAAGGGGACGTGGGGAGAGATGATTCCGGGCAGGACTCCGGGCCGGGATCGGAAGGTGGGATGACCCATGCCTCCTGGATCGGCCACACGGAGTAGATCCCGCTGGTGAATAGCGCTACCGCGAGGTAGTCCGCGGTGGCTACTGCCTGTACCAGCAACCGAGAGAGTCGACCCAACCTGCCTTTGGGGCGGTCGAGGCCTCGATCCAGGTCGGGCACAGAAGTTCCCCTGCTCAGGATGCGCAGGGGCCTGGCGACTGGAGCCAACAGTGGCTTGGGCCAATGCGGCCACTGTTGCTAGGGCCCCAAGGTGGGCATCCTCCTCCGCTCGTGCCCGATGTTGGCGTCGGGACAAACGAGTCGGGATGAGCGGCGCGGGCAGGTGGAGAGTCCGCTCTTCGACTTGAGAGGCCTGGCGGCGGTGTCGCCGTGGCCTGGCGGGAGCCTTTACCGTAGATCCCTGGAGCGAATCCTGGATAGGGTGATCCCGGACATCTTCCACCTCATCCGCATAGGGAAGGGAACTGTCAGAGCGCTCCGGCGATAAGCTCCCGAAGCGGTTGGACGTTGAGGTGGGCAGCGGTGCCTCCCTGCGCGGCCCTTGGGGGCGGCGGTGGTGGCGAGGTGCAGCCTCCTCAAGGTCTAGGCGAGCCATGTCCCGGGTGGGGATGACTCCCTCTTCCTCATATCTCCGCACCAGGGTGTTGATCACCCTTCTCTGGATGACCTCCGAGGGGGAGAGAGGGCGTGGTCGTCCTGCAATTGCGGCTGCTGGGACGGCTGTGGAACGGGCGGGACCGCGCGGAGTAGCCGCGTCGGTGTTTCCCCTACCTCTGCGCCAGTGGGCGGGTGGCGATCGGGCACTGGATCGGGCGACCTGATTTCTGAAAGCAGGGAGAATGACCCATTAACACTGACAGGAAAAAGGAATCGACAACCAACCATTAGCGCCACGAAGCCTTCCGTGGGGGGAACCCAGGCCCTCGACGTTGCGAGACGGAGTGCCCGATGTCCCTTCCCCAGCCCCTGGCGGGTAAGACTGAATGCTTGGCCGGGCAACACGCCGGTCTTCCAACACCTCTGAAAGCCATCGGTCTTCGTATCGAGGAGAAGAGATTCACGTCGGGTTCACCATTTTTCTGTTTCGGTGCGGATGTGCGTCGGGTTACGCTGTTCCGCCAGGACGCGTTCGCGCATGCACCCGTCAACCCGAGGGGATGGGCGCGCGGCTTGTGGTCCCGCAGTCCCGCTTTCCAAAGGCGGGCGACATCCGTCCCTTATTCAGGGGCGTCTGCTCCTTGATCGAAACCGGGATGATGGGATGTCGGCTCCTCCTTCCTTGGACGTCTCCTCGGAACTCGTCGCCTAATCCGGGTCTCCCTCATAGATTTAAGACATGCTCGTGAATCTCGTTCCCGGCGCCATATCTTCATGGACACCGGTTAATTACGCTGCTTCCGCCCGAACGCTCCAAGGAGTCTGGTCGGGGCAGCAACCTGCGGTGAGAAGGCCGGGTGGCTCTGGGTGCTGGGGGCGTGTCGTAACACTGCGGCTCTGCACGTCTGTCTTCCGTCCCTAATAGGGCTTCTCGAAGGCATGATGGCCTGAGGCATCCCGCACTGGGTGCGGGGAACTGTGTCCCCTGAGGTTTTCCTCAGCTTCCCATGTTTAACACGGGGTATGCCGCGAGTTTAACGTCCAGCGGGGACGGCATCGGACTGATCAACACGAAAAGTGGATCAGATGACAGAACCCCTTTCGGGGAACCTCCGACGCTGGGGCCAGCGCATGGGCGGCTTCCCAAGTGATATGGAGTGGAGTGAAGTGGCATGACCCCACCGGGATGTGGCGGCCCGGGTAAGGATCAGGATGGATGATGGAGTGAAGAGCTTGGACCCCGTAGAGGCTTCCTACGTACCGTGCGTTAGCACGGATCAAAGTCAACGTAGTTCGGGTATACAGTTTAACGTCATGCTGGACGTCGGCAAGCCGACTCACGAAGGGGTCGAGGCCGCCGGGCGGAGGATTGAACCGAACCACCTCGCACAGAGGGGGATGGAACGGCCGGGTGGATCACAGTTTCACGTCATGCTGGACGATGAAAGGAGAAATGGAAAAAGGGGCTGTGGGGAGGCACAGTGGAGATACACACGGGCAGTCTCCCACAGGGGCGGATTCATAGGTGAATCCACGCAAGCGTGAACCCTGGAGGGGTCCACTGATGGACGAACCGACGTGAATACGACCGGGACGACCAGGTGGTGGGCTTGAACCTCAGGGAGGCTTCCTACGTACCCTGTTTAGAAGACAGGGATCAAAGTCCACGTAGTTCATTCTGTCAGGACTTACGCACTTGAGGAAGCTCGGATGCGGCAAAACTCAGTTGGAAGGGACTTGGACCGAAAGTAGGAAACACCTCGATCCCAGTCACACCCTCTACTGGCTTCGGCGGTGGGGGAGCGCAATGGAGATACACATGTGCAGCCCCCCACAAGAAACTAGGGGTTTGTAATACCCTACCCCCGTAGGGAAAAGCCGCTCCCATTAAATCGTCCCTAAAGAGGGGAAATCCCGACATCCCTGCAGAGACGAGCGGGTGGGGGCCACATCCAAACCGGGGGGGAACCCTGCGTGCGAGGCACGGGATCGGGTGATGCGGACGGTTTAACGTCTTGCCGGACGAAGTACAGTTTAACGTTGTGTGTTGAGGACGAAGCGGACGGTTTAAGGTCTTGCCGGACGAAGTACAGTTTAACGTCGTGTGTTGAGGACGAAGGTGCTTGGCAGTTTAACGTCTTACAGCGCGGACGTGGTACAGTTTAACGTCATGCTGGACAAAACACTTGGCAGTTTAACGTCTTGCAGCGTGGACGATATGCTAGGCAGTTTAACGTCGTGCAGCTTGGACGTATGCAGTTTAACGTCGTGCAGGACGTCGGTGGCCGCCGATGGGTCCGTGTCACTTCGCGCAAGCCTGGAGGGTCGCACGGAAAGACAACGCACGGTGCGGGCACCCAGGATGAAAATCATCGGGCGCCACGCAGGCGGGTACCCTCATGGGGTCAAGGGGGGGCGACCCTGGCAGACTGCGCGCAAAAGAAGACCTTTGCGCGCAAAACAGCAGGTCTGCGCGCAAATGGCGGGCTGGCGCGCAATTGGGCCAGCCCTTTGCGCGCGGATGATTGAGATTGCGCGCACTGGGCTTCGGACAGCTCGCGGGGGCAACGGCTCATTCTCTAACGAATGGCCACTTTGAAGATGGGGGGTGCGCGCAATCAGGTTGGATTGCGCGCACCCGGGGGCAATTGCGCGCAAGAGGCTTCTTTTACGCGCAAAGGCCTTCGGCTTAAGGATTATTCAAAGGAAAGGAGCCAAGGGGATTGCGCGCGAAGGCGAACCCCAAGGCTCTATTGCGCGAAAGAAAGGAGGTTACCTGAAGATCGGCATTGCGCGCGGAAGGGGTTGGATTGCGCGAACGAGCGACGCTTCAGATTCTGGCAACCTTCAAAACGTCGGGGGTCGCCTTATATTTATAGGCAACCCCGGGCGCGGAATTCGGCCTGGGGAGCGGAATTCCCTTCGCGGGCGCGGAATCAGGTCCCAGCGCGCAAGGGCGCCGCGCGGGCCACAGGCGCGCAAAATAGCACGCCGGCCCAGCGCATTACGCGCATCCCGGGAGGATTGCGCGCCGCGACTCAACTTTGCGCACGGGCCTCTGAAATTTCACGCAAGTCCTCCGGGCCCTCCGGAACGTGCCTCTGACTCCAAATATGACTTCGCTTTCCGCATCCGGAGCTTCGTTTGGGAACAACGGACTTTTCCGGCATCTACACCTATATCTAGAAGCTGAAAAAAAAGTCATTATAATAAAAATTGCTAGATAAAGGCTATGGAAGAATTTCCAACATACTCAAAATATGACCACATAAGGCTCCACGTACTATTTTCGAAAACAGTACATGGAAGGCACAATTCCCGTACAACATAGTGTTTAGAAGAAACCCCACCTACAACTATGGTACATGGATTCATTTCACTGCATACACCCATGGTACACGAATCATCCGCGAGGGGTTGGCATGTTGATCATTGTAAAGTGAACAAAATGGTTTTTGGAAGGTGAATCACGTGAACCAATGCCTTGATTATGATCATGTTTAGAAGTTTCAGATTAAATATTATTTTTTGTAATATTAATTCTTAATGTTCAGTTCACTGATCCATTTTTGGTATGTGAACATGACAGTCACATAGCATCCTCTTACGTAGAATCTATATTATAGTTTTAAAATTAAGAAATTATATTTGCGAATCCTAAATAATGGTAAACAAATAGAGAAATGTAAAGACGGTCGGTTCTTGGTACATAAGATGTGGTTCTCAAATTGGTTTTTTGCAAGGATCATGGTATTCAAGAGAAGAGGAATCCAGGGAAATCAATAGTGGTTTTCGCCCCGATAAATGGTAAAAGGAAAATGGAATGGGCCCCTATATAAAGGTGTGGTCCCCTCCTGGGGGACCAATCTATTATATCGCAAACCATTTCATATGAGGATCGCTTCTACATTGAAATAGTCCCCTTTTCATTCCGAACTGAACTCTTTTAAATATGAGGCATTTGTAGTGTTTTGAAAATTCTTCCAAGTGAATAAAATATCCCCACATTCACTTTTTAGAAGGAACCAAGTACTCCTACAAGTCTATCAAGTGGAATGGACTCAAATAAAGTTGAAAATTTTAAAATATACTTGATGGAATTCATTTTTTCAAAGGATTTTCATGTTGTGTGTGTACCATCACTAGGAAAGGATCACGTACCGCCTAGATTTAAAACCCCACAAGTATGTGGAACGATTTGTGATACACTGACCCATGGAGCGATGTCCAATGAATAAGGTGAACCGTCAACCACATTGCCAAAAGACTCATGGGAATGAATCCCATCCGCGTACCATCCCATGAACATATCAGTCCATCGATGAAGAGAACCCACAGCGTTTCACAAACCATCATGACAAACTGAATCCACCTCAAAACCAATTTCACCATGTCTTCTGTGGGTCAGTATATCTCATCATGGGCCTCCTCAAATGGTTCCACAATACCAATAGATACAATTTCCATTATGATCTAAATAAAGAGAAAAGTATGAAGGAAAATTGATCGATGATGAAGGATTAAAGGGGACTCAGAGGTTGTAAGAAAGAGTTTATAGAATATTTTGACTTCATTTATGACTCATCGGCAAAGCATAGATTATAAACTACTATTTCCATAGGTATAGCTAGTTGCAATCCATAAAATGGGGAAGTTGAATAATAATAAGAGGATATAGAAACTAATTGGTGAACTAAGAATGATATAATTATCGTGGATGAATTCCTCATGAATGATAATCCCCCATACCCTCCTTCTATATGGTGCTCTTCATAGTGTACCGTTACCCGGATTGAACATGGCACCGTGTACTGCATCAGTACGTGGATGGAACCCAATGCGATGTGATGGGCTGCATACCGCTATCGTACATAGTGATCTATTCCCATGCTCATATACCGTATCATTATTCATAAATCCCCTCTACATACACACCACTAAGGTATGAGTAACCTCACTTATCGTGCATAAGAAACCATTACACATGATAGTGTATTTTGAAGAATTATTTCCTCCAATTCCAACCTCACCCCTCCATTACTGTCCAGTCCCCCATGATCCCTCCACAATGAAATCATCTAACATTATGCCAAAGCCGCCTCGAAAGACACTGATCCTGTATGATCAGACTATCAGTAAATCAGTGGGCCCCTATGAGACTGCATACACATGGTAAGTAGAGTCACGAAGGTTATCCCTATAACAGTTTGGGATTCGATAATTCCATTGGTTATACATTCCCATGGTAATAGGAAGTCCAATCATGGGATGCCGATGTGAACCTCCTTGTTCTAGGGGTTAAGGGTGATCACATGATTTTCCATTCAATGAGGAATAGTGATTAGTCAAATAAGTTATGTTCACTTATCCTTTTTATGAGGACAAAACTCCTCCATTTCACAGAACATATTTTGAGGCCCTACCATATCGGTAACTCTCTAATCTTCCTAGGATGATTCTCATGACCTTTAATTCCATTTCACATGGGAAGGTTCATCGTTCTACACCCTCACCCATGGTCACCCCAACCTCTTCCATTGTGGGCTCTCCCTCTCCCACCAACAGGAGGGGAAGCATATGCTTTGTTGAATCATTAAAATCCCCTTGTTTCTCAAACAAATAAAAAATCACATGTCCTAAGAGGTTTGTGATGATTACAATATATCTGTGAATATAAACTATGGAAACTCTAATTCCAAATCAAACTAGGATACATAGGATTCCTACTAGATGGGCCGATTACAAAAGGGTGCCCTACCATAATGGGTCCACCTAATCATGTCTCATCAAATGGGCATCTCCCATGCAAAATACCCAACATATATGAACTAGGATAACTCTAATTCCTGGTCAAACCATGATACGTAGGATGCCTTCCTTAACTCCTAAGCTCAAAAGGGTGCCCATCCAAAAGGATCCACCCAATCATTCCCCCTCAATGGGAAGAATCCATGTGTAAGCCCCAAACAATCCATACTAAGTGGTCTCTGATTCATCTCTTTTGGATACATAGGAATCCTATCTAACATGTATGGCCCCAAAATTAAGTCACCTTCCATCCCACTGGATGAAAATAAACTATAAAGCACCTTATCATATGGCTCAAGTTAGTATCACCTCCCTTGCATCTAATATATGCACGCCTACAACTATCCTACAAATCAAGGGTAGAATGTTGACATACTCATCGGGAATGAACCAAGGATTCATGAATATATGAACCCGACTTAAATCAATAAGAGGGTCCCAAAATATATGATAATCCCCCCCAGAAGGTTGCGGTGATTCTGACTTCCCATCCTCTTGACCAATGTAGTCCTTATGTTTTGTTGGATAAATCTTTAATCAATGAGAACCTTCCTTTGGAATGATGGTACATGAATCATGGATACTAGTTCCATTGGGCATTCCTGTCTCCATGAATATACCCGTTGGATACCATCTGAGGAAGTTATACCCTTGGAGGACAGATTGTGTAAGTACATGAGCCCATGAAATTTCTCTATGGGACCGAATAACTATGGAATCTCATTCGCAAAAAGAATGGGTAAATTTTCCACTCCATGTGGGGTCAATACAACCTTCTTTAAAGGATTATGATGCTGAAGGGTCGAAATAAAAGTAAAAGTGAAAATGACCAAAAACTGTCTCTAGAAAAAGGGATGGGTGATGATCCTCATCGTACAATTTCTGCACCACCAGAAATGTGCCACATCAGAGGTGGAACTATCATGAACATGGGATACGACAACACTATTGAAAAAATTATTAACATACTTCAAAAATTACATTGCTTTTAAAACTACATCATATAACCTGGTGATATACATTAAAAAGAGGAGAGATACATATCTGAGTAAAGGAATAAAAATGGAATATTGTGATACATTTTAAAGAAAAGGGATATCAATGTGTAACTAAAGGAATATTTATTATAAGGAATGATATTGCATGATAATCATAAATTGGGATGTGTGGAAGCATCTTAAAACACTGCATCCTAAACATAGGATAAGGCTAACAATCATGAAATCCTAATAGAAATAGTCCCATAAAGATATCTGGTTCCATCCATATCTCAAAAAGACATTTTAAGAGTCTAAACATTACCCAAAGCATTATAGTGCTATATTATTCTAGGTGAACCCATCACATTCATTTCATTTTCATTCTTAAGTGTTCCACATAGATAATAAAACAAGGTATAATTTATCATCACATTTTATTCCATTAACAAGGATTGTGTAATAAATGCATATATGTACTAAGTGAAATTTTTATTATTGTATAAATTTGAACACCATTGATTGGAAATTTGGAGGTTATTCCCTATACAATATTTTCGTAATAGAAAATTGTGGAGAATTTTTGGTAGCATTACAACATCACTTAAATATTAGTAAAATGATTTTATAAGAGAGAAAAGGGTATGTAATAATTTTGACATAATATATATAGTATTAGGTATATGGGAGTACATATATCAAAAAAATTAATTGTAAATATATGAAATAAGATAATAAAGGAATATGAATAAATAAGACAATGGGAGGGTCCTTTACTTGAGATTGAGACTCCAAATTATTGAGAGGGGCTTATTCAGACATTTGTGGTGCCTTGTGAGGACTACAGATAGGGGAGGTAAGATTAACTACATGCTTCATGGATTTTATTTAATATAAATGGATTATTGTGTGCGTTTATATAAGAAAAGAGTGGGTATTTCTTTAATATTTCTCAATTTATTTTTAGACTCTATATAATCAAATTGAGAAAACAAAAAACCATACCATGGGTTTTTAACATGGATTAAGCCAAATTCGAATCATATATAATATTTAATAAGTCCATGTACAAATTTAATAAGATAATAACCTTTCTTATTTTAATGTGATTCATAATAAAAAAATGATTTTAAAATATTAAAATATATTTATTATTTTGGATGAAACATAATGGGTTTATAAAATTAAAACAACAATAATAAAATCACATTATTTTAAATAGAATACAAATATATTTTTTTAATATCCTTTAAATTATTTATTACATAACATTTCGGTCCCCATGATGTCATAATATGAAAAGTATATTTATATAGCATTTAATTTTTACTTGAAGATTTGACTGTCTCAGAAAATTATGACAAATCACCATTGGATAATTTCAAATATATTATAAAAAAAATACAATTTTTAAATAAAATTTTATAAATATGTCCATCATAACTTCTAAAATAATAATCATCATTTATTGAGAAATAATCAGGGTTTTGATAATAAATGTTTTTGAACACTTACAAAAATACATTTGACATCCAAAAAATTATATAATCCTTTATATTTAATAAAAACTACATAATAATAATAATTTGTTACAATATTATTTATTTGAAAAATTCATTAATTCAATTAAATAAATTCATTAATTACCCAAAAATTAAATTTTTGTTTTATTGAATAGAAATAAAAAACATTTATAACGTAAAAACAATAGTTTGAAAATTTATTCATTATTATACAAAAAATAATATACATACTCATATTTCTAGAGTCTTGATACAAATATTTTTAATACACCGACATAATCTTTAGGATTAAGGTGTAGGATGGTGATACTTTCATGGGGTGGTTCAATGTACATGGTTTTGGCCATGATCTCGATATGCTTGAACTTCTCCCATAAATGTTTTTTCTCATGCTTAAGTTGTTAGATATCAGCTAAGGATTGGTCATGGAAAAATACTTGTGATGCTATATTAATTGTAATCTTTATTAAATGGGCTTCATTGGGTATTATCCTACTAGTTGAGGACATTGCTTATTTTTTTATGTAATTTGGATATGTTAAAACCCAATAATTATATTAATAATGTGATCATTGTTCACTAACTATTTTATTAGTGGTAAATATTTTTAATGGTCATTTAAATAAGATATAATAAATCCTAATTATTGAATGTGTTATCTATATATATAATAAAAAATAAGAAATTTTAATTAAATCAATATGTGAATTTTATTTCTAATAGTTTGGGTCGTTACATTATTCCCCCTATTGAAATTTCACCCATTAAATAATCAATACACAAAATGAAAAAGAGTAGGGTGTTTCTATTTAAGTACTTTCTCTGGTTCCCAAATTTCTTCTTCAAAATATTGGTTTCTATACAACACTTTTACTTTTTTCATTGTCTTATTTCATAGAACATTTTCTTTATGATCAATGATCTTCACCAGCTACTCTTTATATGGGAGATCACTCTCCACAGGTACCCCCATGATATTGAGTACATGTGATAGATCTGGAGGTTAATTTTTTAAGAGGTATACATGGAATACATCATATAATTGAAATAGGTTAGGTGAGAGTGCTTTTCATTAGGCCACAATTCTGATGTGATCATGGATTTCAAAGGGGTCAATGTATCTTATACAAAGATTTTCATTCTTACAAAATCTTATCAATTTTATCCATAGATATATGTGAATTAATAACATATCTCCAACATCAACCTCTAAGGCTCATTTATGATTTTCAATATAACTATTATGTTGAATTTGGGCATCCTCGAGAAGCATATGAATGGTCATAATGTTTTCCACTATTTCTTCGATCATTCTAGGAAGTAGTAGTTTTAGTTCTCCAAATTCATCCCAACATGCATGTTTCTACACCGCTTCCCATAATGAGCTTCATAGGGAGACATTTTTATCCGTGAGTGGAAACTATTATTTTAATAGAACTCAATTAATGGAATATGTTAGTCACATCCACCATTAAATTCAGTTGGGAATTCTTTTGACATATCCTCAAGAGTCTAGATAGTTCACTCTAATTGGCCATCAGTTTGTTGGTGATATGTTGCACTAATGTTCAATTCAGTGTTTAGAGCATGTTTTAGAATTTTTTAGATCATGGAGTGGAATCTCATATCTTAGTAAAAAATAGTCGATAGTGGTAGTCCATGAAACCTCACAATATATATTATGTATATCTATGCAAGTTGATCTAGTGATAAATACTCTCAAATAAAAATGAAGTGTGTAGTATTTGTAAGAATACCCACAATAACCCATATGTAATTGTTTCATTTGTAATTCTTTATAATTATGGTGAAAATTTCCATGGTGATATTTTCCCATTTCTATGTTATTATGGGTAATGGTTACATCATCCCCTAAAACTCTTCCCATTCAGCCTTCACTTATTGACATATCAGGACCTATGATGTATATTCTATTATCTCATTCATCATATTATCCCACAAATAGTGATCTATTATATCTCAATACAACTTTTTTACTTCTTAGTTTGATGGATTAAGATGAACTATTTTCATCTTCCAATAGCTCTGTTAGTTTAGAATTTGATAGTACACGTATATTTGGGGAAAATATTATAACTCCTTCTATATTAACACTAAACATCATTGATTTAACTTCTATTATATTTTACACATTCTTTTAAATTATCAAATAATTTAATTTGTAATCATTGAGAAAGGTTTTATGATGTTCCTTCCTTTATGATTCTAATGTCCATGTTCTTCAAATCTAAGATTTGGGATCCTTATAAATTTTAATCAATGATAGAGCTGCTGGATCATTTCTACTTAGAAAATATGACACTATATTTTCCTTACTATAATGGTAGTATATTATGTATACAAAGTCCATGATCATAAGAATCCACCATCATTGGTGCATATTCGGCACTTTATATGTGAATATATATTTGAGGCTTTTGTGATATGTATATATCTCATATTTCATCCCAAATAGAAAATGCTACAATATTTTGAATAAAATATATCACTATAGACAAATCCATATCATCTATTGGATAGTTTTGTTAATTAACTATCAATTTACTTTCATCTAGTCTACGACATTGTCGTTCTATTTTAACACACAACCTGATCCCTTTGTCAAAGAATCGTTGAACTCTACGAAAAGTTCTCCAATTGTAGATAGTGTAAGCATATGTGTAGTGATAATACTCTTTCTTTTCTACATTAAACTATCTCCACATTTACCATTGGAAGAAAACAAGAATCCCTTTTGTGTTATCTTGGTTAGAGTGTTTAAAAATTGCAAGAAAATTCTCTCAAATTGGCAATAAAACCCAGTTAATCAGTGGAATCTTTGAATATTAGTCATATATGTTGGCCTTATCCACCCTTCAGATTATTTTATCATTGAAGGATCAATTGTTATCCCATCACCTGGGATGATATTCCACAGGAATGATACTTCCTTCAACTATAAATCATGTTTTTTTACTTTCTGTAAAACATCACATTTAAGAATGTCCATATCATAGTGTAGAGATTCCCCTCATGCTCCACCAATATTTTGTAGTATATTAAAATATCATCTATAAATAATTCAAAAAATATGTCTATGTAATATCTAAATATTATATTAGTCGAGTTTATGATTATTTATTGAGTATTATTGAGTAAAAATAGAATTATTATGAACTCATATTTCCCATACCTCTTATGAAATATAGTCTTTCAAATATCCTCCTTCTTCTTAGAAACATGTTATTGTCCTAACCTTAGATGCACCTTAGATAATAATTGTGATAAATATTGTTGTTAAAATTAGTAATCCATCTGAGGTAGTGAATACTTCTTATTTTTTTGGAACTTCTTAACCTCATGGTAATCAATACAAAGGCCCATTGAATCAACCTTATTCTTGATGAATAGGAATAGTGAACCCCATGGTAAAGCACTTGGGAATATGAAAACGTTATCCAGAATCTCTTGTAGTTGTTTATTAATATCATGATGTTCCTAAAAAATCATTCTATATAGAGTCTTGGATAATAGAAATATCCCATGTATAATCTCTATAGAAAATTCAACCTCTCATCAAGGAGGAATGCCAAAAAAATCCTTGGGAAACACATTATAATATTCCCTCACCATATAAATGAATTTGAGGAAGATTCTTTCCATCGACTCAATACTTTGAGCTAGAAATTAATTCTAATTGGGTAGTAATATCTATTCTAGTGATGACGGTTCTTATGAATATTGATCCTCCATACACATGATTATAATCGAGGGTTAATTTGTGATACAGAGTGTGATGTCCTTCACATAGAAATTTATTTTGGATCTATATATGGAAATTAATTTCATGACCATATTGTATCAAATTCTTCCAAATAGTCTATTTTATGGTTCATTGGGAAATTAATCCCAGAAATTTGACATGGGAGAACATACAAACATGGGATGATATGATTTCCCCATTTTCTTTTTTTTACAAATAGTGTTTCTTCCATGCATTATATTGGTGTTTAAAAGATCTACTAAACATTCATGATATGAAGTAATGCATAGAATCATATTAAAAAGGTATGTTACCTATTCATGTATTAATATCTAGCATACCTATCACCACTTCGTTTTTTGTATCCACCTCAGTGGTTGTGATGGAGAAAGATCTCCATTATTACCTTAGAGGTTGTTGGTTGTCTCTGAAAACCCATGTCTTAGTGAATTGATTTAAAAAGATTCCAAGCTCCTTGTAGTTTAAGAAATAAAAAATTCAAAAGGGGGTAACGTGATCATTCCTTTCTTCCAATGAATTAGTGGGTTTCTCCTATTGGAAATCACTTTCTAGGTTCCCCTCCTTCCTTCAACCAATGCATTTGATTTTTCTCATTTGGAAATTTCTTAGGTGATTCTTTCCACACCTTTGAAAAGTGGGATGTTGAAATTTCCTATATTTATTATATTTATCCATTAGATCACATAATTAAACTCAACATTCCACTTCCCATCCATATGATACACCTAAGATTTGACAATCTCTATTTTGACTTTACATGGAAATCACACATTTTTATCATATCTATTAACTTCAAGGATCATCCGACATTTTCATAGTATTTTTTTAGCCTCCCAAAGAAGAAGTTAAATATAAAATTGGGGGTAACAAAAAAGGTGGAGGTGTATCATGAAAGTCTTGTGATGTTTTCCTGATACACCCTAATAGATTCTTAATATTTTTCCATGTGTAAAAAGAAATGCCTTTCCATTTTATTTTGGAGAGTGAATGAAAAAATATTTATTATTTTTTTCCCATAATTCCATCCACCCAATTGCTTTAACATCTTCTGTAGGCACTGTATTCTTGATAACTATCCAGCATTGATTAGAATATCTATCTAGATGATAAATATCCTACATAACTTTCTCTTGATTAAAATATTTAATGGTGGAAGAAGATATTTTCAATGCATTTTATCCATTTTCTATGATTAATGGATCAGAAAATCCATTGGCATTGTGAGGCCATTGTGACATAAAAGAATCATTCACATATTTTTCTCTATTAGGGGGATTTGAAAACCCCTATTCATCATGTTTTTTAATCATAACATGAGTATTCTATAAGAGTATTGTTATAATGTTCGCAACACCTTCTCCAATCGGGTTGGGAATATCGTTGTGCGTTGTCATCACATTGACCTTCACCATAGTTGTTTACATGATTACTCCTATTTACATATAATGGATGAAGTAAAAGGAAACATATGGGTCAGTAATTTTAATATACTAAAAACAAAAAGGATAATCTAATGACATTAAATAGATAACTTATAAATTAAATTTATTTCTAACTCTTGAATTTATTGGATTCAATCTATGTTATCCATGATCTATTTACGAATGTATATTCTTATGGAAATTTTATATTTTCTTAATAATGGTTATAAATTAGATTATAAATTATCCAAAGTGTTTCCTCCTTGAGTTTCCAACCATGTGCACAATAATGCCCATTTTCATGTTCCAGGTTACATCACGTTTCACCCAACACACCTTGATAGAGTTGTTACCCCTAGGTACATGGGTGCCAGAACCACATCTACATGTATTATTTAGATAGGGATCTATTTAAATTATAAACCATTTACTATTTAATTTACAAAATTATGTGATTTTTTCATATACTTATTATTATCTCAATGTATTTCTCTAGATTTTTCAAATTCAAATCCCAAAAATAACTATAATTTTCCTCTAATAAAAACTATAAAAACCTTCTTCTAAATTAAACATTATTTAATGATTTATTACATGAAATTAATCATTATACAACGAAGAATGTCAATTAGTCTAGTTTATTTTGGAATTAGGTATATAGAATAACATTCTAAATATGGGATACATCAATATTATTGAAAACATCCTTAACTTTCATAAAAAATTACATGGATTATAAAACAACATGGGAAAACCTGAGGACAACCATGAGAAAGGGGAGAGCTATAAAGCCCAATAAGGGAATAAAATGGAATATAGTGATAAATTTTATAAAATTGGAATATTAGTGGGTAATAAACGAAACATGAATAATAATTTCTGATATATCATGATAATCATAACATTGGATGTGTGGAAACATATTAAAACACTACATCATAATCATATGCCAATGATAAATACTAATACATCATAATGGAAAAATTCCAATAATGGAATTATTTTCATTCCCTGTCCCAACATGACATCTCATGAGACTAACTATCACCCAATATATTGGAGCGTTATATAATTATGGGAACACCAGTCACATTCATTTTGATTTTATTCTTAAGTGTTCCAAATAGATCATAATACATGTAATCATTTATCATAACATATTATTACAAGAAAGTGGAGTTTGTAATTAGTAGATTTATTTGAAAATTAATTTAGGTATAAGTGTATATTGTAGAATAACCCTGATAAGAATTGGGTATGGTATATTCTACACAATTTTTTTGGCATGGAAAATTGAGTGAAATTTCCACACCAGGACAACATCATATTAAATTCCTAGATTTATTTGATGAATGAGAAAGAAGTATATCCTAATTTGGACATGAAATTGTCATTAATAAGGATATGTAAACATATATCCCAACATTATTAATTTGAAATAAAAGGCATAGGATAATAATGGAACATTAATAATGAAGAGAATGTGAGGATCCCTATCTTGAGTGTGTGACTCCAAATGCTTTGGATGAGCTTATTGATAGATTAGGGTGCCTTGGGGGGACTACAGTGATGGTATGTAAGATTAAATAAGTCATAAATGAATTTTTATTGAAGATAAATGTGATATTAGGTGGGTTTATATAGGAATAGAGTGGGTATTTCTTTAATATTTTTCAAACTTAGGTTCTATACTCTATAAAATAAAATAACCAAATCCACAAAATTTACCATGGGTTTTTACCATGTTTTCTTCCAAATGGGAGTGTTTTACATTATTTTATAAACTCAAGGCCATTATTTATTAAAATTATACCCATTATGTTTTTGAGGTGAGTCATACGATTAATGAAATTATATTAAAACATTAATATATGTTAATAGTTTTGGAGGACTCATAGTGTAATTATAAAATTAATAAAATAAAAATACAATAAAATGATATTATATTTAAAACTTATAGTTGTTCATTTATTCCATTTATTTAATTTATTACATCACTTTTAGGTCCTTATGATGTCATAATATATCATGTATATTTATATGGTTTTTAATTTTTACCTAAAAATTCAACTCTCAGAAAATTATTAAAAATTTTCTTTATGATAATTTTGATGTTATGATTACAAAAATAATATTATTTTATCTAAATAATTGTTTAAATATGTGAAATTTAAATTTCATAACACTAATTTATATTTATTGAGAAAGGATGGGGTTTTGAAAATAATAATTCTTGAACCCTTAAAATATTACATTTTTCATCATAAAAATTTTACAAATATTTATACTTATTAAAAACTATTCTATAAAATTATTTTGTTAAAATTTAATTTCTTTAAAATGTACATTAATTCATCAAAAAAAATTCCAAAATTATACAAAAATACAATTTATTTTTTATTGTATCGTAATAAAAAATATTTATAAAACTAAAAATAATAGGATTAAAATTTATTCATTATTCAATAAAAAATTATAAACATTCTCAAATTTATAGTTCTTTGATTCATATCTCTTTAATACACTAAAACAAATCTATGAGTAAGTTACATGATGATGAGACTTTCATTGGGTGGTCCGACATACATGGTCTAGGCCATGATCTTGATATGCTTGAATTTCTCCCTTATACGGTTTTGGTACTGATTATGTTATTTGATAACATCATGGGATTAATCAAGGGAAAATCCTAATGATTTTATCACCCACATAAGCTCTGATCAATGTAATTTATAGGGTATTATACAACTAGTTGAGTCTATCACTTCTCTTCTATGTGTCAATTATATTAGTTAAACCCATATATTTATACTAATCATGTGATCAATGTTCGATGATTATTATATCAATAGTATAAATGCATGATAATCATTTAAGTAGGATGTAACAAGATTTATGGTGTTCATTATTTATCTAAAAACATAACACATAATAATACATTATAATAAAATTAATAGTTGATGTTAATTTATAACAATTCATGTCATTATAGTACTGATGGAAGAGGAATTTAAAGTTGAGTTAGTTCCCAGGTCATAGTTAATAGTAGGTGGACATTAGTGTACCCTATGAACTTTTGAGGATTCGTCATCTGGTGATAAGTATGTACCATAGGAACCCATTATTGAGGAGTCTCCCTTTTCAGATCACATTTCTCATCCAATGGATCATGATCTCTTGTTCTTTCAGTGTGTTTAATTTGGGAATTCTAAGTCATCTTGTCATTATCCTAGAGAATCGTGTCGATGGTTTGTTTTTTTTGGAAACTTAGAAAAGTTATGTAGGCATCATTGTTAATATATTATGTCTCATTTAGAAGATACATCCCCATTTTAGTGGGGAATAAGTTGCATCATGGCACCAGGTCTCTAGATATAGGACTAAGAGTAAATCTCTTCACAAAGAATGAAATATTTGTTACTGGGAAATTTTGCCCATCTTTTTCATCCAATTATGGAGTAGGGATGGTTTATTTTCTACCTTGATGTAGCTATTTTGTTTTGGAAAACATTCCCTTATTATACAAATCATGGTCGAAACATTTCCTGAAAAATCTATAGTTATGGTTTTCTTAATGGATTTGAATCATTGAATTATTTTACTTAATGTGGGTTGGAATTAGATTATTTTAGTTCTCATTTATAGAGAATTGTTTCTTATGGAAATTATGAATCAACGATTATTTTATGATTATTTGGATTTTCTTTTGATGGGTTATCCTCAGGTTGATAGATTATGAGTGGATTCTACTGTGGATATCATTTTTAAAATTGTGGGGAGACCCAAAATAAATCTTTTGGAAATTATATATAGTGTTGTATGTGTTCGAATTATAGATTTGAATGTTCACAAATTTATCATGATTCTTTTTGTTCTTGTTTAGTTTTGAGTGGTATTTTTTTTCCTTATTTTGGTAGGTCATATTTTGGGGGAAGAAATTTATTTGAAATGGGGAGAATGATAACAACCTAACACAAGTTTTATTTTATTTTATTTTATTACTTATTTCTAGGAGTTTTACCTTTTGGTTTAGGTTCATGTTGAGTTTATGGTGATTAATTTTTCTATTGGAGGTTTTGGTTTGTTTTTTTCCTTTATTCACAGTTAGTCTGAATAATTTCATTAGAAATCATGCATCTGGTGAAGGGAGGGGTGTTTTCTATTCATTTTTTTCATTGTTTGACCAAAAACATGAAAGGAAATGGAGTGATTGGTTGGCATGTTTTTGGTGTATGAGTCCTAGTGCAAGTATTTCACATGGTTAGTGGGAACCATGCTTCAAGCATGCAAGTGAGTATATCATTTAGATAGAGCTATTTTTCATGGTTGGAACATGTTTTCCACAAACATGTGACCATCTTGTTTGAGTGTACCTTCCACCCAATGAGGTGGGCATAGCTAGCACATGGTTTTGAGAACCATGTGACCAAACCACATGACTTACACATATTCCTAAAAACCTGAAATTTGACCTTTTCTCTTCTAATGATTTAACCCTAATTCAGGATTCCCCTCCCCCAACCTACCTTGGTGCCTGATGGGGCTCACAAAATCCCCTACCATTGTCTCTCCTTAGACCCTTGATGCTCCTCATTCAAATATTTTTATGATTCTATTTAGTTTTGGTAATTTACCCATCTTCATTTCATTATCACACATTCATATTATTTCCCTTTCCTTGGATCCTTCTTGGTAATATAAGAGGGTGTTGGATGGATTACCTGGGTTGAATCCTTTAAATATAGGTTTTCCAGTTTTCTTCCTGACCATTGCCCTTCCTTCTCTTGTAGTTTCCTTGCATCTGCAAAACATTGAGGTAGGAGTATCAGTACATTTACATTCTGAATCATTCCATATGATTCATGATATTTCAGGAATGATTTGTAAATATGGTATTCATGTTTTTGGAGTTTTATTTTTATTTATTATGGGGTTTCAATGTTTTAAATTTTATGAAAATGGGATTTAATATGATGTTATTAGTAATGTAAATATATATATACAAGTTTTTTGATAAAATATTCATAAGACATTTAAAATAATATCATGAACATTTGGATTGTGTTTGTACTTGGTTTTGATTTGAAAAAAAAATCTTAATTTATCATTGTGTGTGGTCGTTATTAAAATTTATGCTTTACTGCTCTGGTGTGGGTCATTTTTGATTGGCTGTGACATGAATTGTGATTATTTAATTGGAACCTTTGGTATTTTTATGTTAATCCATATGTATTACTGTGTATATGGTAATTCATATATGGGCATGGAGTTCACATATTTATATTCACACACAAATAAATGGTGACTCCATATTGATTCCCATCTTGAAACCATAGCTTTTGAAATAACCACCCCACATTTCTATTTAATCCTTATCCCCAATGGTTCTTTAAACCCCCAAAATAATTTTCATAATATATATTGGTTTCCAATTATCTCAAATATGGTTTTTGAATGTGTTCTATCAATCTTCACCTTTTTGGATACATGAAGAATGATTTAGAGACTATTTGATATGAATGGAATATTTAGACAATTCCATGTTAAATTATTTTTTCAATTAGTTTATGATAATGAATTTTATAGGAATGGTATTTTCACTCGAAGTTGTTTGTATTTTTAAATGGGAACTTTGGATTGGTAGTTTTGGATGTTTTTTAAATTGGTTTTGAATCTATATGAAATTTATGACTAGTTTATACTTTTTAAAGGTTTAATGTATGATGAGCACCCCTAGCATTTTCCTTCAGATGATTTTGACTTTTCATAGACAATTTAGGGTATTTGGAAATAAATAATGGAGGATTATGTGAGTTAAGTTCAATTAAAATCTTTTGATGGACTCATCACTATCCTTTATACAATTATCATAGGATTATTTTTTCTTATTTAGAGTACTGACTGATGATTTATTTTTAGCTTGATTTGGAAGATGAGAACCCACGGAAAGTGGATATTAGAAGTTTTATTTTCCACTAGTATGAATATTATAGAGTATCTTGCTCGGTTATTAATAATAGTGGTGCACTATAGGACGAAAGGGGGTTCTAAACTAATTATATACAAGGGTTTTCTCAAGGGATTTTATAGAAACTCCCATTATTATATTCATGATTGTAATTTTTATCACTTTTGGTATTCAAGTTCTTGTAGTACATCATGATTCTCATGTTAACCAAATTGGTTAATCTTACATATATATTAGTTGATATTCCTTGTTTCTTAGACATTCTTTGTATTTTTTTCATGCATTATTTTCATTTTTATTACCCAGATTTGGTTTTTAACTCTGGTTCTAAAAGAAAAAATATTTTTCAATCCTTAAATGATAAAAAAAATTATTTTTATCCATATTTTCAAAATAGAGTAAATATGATTATTCTGGAAATGACATGTATGGTCTCTATAGTGCTTACCTACTGAGTTGTTTTTTATCACACCATAGTTGTTCCACTTATCATAAGTACATGTGTGTTAAATTGTAGGTTACATATTGTTATGTAATTACTATGATTCAAGATTTTTAATGGAATGTGGTGACAAATAGGTCAAAAAGAGATCATGTTTTATATAGTTTGGATTCAAATTTGTTTTCCTTTCACCTTTTCATCTACTAATTTTGTATTTTGGGTTTATTTATGTATATAATTTTACTCAATGTTTGAAAAATATTTCTATTTATTATGTGTTTTTAATTGTTTTATTAAATAAATTTGTTCGTAAATGTTTTATCATTGATGACCAACAGTTGTTTCCCGCCCGAGAGTCAAAGGAATGCCTCTCAGGCAATGTCACAGTCCTACTCGGGTGACCTATACGGGATTGACCTAGGTTGGTTCATGACATCACCATTGTTTATAAATATCATTAGAAACTATAGTGGAAGTGTATTATCAAGATTATTCTTCTTATAATATAAAATTACCAATATATAACTCCATACTCTAACACATTATCAATTATAACTTAATTATGTTTGGGTCGGTTCAACAACCTACAAGAATGATGCTATAACAATAACCTTATTTTCATCATGAATAAGTATAAAACATCGATAAGTATTATATGTGATATTAAAAATCACTTTATGTTAAAAATATTATTTTTAAGGATTAAAAAAAGTGAATGTTCATTATAATGTAATTCATTATAATTATTACATTATACAAAACATGATCACCAGGGAATCCATTATCATGAACCATATCCATAAATTCTATAAAATGAATATAATAATTAATTTATAATTTTGGAGAAATTATTCCACAAACATGAATAATTTTAAATTAAATTTCTTTGTTTCAAGTAATTAGGATCGATATCACCATTATGAAACTCATATGAAAACAAAACAAATTACTTGCAACTGATGAAGAAAATGAACAATATCAATATAATATATGTGTAATAAATGGTTATAATTGAATATTATAATGTCTAAAATATATTAATAGGGTTATTGTTTCTGACACATTCCTCAGGGCATGCATCCATCGCTTTTGGAGGATGCACTGCTGTTGCTCTACATTCTTTCTTTCCAAAGGCAGGTGACATCCATCTCTTATTTGGGGATGTTCACTCCTTGAACGAAATGAGATTATGGGATGATAGTTCCTCCTTCTATAGATTCCTCCTTGGAATTTATTACCTAGTTTTGGTCTCTCATAAAGATAAATTCCTTCTTCATTAATCTCATTCCTTGTTCCATATCATTATGGATGACAGTCCTTTATGATTCTTAAATCTGGACATTCCACAGGGTATTGACAGGGTGGCATCCATCATATAGAGTAGTTGCTAACATCAGGCATGTCGGGTCATCATTGGATGTGTGGACATTGGGGAACTTGTAGTCTTCCTCATAAGATGGAATCTCAAGGGTGTAGAACCTGAGGAATCCCATGACTTTTGCATGGTATCTTATTCAAGATGGATTTCTATAAGGTTTTCTTCAACTTCCCATGTTTAACAGTAGGTATGCTGCGAATTTAATATCTAGAGGATATGGTTATGCCAAAGGTGTGTCTTGCAAGGTTTTCCTCAAACATGTCATGATTAAAACGAGGTAGGTTACAAGATTAACATCTTGAGGGGATGAAATGAGAGTGATCAAAATTCCCCATAGAGATGAATTAGATTGGTAAATCCCTAAGAAGGAACACCTTGACAGTTTATAAGATGGATGGATTAGAACAACTAATGAGGACGGATCTGTGGTGGTGTTTCCCATAGAGGGAAAATATCATGCCCTGCTGCATGATCTAGACACTACTTTGGGCGGATTAGAAAGAGTAAACCCAAGTATGGGGAACACCAATGTTTGCCTTTGGCTAGGATTGAACCTCAGGGAGGTTCTCTACATACCCTGTGTAGGCGACCGAGATCAAAACCCGCTTACTTTGTAGGTGTTATGAATCAAGGTGTACACTCAAAAGACAACAGCCTAAATAAATATTGGGGCTTATCCATGGATAGCATCTGATCACAAGTGAGATACTCTTAGTTGTATGGTTATGTATTTAGTGGGGCTTATACATGGTTTTCTACCCCAATTGTTGCTTGGAGTAGTGGATAAGTGGCTGACATAGTCTTACAGGGATGTGGCGGCCCTGGTAAGAATTAGAATTGGTGATGGAGAGTTGAATAAAGTAGATGGGGGAATGATATAGAACCAATATGAGGATGATGATGATGTTGCAATTAAGACTTAAAGAGACTTCCTATGTATCCCTTTGAAAGAGAATCAATGTCTGTGAAGTTCGGTGGGGTGTTGGGTCACCTGAGGAGGAGACCCATGAGGATGAATGCATGGATGGGGGCCATATGAAGTTGAACCTCTAGGTTGTGGCATGAAATTAGGGTCTGGATAGAGGAAAGAAACCCAAATACATGATGAGTCTTATGCATAGTAAGAAGCCTAGGTTGGTCTAACACCATAGAGGTGGACCAGAGATGTGGGTCCCAGCAAAGGGGACTACAACAAGTTTCCATTGATTTCAATCTACAATGGCATACCACTTGGATAGAGTACCCAAAGTCTTATTGATGGATTGGGAAAATGACGGCTTACTGCTGGATGGGGTACACAAGGTATTATCGCTGGATAGGGCTACAATGGATTACTGTCAATTGGGGTTCCAACCGCTTATGCTTGGTTGGGTTTGACAATGGATTACTGTCGATTGGGATTCCAACAGTTTACATCTAGTTGGGTATGACAATGGTTTACTGTTGAATGGGGAACACAACGACTTACCGTCGATTGGGTAATACAATGGCTTACTATCGGTTGTGGTTGACATTGGCTAACCGCTAATTGGGGAACACAACAGATTACCATTGGTTGGGATTCATGAAGGATTAACATCGATCGAGGAACACAATTGATTACCATCGGTTAGGGTTCACAATGGGTTACTACTAATTGGGGTTGGACCTCAGGGAGGCTTCCTACATACCTTGTCTGAGGGACAAGGATGAAATCCCATGTAGGTCGAATCGGTACAGTATAATGTACTGTGGAAAAAATTTGGTCGTACATTTTAACGTCATGTGGGATGAGGATATACCACCATGAAAGGGTCGGGTAAAGTACGTATTGGGATTGATCCTCAGGGAGGCTTCTTACATACCTTTATATGGAAAGGATCGAAGTTAATGTTGTTTGGGGGAGTTTTTTGAACCAATGTGGAGAGGGTTGGGACAAATAGGTATTGGGATTGAACATCAGAGGGGCTTTCTACGTACATTTCCTTGACAAGGATCAAAGTCCACATAGTTCAGTGTGTTTTGGGGAATCGACATGAATGAGGATGAGACCAAAAGGTCTTGGGATTGAAGCTTAGGGAGGCTTCCTACGTACCATACCTTGTCAAGGACCAATGTTTCCATATTTTGGAGGAGGTTTTTGGGGCATACATGATATGAAGTCATAGGGAGGATGTTCTAGTCACTATTTACTCTATGCTCACCTGATTCATGCTCGGTGTGAGAAAAAAGAAGAAAAAATAGACCTTGTGATCTTGGTGCAATGGTGCGGCCTCGAAGGATGGTGAATCAGGCTTATGCATGGAATCTGCCAGTGTGGCACTAAAGAGAAGAAATCGTGAATGTGGCTTTCACATGGAAGCTATGAGGTTTTTGATAAGGAGTGGCAATGGTGGATGTGTCTTACGCATAGATGTTGTATGGGTGTCATTATGTAGTGACAACAGTGGATGAGGATTATGAATTAAAGCATCCCATAATGTCTTCTTGATGTCTATCTACAAAGGAATCCCGAATCATTTTTGGCTTGAGGAAAATAATGGAGGCCTACACCTATGCACCAGTGCACGTGCATGATAATTCCATGTGAGTTGGAATCAGTCCAAAAAAAGGGTTATGAAATGTGTGAATCACATGCCCAACATTTGGAATGCAGTGAGTGTGGATTGGTGATAGAGGATAACTATTGAACGTGTTTGAAAAATAGCATTCATATTCTGTTAGCCTGAAATGGGGAAAAATAAATGAGGGTCGCCTATTGATATTATTTGAAACACATGACCAGACTCGAAGTGTCATCCAAAGACTTCTAAGGCATTGGCCTGAACGGTATGTGAGCCAAGGCGTCATGGGATGATGCCGTCCAGGGGTCACTTCAGACATGAATGATTATGAAGATCTGAATGAAGTAAATGCAAAGCATGAGGTGGAGTAAGGGAATGTTTTAACGGATTCCAATTCTCTTGATGTTATTCCTCTGTAATCATGGAATTATGTATCCTATTCTTGTAACCTAATAACTCTCTTATTTGGAACAAAATCCTTTCTATTAATGAATGATAGGGTACACTATAGATCAAAATAATATAGCAATAACTATTACCATCTCATGTTATACACGCAACACATCTATTGTTTAGAGAAAGTGCCATCTTATATTCATCACATATGGAGTTCTACCATTTAAAGTCATGGAGATATGACTATTTTCATATCATTTTTGGTGCATAATGAATCTCTTATTTGGAGCAAGAGGCATCATATATTTTTCATGTAGTGAGTAATAATGTTTATAGATATGTAGAGTGGACTGATAGTATCTCATTCTTGGTGCATATGGTGTCTCTTATTTGGAACAGGATGCATTCTATATTTTTCATATAGTGAGTATTGCTGTTTATAGTCATTTATATAGAAATGTTATGCATAATATTCCTAAATACTGTTGGTGTTGGGTCTTATGCGAGAGTGGCCCATTCTAGCTCAACTTGGTACAGAAGACGTGTGATGGGGTTTGGATGAGTTGCATGACGAATTGTTCGACTGAAGGTACTCATGGAATTGATGATGGGAATCTCAACTCAAATAATGGGCAACAAACCCAGTGGAATATTTCTACTCTAGGTGGTTCATGGTGTGTGGAGTAGTTTCTCAAATCATGGTATCCCATAGGTGGTGGGTGGGTGCACATAAGGGCGCAATGGAAAATGGTGATGTCCCGACCGGAAACCATCATAGTGCGACTATCCATTTTTCATAAGGTTCAATGACGGAAAACATGGTACTGGATCATATGGATGGTATTACATCCAAATAATTATTTTGACCAGCAGTGCGGGGGTGTATCCCCCACGGTATGGATTGGTGGGAGCGAATATAGGAGCTTCACAAAGTATAGGGCCTAGCGAAGTGGCTTCATGGAGGAATGGTGAACGCGGAGCATGGGTTATTGCGAAGCATCTTCAAGAAGGAAAGATGCTCGCAGAGCATGAACTCGTAGAGCGTAAGCCCTTGTGGAGCAAAGGGCCTAGCTGTGCAAAAGGCCTATATGTGCAAAGGGTCTCATGGAGAAAAGAGTCTCGTGGAGAAAAGGTGCTCATGGAGCAAAGTGTCTCATGGAGAAAAGTGGCTCGCGAGCCTCGAGCAACTCCAAGGAGCTCCCTCCGTCGCAAAGGGCAGTGACCTCGTATATGGGTAAAACATTGATGATATTGGGAGCTCCATGAAATGGGAGATCAACCATAATAGGGGCGGCATGACTCTGCTTATGAAGGGGGGTGAGCCGACTATTTAGAAGTGATAGAGGTCAATGGTACATGCTGTTGAGAAATAATGCACACCATGATGTGAAAATAACGCCGCGAAGGAAATCACCCTCCACAACTGGAGGGATTTCCTTCATGTTTCTTATAATCATGGAGTCGACAATCATCGACTGTTACAGTGCTCGTGAAGGCTCTGGTAATGTTCCCACAAGTTCGTTGTAACTGTGGAGTAGACCGTCATCAACCATCACGGTGCTCGTATAGGCTCTTGTCATGTTCCTATGCTCCACAATCGTGGAGGGAGCTTCAAAAATGGGCTCTGTGAACCAGTTTTCCAGCCCAACATCAAGGGTCCATAATCATTATTCGTATATCTGTTTGGGAAAAATTACCTGTAAAATATATACTTGAAAAACAAGATATGATCTTGGATAAAATATGAAAGTATTTGGAATATTTTGCGGATGTGTTTTCCTATGCCAACTATTATGAAATAATTTATTAATATGGTTTTGTTTATAATATTTTAGGTTAAATATCATTCATGGATGTCAGGAAAAAAGTTTAGGGATTTTTAACTCAATGATTCATTATTTAAGTAAGGCTTCATGTTATGCATTAATTTTAATAAATAGTAAAAATACTTCCCAATTGAGCTTATTTATCATCATTTATATATCATTAATATGATTGAAAAATAAATTTCTTGACACCTCCTTCATAATATTTTAATTCATTTATTACAATGAAGGGTTTTTTGTCAAGTCAACATCATTTCATTGAGTTATGATTACTTTTAATGATTTCATCACGATCAATATCTCTATCTATCCAAATTATTTCTATATAAGATGTTTCCCTTGTAGGTATTTATGTTATTCCAATATATCTTATATATTCATTTTCTTATATATTATTTTATTTGAAAATATAAGTTAATAAAAATGTAAGGGTTTCTTATCGAAATTTACCTTATAAAGATATTTGTTCCTTATGTTCCATATATACAATTTTTTTTATATACTACCAGTGGATTCATTTTTAAAATACTAATCAATAAAAATTTATTGAATAATGTTTATGAAATAAGCACTCAATTTTTAGTGAAGAAGTTTTAGGATTCCAAATATTTTTTAACAAATTAATTTTATTAACTTTTGTGCATGAAAACTGTAATATATTTTTTAAAAATTATAAAAATATTATTTCAAAAAACAAATTTATTTTTTAAAATCACCATGTCAAATGTTTCTTAGTCTATGTGTTTGAGATATTTCATAAAGAACTGATTTTCAATGAAAATGAAAAATATAGATTTATATAAAATTATATTTTCATTTAACATAAAATTATCATTATAATTTAATCTTAATGTAAATAAAGACAGTTTTCATTTTATATAATTTCAAAATTACTTAATATTTTTCATTATAGTAAATTTTTTTACATGTTCATTTTTTGTCTTAGTAAACCTCTTTTAAAAATAATACTTCACTGTGTTTAACAAATTTATAATAAAATTTATTTTTACGACATATAAAATTGAATCTTTAAAAATGGGTTGCTTATATTGAATTAAGAGGTTATTTTTTAATATATTCATTTTACATTGTTCAATAAGAATAGTAACCTTTTTAAAAAAATTTATCTTGCTAAGGGTAAATCGGGTAAACAAAGTTAAAAATAATACGACAATGACAACAAACAACCCTAACACTTGTATTTAATCTATTTTATTAGTGGGGTTAAACCCTAATAATCTAAGATAAATATTTATTGCTTTTTGGGACTTTTTTTCATGTAAAATGAAATATATTATTTTATGTACATATAATTTAAAAAATCTCACTATCGTGCTTTTAATATCAATAAAATTGTGTGAAAAGGGAAAAATTAACGTATGTGTGGTTTTAAAAATCCATCTAAATAAAAAATATTTATTTATAATGTTTATTTATTTATAAATCTTAGGGATTAAGTAATTACCTTAAATTCTACTACAGTGATGACTCAGTACATGTTCATTTAGTCGAAAAGTCAGGTAAATATTTTTAAAAACTCTAAAAGTAAAATATTATTGGAGTTAATGTGTACGAATAACTTTGAAAATATACAAAAAATATTATATATTTATAAAAGATTTATATTTTAATTATATTACATCTATGTTTTTTTCAAAGTCAAATTATGTGAATAGTTCATAAAATGACATTCAAAGTGTTTTATATTAAATAATATTTCACTAATTATTTAACAATAATAAATTAATTAAAATAGTATAATTAGGATGATAAATAGTCATACATGATATACTAATTTCATTTATTGTCTAACAGACACCTTATATGTTAAATTATAACCCTTTAATATTGAAAAAGTCATCGTCGTAGTTAAGGGTAAAATTGGATAACCAAACGGTTAATCTAAGAGTTAATGTATAAAATGAAAAAAAATTATCAAAAAATTATTATATTATTTTATTAAGACTATATACTCCTTAGATTATATTTAATGTTATTTGGGGAAAATTTAACAAGATTTATACACATATTATATAATAATATTACTTGTATTTCCAAAATTGACATTAATGAACTTTTATAACATAAATTTTTTTATTAAATAAATTAGAATTCATAAAATTACTATATTATTTAATTTGAATGGAATATAGTTTAATATATAAAACATGGTTAATTTATGGGACAATTTTTTTTATAGTAATATTCTTGACCCTTAAAGAGTAAAAATATATATATTGTGTAAATTATCGAAAGTAGATACACAATATGTTATCCTAATGTCCAAAAAGGGTACATGGGAGGTTATCTATAGCCCAAAAGGGTGTTCACAGAAGGTTATTCCCAAACCTAAAATAGTTATATTTGTAGTTAGTCCAATCCTAACAAGATATAAATTTCTTATTGGGTGTCATTGACATAATATGTTTATGATTATTGCATAGAGTATGCAGATCTATTATTTCATGGTATTATGAAAATGATATGTTCTCATAAATAATGTTCTTTGATACCTTTGTGATTTATATCTTATAGACTAGAAATCCTTATTCCATGACTCATTTTTATGATCTAATGATTTAATGGAGTTATTTTCAATGGTTAATCTCATATTCTCGAACCCTTTATGCTCCTGTTATATTTAATTAATCATTCATATCTCCATTGTATACTCGTACTATGTATCTACACTCACCTTTTATTATGTTTTATTTTACTTAATATATAAATAAAATTTTCTTGTATAATGTGTCTGATAATGGTTCTAGATATGAAGAATTATGTGAGAGGTGATATAGATCTTTTACAAAACAGTTGTTTATTTAACCATGTTTTTAAAGACACTAAACCCTTATGGTTATAGAATGGATTATAATGTTATTTAATGAATATCCATCTAAATTACTTTTATATTTATGTATGAAAACTATGTTTTATATAGTTAATATCATAGAATGTATTATTTACCTTTTGAAACTAGGATGAGAAAACATTAAAAATTTCCCATAGGATAATCCTAAGTATAGTAGAATGTTATATGTTATTGTATGGAAATGGTTACGGATTTCTTATAAAATATCCTGGTCGAGATACTATAAGTGGCCATGGTTTTGGAAAATATGTATTTATGGCTAATAAACCAAAAATGTGCTATTCAATTATATCATTTCAATCATTCTAGTGCATAGAGATTATGACATTACTATGCCGCTAGTTTTACAATCCAAGGGGATGTTCTTATGTAAATTTAATTTTTTTTTTGAAATTTTATTAAGGGTTTGAATAGATTATGATCGTGGACATAATATCTTATACTAACGGTTCCATTGATTGAAAAAATGTTTCATGATATAGATTCATTATAGTCATTTCTCTAGATTATGTGGTTTCCCACTTCGATTAATGTTACTCACACCCTAGTTTTTTGGTCAATGGTTTGAACTGTAAGGAAGCAAGTTAACACTGAGTATGATGGAAATTGTGATGATTCTATGAATCAAAATGGAATGATTACTGAATTGGATTATATAGTGATTATGTATAATCAGTTATCATACTATATTATAACCATTATACACCTTGAAAAACTATCAAATTCATTGAATAAGGGAAATATTAACTTTTCATATATCTCTAGTAGTAGAGACCATAGAAGAATGAATGCTCAATATTCTCTATATCAGAAATGTGGAGTGGGATACATAGAATAATTGTTACTAATATGAGTAATCATTTTAATTTTTCTCAAAACTAGATTTTTTGTTTTAGTCAATGGATGGAACTATGATGAATCTTGTCAACATTGATTGTGATGGACAACGTGATGATTCTATGATAGAAAATTATATAATGACAGAGGGGGATTATATTTTTATTGAGTATAATAAGTTATCATAATATATGATAACCAATATATACATTAACTAACTATAAGATTCACTAAATAAGAGATGAATGGTGTTTTATTAGATCTTGGGTGGTGGAGACCCTAGAGAAATGAAGTATCAATTTTATCCATCTCAGGATATAGATATGTAGGAGAATGTATCAAAAGAATAGTAAATTATTGCATATACGGGAAAAGGTCCAATAAAAATTAATTATGAAGGAAATATGTGGAGTTTGAAAGAGGGGAATACATTTCATAATAGAGATCTACTAATAGTTCATTGTATTTAACGTGAGAAATGTTGTTATTATTTGAGTTAATTTCTACTTCTAAAGGTTAACTAAAGTACCGATTAATAAACATTGTTAAAGTAGTAATTTAAATGAATGTTTTAAAATGATTATTTATTATGATTTTGGAATTATATAATAGAAGTAATTTTATAGATTTTATTTTGATTTTAGGAATCCCAAAACATATAATATTTATTTGAATGAATATTTACAGATTTGAAATATTATAATTAATGGAAATGATATCCTAAAAAATTGATTCAGTTGAAATTGAATATTTTTCTAAAACAAAATATTGTAGAAAATATAACCCTGGATATTCTTCCAATGTTATGAAAATAATTTTCAGTTCAGATAAAGATTTTATTGACATTTAAAATACCAATTGGATTGTATTGGTGACCATAAAATTGTTTAGGTATTTATGGGAAAAAGTTATTTATGTCATATTTCATAATGTTTATTAAATTTTTTTATTTGGGTAATATATTCAATAATATTTTATCTTATTTTATGATTAATGATTATTTTATTGTTTGGAAGCATATATTTTTTCGTTTAGGTTTTATGGTTATTCAAGTTATTAATATGTTTTAAGAGAATACACTATCATGGTATTCAAATTTTTGGTATTTGAAATTGTGAGTTACTTTATGTTTACTAGGAATATATTTTAAATATGATCATAAAAATATGTTTGACAGGATATTTTGGATTTCTTGGTTCTGAATTAGGTTTCATATATTTGGGAGGAGTCATAAATTTAACTATTTATGGAATGGATAAAGTTGATCATTGGGGGATTTTTTATGGTTTTATAGAATATTACAATATATTGGATAAAATGAGCTAACCATTTATGTTTTGTTTAATATTTAGAGATATGAAGAATGAAATTTAATTATTTTTTTGGATAATAAAATGAATTAAAAGGTACTTTTAGTGCTTCAAACATGAAACATTATAATTCAAATAAGATATAAAGTGGAAATTCATCATAGAACAACCATATGATGATATTTTTCTTATAAAATAGAATAAAATAGACTAAATATATTCTTTTGTGTTCTATATCTTAATAGTAAATGAATTACTGATATTTATGAAAAGGAAATTAAATTAAAAAATATCCTTTTATATTAATTTTGAATTAGTTGATGGTATATTACCCCCTAAATGTTTTATTTTTTTGGTTGTTAACCTTTACATGACTATGTTTTCTATAACTCTCCAATATAATTTGGGAATTAATTTTCCTTCCCTGAGCATATATTCAATTTCAACCAACGTTCTTATATTTTGAAACATGGTTACGTGTTATTTTATATGATCATAAAATTTTAATTTCCAATATTTTAGGAATAATTTTTATTTAGTGGTAGAATGTAATACCCTGAAATTTTATTTTTGAATAATATTAAGCATGATACCGTTCTTAACACGCAACACTGAGATTTAAGTTAGTTGAGATGTATTATAAAAATTTTATTATTTAAATTTTAACATGACATTGAATTGGTGTATGTTTATATGAATATATAAAATTTAAAATATAATTATATTATTCTGAATCAATACAAATGTGAAAAATGAATCATATTTAATAATCCAATAATTTTTACCAATGTCATTTAATGCTTAAAAATTTCTTTTTCTTAAAAAAAACATTTTTATTACATTTTTGAATGAATGTTATACTTAATTTACACCTATATTAGAAATATTATTTTAAATAATCAAATAAATATCTTAAATTAATATATTAATATAATCTTATGGTTAAATAATTGTATTTTTCTGAAAATATATTTTTTTCAATGACTAGTGAATAATGTTTATTTTTTTAAAATGATGCTTACATTCATTTAAAATTTTCTTTATGATTTTAACTTTTTGATAATGAAACAACTTTTTTTATTCTATAAAATATATTTAATTTTATATTAATCATCATTATATTTGATTTTGTTATATGTTTATTTGTCATCATAAAAAAATCAAGAAAATGTTTTTTTATATTTTATGAATTTATATTATAATTTATTTTCACCACTTTTATAAGTTTATTATTGAAATATTTTTTCCATATTTACAATCAAGATGTTCATGTTTAGTTAATTTTTCTTTTTTTGTTAATTTTTTATAGTAACTTATGGAAATATTATCCCCATAGTAAGGGTAAATTGTGTAATTAATGTAAAAAATTACTTGATAAAGACAAAAAACCATAAGATTTGTATTCAATATAATGGAATTGTGGGATATGGAAATCCTCAAATAGTATTATAATTTATTTAAATTTCATTTCATTTTCATATAAAATGACTTATGTATTTTTTTATGTAAATTTAAATTAAAAAATTTCACTCTCTTTCATCTAATATCAATTATTTCTGATAGGGGCAATAAATAATTTTATGTTATAAATTTTTATTTTAAATATAAATTATTTTATATCATTGAAATTTATTTTATATATTTAATTATAATCTAATTATTATATATGTGTATGTACTACCAACATAGTACTTGTGGAAGAAGTATAAATGTCAAGTAAATAAATTTTAAAACGTTTATAGTAAAAAACATTTGGTGAGATTAATTTTCCAATGAGTTTTTTTGGTCAATATAAAATATTTGTTTTTTTTAAATGTTCATATTATAAATATATTTTTATCATGTTATATCTATGGTCAAATTATTTTAATTGTTCTAAAAATTAAATTAATAGTATTTTTTGTTGAAAAAATATTATTATTAAATTATATAAATAGAGTAAACAAATTTCAATAGGAAAACTAGGATTAAACATTGTGAAAAATATCAATCCTTTTATTTTTATGAACATATTTTCTCTTTATAAGTAAGATTATAACTTCATTCAATTTAAATAGTCATTAAAATAGTTATGGCATAAATTTGTAAACCAAAAGGTTATTCCAAAATATAAGGTCTAAAATGATATCATAACATATCAAAAATTTATTGAGAATTTATAAAAAATTTATACCCTATTTTTCTTCAATTAAATGTAATTTTGGAAGAATTTTACAAGATTTGGAAATATATTACATTATAATGTTTCATGTATTTCATAAAATATCATTGATGATATTTTATTATAAAAATCACTTTATGAAATAATTTAAAATTCATAAAAATCTTATATTCATCCAAATGAATGTGATATATTCAAAAATATCAACCATGGTCTATTTATGGAAACATTTTTTACATTTAAGGAGTAATTGTTTTTGATATTATGATAAGTTTTGAAAAATGGAACATGAGAGGTTATCCTAATCTAAAAGAAATATGTTAAATTGGAGCTTCTACCATTCCTAAAATATGAATATAAGAAGATATCCTTGTTCTAACAAGTTCAACAAGTCTTGGTGGGTGGAATTAACAAAAAAAATTATATTATTATTATTGTGCCACACATTATTCCACTCATTTATGACATGATCTTTTACTAATTTTATGTTCCCTTGTATATTATTCTTTGATCCCATTATGATTCATTTGTTATGAAATACCAGGATTTATACCATAAAACATATTTGTAATATAGTATTTTTATTATGATTTTAATAGTTTAATATCATATTCTCAAACCCATTATGATCATTCTATGATTAAATATTCATTAATAACTCCATTATTTACCTTTAATGAGCATATGATCTCAACCATTATTATATTTTCTTCTCCAATGAACATGAGGAGAAGTTTTATGTATTATGTGTATATAAAGTGTTCTAGTTATCATGAACTAAGTTTGATATGATATTGATATTTTTTAACATCCTGGATCTAGGTGTCATCCAAAGGTGCCCCATACCCAGTTGGTCACGTATCCTCAAGAGAATTTCCTTGAATTCCAGAGCCTTCCAACTACGAGAGAGGTTCTTGGGTGTGAATGTGGGGAAACTATGCCCTCATTGGTAGTGTAACATAATGGAAACAAACCATAAACAATATCAGAAGTAGTAATACCATACATTTGATGTAAACAACGGAATAATGATAGTAAATAACAAACTAGAGAACATATATAATGATGTGTGTCACATATGTCTTTGAAAAATTCCAAACAAGTCACAATTCTAGAAATTAGGTGCTACACAAATTACAAAATAAAACAAGTAAACTCCTGTAGAATCACAATCCTCATCTTGGTCACATTCTCTCCAACTCCAAATTACACATGTTCTTAATGAAGAATGGTGTTTTCCCTTATCAATACCCGCAACCACACAATCTTTATAGGTTGAAAATAATGACAAATAAATGGTGTGAGGTGAATTTCAGTAGGAATCCTCCAAAAGATATGTGCCCAACTATCATTTAATATATATATATATAGTAGGAAACATGAAAAATGAAGTAATAAACATTGAAGTACTAAAAAGTAAACAATCCCACAATTCCCATTTAGATTAATTTATATATATTTATTTTTCAAACCATATAATAATGAAATTAGGGGATCTATACTATCCAAGGTATCCCCTATGAAATAGAAAAATAGACATCTCAAAAGACAATCTACGAACCAAGTAAAACCGAGTACAAGTTTGTGCTTTGGCTTGGTAGACTCATGAAAATCAATCAATTGTTCACAAGAAACCCTCATGGAAGGTTCTCACGGCATAACCCCTCTTGTTAAACATATCATAATTTCATTAATGATATAACAACCCTCTTTGAAAGCTCACACAGTCTAACCAATTTGGTCTTACAAAACAGGACACATTGAGGAAGCACTCACCATCAATTCCTCTGTAGTCTTCTAATGATAAACTATAGACTCTATAAGGAAGCACTCATTGTCCATTCCCTCTATTGGCTCATAAAGATATAATATAGACACTATGATGGAGCACTCAACCTCAATCCATATTTTTTTATCATGAGGTAAAAGTAACATAGACTATGGGGAATCCCTAAATGTCAATTTCTCCTATGGTCTAACATCAATTGGTTCTCACAACACTATGTAATAAAATCATTCCCATACGATATCCTATAGAAAAAAGAAAGATCAACTACTAAAATTATAAGTGAATACAATTTATAACATAAGAATATAACAAGAAGAAATTAATCAATCAATTCCCACCTAATAAGAAAGGTAGGGAAATAAGGTCTGCCTCATTGAAATCTGGGACCATAAGGCCATAAAAATTAAAAAAATAAAACATACCCACATTGTGTCCCCTAAACATTAAATTTATCATAATATAAGACAACCAAAACCCTTAATAAATCAATCAATCTATATAAGGCATATGATAATATGGTTAAATTACTTAACACAAAATACTCGAATCATGGGTAATCGGAACTTAGGCATATATAAAAAAATGAAAAACTCAAAAAGGAAAAAAAACACCTACATAGATGTTGAAAAAAGATCAATATCAAATGTCGGCCCCTGAATTGGCCTAGTTTTTTGTAGATCAACAAAATCGTAAAACATGTTAAACCTTGAACAACCCACTAAATATGAGGAATCAAGAAGAGAGGCTCTAGAAGAGGAAAGAACTCACTGAGATGGTTCCAACACAACCAATGGTGTTTTATTTGGATAATGAATGAAGTTTCAGAGTATCAGAGAAGATTCATTGATTCCATATTGTCCTATGTGAGGCACAACTACAAGAAGGGATTTCTAGAGATTAGATGAAACCCTAGTCCATTTAATCAAATAAAAGAAAAAGTGCATGGAGTGTTCATTTAATTTAAATGCCATGTACTATCATCAACTGGCTTCCTCATTAGGCGGTCTCTAGGTGACCTTAAATTTCCATGTACTCGGTCGTTACACAGCTAGAACATAGCTACACACGGAAACATGGTACATGACATGTACTAAGAAAATTTCTAAATTCTTCCTTTTTCCTCAAAAACACTTGAAATCTAGATCCATACCTGAAATGAACATCTAGGTTCTTTCAAACATCCCCCCGTAAATAAATTCTTCCCCTAATTACACTTCTAAAGGTGGAAAAGAAGAATCTTAAAACAAATATGGCTACTATGAATGAACGTCGGCCTCATTCTCCGAAGTCTCGTCCAGTACATGAGTATGCTTCCATAGAACTCATACCAGAGGAATAGACCAGCCACAGATAAGCTTAATGATTGATCCAAAATTTTAATAGAGTGCTTCTCAAAGGATGTATCCACCTATAACTCAACCTCCTCAGGTTAAAATATGTGAGACTAGTTTGAAAATTAATGTCATAGTTGAGAAACATGTAAGATGTCATGCATAGCCTGATTCCTATAAGGTAACTACAATCGATAAGAAACCAGACTGACTATATCCAAAACCACAAACAGCCTGACATATTTCGGTGAAATATTCTCATGTGTCCTAATACTCTTGTTCCCGATCCTCAGTGTGACATGCAAGAAAACCTGATCTCCAACCTCAAACATAAGAAGTCCTCTCCGTCGATCAGCAAAATATTTCTGCCGAGACATTGCAGTATTCATCCTTTTCTGAATCAACTCCACCTACTCAGTGGTCTCCTAGATGAGATGAGGTCCCACCACAGCTCGCTTTCTTCCCTCCGTCCAACATATGGGTGAACATCATGGCCTACCTTATAAAACCATAACATGTACCTTCTGAATTGTCGCTTGAAAACTGTTATTGAAAAAAAATCCAATAGGGGTATATATATCATTCAAGAGCCCCTGAAATCTAGGACTCATACTCAAAGAATTTCCTCCTAGACCTGAATCTTGTAATCAGATATTCCATCTATCTAGAAATGGTAAGCTATACTCATAAGTACCTGTGTATCTGAATCTCTCTGATAACACTTTGTAACGTCCAAGATCTAGGTTCCACCCAAAGATGCCTCATACCCAGTTGGTCACATGGCCTCAAGAACATTTCCCTAAACACCAAAGGCTACTGACTAGATGCGAGGGCCTTGGGTGTGATAGTGGGGAATCTATTCCCTCATTGGCAGAGTAACACAGTGGAAACAAATATTAAACAGCAACAGAAGTAGTAATACCATACAACAGAAGTACACATCAGAAGAATGATAGTAAATAAAAAATTGGAGCACAATTATAATGATGCATGTCAGATATTTCTAGGAAAATAGCCAAAAAATCACAATGATATAAATATAGTACTAAACGAAGTGAAAATTAAAAAAGTAAACTCTTATAACATTTCAAGCCTCAGATGGGACCCATGCTCTCCAACTCCACAACAATCAAATACCTAACGAAAAAGGGCATTTGAACTTATTTATACCTGCAACCATATAATCTTTTTGGGGTGAAAAGCATGACCCAAAAAGGGTGTGAGACGAATCCTAGTATCCAACCACCAAAAGATATGTGCCATAATGTTAGTGAATATATATATATATATAGTAAGAAATATGGGAAATGAAGCAATAAACAAAGAAGTACTCAAAAGTATAAAATCCTAGAGTTTCCATTTACATTCATTAACATTTATTTATTATTAAAACCATGAAATAATGTATTCCTGGGATATAGCCTAGGATATGTATCCCCTATGTAATAGAAAAATAGATGTATCTGAATACCATATAAAAATCAAGTAAAATCGAGTCCAATTTTGTACTTCAGCATGCAATACTCGTCACAATCAACCCTCTCAGAATGTTCTCACAGCCTAACCCCCCAGGTTCAATATATCATCAATTCAATAAAGATATAAAAACCCTCTAGGAAATCTCACATAGTCCAACCCTTTAGGACTCACAAAACTGGACTCTCTAAGGAAGCACTCATTGTCAATTCCTCATGTCGTCTTTTAAAGATAATATATAGACTCTCTGAGGTAGCACTCTACATTCATTCCATATATGGTATCTTAATGGTATACTATAGAAACTCTAAGGGAGCCCTCACCATCAATCCCCCCTATGATCTCACAATGTAAAATTAACAAACACTCTAGGGAAGACCTCAACACCAATTCCCCCTATTGTCTCACTACACCATGCGCTCCCAACCATGTGTAATAAAATTATGCACAAATTATATTCAACAGCCCAGAGCAATCTCAAAAACTACAAGGATAAGCATCTACAATGAATAACACCATCATTTATCTAGAATCAATTAATTAATCAATTCTCATATAATAATCTATGAAATGTAACAAGGTCTATCTCATGGGAAACCTGGACCAAACAACCATAATCATTCAAACAAGGAAACACACCCACTTGGTGTCCCCTAAACATGAAATTTAACATAATATAAATAAAAACCCTTAACTAGTCAATCATTATAGTGAAAATTATTTTGGGGTTCATTTCTTTTACACAAAATACTCAAATCATGGGTAATCATCACTTTGGAATTTATAACTCAAAGAAAAACTCCAAAAGGAAACGAACCACATAACATGACAATGAATGAAGAGCACTCTTGAACATCTGCCCTCGAATCAACCAAGATTGTCATATATCAACTAAAATTTCAAAAAGGTTCAGCCTTTAGAAACCCACAAACAAAGAGGAATATGAAAGGGAGGCTCTGGAAGGGGAAATAAATCACATAGGTGATTCTAACTTAATTGATGGTGTTTAATTAGGGGAACGTACGATGGATCAGTGGCTGGGAGAATATTAAGATATTATGTATGCTCCAATGTGAGGAATGATTAGAAGAAGGGAGTTTTGGAGATTAGACATGACCCTAGACTACTTATAAAAATAATAAAAAATTACATGGTGTGTTCATTTAATGTACACACTGTGTACTAGCCACAATCGGCTTCTGCTTTAGGCAATCTCCAGGTCAACTCACACGACCATGTACTCGGTCATTACATGGCAAGTACACAGCTACACGTGGCAACTGGGTATATGGTATGTACATAGAAAATTTCCAAATTCTCCATTTTTCATAAAAAACACATGAAATAAAGATTTATACCTAAAATAATGATCCATGTTCTTACATATTTTATTTAACATTTATTTATATATCCATGTTTTGGAAGACACTATAAAATTGAATTTTTGGAATGGATTGTAATGTTATGAAATGAAAAATAATATAAAATTATGTAATTTCATTGTTTAAAAATTACTTTTCATTACATCATCCACTATATTTCTGTAGATGACTTATGATGATATTCATAAAATTTAGATCAAACCCATTTTTTTATAATATGATAATCATGTTATGATGGGATTATTAATTTTTTCATATTCAAATGGAACACAGAAGTTATGATCGATGGATAGATATATCCTTCTAATTCACCAGTTAGTGTTTTCTATCTCATGTGGTGATGATGTTGTGTGAAGACTTGATTTCATATTGCTTTATTTATTGTTTTTTGGAAATATTATTTTTGGTAGCATTGCTAATATTTTTGTGCATGGAAACAATTGTGGATATAATTTTTAAAAATTTTGGTAGGGAAATTATTGTGGGTAGATTTCTTATTTGTCTATTCATGTATTGGACTTTTGGAAGTTTTTTATAAACACTATTCCCAAACAAAATTGTAGATATCATTTTTAGGAATTTTTTTCTAAGGAAATGTTTGTAGTTGTCCATGTTCAATATTTTGTTTCTTGATATGATTATGGATGGATACACATGGAATTTTATGATTTCTTATGAATTTTCATATTCCACATTTATATGTAATTCCACATGCCTATGAATTTATCGAAGGATCATGATTTATTTATCATGTTTACATATTCTAATTCAACGGTATATGTATGATCCTTTGAGATATGTTTTAATTATTTATTTCTCTATATAATATCATATGTTTACAAAATATTTCTAATAATAAATTTCTCTAATTATCATGTTTCATCTTATTCTTATAATCTAACCCTTTATAAGTCATTGATAATTGTTTCCCTTAACGATAATTTAAGACCATACCTTATTATATTTTAAATCTATGGGTAATAATAAAGTGTATTAATTATGATGTTTCTTGAATGTAAACATATGAGAGATATATTAATGTGATATATTAAATAAATAATTTAAAATAAGTCATATATGTAGGGATTCTCTAAAGAAACTAAACCTTCAGTTTTTTAGACTTTGTGTTATTTAATGACATGTGATAAATATTCCTATAAAATTATTTCAAATAAATTCAATTTATTTTGGGGTTTTATCACTTTTTATCATATCATATATGTATTGTTTGTATTTTAGAAAAAAATATACAATGGGGTAAGGGGAATCTAAATTTCTATCAATGTGTTATTTATTTATTGTTTAGGATTGGGTTGTGTAGAATAAGATTTTAGATGTTAAAATAACATATGTGGAACCAAAAGTGGTATAATATGGACCTTATTTATCATTTTTAAAAATAAAAGAGCTATAATTTATTATATTTTTGGATTTATTTCTCTTATCATATAATTTTTGACTCTAATTTTTATTACCTGACAATCACATAAACCTTTTTGTTGTGTTAAATGGATTGAACCAGTGGGAATTGAGATAAAAATGTGTGTGAGGAATATTTTAGTGACTATCATCATGAGAAACGAAATGGGGTTGATTTAATATTGAAAATATTATGTATATTATTACCCAAATGTTTCAAATTATGTTTAACAGTATTAACCATGCCAATCTCGTAGACATAATAATGTTGAGAAAAATGGAATTTTTGGGAATCATAAATTCTAGGGAACATTTTTGAAATAATATTCAACATTATGCAGGTATAAAAATGTTGGTAATGAAACCAATGTAATATCTCAATGGAACTCGATGTTTTTATGTGTATTAAAGGAAGGAATTGAAAAATAGTTACTGATAAAAGTTAATAGTTTGGTAGACATGATAGAAGAAATTAATTTTATTTCTAAGGTGTAATTAATAATTAAATTTTTTAAATGTAAGCAATTTATTAACTATGTAATCCAACGCACCAACCCAAAGGACAATGAGGCTAGTCGATGTCAGCAACCACCTAATTCAAGGGGAAAAAGAAATATTATGGAAACACTACTATTGAAGTAGTTCATGTGACATTATGATTGGTACACTCTATATTGAATAAATATTAATTGAGAAAAGTCCTACTGATGTATTCAAATTTTGAAAAGAATCTAAGATTATTTTGAACAACAAGCCCCCTGATAACCTAGAAACCTCATCATAACATAGTCGTTGGGTCCTAGTCTTCATGTCCCCACCATTTTCCCTGAAGATGTGTGTTTTCCCCTACCTAGGGACCACATACATTCATAAATAAATTATCAAAATAATGAAAGTCCATATAAACCAACAAAAATTAAATCAATGTTATTTTTTTACTCAAACACATTGAGAGAAACTTCCGATAAGATCACCCATCCTGATAACTACTCCATTACAAGCATATATAACTGTAGAGTTCTAATTCATAAGGATCCTAGAATATTATGGTGCACATTTTTGACATAAGTATAAAAATTTATCCTTCTATTTTAACAATTTGGGTTTTCACATTCTTTCTTCTTTAGAGAAACACTTCCTCAATGTGGACCCTATAAATCATCTGTGGCAGATATTCCATAGTTTTAGCTGGTTTTCTACTCTAATACCAATGTATCAATTAGTTCATAATGATAACGTAAACACCCCTAATAGTACATTGCCTGAGGATCCTACCCACCAGACACCACCATTTTTCATACATAAATGTGGTGTCCCCTCCCTAGGGCTCACCCACATGCCTGAATGGATCATCAAAATAATAAATGTCCCCAAATTCTTACACATGTTCATTTAGTGTGATTTTTCCTCACTAAATCCTACCATCAGAAACATAAAATGATTTTACCCATATTGTACACTACTCCAAACCAAAAACGATTAAATTTAGAGTTATAATTAGTTATGATTATGGAATAAAGGGTCCACCAGATTGACATGGGAAGTAATATTTGCACTTTTAAATCTTTAAAATTCTGGGTTGATACATTATTCTTGTCCCTAATGTTTTTATATTAAATTATATTTTAAAACATAGAGTTGTATAATTATTAAATATTATTTCCATAAATCATCTTTGATTTATTTTTTTCAAATTTTCTTCCAAGAAATATTATTATTCCCTATTTAATATAATTTAATGTGATTTTTGGATTAGATTTGATATCTATGTATATATCCAATATTACATTTTAGTATTGGTATGTCATGATTTATATCTAGAATAACCCATGAGAATTTATTTATTCTAGAATTATTTTGATAGACCTATACACATTACAACCATTACATGAGTCTTAATCACCAATCATGAGGGTTAATTTTTCTAAATACAAGGGTAGAAACAAAATATTGAGAATTACCTTATTCTAGATGAATATTTTAATGTTATTGTTGAATATGTTTATTGTATTAACTATATCATAAGCACAATATATCGATTTTATTATATTTATGTCCATTATATATTGTATGTTACATAAAATGTTTTCAGAATTCATAGATAAATAAAAGTGAAAATATTTAATTTATTGGTGAGGGTGGAAAACCCGTACTTTTGTGAAACATTTTTTTCTTTAAATTAATTCTATATAGTTAAAAAAATTCTATTATTTAAGCAAAATTGATCTTGAGTAAAAAATATATCATCCAATATCGGAATAGAATCTATTTATTCACTTATACTTTAATATAACAATAAAAGTATGGTAAACTATATATTATGTAGATTTATACATATCATGGATGATTTCATCACTTAAAAGTGAATAAATTAATATGAAATAATATATAGAAAAGAATGATATTTTTTAAAATAGGAAATCCCTTCGATTATCTTCACTATTAAGAATCACCATTAGTAGAATCAATCTTAAAATGAAAAAACATAATTAAAGGAGAATGAATGTTATAAAATACAAAATTAAAACTATATGAATGAGAATTTAGAATTCAAAAGATAGAATGGAATAAATTTATGTAACATAAAGGTATTAATTTAAATATTATATAGTAGTTGTTAAGGGTTCATTAATCTTGGGTATAATACAAGTAAACTTGTTACAAATTTAGAATTATAGATATGTAGTTAATATACCGCATTTTTATTTAAATATAAAAAATAATGTTCAATATAAAATTTTTTTGTAATGAAATTAAACATTTTTAATATAATTATTAAATAATAAATCATTTAGGAAAATATTATTTATTATTAAGAAATGGATTTTATAAATTTCATATTTAATTTCATTTATCACCATTAAAGATTGATATGAATAAAATTTACTGATAGAATTTAAGAAATAATTTTTTAAAATAAAATCATGAAAAAAAATAAATAATTGTTTAACTATAAAAACCCTTAATTTTCTTATTCATAGAGATAAAATTATGATTATTTTTTAAAAAAATTACATATTAAATTTTATTATTTAAAAGATAAATTTATTATATTTGGTGAAAAAAATTTAATTAATTTTATTATGTATAAACATGTATATAAAGAAATTAAATGAATTCATTTGTTGATTAGTAAATAGTAATAACTAAATATAAAATAATTTAATTTTTGAATGACCCATTCTCAAATATTTTTCAAGTGTGCTTTCCTTTTTTATCTTTATTGATTAAATTAATCACAATTTAATAATGATTTTAATAAAAATATTCTATATTTTAGAAATTAATATAATTTAACATTCATCTAATATTTGTTAAATTGAATTTTATAAGAATTAATTCAGTTTATTCTTAAGGACCTGTTTTTATAAAAATTATATTTCGGCCCAATTTGTTCTTATATTAAATAAAAATGTATTATTATTTGAAATTGAATCCAATTAAATTGATTTAATAATAAGAATAATAATATCTAAATTATTTCATAACTGTAATTTTATTTTTATTCCTAAATATATGTTTACGAGGTAAAAATTTAGTTACCAATATAAAGGAAAAGTGAGCTAGAAAGTGATAAACTAAGGTGAAAAGATATAAAATATCATGAAACCTTATATATATATATATTATAAGGATATTCATGACCCATATCCATTATATTATTCTTTGTATCAACTTTCCTTGTAAATTTAAAACTTTATACTTTAACGAATAAATATTTCTGGGAATTCCAATAAAAACAAACCTATAAAAGGACCCCTCCTCTACCCATCCCAAAACACTTTTTAACTTTTATTATATCTTTAATAAAATACCAATTTTTCAAATCCAAAATCCATATTTGATAATATTTTTCCTCTATTCCCAAGAAGGAATCATAAATCCTTTATTTTATAGGATCCTGTTTTGAGAATGTGAAAACTCACCAAACTATGTACCAAGTTATTTTCCATATACTTCAATTACCATCTCATATCCAATATAAATAAATCTCAATATAAAATATAATTATGTTATGTAAAGATAATTAATTTTTTTAAAATTATATTACTATATTATAACTAAATAAACTTTCCCATTCACTTAATATCATGTTCTTTGATGGGTTAGTTCAACTACCAACATGAATGGTATTATGCTGACATAATCATTTTTATAATGAATAAGAATCAATAAATAAAAAATGGTGATATATGATAATAATAAATAAAATATTTTACAAACATATTTTTTGAATGATTAAATAAAATTTAGTTTTCGTTATAATGTTATTTTTCAGTATAGGTAAATAAACCAAAACTAGTTTAGCATCAATTTTATACTCCTGAACCATTCTGTAAACATACAATGGACGATAATGGGACTGAATGAATAATATAATAACCGTCTAATAATAAATTTTTTATTAATAAATGATGATCAACAACACCATTACAAAACTCAATGAAAACAATGAATATTAATAACATATTGTGACTAAAATAAATAGATTCTAACTGATATATGTGAAATGAATGATTATAGTGGAAGATTAGAAATGATAATTTATAGGATTATATTTTCTAAATATGTGATTACATTGTTTATTTTTATTATGAAATATTTTAATTTTCATTAATGTATTTTAAGAGTAAATGAAATGGTTTTTTCATCATAAATTTTCCGTCATGGAGATATGCTTCATATTATGCGCATATTTTTATTTTTTATGATGTATGTACTACCCTATTATTTTATTTTATAATTATTTAATATTCACATATATTATTTTTGTCATATTTTATGATCTCTATATTATATTATTATGAATGAGTTTTTATAAAATTTCAGTGGGGTTTTTGTAAACTCCATTACTTTTCCTTGAGTTATGTTCACTTCAATCTGTTTTCAACTAATTTAAACTTTCCTAAATAAATATTAACTATCTATAAAATGATTATTATCTATGTAATATTGTAAACAAAAATAAATTAATAATTTAAATATTTTTTAAATTATTTTAATTTAAAATTAAATATAATTAAAATGTAAAGGATTCGGGTCTCAATTTCCCCCTATTGGGATATATTACATATTATAGATTTTTTTTATTTTTTTCTAAGATATATACTGCACATTGAATTATTTTTATCATAATTATCATGAATTCAATGAGATTTAGAAATAAATTTCTAGCTATCAATTTATAATTCATTGATTCAGAATTTACAGAATTTGAAAGGATTTATATTTCAATCTCACATTGAAATCATCATTATTTATATTAAAAATACAATTGTGTTGAAGTATATTTTATTTATATAAAATAAAATATAATTAATTAAATAGTGGTTGATTCTAGGTTTTAAATATCTTCTTACAACTTATTATCCCTTTGGTTAACAATTCAACAAAAATGGTATTTAAAAATTAACTAACATTATCTCTTCTTTTCGGTTTGGAATATTTATCCTCTATATACATATTCATTTTGTAATCATGTGTATGTATTTATATTTATTTCAATGAATTAAAAAGGTATTTATCAATGAGTGTATATTTCAATACAATATTATAATTCTTTTATCAATTTTGGTATAGTAATTTTCTACCAACATTGGCCTTCTTTAAAAAACTATAAAAGGAATATATGTTATATAGATATTCCATAAAAAAGAATTTTGTAATGATCTTATTTAGTTTTTTAGAATATTAACAATAAATTTTCATGTTTTTATAAATAAATTTCTAATCCCATCATTTTATAAATTATTTTATTTTAAAATATTTGATTTCAAAAGTTAAGTATATTTCTTCATATTACTCAATGAAATTGTCAAATTCTCTTGTAAATATACTTTTTATACATTTTAACACATTTTAATTATTATTATTCCATACCAAGGATATAATAAATTGTTTCTATGTAAATTATTTCTCTATATTTCCATTGATAATATCTTATAGGGTTTTTATGAAACCCATTTTTTCTCACTAATCATTCATAATATAATGGGATTAGGAATGTTTTTATATTCAAATGGACTATATATGTGACGTTTATCTATATATGATGTGAGAGTCATATATAATTGAAAAAATGGTTAATAACTCATATCATTTTAGTCATTTATGTTTTTCAAGAACATGATTAGGATTATATTTGTTCACAAGTTTGAATGTGTTAATCATGTTATGTAGAATTGTTCACATGTTTGTGCATGGGCATGATTACATGTTTCTCTGTTAACATGTTTTTGCATGGATATGGTAATGAGTCTAATTGTTCACAAGTTTGTGAACGATTAATATTATGCTAAGTTTAATTCAAAAAATTTTAAATTTACACAATTATAAATATATTTTTTCACATGATTGTTTGTTGACATGATCGTTGTTCAATATTTTAATAAGTTTGTGTGTGGGAGTTATTTGTGTATGTTATGTTAATAATGTTATGATTTAATAATATTATTTTTATGTGATATTTATATATTATGTAGCATGCGTGTAATTATATCTTAGGATCATGAATGTATTCTACTTTCTCAATATTCTAACACCATAGTATATATATAATCCTTCTAGATTAAATATCATTATATAATTCCTTTTGGTAAAATCTTATTATTCCATATTATTTTTAATCATATATTTCCCATACTATCATGTTTTATTGTATTATTATTATGTCACACTTTAGGACTCATTGATATTATTTTTCATTTACTGAGCATTTTATCCCACACCTTATTATACTTATATTACCTAGGTAATGGATCATACTAATAACTATTATGTGTATTAATTAATAACCAGAGAGTAAGATATTTATGGGAGGTCATAAAGAATTGATGTCAAATAAGAAATTTATTAAGATAGAATCCAAACACACTAAACCATTAGGGTTTTAGATTGTATTTTTAGTTGTGAGTTGTGATTAATATCTAAGAAAAATGATGTTAAATACATTCACATTATGTGGGGGTAAAATCACTTACTCGCAATGAATGTTTATAAGGATTTCATTTTTGCACCATATCTAGGAGTACAGGTCATGGGTGTCTCAAAATATTACCAAACATCATTGTGTATCCTTATATTGATGCTCTAGTGAAACCAATTTATTTTATTCTCAAATCAAAAACCTAATATAAACAAATCACCGGGAAAAAATATTAGCATTTAATTTTTAATCAAACTGCACACAACAGAAATTAATACTCTCTATATATAACAATATGAGTACTGTAATTGTTCATAAAAATATTTTTCCCACCTTCAATTAATAGGTCTTATGTATCCATGATGTTCCAAAATCCCAAAGACTTCCTATTAACTCATATTTAGATATGACCAAAATATCTAAAAATATTCTCTTCGCATATTACGCAATAGTAAAAAACACTAATACTATTTAGAAACCTTATAAAAATTCATGTTCACCAAAAAATAAAATACACTAATAAAATAAAAATTAAATCCCATGATATTGACATACTGTACAATATTAATATTAGAAAAATATTCAACATACTCTATTTTATTTTTTACTGTATTAATGCATACAGATCAATTATTCTCATATGATTATAATATAATCTCAAAATATTAAATTTGAAATTAAAATTTTAAATATCACATAAACATTCAATGTTATCTTCTTATAATACATATATTTATTACTGTATAATATATCCTCAATAATATAACTCCATATAGATTATTAAAGTTCAATCAAATACTTTCAATAAGTTAATCATGATCCAAATCAACAAAAAAATGAGCCTAATAACCACTTTTCAAATTCTATAGAGATTCCGTTGTCAAAATGACCATTTTTGGAAATGAAAATAATTGAATAAATTATTTAATTTTAATTAAAATAACATAAATAATTTCTTGGTGACACTACCCTTCAACATAGATACCATCAAGTTCACTTACCCGTTTTCATTCAAATCTGAAATTTCCTATAAATGACATTCCTACCTCCACAACGTGGTCCATTCCAGTTTCTTATTTCACATAGGTATTCTATAAACTCAAAAAGGATTCCAAAATTCTCATTATTAGTTATCTCACTTTATAGTAAACTTATTTCAATGAAAAATACCATATCACATAACATGGAATATATATTCTTTCTTTTTAGGGTTAATAAAGCATTGTAAATAGTGTGGGACTCTCCATAATAATTCCTAGAAAGAAAAAATATGCAAGTTTATTCCCTTTGTACAATTTTGATTCATCCTCAAAATATATTATGTAGGTATTGATATAAGTTACATATAATGTAACTCCACAAGATTTCACAGTAAGTTATTTTCTTTGAAGTAATTCAATAACTTTCACTACACGAAACACCAAGTTTGAGTGCACCATGACTTATCAAACTAGCTGTTAAAAAAAACAATTATGAATAGTATTAACTTCAATTTGAATTTTATATAATCTATATATTTTTAACATCATTTTTATGTGTTTATTAGACATAATATACGAATAAATTTAAATTTTCATATAAGAGATGTATTTTTAAAAAATTGCAATTTTACCACCTTTTAAGGGTGAACCTTTACTAAATACAATATTTGACTCTTTTTTACATTATATATGACAAAATATACTTCTTATTTAAAATAGGGACTTAAAAATTTAGTTTAGATAAAATTTCGGTGCTTTTCGGATAGCTTTTTTATTTTGATGAATAGTGAAAAATACTAAATTTTATTTGAAAAAAAATTAATCAAAATAATTTATAGATTTTAATTATAAATTTGAATGGTTTTGAATTGTTATTATATTAAAATTTTATCATTTATTCCAATATTGGTCATTAGAAGTAATTTTACATTTAAATTGAAGAGAAATACATATCAATCTTTTGATACTTTTTTTCTTCTCAAAAATCACCTTTCTATTTTTGGAAATCGGAATATTTATTTAAATTAATTAAATCAACTTATATGTTTTTAATTTTCTAAAATAGGCATAATTTATTTAATTTTTAATACTAAAATTATTTTTGGGGAATTTTTGGTATTTTTCTAAAAAAAATTAATTTTTGATGAATACTGAAATACACTGCATTATTTGTTAAAGCCGAATTTTTATTAAACTAATTATTTTTTATTTAAATTTATTTTAAATAAAAAATAGTTATTTAATACCTATATTAGTCCAATATAATATATTAACGTCATTTTATAATAAGGTTATATATATTAAAGTTTATTGATCTTTTTACCGTCTTTTACGCATCTTCTATGCACATTTACAGATTTGCATAATACATAATTTTACCACTTTATTTAATTGAATTTAAAAAATCATAGAGACATGGTTGACATCAGTAATTAAAATTTTGTTCAATATGATGAAAATAATTTTTGGTGAATGTTAATTTTTGAATTTTATTTCCCACGGTTAAAAGTAAATAGGGTAATTAAATGTAAACATGATATTATAATAACCCAAACTAATTTTCTAGTTTTATGGTATAATTGTATTCTGACCAAAATAAACATTAGGAATAAAATATGAACTTTTTTATCCAGTTTGAATAGATTAGGTTATTTATTTTTATTTTATTTAAAGAAAAATTAAAAGTGTAAAATTAAAAGTTTAATAACAAATCCATTTTTAATATAGGGTTATCTATAATATAAATTGGACTATAAATATTAATTAGAAAAAAAAAATTTACTACATCATGGTATTTTATTTATAATTTTTATACATTAAATGATTAAATTTATTTATGTGACGATGATAATGCAGTAATTACCTTATTAATGATATATTAAAATAATTGATATTATAAATATAAAAATAAATGTATTTTGAGACCCATGATTCATTACAAGAATTTTATAGGTTAATATGAAATTTTAGGGTTGATTTAATGTATTTTTTTAGAAGTCATTATGTTTTTTTGACATTCAAAAAAATCGAATACTAAATAGTGTCAAAATTGACATAAATATGTATTTAAAACAAACACTATATTATGAAATGATATAATATTGCTAAAAATATAAGGTTTAGACAAAGGACTTATATAATGACATAAATGTCATTAATTAACAACTTTATGTTCTCTTTCCATTTTATTGTAGGTTTATTAAACATGTAATATAAAAATATAGGAATAATTGGTAAAAGTTAAATTATTTATGTAAGTATTAAATCTAAATGATAAGGTTAATAAGGTGACCTAAACCATTATAAAACCTATTTTTAGATAGGATTTATACCCATACACACCTTATCCTAGAATTAAATCCATTTTGAGCCATTATAAACTGAAAACGATTTTATAATAAAATAATATATCACGATTTTCCTAAAGTGACCCACACGTCCCTTATAAAAGGGTACTTCCCCTTCTCTAAAAATATCACCTCCAAATCCATTTGTCTCGGCCAACACCAGCTAAAATATCCTCCCAACTACCCTCAATTAATCCTAGAGGACTTTCATTTAACAGAAATCCAACCTGTGGAGCTCTTTTGATCGAACAAAAGGAAGCACCCGATGAAGAGTTAATTATTTCATCACATCTTTCAAAGTTCTTTTATTCATTCAATTCCATTTTTGTTGTTGTTTCCATACCTAAAGAATAAATTATGTACCATTTACCTACTGTGATGTTATTATAAATATGGTACAACCATATTCATTATTCTCTCCATCCTATGAATGACAAAGTCACTATACGTGCGTACGTATGTCTTAACGTCTCCGCGCCGTGGTGTAGTTTGTTATTCAACACTTAAGTATTTGAATGGGTATAATAATGAGTATAAATGATTTAGATAATAAATATAACATTTTAATGATTATATATATAATATACCATCCAAATATATACGATTTCACCCCGAATAGAATGATATTGTGACTCGTGTGTACGTACAGATTACCGTCTCCACGATGTGATGAGATTTTGTTCCCCATTGTAACCATTCAAGAATAATTTTCATTTGATTATTAAAAATAATGTTAAAGAACTAAATACCATTATGTATATAAATAAAATACATCCTATCCATAACTAACAAGACCTACATAACAAAACATTCAAAGGAAAACGAATTAGTTAACACCCAAATCAATGATAATACGAAAATATCATTTACAAATCAATATTAGAAGATCATATATGATATCATATTTATGTATATGTTTTTGAATAATTTAATAACAATGATTTCACCATTATACAAGAGGTCACACTACTATATACTAAACAAAAGTACAAGGTAAGGGGTTTTCATCTCACTTATTATTCCCATGAGATTCATGCTATATTGCCACTATTTACTTTCGTTTGGTGTATGTACTTCCCATGATTTTATCCTCTGTGTAATATAATTTAACTTATGGTTATTTACATCTTTATTTTACAATCAATCTTTCAGGGGATGTATGTTTGATAAGTTACCAAATCTGTAAGAGAATTTGTAATTTTAATTTCCAGTCATTGGATTTTATGTAAACATTATAGATTATTTTACACAATGATTATGTGTGAAATCAGTATTTATTTATTTATGTAATAATTTCCACTCTCCTTTGTGTGGATATGATTTTTATACACATAATCTCCCCATTTATAAATTCTCATGTCATCGATAATAACATTATAAGAGTAATGGTAACTCAATTTCCATTCATTGAATTAAACATCCAAGTCATTGGTGTTGTTTCTACAACAATATGTGGGAATGTACTATGGTTGATTTACATTTAATTTCCAATAATATTTACTGTATTTATTTTTTTCACACATAATTATGTCATTGATGTCTCTTTAACCTAAAGATACAGTCATTATAAGAGATTTCATCTCAATTTAAATTCCATTAAGACTTTTTTGTTGTTATACGCCAATTCACTTTTATATGGTGTACATATTGTAATTTTACATAGTATATCATGAATCAATTAATTCTCATGATAATATAAATATTTTATTAATTCGATTATATGTATTCAAGAATCTCTCATTTGGTTAGGAACTCTAACTAAAATATCACTTTTAATGTTTTAATGATTTATTCTTCCAAATATTTCTAATTAATATCCATGTTTTAAAAATGGTGTTAAGTAATTATTTATCTAGACATGAATGTTTTAAAATTAAAATTCAATTTAAATGTTTCATTGTGGTATTGGAATCATTCAATGAAAAATCTAATTTTTAACAACATCTTGATAAATAGTGACACATTTGAATGTTTTAAAAAAAATGGGATATTTCTCTCAAACCGATTTACTAGTTATGTTCATCTATGTCAATATCCCCCATTATTCATGATTGAGGTTAATTTATTATAATACAATCTTCTATATTGTATTGACTGAGTTATGTTTGATAGTGGAAGTTATATTTTTATACAATTCATGGTTTGTGGTTAAAATATTGACATTTTGTATTCTAGTTATAATACAAATGTTTAGATTATGTTTCATTCTTTTCATATGAGGAATGCATTGGACTTAGTATGTGATAGGGGGAGCATGCTATATATCCTCAATGAATCTGTAGTTCTCAGGAGAGAAACTAGTGTCTTGGAAAAAGTCCTTGACAAAATTAGTTTTTGTATTCTTAGAATGAGGCATTGACTGTGTGGTTATTATGTCTGACATTATGCATTCCATCATTGTGAAATTAGATATTGATATTAAATGTGATTATTCAAATAGAAGAAAATTAATGTGAATATTTAAATGGAATTATTTTGTTTATCTTTTCCATATTATGCTGAAGTTTATGTTTTAAAGGCTTCTGTTTTAGTCTTATACATTTACTTAAATGTTTTTTCTTATTATGATAGTTTTCGCTGCATTGTTATCCCTACTGAGTATCTGAGATCACCCCTTTCGTATGTTCTTATTTAACCACACTAGTACAAAAACATTTTTTTACGTCACCATTTTTCACGTCGGTTTTTTAGAACCGACGTGAAAATATCTAAAAATAGATTTTTCACGTCGGTTATATAAGAACCGACATCAAAATTCCATTTTATTTGATTTTTCACGTCGGTTATTATATAACCGACGTTAAAAATAATTGTACATCACTTTTCCACGTCGGTTATTAAATAACCGACGTGAAAAATCCTTTTCCAGGATAATATATTCAAATTTTCACTTATTTTTCACGTCGGTTATTAAATAACCGACGTGAAAAATCAATTTTCGTGACTTTTTCACGTCGGTTATTTCATAACCGACGTGAAAAATGTTTACAAAAATGTAGTTCATTTCTCAGGCTTTAATTTGACAGGTCACGGAGCTCAAACGGAGTTACGGATTAAAAGTTATGGCCTTCAGAAGTTGATCATCTCTAAACGATGTCTTAAGGATGTCAAACTTCGGAAGGCCATAACTTTTAACCCGTAACTCCGTTTGAGCTCTGTGACCTGTCAAATTAAAGCTTGAGAAATGAACTACATTTTTGAAAACATTTTTCACGTCGGTTATGAAATAACCGACGTGAAAAATACCTTTTAACGTCGGTTCTTAAATAACCGACGTGAAAAAGTCATGAAAATTGATTTTTCACGTCGGTTATTTAATAACCGACGTCAAAGAGTGATGAAGATTGATTTTTTACGTCGGTTTTATAATAACCGACGTGCAAAATAAGTGAAAATTTTAATATCTTTTCACGTCGGTTATCATAAAACCGACGTGAATGAAAATTTTAATATCCCGCGAACGCGAAATTTCAATTTTTTTTACAGCGCGGCATCGAAATTTTGAATTGCCGCCTAAAATTTTTAATACCGCGTTTTCTCATAGAATATCAATTATATGTTTCCATTATACACCCATCTTAATTTTACGATCATTTATTTCAACCATTATCGTTCCCCCAAATCGACTCTTTTTCTCTCAAACGCGAATCAATTCTTTCTTCTTTCCGCGATCTCGTCAAGGTATATTTAATCATACATCCATGGTTTATGGTTTTTATGATTTGTTTTCTTAAATGACATACCATTTTACGATTATTTCATTCAACCATCATCGTTCCACCGAATCAACTTGTTTTATCTTCAACGTGAATCAACAATTTCTTATTTCCGCGACCTCATCAAGGTATTTGTAATTATTTTACCATGATTTATATTTTCTATGAGTAGTTTTCTTAATTGATATACCATTTAACGATTGTTAATTTATTATAATGATGGATGATTCTTTATATCATGATAAAACTACAAATCCGCCTACGGATTCAAAAATTCTTTCTAATATGAAGCTACGGTTGGCTCATTCAATCTTTCCTCGAAAAAAATATCAAACTTCTGATGGTCATAACTTTTGATCCGTAAATCCGTTTGAGCTCTATGACCTGTCAAATGAAAGCTTAGAAAATTTTCCACAATACTGTAAACATTTTTTACGTCGGTTATTAAATAACCGACGTAAAAAATGACTTATAACGTCGGTTTTTTCAAAAACCGACGTAAAAAATGGCTTCTTATCGCCATTTCCAGAATGTATTTCACGTCGGTTTTTTTAAAAACCGACGTTAAAAACTATATTAGCCCATTTTTTACATTGGTTATTAAATAAACGACGTAAAAAATCATATTTTTAACGTCGCTCGCAATAACGTCGCCTAAAAACCGACGTTAAAAAGCAAAAAAAACCGACGTAAAAAATGGTTTTTGTACTAGTGCCAGGATGTGAAGATGTATATTATGATTTACCTATAGGGATAGGCCAATGGATATGAGTGTGTTCAAAGGGAACACATGTTTGTTTTTTATTTATTTCATGATGTAATGCAAATATTATGTATGTATCTAGAAATTTTAAGGCTACTAAACAAATAGGTCTTTCTATACATGATCTATTATGATAATTCCAATTTTATGTAATAATGAACTGACAATAGGTTACTTGGGTAGGGGCATTATAGTTGCTATCATAGGATGATTAGAACAAACCAGGGAAACAAGATTTCAAAAAACACTGATTAGAAAAAACTAACATAAGATAGAATTTGAGGATTAGTATAGAAGAACATCCAAAAATATTGGTAATGTAATTATTATGTGGGTTTTAAAAGAAATAAATTTTTGTATGGATACAAGTAGGTAGAGGAGGATATTGAAAAGAAGTACCTAGGGGTAAAACTTGAAAACACCACTTTGAGTTAGACACGAGTGAGAACAAGTGCATGAGAACGGGACATGCTACACTCTTGGTTTTGACACACCGGGGGGATATTCATTGGCTTTTTCACATTTTATTTACAAAAATATTTAAAGTATTTTAATATAATAAGAGAATACATAACCTCGTTTCATCCTTAGGTATTTTAGATTCAAAATAAGTTGTCATGATATCCTCTAAATTATTTTATGACTATTGTCACTAGTACAAAAACCATTTTTTACGTCGGTTTTTTTTGCTTTTTAACGTCGGTTTTTAGGCGACGTTATTGCGAGCGACGTTAAAAATATGATTTTTTACGTCGGTTATTTAATAACCGACGTAAAAAATGGGCTAATATAGTTTTTAACGTCGGTTTTTAAAAAAACCGACGTGAAATACATTCTGGAAATGGCGATAAGAAGCCATTTTTTACGTCGGTTTTTGAAAAAACCGACGTTATAAGTCATATTTTACGTCGGTTATTTAATAACCGACGTAAAAAATGTTTACAGTATTGTGGAAAATTTTCTAAGCTTTCATTTGACAGGTCATAGAGCTCAAACGGATTTACGGATCAAAAGTTATGACCATCAGAAGTTTGATATTTTTTTCGAGGAAAGATTGAATGAGCCAACCGTAGCTTCATATTAGAAAGAATTTTTGAATCCGTAGGCGGATTTGTAGTTTTATCATGATATAAAGAATCATCCATCATTATAATAAATTAACAATCGTTAAATGGTATATCAATTAAGAAAACTACTCATAGAAAATATAAATCATGGTAAAATAATTACAAATACCTTGATGAGGTCGCGGAAATAAGAAATTGTTGATTCACGTTGAAGATAAAACAAGTTGATTCGGTGGAACGATGATGGTTGAATGAAATAATCGTAAAATGGTATGTCATTTAAGAAAACAAATCATAAAAACCATAAACCATGGATGTATGATTAAATATACCTTGACGAGATCGCGGAAAGAAGAAAGAATTGATTCGCGTTTGAGAGAAAAAGAGTCGATTTGGGGGAACGATAATGGTTGAAATAAATGATCGTAAAATTAAGATGGGTGTATAATGGAAACATATAATTGATATTCTATGAGAAAACGCGGTATTAAAAATTTTAGGCGGCAATTCAAAATTTCGATGCCGCGCTGTAAAAAAATTGAAATTTCGCGTTCGCGGGATATTAAAATTTTCATTCACGTCGGTTTTATGATAACCGACGTGAAAAGATATTAAAATTTTCACTTATTTTTCACGTCGGTTATTATAAAACCGACGTAAAAAATCAATCTTCATCAATCTTTCACGTCGGTTATTAAATAACCGACGTGAAAAATCAATTTTCATGACTTTTTCACGTCGGTTATTTAAGAACCGACGTTAAAAGGTATTTTTGACGTCGGTTATTTCATAACCGACGTGAAAAATGTTTTCACAAATGTAGTTCATTTCTCAAGCTTTAATTTGACAGGTCACAGAGCTCAAACAGAGTTACGGGTTAAAAGTTATGGCCTTCCGAAGTTTGACATCCTTAAGACATCGTTTAGAGATGATCAACTTCTGAAGGCCATAACTTTTAATCCGTAACTCCGTTTGAGCTCCGTGACCTGTCAAATTAAAGCCTGAGAAATGAACTACATTTTTTTAAACATTTTTCATGTCGGTTATGAAATAACCGACGTGAGAAAGTCACGAAAATTGATTTTTCACGTCGGTTATTTAATAACTGACGTGAAAAATAAGTGAAAATTTGAATATATTATCCTGGAAAAGGATTTTTCACGTCGGTTATTTAATAACCGACGTGGAAAAGTGATGTACAATTATTTTTAACGTCGGTTATATAATAACCGACGTGAAAAATCAAATAAAATGGAATTTTGACGTCGGTTCTTATATAACCGACGTGAAAAATCGGAGAAAATGTATTTTTACGTCGGTTATATAATAACCGACGTGAAAAATCTATTTTTAGATATTTTCACGTCGGTTCTAAAAAACCGACGTGAAAAATGGTGACGTAAAAAAATGTTTTTGTACTAGTGTGTTACTCATACTATGCTATTTTTTTAGCCAATGTTTGGATTCTAAGGAATTCATAGTAACATTGAACATGATGTATGAGGTGGGAATGATGGTGGAAATGAGAAAATAAATGGAATGTTGATAGGCATAAAAGATATTGTGTTCATTCCAAAATAGGATTCCAAAAAAAATGATCAACAATATATACATTAAACAACTCTCAAACTCAATAAAGAAGATAAAAGTGGAGAAAGATATGAACTCTAGTAGTGGAGACCATGGAGAAAAGAATGATAAATTTCCATCATACCAGAAATGTGGGTATAGAAACCTAAGAAAGTGTCTCAATTGAAAAATAAATGATTTACATGTGGTAAGGAAACACATAATGTATAGAATTTCCACGGAAAAATGATGAGTACTATGGAAGAAAATAAAAATGATCATAATAATCCATTTGTAGTCATTTTTCATAAATATAAGGGACTAAGAATTACCCTAGTCAATACCCTATTCTATAGTATAGCCACACGGTAAAGGAAGAGCCTTTGTGGAAATAAAAGTATGGCTATTTGTTTAAAATTATTAATGATCTTTTTTAAGAGATTTCTTTGGAAGAATTATCTTTTTTATGAGTAAACCTGTAGTTTGTTATGCAAAAATTCAATTTGAAGAAGAATTATCTTTTCTTTTGTGGATATAGTTATAGAGAAACATTTTGGTTTATATGATCCTTGATTTTGAGGCAATTATAGGTTAATAATTTTTGAGATAAAAATGAGAGTAATGAGATAACATTTAGGGTTAAATTATGATACGGTTATTTTAGAGAATTTTTCTCATTTTGGGAATGTAATAACATTTATTTTTTGAAAAAGGACAACACGAATACCATGTGTAAACCATTCACGTCGGACAAATCTTAGGGAATTGATCCCACAACCAAAGTGTGATTGGGATTTATCACCTTCCAATGAACTACGTGAAATCCCTGGTTAGTCTGACTAATTATTTTTAGTTAAATGATTTTATTGGTCAATAATAAGTTTATTTTGGATCAAATGATTTAGAAAATTTATTTCCCAGGTATAGGATAATGATTTGGTGATTAAGTGATAATTGTTATTTTGTAAGATGATCGCTCTATTGGGAAGATTATATGGAAAAGGAATGTAGAATATTATAATATTTCATTTGATTCCTAATGGTTTTTTTGGAAGAATCTATGTTTTTATAGTGATTATGGTTATTAATGGAAATGATTAACCTATCATAGAGAATCCTTTATTGGGTATGTTACACTTATATATGAGTCTTTTAAAGAAGTAGATGTTATTGGGAGATAAAGTTTAAGATTTACTGTGAAAGACTATCTGATTAAATTCTTCTAAATTTTGGGTTTCAATCTTACTAAGGATTATATTGAAGGATTTTAAGGACAATTGTTTATTAAATGGTTATTATTAAACTTTGGGTATTGTTTGTTAAATTTTGGACATTATGATTAATATTAATTTCTATAAAGGATTTTCCATTTTTTTGATCATCTGATCTTGTACTAACCATTTGGTTTTGGTTAATCCCTAAAGATAGTGGAAAAAATAGATCATCCTTTGTGGATTATATAATTCTCTAGAAGTTGATTTTAGCACTTTAGGTGTTTCAAATTTATCTTGAATACTCATCGTTTTGATAAATGATGATTTAGTGGTATAAATTTATAAAAGGATGAAACTCCACATAAAAAGTAACTATATCTCTTTATATTCTTAGTTAATATCATAAATAAACTCCTCAACTTTATGAAATAGAACCTAAAACAAAAACTGTTGTTTGTTTACTTTTACACATTGGAAACTAATGACCGTTTAACCCATCACAAGTTGGTGGTTTTCTTGTTTTTAAAACTCTCCAAATCATGTTTTCTATCACTCTACTTTAGAACTTGACACATATTATATCATTTGTAACCATGTTTTCTTACATGGAATCCTTGTATGGGTTATCTCGGGTGACCTTTGTACTTATCTTTCTTTCAAATAAATTGATATTTTTATTGACTCTTTTTTCTATTATGGGACTTTCAATGTAGTTCCCAAGACCAATTTTAAACATGAGATGAAGAAATTTATAAATGGGTGTGGGGGGGAAGAATGTAACACTCCATGATTTCATAGTATGTAATTTTCTTTAAAGTAATTCAATATCTTGTGCTACATGAAACACCGAGTTCGAGTGCATCATGACTTACCAAAACAGCCATTAAAAAATTTATTATGAATAATATTAACATAATTTTGAATTTTATATACTCTATATAATTATAATATCCATATTATGTGTTTGTTAGACATAATAAAAGAACACATTCAATTTTTCAGACAAAAGAAGTATTTTTAAAAAAATGCATTTTACCACCATTTAAGGATGACCCGTTATTAAATCAATTATTTGACACTTTTATATATTAAATTTGAAAAAATAAAAATATTATTTTTAAGCATGAAAAAAAATTAGTTTGGATAATTTTTCAGTGCTTTTCTGATAACATTCATATTTTGATGAGTAGTGAAAAATACTAAATTTAAATGGAAAACAACTTTTTTAATCAAAATAATTTATAGTGTTAAATTATACATTTGAATGGGTTTGAAGTATAATTAGATTATATATTTATCATTTAATCCATCATTATTCCTTGGAATTAATTTTAAATTTAAATTAGACAAAAACACATATTAATATTTTGATAGTATTTACTTCTCAAAAACCCACTTTCTAGTTTTGACAAAGGGAATATTTTTTGTAAATTAATTAATAAAACATCAATGTATTGAATTTTGTAAAATAGAAAACATTTTTGAATATGGATTATCAAAATTATCTTTTGGTGATTTTTTTGATTTTTCTAAAAACATTCAACTTTTAAAGAATAGTGAAAACACTACGTTATTGTTTAAAGCCGACTTTTTTTAATTAATTATTTTTAATATAAATTTATTTTAAAGTCAAAATAGATACATAATACCTATATAGTCTAATGTAATTCATTAATTTCTTTTTATAATAATATTAGATATATAAAATTATAATGAAATTATTACCATCTTTTACTCACCTTATAGGCACATTTGAAAATTTGGATAAAAAATATTTTTTATACTTTTGGGAATTAAATATCAAAAATCTGGGAGACATGGTTGACATCAGTATGTAAATTTTGGTTCAATAGGATGAAAATAAATATTGGTCAATAGTAACATTTGAATTTTATTTACCACGTTTACAAGTAAATAACATAATTAAAGAAAAAGGATATAATAGTTACCCTAACACATGTCCTAATTCTATTAGATAAGTGTATTTATATGAAAAATAAACCATAGGAATAAAAGATTATCCTTTTTATCCACTTGGATTATTTATGGACATTTATTATTATTTTATTTAAAGAAGATTTAAAAGTGTTAAATTCAATGTTTAATATATAAAATATTTTTAATATGGGGTTATACATAAGATAAATTCGACTATAAATATTCATTAGAAATATAAAAACAATTCACTACATCGTGGTATTTTATTTAAAATTTTTAGACATTAAATAATTAATTTTATTTATCACAGAATGATGATGGAGTTATTACCATATTAATGAATGAGTAAAATAATTGATATTAAAAATATTTTAGTAAATATAAATTGAGTATTTTGAGGATTTACACATATATTATAGGTTTATATGACATGTTAGGGGTTATTTACTGTATTTATTTCGAAGTAAAAATGTTTTGTTGACTTTCACAAACACCAAATACTAAATAGAGTCAAAATTGACATAAATTAGTATTTAAAACAAATACTGTATTATTAATTGATATAATATTCCTAATAATATATGTTTCATCAAAAGGACTTATATAATGATATATATGTCATTAATGAACCACATTTGGTTATATTTTCATTTTATAGAATGTTTATTAACCATGTAATATAAAAATAAAAGAAGACACGGTAAAAGATAAACTATTTGTCTATGAAGTGAATCATAAAGATAAGGTTAATATGGTGAAATAAACTTCTCTACAACATATTGGTTAAGATACACTCTACCCATAATTACCTTATCCCCTATATAAATCCAATTGGATCCATTATAATCTGAAAATGTTTTTATAATAAAATAATATTTCAAGATTTTCTTAAAGTGAACCTCACATCTCTTATAAAAGTGTACTTCACCTTCTCTCAAACTCACACCTTCCAAAACCATTTGTCTCCTCCATAACCTTCCCAAATATACTCACATATACCCTAAATTCATCCTAAAAGCCTTACATTGATCATAAATTAAACATAAAATCTATTTTGATCAAATCAAAAGGAATCACCCAAAGAAGTTGTAATTATTTCATCACATATTTCAAAGTTATTTTCTTCTTCCACTTCCCCTTTCTTTTTTGTTTCCACTAAAGAAATAACTCTAGTACATTATACATACTTTGATTTTATTATAAATATTTTAAAACCATATTTATTATTATATCCATCATATGAATGATAATATCACCTTACGTGCATACATACGACTTACCGTATCCACGTCGTGGTGTAGTTTGTTATTCAACACTTCATTATTTGGATGGGTATAATAATATATATAACTGATTTAAATAATAAATATATCATGTCAATTATTATGTATATATAATATACCATCCAATTACTTACTATTTCCCCACAAATGGAATGATATTGTCACTCTTGCGTAAGTAAAACTTACCGTCTCCCTGATGCGATGAGATTTTGTTACCCATCGTAACCACTCAAGAATAATTTTCATTTGATTATTAAAATTAATTTTTGATAACATAATATCATTCTATATATAAATCAAATACATCTTATCCATAATAAACATGACTTACATAACAAAATATATTAAGGAAAACAAATTAGTAAACACCCAAAACAATGATACTACTTAAATATCAATAACAATTATATATTAGAAGATCATATATGATATCCTATTTACATATGTTTTTATTTTATAATTTAATAAAAATGATTTCACCATTATTCATGAGATTATCCTACCATCTACTATGTAAAATTACAAGTTAAAGGGATTTTATCTCACTTATTATTCCCGTAAGATTCATGTTATATTACTACTATTTCCTTTTGTGTTGTGTATATACATACAATGATTTAATTCCTTGTGTAATATACATAAATTTACTGATAATTAAAATTTTATTGTATGATCCTTCATTCATGGGGTGTATGTTTTTTATGTTATCAAATCAGTAAAGGAAATTCTAATTTCTATTTCCACTCATTGGGTTTTATGAAAACTTCATTGATCATTTTACTCTAAGATTATTTTTGAAATCAGTCTTTATTTATTTATGTGGTAATTTCCACTCCCCTTTGTGTGGATATAATTTTGATACACATAATCAATCCATTGATAAATACTCATATCATTGATATGAACTTTATAAGAGCAATCATAACTCAATTTCCACTCATTGAGTTAAACATCCAAGTCAATGGTGTTGTTTTTATAAGAATATGTGTGAATGTCCTCTGATTGATTTAAACTGAAATTCCAATCATATTGGGTGTGTTAATATTTTTCACACAAAATTAGGTCATTGATTTATCATAAACCTAAGGATATTATCTTTGTATGGTATTTCATCTTAATTTACATTCCATGGAGACTACTTTGTTGTTATGTGCCAATTAACTTTTATATGGTGTACATACAGTACTTTTACATATCATATCATGAATCCCATTATTCTCATGATTTTATAATTTTTTTATAAGTCAATTATTTTTATTAATGCATCTCTCATTTGGATAGGAACTCTAACTAAAATTACATTTTAAATTTTTTAATATTTATTCTTATAAATCATTCTCATTAATGTCCATGTTTTAAAATTGGTGTTAAGGATTTGTTTATATGAACATGAATGTTTCCCAATTAAAATTTCTTTTAAAATATTCAAAGTGTTATGGGAAACATCGATTAAAAAAAATCTAATTTTCAACTTCTTCTTGTTAAATAATGGGTCTTTTAAATGTATTCAAGAAAAAAGTGAAGTTTCCCTCAAATAGTTTTACTGATTATTTTCATCTATGTCAATATACATCATTATTCTTGATTGAGGTTCATTTATTATAACATAATCATCCATTTTGTATTGAATGAGTTATTTTTGACTATGGATGTGCTATTTCTATACCATTAAAGGGTTGTGGTTAAATTATATACATTTTTTATTCTAGTTTTAATATTATGTTTTAGATTATGTTTCAATATTTTCTTACAAGAAATGAATTGGACAAAGTAAGTGATGGGTGGAACCTACTATAACTCCTCAATGCATCAGTAGGTCTCATGAGAAAAACTAGTGTTTTGGCACAATTCCTTGAAAAAATTATTACTTTTTAGTCTTGGCATAAGGCCATGACTATGTGGTTTTGATGTTCGAAATTATTCATTCCATCATTATGAAATTATCTATTGAAATTACATGTGATTATTAGACTAGTATAATATCCATGTGAATATGTAAATGGAATTATTTTATTTATCTTTTCCATATTTTTCTTATGCTTATGTTTAATAGGATTTTGGTTTAGTGTTATACCATTTCCTTAAATATTTGTGCTTATTTATGTTAGTTTCTACTATATTGTTATCCATACTAAGAATTTGATGTCACCCCTTTCTTATGTTTTATTTTTTCCAAAATGTGAAGATGTATATTATGATTAACCTCTAGGGATAGGTAAAAGGATATGAGTGTGTTCAATGGGGACAATTTTTTTTTATTTCATGATTTAATGTAAAACATATGTATGTATCTAGTATTTTTAAGGCCACTAAACTAATCGGTCATTCGAGACTTGATCCTTTGTGATCATGCCAATGTTATGTAATTATTCACCTACTCTGGGTAACTAGTGTTGGGGTGTTACATATGAGGGGAATTTTTCATATTTATATCACTAATGATAGAAACCCAATATTTTATCATGAAGAATACCTGATTCTCTATTTCCCTAGGTAATTTATCAATCCAAACATTATCCACCACATGGTATCCATCTTCTCTATTTTATACTAAAAAACTTCTATATTGTAATAAAATTAATAAATTAGGTTGCCTTATCACTTAATAGATTTAAGGATCTGCAAAATTATGTTTCAAGACTCAATATATGCATGGTGAATGTATTATTCCCAAAACTATTTCATTTCATCTTTATATAATTTTTCATAAGAACAAAATATTTCAAAAGATAAAATATTCATTAATAAGAATACTAAAAATCATAAAATATAAAGATTGATGTTGAATTTATATTACACATCAATATTAATCTTCCTAATCCATATTCTTAATATATCGTGATATCAAGGTGTTTCTTTCCACCACTCCATTAGTGAAGCATTGTGCACCTATTCTCTATATGCTAAATGAACATCATAAAACTCTCATTCCATTTACAAAAATTTCAAGCATTCTAATATTGACATAACCACATCTGAAAGACATATAACATTCAATTGTTATTAAATAATTATTTTTAAAATATCTAATATATATTTTTAAAGATTTAATAATCTCCCAATTTATTGTTTTGATAACAATATTCCTATCGAATTCATGACAATAATGAGATGGATTGAATCCCTCACCATTTAAATTGTAATATAATATCCCCATAATTATAAAATTTATAGTATTACTATCTTATTTTTCACCCAATTTAGAAATATAATATAAATGGTTTTGAATATTCATTTATTCATTCATTATTCATCATATTTATACCCCATTTTTTCAAAAAAATACATCTTATATAGGTTTTTTCCAGGAATGATCATATTATTATAATTCTTCTATGAATTAATTAATTATAATTTTTATGATCACTTTAATATTTACTATTAAATATCAATTTCTTTTAACCACATGTTTAATATTGTTTGAACATTTAAATCATGAATTAAAAAGATTTTTTGAAAACTCATTTTTGACCAAATCTATATTTAACATCATTCTTCTCATGGAATTGAATCTGGTGAATTTTTCACATGGAAATGAGTCATCAATAAACCCACTAATCCTTCTATGTTTGAACTCCATGTATCATATAAGAGTCCTTGTTAATAACATACATGATTTCCATGATAATAAATTATTTCTTTTAACACTTTTATCTTGATTAATAAAATTAACTTCAATTAGACAACATGTTATGTCAATAACATTCATACAACAATATTAGAATATATGTAATTATGCATAATAGTGTGTGAGTTATACAACATGAGGAATCAATTTATGTCACTTTATTGTGATAAACTTTTGATGCCACTCAATATCAGTGATCTCATTTAATTTCATTATTTCTCCATTATCAGAAAATGTTGATAGACTAGTCAACGTTTATCATAAATTCCCCTTAATTTTATCATATGATGATAAAATCAAAATTATCATTATTAGAATAATAAAACCACTTATTTGTTACAATTCTATTTTTTACTATCTTTTATAATCAAAGAAAGAAACCAAATAATACCAAATTGTTCGTTCCAAACATAAATTTATCATGTATTCCTCTTTGAATGTTGTTGTTACTCGTTCATGTTGTCCAAATTCTTAGTTAGATACATCCATAATTGGATAAAGGGTTGATGCTATAATTATTTTTCCTAAATAATCTTGATACTATTAAGAATAGTAAAATAATTTTTTTAAACATATTATCCTCCAAATCAGGATATTTACCACTAATACTTATTTATCTCATAATCTATTACAAGATTTGAATTTCATTTTTCATAGTGTCTACATAGCATCACTTATTCATAATGTTTTCTTGGAAACCACTTTAATTTATTCATCCCAACAAGTGTCTTTATAGTGAAAAATCTATTCATTCAATCTATCACCCCATTTATAGTTAGAACATTTAAATATTTTCCCACCGGTGAAAGCATTTTAATAATATATTCTTTATTTTCATTATATAACTAATACAACCAACATCACATGATGTACATTATCTACACATAATTTTAATATATCATCTTTTTGAACATTTACCCTCTTATCCTACACTCATTCTCTTTGAATGCATATACCTCGTGGATCATGTCCCCCCTTAATCATGTATCACTCCAATCATCAGATATATAAATAATGTGAATGAGGATAAGTGTACCTACAATCACCCTCATGTTGATGAATGTAATTTTTAATGACATAACAAACCATTACTATATATTTTATTTTAATCCATTATACGGATAACCGTACTTGTAAAAAATTATCCCAACAACATTTATAACTCAATTTTCTTATTTCAAATCGTGGTTTTAATTTCTTTTGTGATATTCGAATTACCAATGTGTCTTTATTATTATTTTTCACCATTTAAAATTTCATTACATAATTTATCATCCATTGAAGGACATCTCCACTTGTATTACACTCATTATTTATAGTGTTATGGATCAAACCACTTAATATTTTATCATTCACTACTTTCATGATATTAAATAAAACAAAATTAAATATATCTATAATTGATGATAATATCTCTATAAATGAATATATTGATAAAAAATTATCTTTTTCAAATAGTTATTTTCCCTGTTTAGCACACCCTTTGACACCAATGAGATAAAACTTTTAGTTACTATTTTATCTTTATACATGTTTATTCAATTTCTATAAATGATAATGTGGGATGGAATATTTTTTTATTAATAAAATATCTTATTTTCTCTGCATGATGGACTCTACATATAATCCATCAATGATACACGAAACATAATCATTTTACATATTTCATATAAATATCCCAATGCAATTAATCTATTTTTAATTGAAATATAATTTTCATTTGACTATAAATTTATCTGTCATATCAATGGAGAAATAGATCTCTTCTTATCAACTTAATTTTTTATTGAAGAACTACCTTTCTATATGACTATAGTAAACAAATATATAAAACCTATTAATGAAATTATACCATTTATATATTGTTTTCTTGATTTAATTGTTTTTATAGAATATATTAATCTTATTTTAAATTTTCATTCTTATATAAAGACTCTCGTAGTGTGTACTAGTCTTCCAAAAAAATGTATTTTAATAAAATATTACATAAGGAACAACTTTTACCAATTTTAGATGAAATATTATATCCCATTAATTATTCTATTTTAAAATTCTTATTGTTATATATTTGAGTCATTATGTGATAATATTTAGTGTTTTTATTTTTATCCACAACATTATACTCTCACTTGATTTTATTAATCCTAAAAACATTTAACATTATTTGTTTTTTTAAATCAACAATGTTATAAATTTTTTCCATTTTTGTAATGTTTTATTTCATTTTATACAACAATTTCATATAATATAATGATTATTCATATAATTTCACTATTTCAATGGATAATTCCAAATAATGAACAAGTTCTTCAGTTACATCACATTGTTCCTTAATTTTCTTGTTCATTATTTTAATGTTATCCTTTAAAAAAATTTATTCAATAATCAGTTTTCTGTTTACATTATTTAAATCTAATATGTAATCATTTATCTTTTATTCTCCATGAATTTTAAATTATACATGACTTTTCATGGCCTGAAGCTTCTCATTTTTATTGAAAAAAGTATTTTAATTTACATGTTGATGTGGTTACCTCTTTTCTACCATCCTCATTAACACTTTAGGTGTTGTAAAATATATATCATTAGATTTATAATAAACACCAATAGTGTATTTAGAATCCTATAAACTCATGGAATCTATTTCAGTCACCTTTGTGGGAACTCCCAATTTCTTGGTTTCCGTCTTATATTTCATCTTATTGATCTATCTAGAAATATGATATTTTTCATAATTTTAATTCTAAACCAAACCATCAACTACATTATATTATAATATATAGGATGTAACCTAGTTTTATACTTTATCAAAAAAAATTCATCATATAAGTCCTCCCACTCCATCAATATATCCTTTGAAAACAATAAATGAGATATATTATTTAATAAACCATCTTCAAAAGAACATTTATGGACTTATTAGCAAAACAATCAATCCAAATACTTCTGTATTCCATATAATATAATATTCCTGGTTGAATCTATATAATAATTCTATTTAACATACTATTGTAATAGATTCCATCATAGACATCCAAATATGATATAAAATAATTTTTTAAATAAAAAACGATTTTCCCGAAATAAAAAATTTCTTCAATAAAAATTCCTAAAATGTATTACTTGAAAATAATCAAAAACATAATATATTAGGATGAATTCACAAAAAAAACAACTATAAACAAGGATTCCAGTTGTTGTATCAATTATAACCAGAGGGGGTTAAATCAAGGAAATAATAAATTTTAAATTTAAATCATTTTATATTCTTGTTAGATATTGTTCCATTATTAGAAGAAATAATATTAAACCATTAATTACTTTTATTATTACTCAATTAAAACAAATTAGATTACATGCATATATATAAAATTAAATGCATGAAATGAAAAAATATGGTACATAGTTGATAAACACTATGAAACATCCCCATAGAATAAAATCTGTATTGTGTTTGTGTACCAAAATCATATGTATAATAAAAATTTTATAGATAAAATATTTATATAAAGTAACCCTTCAATATGAATCATTTTCTATATAAGGTTGGTTAATGTTAGTCCTTACAAAGGCATATTGTATGTTGAATAGTTTTGGGTATTTTTACTCTTCCACCCAAGGGTTACTACACTTTTTCCTCTATTTTTCACTGATCATAAATATGTTTTTATAGAATTTTTGGTAACTTCTCATTATATTGACATAAAGTTCTCTCAAATATCATTATAAGTAAATAATTTCATACTTATTGGTGTTTATTCTCCAATGAAATCCAAATGAGCAGATTTCAAATCCATGGCCAGCTACAAAAAACTATTTCGGAAAAGAGTTGGTTATTGAATATTTTAAAAAATAACATTATATTAATAAATACTCTGTGGATCTAAAACTTATATTACTATAATAATTCATCCGTAAATTTTATCCTCCTTATATTATCACTCATAGTGTGTCCATGATGTTTGAAAATCCATAAGTCTTCCTCTCTACTGAAATTACTCTATAATAAATTGAAGAACTATTATAATCAATATTTCCACTAAATTAATTAAAATTATTTTTCCTCTTAAAAATTGCATGTTTTTTTAAATTTAATTGTGAAAGAAATCAATTCCACTAATTTGGGTATAAAATAAATCCTATACTGATGATGCTCTCTATATTCTTCTATAAAATCATTGTTCCATTACTATACTATATATATTTTTACTCCATTTTTATACATTCCAATTCTACATAATTGATTCTAATGTATCCTAGGAAATTTAAATTTCAAAATAAAAATTCAAATCAACTTTCTCTCCTTATAATCCTATAATTTATTAATCTTTAGTCAAATTTTAATCATATATCTTTGTAGGTAATTTTTAATTTCAAACCAAAATCTCAAAGAAACCGAGGACATTCCAAATCATAAAAAACAGAATATAACCTCTTATTTTCAAACACCAAAACATGTTTTAATTTAAAACAATCATTCTAATAATTTGAAAATATTTCCCCATGATAGGGTATTTCAATTTATATGCATATATATTCTCCAAGTGAAAACTTCCTTCATCATAGTTACCTTTATGATCCATTTTCTAAATACCATCAATTCGATAAATACCGATGAACAACACTCCTACCTATAACTTTTTTCCATTTAAGTTTCCTAATTCACATATGTGATATATATAGTAAAATGGATTCTATAGTTCTAGTTATATTGTACATCATTTTAATATAGGAATCAATTAGTCAAAAACAAAATATTCCATTGTGTGTTGCAATTTTACTCCATATTTTAGAGTCTCCATGATGGGACTCCCAGTTGTGATTCCTATAATGATTACATAATCTAATTTCAACCCTTTTCACCATGTTTATTTCTTTTATACATATCATACATAACATCTAATTTATCTTATGTATAATAAGACTTTATTAAATTTCTTACACTCATGTGAGCCACTACAACATTAACCATGATGAGTAAAAGCTTCGTTATTTCCCAAATCAATCTTTTTAAAATAAAAAGACATCCACCATGGAATGTAAATCATGGACAATAAATATTAATGTCCTTAAATATTGAAATAGAATAAAAAAATTCATATCAAATTCAAATAATCCATTTCAAATTGATTGTATTGGAGTTAATATGGGCATGGTGATTTCTTCTCCAAACTATTTCCTTTCAACAACAGAAAACATTTAAAAAGATATAACAATTTCAAAATCTTTAATATACTAGAACAATCATATTAATAATAAAATTATTCATTTCGATTAATATATCCCACTTTTCGTCAATCATAATCATCCAATACCATGTTTTTGATATTGTTATATCAAGGTGTTTCATTACCTCTCTCAATAAGTGATTCCATGTGCATAATGTTTCCTGATATATGATGAACATACTAAAACAGAAATTTAATATATTTAAACGTCAAGACATCTAATATCACCTTGAAATTTTCATTAATTTCTAATCATACTCTATATATGTCTTCAATTCATCTAATTTTAAATGATTATTAACCAATAATTATAAACCAATGATTGTTATTATGTCTAACATTTGACCTACATGTTGTAACAAGCTTCATCCAATAATTATTTGTACTTTTGTGTAGTCATATAAATGTTTGTACCCTTCATATAAAAATCCATCATATAATGAAGAAACATATTTGGTCATGAATTTTTGATTGTCTAAAACATTCTCTACACCATTAAACAGAACATTAAAATAAATTTTAGCATATTCCATTTCAATTTTAAAAATTCACTAATTTTTTAATTCTTAAAATAAATATTTTATGATAGAAATCTTTTAACATCATCAATTAATGTATTTAAAAATAGTAAATAGTATATTTAAAATTGGATGCAAGAAATATGTTGCATTGTGGGATATCAAGTAAATCATATTGTAATATCCAATATAGTATGCCCTAACCCTTCAAATTTCATGAATCGATATAACCTGTATCATTTCCTATGATATTGTATATGGTGTTCATTAATTTTTCACCCACCAAATATTACAAATTTTTATAATATTTTATAAACATTTCCCATTATATTATCTCATATATAACAATTTCAAAAACTATTCGAAAATCTTTTTTTGATATGCTACTAATTCTTTTATATAAGTTAATTTATAAAGACTTCTAATATTTGATAAAAATTCGATAACAAAATTTAATAATTATTCATATAATTTTTAAACATGACCCATACTAATTTTTAGCATTGAAATAATTATGAATTTATAATTAATCCTCAAAATTAAATTAAAACCTTTATTAAATAATCATTGATCTTAAGATATAGTATGATATAAAAAAATATTTATCTAAGGCCTGTATCTCGATAAAATTTTCCCCTATATGTGTTTCTATACAAAATGAATTATTATATATTTCATTAATATAATAAATCATGTATAACTAAGAGATATAGAACAAGTCAATCCCATATATGATAAGGTACACATTTTTAATTCTAAAAGCAAGTATTGAATAAGATGAATAAACATATCACATTTAATTCACCCAATATATGACAATAATTTATATAGATTAAAATTTTATAGTGATAAAAATATTTATCATAACCCTATTGATAGCCTAAAATAAATAAATATCCATGTGGATGAAAAATCCAATATTGTTTAAAAAACCACTAGATGTTCAACAACATAATAAAAAATGATGATTAACTCAACCTCTATGATAAAATATGAAAGGTGCCTAAATATTAAAGATTGTATGAAGGGTAACCTATTAACCTCAAGGAATGGGGATTAATTAGAATCATGCATCTCAAGTATATCAAATGATTGTCAATAAAATTCTTTGTTATATACTAGAAGGGTTTTACAGATGTCAAACATGTTTAATATAAAAACTCAGAACCCATAATATCCGAGACCATTCAACAATATATGAGAGGAATAATATGTGTAAAAAACAAATTTATGCATTATATACAATATTTTATTTATTCATGTACTTGATGATAATAACTATGAAAAAAATAACAAACTATATATTTTAATGTTAGTATATTGTTTATAAAATCTAAAAAACCTTGGAATCATAATTATTATCGACAGAGTATACAAATAAATAAAACTATATTGTAAAGAATAAGAAATGATAGATATTATTATATAATTTAGCTTCAATGTTCTATTAATAATGAATCTATTAATATATTTTAATAAAGGATCAATATACATTGAAACATATTATAAATGTTTTTTTGATGATAAAGGAAAATGTTATATATTGTAATCTTAAATTCATATTAAAAAGTAATGATTGAATTATTTAAAGAGTTTTTTATAAGTTATATATCATAATAAAATTATTTAATGTTGAATAAACTACATAAAAATGGTAAGTATTTTTTGGAAAATTATTATTTTTGGTAATGACTCACCATATATATACCTAGAACCCATGATAACAACGATCGAAACTAAATCATATTACACCTAATCGATAGAGGCTATTTAAATATAGATGGGTAGTATACTACACTATTGGGGATCCATTTCCTTTAAACACCATGATTCAATAGATAGATATCTATATAAAATATTAAATGATTGATAGTTTTGAATGCATGAAAATTTCATTCCCATACCATTGTCAAAGAATAAAACTAATACATCCCATGATAACATGATAATATATAAAATAATACTAATGACCGAACCGTTTGGCATTCTCTAACCATTAAATATGATCCATATTTGAGATCCATGTAGATATTATTTCAAAATAAAACCAAGATCATAAACCATTAAAATGGGTTAAATAAAAATTAATCAAAATGAAGACATATTTTGCAAGGCACTATAGTGGATATGTAGGGGAAAACTATATACTTAATCTATTGAGATTTTCCTAAAGGGTTCTATGGTAATTTTTTACAATGAGTGAACTAGTCTTGCTAGTTTGAAATAAATTTATAAAATTTCTATTTTATGTTTTAAAATAAATCCACTATCAATGGGTTAAGACATAAATTTATGAGCAATGGAACATAGATATACAACATTTTATAAATATGTTTTTAAAATTATATCAAGAGATACTATATATTGGTTTATGTCAGGAAAACCTATCATCCTAAATATGTATCTAATATTAATTATTATCCAAATCCTTTTTCCAGTAGGAATCTATCCAAATCAAAAAATTCAACTATATTTTATGACCATAAGGGATTTATCTAGAGAAAAATACTAATACATCTCAGGTGAAGCTGGGAAGAGTAGACTTAATCCCGAAATGTTTACTCAACCTATAACCCAACCTTTGTACCCATGGTTTCCCATGATATTATTCTATAATCATGGATTTACTTTTTTCCAAAAAAATTCAAAAACCCCTTTTTTCAAAAATAAAATCACCACTTGTAAAAATTTCATACTCAATAATTTTTTAATAAAACAAATGGTAATGACACAATGGAAGTTATCATATATTTTTATCACTTTATACCAAAATAATATTCCACATTACATATGGTTTCATGAGAATTAACATTTCAACCATTCATTATAAATCATAATAAGACATTTAATGAAGAATATTATCGTTTATATACTTTTAAACCCATATTCGTATATATACAAACACATAGTATTGCCATTTATTGGAAACTGTGATTATGATGTTCCATATAATGTCATTACTATGGGAAGAGTCTCACAAAACACACAATTCATGGAATTAGAATAAATATGATATAATTAATAATTATAAATTGTATTATTATGAAAAATATATTTAATGTTAGAATCCATGAAAGGTATTATCATCAATGGATGAGGTATATGACCCCCTACATATTGACACTATATATCCAATAAATCACCAAGAAATAATATTATATACTATGTATATTAAATGAAAAAACCTATAAAACCTATATGATAATTTATTTAATTGAAATGAATCTATCAAGACTCAGGGATTTACATACTCATCTGGTAGTGATTCGAAGATGCCTTATCTTTAAACAATGTGTGTGGGGGATAAAACCATTCTCAACATAAATTCTTGGTGCAACACCTTACTAAAGTCACAATTTCATTGTTATAATGCCACAAGAGCTCATTCACCACCCTCACCCATATAAAATATGTTTTTAACTAGAATCAAGAATTCAAATATAGTAAATGGGGACATTACACCCTCATTATCATAATGATAAACCAAATATATAAAATTAATCAAAGAAATGAAAGAAACGGTAAATAATTATAATTTAGTAACATATAGAACACATGTTATAAAAAATTATTAGGCTCCATGTGTAGAAAGGCAAACTATTGTATAATGTGAAACTAAATAAATAGAAACATTGTTGATTCCTCCAAAGTTTGTCTGGACATTGCTATATGATCCATGATACACTGCATAGATTTGTACCATTGGACACCATCCCTCACTTGAATCCATGTACATGAATTATAACCGTGTTTGGAGATTCACATTCATGTTATGAGTAATAAAACCCAATTAGACACCACCAGTGCACCCCTAATCGATTTGAACAGGTATAGTATTTGTATGATAGGAGGATAATACATGAGTAAGTATGTGTAAAAAATCAAGTACCAAGGATTCATGTTCTAATGAAGCAACCATGAGACTCATTCATACCTACATCAGCTCCATTACAGAAGGATAATCATAAGATATTGGGTGTTATCATGATCTTTCCATAGGGCCTTTGAACATGTTAGTCAACATCCACAAGGAATATTTTTTTGGGTTAGTCTTCAAGGCTAAACATTAATTTATTTCTCAGCCTCATCAAGGGAAGAAGTGAACAAGTCCCTATCAGGGGTCTGATAACTTGTTAGTCAGGATCTTACCCTGTGATTAGGTACATTTTCATTATTATTTCACATCACACACACTCCCTATCATAGGTTTAATAATATATTTATGTTCCGTCTATTACAAACACATGTGAAGAACCTCCAAGTCATAGTGATTTCACACAATATGTTAGATAAAAATAATTCAAATAATAGCATGATAAGAATATTATATCAAAATATTATAGAATTTTATCAAGATAATTCATGGTAATAAGTTAAACTATAAATATTCATTGAATAATGATTCATATTTGGGTGTCATGGATATGAACACTCCAACCCACAAGCAATCACCATCGATCATGGTCAACAAGCTATATCATCACTCTATAAAATAAAAAAAAATCATGATTATTCATGGTAATTGAGTGCTAAAAAACATCTGACCTGAATATTTTTGAATAATTATTTAAATATTCACTAATGGATTAAAGAAAAAAACACATAAAGAATCCAGGTAAATCTATATTTCCTTCCAAGGATTCATCATTGAGTTTGTCGATGGAACTAGTTCTAATATATGATGGAAATAAATTCATAGGATATATTTTTAATCAAATAAATAGATTTAAATTGCACATAAATTAATTATGATAAACTTGGACCAAGAAATATCAACCTTTATTGAGTGATATATCTATGGAAAAAAGGATTTTTTTGACCCACAGATAATTGCCTCTATTATCAACTCCGAGTCATCAAATCATATTGATCATCTAGAGTAAATACATTGAGGTTATTATTAGTTAAATTATATAGGAGTCTCATGTTTTATGATGGATTCAAATAATAATAAGAATGGGTCAAAATAGATAATGAATTTACATTAAAGAACATTACTGGATCAGATAAGTCACATGCATATGGTTTTGGTGTGTGCTTTTTCAAACCACATGCTAATCGTACAGTTAGAACTCTACGGTGTTACATATTTTTTCAAGGGAGTTCATATGGTATGTAAAACTATTTACCTTAACCATTAACCACCACAGATGATATTTCCATATATTTCGTGGTTTCCTAGACAATCAATATGTTTCTGTCAAACTATGTGCCTTTAAAAAGGCTTATGAATCACTCTAAAGTTCACAGAAACTCCTTAATCTTATCTTAATAAATTATTGGATAAAAAAGTTTTAATAGTTTAGAATTTTATCTTGTAAATAACCTCAGAAATATGTGTTTGATATATTTTCTCCCTATAATGACACATCATCTTTTGGAAACATCTCTATAAATCCTACTCAAACAACTTGGATACTAAGCCTCAACATATTCCTCATTCACCCTTGTAACATCATGGATTCGACCATGGTTCCAAAAAATGAACTGAGGTAAAATATTCCCCAAAAACACCTTCTAGAATTAATATATCATTTTTCAAGAAATTGCATGTATAACGTTCCATCCTCCAACTAAACATCCTCATAGTCAATGGAAAATGTGGCATCAAACGTAACATCCCAGGTAAATAAATAATAATAAATTTTTATATTTATTTTCATATTTTCCTATTATGTATTAATTTTACATTAAAGATGATTCTATGTTTGATGGCGTACCTAACACACTACAATGGGTTTCTCCGAAGTCTAATGTTGCACAAAATGCTCAGTTAACCAGAAAAAAAATAATATAATATTATTTTAAATGGTTGTTAAAGCCAAATTTTTGTATTGTAAAGAATGAATAGAACTAAATAAAATATTATCATACATGTTTTTTAAATGTTTTTAGATTTATATAATAAAAGTAATAGGCTTAAAATGTTAAGGAATCTAATTTTAAACACTAACAGTCTAATATTCATTAAAATGTTTATTTACCTCCTTTTGATGGAAGACTATTTTTAAATATATTTTTGGTCACTTTAATAAGTTCTATTTGAAAAAATAAAACTACTCTTTATTATTGGAACATAATAAATTACTTTGGGTAAATTTCATTGTTTTTCCGATAAAATTCATTCTCAATGGAGAGTTAAAAATACTATATTTTAATTCAAAACTGCCTTTTAATCTAATTTATTTATATTTTTAGATTATCTTTTTAATTAGTATTTAAGATTTATTATATTATATTTTGCCATTTAATCTAATTTTTGTCATTTTAAGTAATTTTAGTTTGAAATCGGACATAAACAAGTGTCAATATTTTGATAGTTATTATTTCTTAAAAACAAGATTTTTGTTTTGAAAAGGGAATTAATTTTAAAATAATTTATTCATATTATATGTTTTGAATTTGAAAAAATAGGCATCATTTTTGAGTTCAAAATATAAAATATATCTTAGGCTGAATGTTTGGTATTTTTCTGAAAACCTTCAATTTTTGATGAATAATGAAAACACAGAGTAGAAGTTAAAAAACCAACTTTTCCTTAAAATGATATTTTACCGCTTCTGTGAACTAAATTTACAAAATATGACATACATTGTTTTTATCAGTAAGTAAGATGTTGTCAAATATGAATAAAATAATTTTTGCTGAATTGTATCTTTTGACTGTTATTTATCATGATTAAAGGTGAATAAGGTAATTCAAGGTAAAAATAATATTATATTAAAATTAAATTACTTTAGCACATGTCCTAATCTTATTTTATGAATCATGACCGACCCATAAAATCATTGGGATATATTTTTGGCCTTTGAAATCCATTTGGTTGAGATAATGACATTAATAAGTTTTTAATTTAAAGTATAAATGGAAAATATCATAAACAAGTATTGTTTTACTAAAACAATTTTAATGCGGGGTTATATAATTGGTATATTTTACTATAAATCTTCATTATAAATATAATAATATTTCCTACATCACGGTTTTAGATTTATAATTTTTATACATCATATAAATAAATTTATTAATGACACAATAATGATGCATTGTTTACCTCCTTAATGAATAATTTAAATAAATAAGATTATAAAAATTAAACGAATATCCTAAACTTGTCTAATTATTATTGGATGATTTTGTTTCAAACAAAAATGATCATATATTTGAATTGAAAAAAATTGGATTCTAGAAATGGTAAATAATTATATAATAAAATAATATTTTCAGACATTCCTAAAGAGCCCCTCCTCCCTCTTATAAATGCCTTCACCTTTATCCCATTACTCACACCTCTAAATCCCCTTGGATCCTTCAACATCTTAACAAATAATCTCTCTATATTACTCTCTTCCACCTAAAATGATTACCTTTTGTAATAAGGCACTACAATAAATCTTTTTCGTTCAAACTAATGGAAGTAACCTGATTTAAAGGTAACATCTCCTCTAAAGTTCATTTCTTCTATTTTAGTTCTCTAACCCCATAAAATATTTTTATTAATTTTTTTATAACAACACTATTTTCCTCAATATACTATGTTTTTGTTATTATATGTATTATAACTACACTTACAGACACTTCTGTCTAATTGGTAATGAACATATTGTTATGTGGACAGTGAACTACTGCATCACGAAATGATGATTGTTCAATATTCTCCAACCACTTCTTATGCTGGAAATTATTATGGAACTGTATTTATATGTGATATATATTATATTGATATTTGATCTATAATTATTTATTTTTCATTTATATCATAGCTTTATGGTTTCCATAATGGGTAAACATGATAATTTCATTTGAGTATGTGCGGACTACCACCCTCTCAAAGTGATATGACTCATTCATAACATATATTAAACATATAAATGATAGAGTTACTGAAATTATATATGATATTATATAGGAATTATAATATACATATATATCACTATGTTTTTATTCCATTATATATGAAGTATAAATTAATGTAGCGTTCATGCATATTTAGGGCTTACCGTCTCCATGAACGGTGTATTTCATTTCTTACCTCCAAATGTTATGTACTATTATATATATATATATATACTGGATATATATGATATATATGATATGTAAATTTGTACCATCCTTCTAGATATAATGGACTTTTAACCACATTAACAACTTGTAGTTAAAAGAAGTTCATTTTTTTACTCAAGTAACAAATATCGACAAAATGACCATTATTTAAATAAATGATTGTATAATTTTTGTAACATGGTAATAAGTGATATAAAATTAATAATAAACTATAAAAATTCTTTCAAGTAAGTATAAATTAACTTTGGTTCATTATTCAGAATATTAAAGAATGAATGGGTCAAGTCGGACACAATTTAACGGACTTCGTCTCAATCTCCTTTCAATGAGGCATATTTTGTTTTATACAAAACATTCTTTCATACGGTTTATAAAAACCATTTAATTTTCATTTCATTCAAAGTGAATCTGTTTTTATGAGTCATTTTACTAGAAGAAAAATGGAATGTTTCATTTAATATAAGCAGTTAGAATGACCTTTTCTGCCGCTATAAGTATTATTTGATCTATGGCTTCCTTAAAAAGACATAATGTTTATTAAAGTAAAATAAATATCATATACTCTTTTTCATATTTTGGTATTGAAAATGGTTTTGATAATTTATTTTTTATGTCAATATATTTAAATGATGTGGAAATGTTATCTTTCCTTTATGTTTGTTTTTTGTGTTGTGAATATGTTATGGTTCTTGGGAATTGTTTACGTATATGGGTGGTTCCATGATAAACCTATGAAAGGTGAGCTTGAGATAGCTCTCAAATACATTTGGTAATGTGATGGAGGTAAATAATAATGTTTTTCCTTATATATTTAGGGAATATAATGTGTTGGGTATTCCAAATGTATCTCCCTAAGTAGCTCTGAAAGCTACAACTTAAGTGTGTTATGGATACCACAAGTTGCCTTTTTGATTTATGTTTTCTATGTGGTATTCATAAATCTTATGATTTCATGAGGTATGTTAAAAATCTTATGTTTTGATGGAATATTGTTTTCTTTTATTATTTTATAACATTTACTATCCTTTCTATGCTCATCCCATGCTTTTAAGTGTTTTTACAGGACTTAATAATAAATAGGGTCAATTATGGGATCATAGAAAAGTCATGTTTGTCTAAAACATGTAACTAGTCCAGAATATTTTTTTTCAAGAGTTTTTATTTAATGAAAAAAATGAAAACTTAGTAGAAGTGTCTAATTTGTAATTTCATAGAGGTAATGTAATATTTATGGCCAAATTATCTAAAACTCTAAACCTAAAAACATCCCCAATGTGAATTATTCATTTAATTCATCATTATGTAATGTTATAAGTCTGGGTTATTATAGTTGGTATCAAAGGTCGGTTTAGACAACATTAAGTGTCATAATATTGTTAAATTAATTTCCATAAATTTATTTATGGTAATACTGAAATGATATATCTTTTAATAATTCAATGTTTCTTCACCTAAGATATTTCTACGATTAAAATGATTTTTTGAATAGGAAACATGATATCTATGATGGGATGACATCAAGAGAAATTCAACCTTCAAAATGAGAAATATGAGATGGTCAAGATCAGAACTAAACATTTTGTTTTATTGATGGAACAATTGAATCAGGCTATAAATGGTGGTGGTAAACATGCATCAGATTATCCAGATTAACCATATATAAAAATATCAGTAGTGTAGAATTCTATGAGGAAACATCCCCCATTATTCAGAGGATCATCTAACCCTGTGCTAGAATAAAGGTGGATTAAAGCACTGGAAACGATTTTTGATGTCATGGGGTGTTCAAAACATCAAAAGGTTAATATCATTTTTTACCATTTTGATGGTGATGTTGGTCAGCAGTTGTCGATGGTGAAATATATCAGGGATACTAAGGAGATTTATTTTCTTGATTGGGAAAAATTAAAATGTATGATTCTTGAAAAAGATTTTCCTACAGTGGTCCATCATAGGATGGAAAAACTATTCCTTGAATTTGGGAAGGAGGATGACTCGGTGGATTCTTATGAAGAAAAATTCACTCGAATGGCACGATATTACATAAATATTATTTGAGAACTTGATAGTAAAATCAACCATTTTTATCAGGATTAACGCCAATGTATCGACGAGCATTATATCCTCATGAGCTTAAAAGTTATGAATTTTTTTTCGATGTGTAGAGAAGGTGGAGATGGAGTTTGCTGATGATACATTGTTGTTTAAAAAAATATAATAAGAGATTGAGGTGGAAGATTAAAGGTAAGCACTCTTAAAAAAATTCTGATCATAAGAAACATAAGTTTACAGTTTATTAATATTGTGGTAAAAATCATGCTACAGAATGCCTTTTGAATTCAATTATGTTCTATAGATGTGGTAAAATGTTTCATAAGTCTCGTAAATTCACAAAAAAAATATTATGGTAATAGTAATACAAAATCAGATTTACAATCAGAAAAATGATTTAAGTTCAATGAAATTGCTTATTATGAAAATGAATATACAAGGAAAAACTCAACCGAGGTAATGCAGCTAGAATACAAGAAAAAAGGGGTGGTCTAATAAATTGCAACTACTTAAGTAGATGTTGGTCCAAAAAATGAAGTACTATTAGGTACACTGTTTATTTGTTGAGAATATTCTAATGTTTGTTTTGATTTAGGGACTACAAACACTTTCATTTCTGATAATTTTTCTAGTAAATTTTGAATTCCATATCCAAATATGATTCCTGAACTTATAGTAAAAAATTTATGGGGAAATTATGAGACAAAAATAAATTATAAGAACCTTCATGTCCTTGTGTGTGAATATAATATACCTGCAAAACTTTATTTTTTTCCTCTAATAGAGTTTAATGTTATTTTGGGTATGGATTGGAATTCTGTTTACAATGTTATGATTCACTACAAAGCTAGTGTAGGTTCTTTTTAGAAATAATTTCAGTTTGTGTACAAGAAAGAACACTTAATTTTAAAAACATATCAGTAAAATCACAAACTATCAAACGGCTAAAATAATGTTACCTTGAACATATTGTAGAAAATAAAGTAACTATTCCGATTAATGTTGTGTTAGTGATAAATGAGTGCCTTATTGTTTTTCCTGATGATTAGTATGGTATTATACCTAATTTGAATGTTGAATTTACTGTTTAAATATTTCCTGATGCTAAGTCAATTTTAAAACCCCCTTATAGAATGGATCTAATTGAATTTTAGGTTTAATGAAGCAATTATATGAGTTATTAGATAAATATTTCATTTAACCCATCACATCACCATTGGGTGATCCTGTCTTGTTTGTTAGAAAGAAAGATGGTTCAATGAAAATTTGAATTGATTATAGAGCCTTGAATAACATCACTATTAAGAACAATTATCCTTTTCCCCGTATCAATGATTTGTTTGATCAACTTTAGGGAGCTCAGTATTCTTTGAAAATTGATTTGAGTTTAGGGTACCATCGGTTGTAAGTAAAGGAAGCAGAATTTCTGAATACTGTGTTTCGCACTAGATATGATAAAAATGAATTTTTGGTTATACCTATTGGGTTAAACAATGCACCTATTATATTCATGGATCTTATGAATTCAATTTTCATTGAGTTCTTGGATAAGTTTGTGATTGTATTAATTCATGATATTTTGGTTTATTCCAAATGTAAAGAGGAACATGAAAGTCATTTTAAGGGGTTTCTTGAAAACTTTATAAGAAAATAACTGTATGGGAAATTCAGCAAGTGTGAGTTTGGGTTATATCAATTTTCATTCTATGGTAACATTATTTCAAAAAATGGAATAACTGTTGATCCTACTAAAACAAAAGTAGTTCAATAAGGGCCAAGACCCACAACTATTACTAATATGTGTATTTTTCATGGATTAGCATGTTATTTTAGGTGTTTTGTTTAGAAATTTTCACAGTTAACTAGTCCAATGACTTAGTTAAATCGAAAAGGTGTTACGTTCATATGGAAAAAAATGTGATGATTATTTTTAATAATTGAAAAGGTAATTGGTGAATGCTCCAGTTATGGAACTGCCTTCCAGAAATGATGAGTTTAATATCTACATTGATGTTTCATTGAAAGGGAATGGCTATGTAAATATGCAAAATGACTAGGTAATTAATTATGATTCATTTTATTTGAATCCTCATGAGATAAATTTCCATACACATGATTTTGAATTAGCTGATGCTATTTCTGCATTAAAAATTTTGAAGCATCATTTATATTGAGTAATATGTGAAATATATATTAACCACAAATGTAAAAAATATATATTTAATTTGATGTAATTGAAAATAAGATAGAGGAGATGGATGGAATTAATCACGGATTATGATTTCATAATTCATTGCCATCAAGGAAAATAAAATAAAGTGGATGATGCTTTGAGTCAAAAAAGTAATCCTTTATTAATGATGCTACCTTTTGAATGAGATCTTTTGTTTTTTGATTTGATGATCTTTGACATAGAAGTTGTTGGTATAGTAAATTCATCTATTTTGTTTCATGTGTCAGGGAAATTATCTCTATCATAATGAATTAAGAAAGTACCGAAGGAAGATAGTGAGTTGAAAAAAGGTAAAGTTTGTGTAGAAGGGTATGTTTCCTGAATTTAACATTGATTATGACTGTATTTTGAGATTTGGTAAGAGATTGTGTGTGCCTTGTGATTCATAGCTACAGAATGAGTTATTATGTGAATCTCATAGTTCTCTATTTTCAGTTAATACTAATAGCACTAATATGTAAAGAGATCTTCATGAGTATTACTGGTGAGATGGAATAAAAAGAGATATTTATGATTTTACTGTGAAGTGTTTTTCTTTTAAATAGGTTAATGTAGAGCGAAAGTTACAGAAAGGGATTCTTTAGTTTTTAACGGTGCTAGAGTGGAAATGCGTAAATATATCCATGGACTTGGTTGTCTGATTACCAAAGAAATCTCAAGGTAATAATACAATCTGGGTTATTTTTGATTGATTTACTAAATATGCTAATTACCTTCTTATTCGAGATACTTTGTCTCCAGATCCTCTTTCTTGGTTTTATGTAAAAGAGTTAGTCAGGTTGCATGGAGTTCCACTCTACACTGTATCTGATCATGATCACATGTTTACTTCTATATTTTGGAGTGGCCTTTAGAAGTAATTGGGTACTAAATTAAATTTTAGTACAACTTTTCTTCCTAAATTAGATGGGCTGTCAAAATGAACAATTCAGACTTTGGAGGATGTTCTGTGTGCTTTATCAATGGATTACTAGGGAATTTGGGACCAACATTATTCTTGGGTTGAATTTTCATATAAAACCAGTTTTTATTCAAGTAAACAAATGTATATATTTGAATCATTATATGTAAATAGATGTCAAACTCAAAATTTTTGGGATGAATTAGGTGAAAGGAAGCTAATGGGGCCAGAATTGGTAGAAGATATGGCAGAAAAAGATCAGTTGATTCAGAAGCACATGAGAACAACTGAGAGCAGGAAAAATGTTATACCGATAACTGGAGGAGGGATATTTATTTTCAGGTAGGTGATCATTTCATTCAAAATGTTTCTCCATGGAAAAGTATGATGTTTTTTGGTAAGAAGAAAATGTAGAGTCGGAGTTTCATTGGACATTTCGAAATCCTGGAGAATGATTGATCAGTTGCCTACAGAGTGACTTTACCTCCATGTTTTTCCCAGGTATATACTATTTTTCATGTTTCAATGTTGAGAAAGTATATGGTAGATCAATCACAATTTTTGAGTCCAGAGATACTTCTGTTGGAAGGGAATCACTCCTATGAGGAACAACCAGTCCAGATTCGTAAAAAAAAGAAAGTGTTGTAGAATAAGGTAATCATTTAGGTAAATTTTTTGTGGAAAATCTATATGGTTGAAGAGGAAATGTGGGAATCTGAAAATTCTACGAGGGATAGATACCCCATTTTATTTGATAAGTCTATAAAATTGTGAGGACTCAATTTCCTAAAGGGGGAAGAATGTAACATCCCAGCTAAATAAAGAATAAGATAATTTCATATTTATTTTCATATTTTTGAATTAAATATTAATTTTACCATAATTTTGATTCTATGACTGATGGTGTACCTAACAAGAAACAATTGGTTTCTCCAAAGTCTAATGTTATACACAATGTTGAGTCATACTAAAAAGTAATAATATAATATTATTGTAAATCCTAGTTAATGCCAAGTCAATGTATTGGAAATAACGAATTGAACTAACTAAAATAAGATTATAGATGTTTGTTAAACATTTTTACATTAATCCAATAAAAGTTAGAGGCTCAAATTGGAATGAATCTAATTTTAAGAACAAATAGTCAAATATTCTTTAAATGGGCGATTTGCTACCTCATGAAGGAAAACAATTTATAAATACCATTTTTGTCACTTTTTTATGTTTTATTTGAAAAAATAATATTTTCTTTATAATTGGATCATCATAATATACTTTGGGTAATTTGTTGGTATTTTTCTAATAAAATCCATTTTTAATGAATAGTGAAAAATACTGTATTTTAATTCAAAACTACATTTTAATATAATTTATTTATATAATTATACTACCTTTTTAATTGGGTTTAATGTTTAATTAGATTATATTTTTACCATTTAATCAATTTCTGGTCATTGGTTGTAATTTCACATAGAAATTGGACATAAACAATTGCCAATCTTTTGATTCCTATTGTTTTTTAAAAACACATTTTTGTTTTGACAATGGAAATTAATTTTAAATTAATTAGTGAAATTATATGACTTGACTTTGGTAAAATTGAAATCATTTTTTAATTAGTAATACCAAATATTCATTTGGCTGAATTTTTTGTATTTTTCTAAAAACCTTCAATTTTTTATGAATAAAGAAAACACTAAGTAGTAGTTAAAAAAATTACATTTTCATTTAAATGAAGATTTTACACTTATATGAATTGAATTTAAAAAAGTTGACATACACGGTTCTTATAATTATGTAAAACATGGTTCAATAAGATGAAAATAATTATTGGTGAATAGTAACTTTTGTCTTTTATTTAAATCTGTTAAAGGTAAATAGGGTATTTCATGGTAAATTTTTTTATAATAATCTAAAATTAACATAAAACTTGTCCTATACTTATTGGATGAGTCATGTATGGCCAATAAAATCTTTGGGTGAGATTTTTGGCATTTGAAAGCCATTTGGGTAAGATAATGACATTAATAACTTTTTATTTATAGTAAAAATAAAAATATCATAATCATTTATTGTTTTGCGATATAAAACATTATGTGTGGTTATATAATTGAAATATATTACTTTAAATATTAATTAGAATGATACAAAATTTCCTACATCCTTGTATTTTATTTATAATTTTTAGACATCAAATAAATAAAATTATTTATGACACAATAATGATGTAGTTTTCACCTCATTAATGAATGATTTAAATAAAAAAGATTATAAAAAATTAAATAATGCCCAAAACCTGTCCAACTATTATTGTATTATTTTATTTCGAACAAGAGACAACTTATCTTCTACTTTAATAATATTTACATCTTTAAAAACCTAAAATCAATATATAATTATATAATATTTTCAAACTTTCTTAAAGACCCCATCCTCCCCCATATAAAAGCCCTCTACTCTATCCCATTACTCACACCTCTTAAGCCTCGTGTCATATCGAACCTCAACCAAAATAATCTTTTGATATCCCTCTCTTTCACCTTGATGACATACCTTTGGTAGAAGGCACTTCAAGAAATCCTTTTGGTATAAACTAAAGGGAGTTACCTCATTTAAAAGTAACATATTTTCTTAAGCTCATTTCTTTTATTTTACTTTTCCAACCACCTAAATTTTTTATTCATTACGTTTATAACGAACCCAGTATCCAAAATACACTAGATTTCTGAGATGATAAAAATTTGAACTACAAATATACACACCTCCATCTAATGGGTAAAGAACATATTGTTTCTATAGATGGCGAACTACTACCTCACGAAACAGTGATTGTTTTGTCTTCTCCCACCATCTCTTCTGGTGGACATTATGATGGAACTATATATATATATGTTATATATTATATTTCTATGCCTCTATGATTATGTATTTATATTTTATATCATACCTTTATGGATTCCCAAATGGGTAAACATGGTAATTTAATTTGTGGAAGTGCATACTACAGCCCCTCAAAGTGATATGAATCATTCATGCCATAAAAGGAACGTATAAAGGATGGAGTTACTGAAATTATATTTGATATTATACTACAATTATCATATAACTATGTATCATTGTGTTTTCATTCCATTAAATATGAAATTTAAATGAAAGTAGTGTTCATGCGTACATACGAATTATCGTCTCCATGAACGATGCACTTCATTTTCTACCTTCAAATGTTATGTACTATTATAAATACAAATATATACTAGATATTTATGATATATGTGATATCTCAATCATGAATATAATTCTGGACATAATGTATTTTATGCCCCGACCCCAGTTACCTAGATCTGGTGCATTATTTTAATACATTGGCATGATTACAATGAGTCAAGTCCCGAAGGACCGATCAGTTTAGCAATCTTGAAAAATAGATTACATACATTAACTTTATATTAAAATTTGAAGCATAAAACACAACATAGATATTTCTTTGAGAATTCCATTTTTCCATTTAGCTTAACCCTTTATATCAATCAAAATACACATCTTGTAATCCTAAGAAAATAAAATATAATAAAGTGGTGACCTCAGATGCTCAGTAAGGGTAAATAATTTTCCAGAAGCTATAAACTTTTTAGGCAATATGTTTAATAAAAACAGCCTTTTAAACATAAAATTTAACATAATATGGTAAAAATAAATGAAAAATTACCATATAAACATGCACATGGATATTCTACTAGTTAAATAATCACATGTAATAACTAATTTCAAAATGAGGGAATGCCTAATACCAATCATCATTACCATATAGTCAAGGCATCATGCCAAGAATACAAATAGATTTTTTTTCAAGGCCTTATTCAAAGACACGATATTGTCTCATGAGACCTACCGATGCATCGAGGAGCTATTGAGGGATCCACCCATCACTTTATAAGTCCACTACATTCCTCATGTGAAAAATTAGAAACATAACATAAACATTCATATTAAAACTATCATACGAAATGTCTATACATTAACCGTAAACCATGAATGGTATAAAAATAGAATATCCACAGTCAAACATATCATAACACATTCAATACAATATGGAAAATTTTATTATAATAAATCTACATCAATCTAAAATAATATTCAGTAAAGGATGTTGTCATAGTTGAAAATGATGAGTAAAACATTTTGAGAGAAATATCCTTTTTTTAAAATCATTTAAAAGTCACACATTTATAAATTAAGTAATTTAAAAAATATTTCTGAATCATAGTGTCCCATACCACTTTGAAACTTTTGAAAAGAATTATCATTTCAAAACATTCATGTTCATATAAATAAATCCTTAAAATCATTTTGAAAACATGAACATTAATTAAAAAGATTTAGAAAGATAAATCATTAAAACATTTGAAATTCTAATCTTGATAGCGATTAGCTTTGAAAAATCCTTAAAATATTCATTTTGATAACCTTTTTATGAATAATGAACATGGATGATAAAAATGTCCTGATAAGTACTTACGTAAAAACAGCCTCGGATAATAATGAGATTGTAAAAGAAACCCTTACCAATTTGGTAACTTACAGAACATACACCCCATGAAGGAAGTGTCATACAATGAATATGTAAATATACATAAATTCAAGTGATTTACACAATGAATAAAATTACGTGTAGTACATATACCACAGAAAAGGTAATAGTGGCAATATGGCATTAATCTCACGGGAATAAGGAGTGTGATGAAAATCCCTTACATTGCACTTTCCTTTAGTCGAGGGTATGATTAAAATCATGTATGAATACTATAGTATATTATTAAATTATAAAAGAACCATATTAATATATATTATATCATACATTATTCGTTTATGGTTTTATACTACCCATTTAATAATAATTTCCATGTCATATTAATATTTTCGGTAATAATCGCTTTCTTTATCGTACGTGTTTTAACTTGTTACTCTTGATTTTATCCCTTAGATCATGATTCAAATACTTACAGAATATAAAACATGATTTATATATCATATATATTTATAATATAAATACATATAATAGACGTATATATGTAATGGAAAACAACGTTTATGGATATGATAGTCCGTACGTACGCATAAACGTTGTTTCTGTTTTCATATAGTATTGAACGGAAGTAAGTGAATAAGATTTATATAAGTACATAAATAATTATATATATATATATCCAGTCGCATTATTATTTCATATTGTACATACTTATTATTAATATATATATTTATAATCGTTGATGAATGGTGAACTTGGAAATGAATCTCATCGTGTTGTGGAGAAGGTAATCCGTACGTACACACGAGCAAAAATATAATTTTTTTTATATTAAAATAATATATAATTGGATGTTAAATCATATATACAGAATCCTTACCATGTTATATTTATTAATTACACCAAATAAACATCATTATTATATCCATCCAAATAATAAGGTATTGAATAACAATTACACCACGACGTGGATATAGTAAGTCGTATGTACGCACGTAAGGTGAGAAGTCATTCAAAGGGTGGAACGAATAATGAATTTTGTTGTGCCAAAATTACAATTACATCAAATTATATATAATATACTGGATTTGTTATTTTAGAATGGTAACAACAAATAAAAATGAAGTGGAAGAAGAAAGGAACTTGAAAAAGGGTGGTGAAATCATTACCTCTTCCTAGAGTTCATCCTTTTGATTTTATCAAAATGTCTCCTTAAGTTGGGTTTCTATTCAAAATAAATCCTCTAGGTTTAAGGTTTTATATTTGATAGGGTATTTGGTCAGGGTTTGGCCGATCCAAATGGCTTATAATGTGTGAATTAGAGTGAAGGGCGAGCACCCTTTTATAGGAGGGGTGAGGTGCACCTTAGGAAAAACATAAAATATAATTTTATAATAAATTTATATTCAGTTTTTAATGTCAATAAAATGAATTATTTCGTCTCTAAGGTTGGTATAGGTCTAATTCCACTCAACCAATAGGATTTAGACATGTTTCTGTCACTTTATTAGCCTTATATTTTAGTTTTAACTCTTAGTTAATTAGTTTGACATTTACCATGTCTCTATGTATTTTTATATTATATGGTTAATAAACTTACTATAAACATCCAATAGACCCCAAGTGGTACATTAATGATAAAAATAACATGATATAAGTCCTTTGGCCGAAACTTATATTTTTAGGAATATAATATCAATAAATAATATAATATTTGTTTTAAAAACACTTTTATGTTAATTTTGACACTATTGGGTATTTTGTTTTGGATATATTAAAAAATCAATATTAATTCAAAAAAAATTCAAATAACCAATACTAATATTTACTATTAACCAATAAAATTATTTTAATTCATAAAAAGTCTCAAATTAAATTTATTTGGGTATTTATAATATCAATTATGTTAATCTTTCATTAATACAGTAATTACTGCATCATCATTGTGTCACAAATTAATTAGATTATTTAATGTCTAAAAATTAAAAATAATATACCATTATGTAGGAAATATTTTTATATTTATAATGAGTATATATAATCGAATTTATATTATGTATTACCCTATATTAAAAATGTTTTAGTTATTAAACATTGATTTTAACTCTTTGAACTCTTCATTGAATTAAATAATAATAAATGTTCTAATCTAATCCAAGTGGAACTAATTGGTAATATGTTTTTCCTAAGGTTGTTTTTGGTCGAGATAACCTTGTCCTATAGAATTTGGACATGTGTTAGGGTAATATTAACACTACTTTTACTCTTAATTACCCTATTTACTTTTAACCGTTGTAAATAAAAATAAAACATTACTATTAACCAAAAATTATTTTTATCTCATTGAACCACATTTTACTCCTTGATATTAATCTTGTCTCTTTGATTTTAGAAATTCCACTCTCAGAAGCGATAAAATGAGGTTTAATGTGAATTTTCAAATTCTCCAAAGATATGGGTAAAAGACGGTGAAAAGTTTAATAAAATTTTTATATATCTGAAAGTATTCTAAACTAACTCTAATGGATTAAATTGAACATATATAGGTATTATGTATCTATTTTTACATTAATTAAATTTAAATAAAATAAATAATTATTTAAATAACAATTCGGTTTTAAACTATAACTTAGTGTTTTTTCACTATTCATAAAAAATTGAATGTTTCTAGAAAAATACCAAAAATTCACCCTAAGATAATTTTTATATTCTGAATACAAACTTGAAGTCCATCTTGAAAGATAAAATTTATAAAATTTCAAAATGTGGGTATTACTATTCATAACATCTAGAATGATTGGTTGTGGTGTGTGTTAGAACTCAAAGTTTCATACAACACATGCCATTGTATTATTCAATGAGAAGCGTATCATGGATGAATGGGGTGTTACATTCTACCCTCTTCAATAAATTGCATCCTCTCAATTTGTTCTCGGTATTGGAAACATGGGGTTGATATTTCAAAATATCTTAGTTGAAATCCCACATCGAAAAATTGATTAATGGGGCCTCTATTTAAATTAAAGAATGGTAAGTATGAAGGTTACTGAAAATAACACATACTAGGGTTCCATGTAGGAAAACATGGATATTGGGGAGAAATATAACAATAAATATCTGATGGAGAGTGGTAGAGAACATGGATATGAAAAGGCAAACAATCACAAAGCCATAAATTATTGATGATCTAAGGTACCATCTAAGACAACGTTTTTGTTCTATGTTCCTTTTCTCATTATTGATGAATTTATATATGAGATTGGATAAGATCATAAGGAGATAAACATACTTTATACATAGAGTTTTATCCATTAATAAATTTACACCACGAACTCATATTTCATTCCAAACTCAAAAATACTATATTTATCCTAATCGTATAGGGTTCCCAATACAATGAATTTATAATTCACATATCAGAACCTATAAAAAAGAAACTACATTATACCATCCAAGAACTTCATGTAGCCTAGTGGTAGGTTATAAATCTCAATCGCACTTGGTTGTGGGATCGATTCCCGCATCTTTGTCCCACGCGACGGGTTGTCACACGGTCTTTGTGTTGTCCTTTTTATAAAAATAAAAAAATAACCTTAAAAATAGTATCTTAATCCATTCTGACCATTAGAGATATCCAAAACAAATCTATCCAAACTCACAGTCCAAAATTTATAAGGATGTTAAACAAAATGAAGATCCTTTTTTCCATGTAATAACATGTGAACACCTTCATCATCTATTATTTTAAAACACGGTAACATCCCGAATTACCATAAAACCTTATTGATTATATTCATGCTCCCTTATTCCTTACAGAATACTGGATATATGTCTTCTATCCAAAAAATTTGGAAACTCCAAAAATGACAAATCATTAATCAGTTTCAAGGTAGTCAAGAATATCTAATATAATTTATTCAAATCAACCATCTCTTATTCCAAAAATCACTACCTCATTATCGAGACCATATTAAGTATTACCTTTCCTTTAAGAATGAATTTTACCAAAACTGTATCTCACTATAATCTCAAATCCTTAAAAAAATAGTAATGTAGTATAATCCTTATTTATCACGATAATTTATATAACCAGTATACTGTAGATACAACACTCAAATGAAATAACTCTATAATAACAACATAAGAACACTAGTCATTCATCTTCATCTGAGGTAGTATCATAACTTGATTATTATCCAATAATATAATTTTAGGTATACTCTTATGATTGGGACATTGATTCACATAGTGTCTCAACACCTTGTAGATGAAGCAGTTTACATTTTAAAACTTTTTCTTACCCTTGAAATCATGTACTTGGTGTCCTTTTTCACCACACTTATAAAAAACACCCATTTCCTTTAAAAATTTTCCAAGGTGATTATTTTCACATTTATCACATATGGTAAATACTCTTTTCCCCTATTCCATTTATCCATAATTTTCTCTACCATCCTTTTCATCTCTTTCTTCCCTTCAAAGCCATAGGACTCAGAGAATTCATTACATATCTTACTAACATATGACATTATTTCATCTTATGTTGAGAATACATGGGAGACTATTTCCTTTCTAAATGTTGGATTAATACCATGAATGATATGACCCTTCTTACTCTTTGGATCATAAGTATTGTTGGAGTTCTCATTCCTTCTACTGGGCACCAATTCTAAACAATGGAATACACTCAGTCAGTTTATGAATCACAATTCATAATTCCAAAAAAGTAAAATACCTAACATAAATTGAATAGTTTATAGATATAATCCATAAGCACATAAAGGATTTCATTGAGGAGATATATACACATAAACCCTTCAGAGAGGTTTTTAAGGAAAATGAGAATTATCCTAATCATATCCCTCGGGAGTGTTGTTGTAACACCCCAGGTAAATAAAGAATATGACATTTTCATATTTATCCATATTTTTGAATAAAGTATTAATTTGACTTTAAAGGGGATGCTATGCTTGATGGCGTACCCAACACGCAACAACGAGTTTCTTGGGAATCTTACTTTGCACTCTCATAATAAAATAATATTATTTTAAATGCTAGTTAACATGTAGCATTTGTATTGGCGGGAATGGATAGAAATAACTAAAATATGATTATACATGTTTTTAAATGTTTTTAAATTTATCCAATAAAAGATAAAGGCTTAAAATACGGAAAGAATTCAATTTTAGGCGTATATGCCCTAGTTTTCACTAATGGTTCACTTATTGCAATTTGATGGCGAACTGTCATTAAATATAGTTTTGTTCACTCTTATACATTCTATTGGACCAAATAAAACTCTTCTTATGAATCGGTACATCAAAATTTACTTTGTGTAAATTTTTGGTATCTTTCTGATAAAGTTCATTTTTTAATGAATAATGTAAAATGTTGTATTTTAATTCAAAACCTCTTTTTAATCTAATTTTTTTATATGATTATATTATCTTTTTAATTGGTTTTAAACTGAAATTAGAATATATTTTTACCATTAAATCCAATAGTGTTCGTTGGAATTAATTTCACTTTGAAATCAGACTTAAACTAGTGTCAATATTTTGATACTTATTGTTTCATAAAAACACGCTATTTGATCTGACAGCGGGAATTAATTATTAAATTAATTAATGTGACATATATGTTTTTAATTTTGTAAAATAGACTTCATTTTTGAATTCGGAATATCAAATATATCTTAGGGTGAATTTTTGGGATTTTTCTGAAAAACTTCAATTTTTGATGAATAGTGAAACCACTAAGTGGTACTTATAAAAACTGATTTTTCCGTTTAAATGAAATTTTTCCATCTTTGTGTTTTGAATATCAAAAATCCGACATACATGGTTGTCATTAAGAAGTAAAATGTGGTTCAATGGGATAAAAATAATTTTTTGATGAATAGTAACTTATTAAGTTTTTAATCGCGATTAGAGGTAATTAGTGTAGTTTATGGTAAGAATAATGTTTTAATAAAATTAAATGACCTAGACACATGTCCTACCCTCATTTGATGTTTCATGGCCGACCAAGACAATCCATGGGTCAACTTGGGGACCCCATGGAGCCACTTTGGTTGGAAAATGACATAAATATCTTTTTTTAATGTTAAAGTAAAAATGGCACAAACATGAGATGTTTCACAAAATCAATTTTTACTTGGTTTTATACAAGTCATATTTTTTACTATAAATAGTCATTGGAAAGATAAAATGATTTCCTACATCATAGTAGTTTTTTTATAATTTTTATACATTAAATAAATTAAATTATTTATGACATCATGATGATGCAGCGATGACCTCATTATTTAATGATTTAAATAAAATGGAAAGATCATGTAATATCTAATCCCTACACATGTCCAAAACCTATTGGATGAGTGGATTTCGAACCCTTATCACCTTATCCTCGAAATTCATCAATGTGGGACCTTTAAAATCTGAAACTCGTTTGAAAATAAAGTAACATTTTGTAACTTTACAAGAGTTCCTCTCCTCTCCTCTTATAAAAGGCCCCCACCTCTACCTCTTTACCCAAACTCCTAAAGCCTTTGGATCGGCCAAACCCTGCCCATTTTGTCTCTCCACTTCACTCTATTACTCCTTGAAGCCTCACTTTGGGCATAAGTCTTTCCAAGGAAGCCTTTGAGCTCAGACCAAAGGGAGTTACCCGATTTTAAGGTAATGCCTTCACTTGTGTCCTTTTGATTTATTTTGATTCTCCAACCCCCTAAACTCTTTTTATTCATTAATTTTGAAAAAAATCCAGTATCTTAAATATACTAGGATGTTGTTATAATTATGATTCGAGCTACACTTACATACACCTACATCTAATGGTTAAAGAACATACTGTTTCTGTGGATGGCGAATTTCTGCCTCCCAAAATGATGATTGTTCAACATTCTTCTAACACCTTCAAAGGTGGACATTAAGATGACACTATATTTATATATGATATATAATATGTTTATGTTTTACTTAAGCTTCTGTATTTTTCATTTTGGTTATACCTTTATGGTTTCCATTATGGGTAAACACGATATCTTCATTTAAGGAAGTGCGGACTACCGCCCCCTCAAAGTGAATTGATTCGTTAATACCATATGTGGTACGTATAAAGGATATATTTAATGATATTATATATGATACCATACTGTAATTAAAATACTATTATGTATCATTATGTTTTAATTCCATTAAATATGAAATAGAAATGGAAGTAGCGTTCATGCGTACGTACGGCTTACTGTCTCCATGAACGGTACATTTCATTTCTTATCTCAAAATGTTATGTAATACAATAAGTACATATATATAATGGATATATATTTAATATATTACATCAAAATTATAGATATCATTCTGGAATTATAATATATATATATCTCTCATTTTGTTTTAATTCCATTAATATGACAAAAAATGAATGCAGCGTTCATGCGTACGTACGGCCTACCGTCTCCATGAACGGTGCTTTTCTTTTTTCATCTCAAAATGATATGGAATAGTATGAATTGAATATTTACTGGATATATATGATATTTTAATCATTAATACTATTCTGGAAATTATTTACGTATAACTGCATGAGAAATCTTTTTTCAAACAAGTTCACTTTTGACTCATGTACCAAACATCAGCAAAAACGTCTGATATGAACTAACATTATTAAACAGTTATTTTAACATTATAATATGTGATATGAACTGAATAATAATCTCTAAAGGAGGTACTTAGGCAATTATTAATTGACCAATGTTTATTATTTTAGGAATATAAATAAACGAACAAGACAAGTTGGACTTGACGTAAGGGATCCTACTCCTCTCTTTCTTTTTAAGTTCACTCTTTTATGTCATTCCTTATAAGCTCATATTTCTTGTTATTGGGATGTTATTTTATATTAATATTACTGTAATTTTTATGTTCATATGATGAGAGACCCTATTCTCTCTCATCAATCCATTTGGATGTTTCGAGTGGCGCCGTTGGGCTGCCGAATTTTCATAAGAGATCTAACCTCTCTCTTTCTCTTTAAGCACTCCCCTTTATGTCACTTATTTTAAGCTCCTATTTGTTATGATGGGGGATGTTCTTTCATATTCCTCTTGCTGTAAATTTTGTTGTAATGTGATGAGATACCATATTTGATCTCACCAATCCATTTTTGGAAGTTTTAAGTGGCGTCGTTAGGCTGCCGAGTTTTCGTATGTGATTTTTCATCTCACATTTATTCCCGTGAGATTTATGATAAATTTTCCACAATTTACATTGATTGGTGTATGTACTGAAAATTATTTTACTCATTGTGTAATATTCTTTCATTTATGAGTATTTATAACAATTATGTATTGTCCTTCTTTCACGGGGCGTATGTTTCGAAAGATACCCATGTCGGTAAGGGAACCTTTCACCCTCCTCTTTTTAAAAGACTTATTTTGTTATGTCTTTTAATTAACATAATATTAATTTGGGATATGTTACTCTATATCCTTATTGATGTAAATTTTATGTCCAAGTGATGAGATACCCTTTTTATCTCTCATCAACTCTTTTTCTGAATTTTGAAGTGACGCCGTTAGGCTATCTAATTATTGCAAGGGAACTTCTTAACCCAACTTCGATTCTTTGGGATAAGCTTGTAATCCTTGAATATGTAGTTCTATGAATATGTGTGACTAACCTCTGATTGTTTTACACTTAATATCCACTTATATTTGGTGTATTAGTTTGTCACACATAAATATGTAATTGATTTATCCTTAATCCAAGGATACCATCTTTGTATGGGACTTCGTCTCAATCTCCTTTCATTGAGGCATATTTCATTTAATACACAACCTTCTTTTATACGGTTTATAAACCCCTTTGACTTTTACATTTATCTGAAAGGAATCTTTTTTTATACAAAGCGTTTTACTAAACGACAAAAGGGAATGTTTTGTTGTACGTATGCGGCGACAATGACTTCTCCGCTGCCGTGACCATTATTTGAGTTTCAGCTTCCTCTACAAGCCATGCCTTCTTTTAAAAAGAAAAATAAATACCATGTTTTAGTTTTCTTTTATTTTGGTATTGAAAATGGTTTTCATAATGTTTTTATATCAATGTGTTGTATTGATATCTTGTGATTGAAAGGTGGAAATGTTATGTTTCCTTTATGCATGTTTTATGTGATACGATTATGTTGAGGTTCTTGGGCATTGTTATGTAAACAAGTGGTTCCGTGATAAACTAAGGGCAGGTGAGCCTGATATAGCTCTCCAATGCATTGGGTAACGCGAAGGAGTGAAACGTTAAGGTTTCTACGAAGATATTTAGGGAATATACTGTGATGGGTATTCCAAACGTAACCAAGAGGGTTACTCCCTACGTAAGAAAGTTATGAATGCCTCAAATAACCTTTTATGTCTTATGATTTCTACGATTTATTCATTATTTGATGAGGTATGTTAAAGTGGATATGTTTTATGGGTAAAGTATGATTTCATTCTTATGTATATATGAAATCATGTTTCCTTTCCATATTTTTATAACCCTTACTGAGATTTTTATTCTCATCCCAAGTTTTTGAAATGTTTTTCACAGGTCAAGGGAAAGGTACATGACGAGATGATAGTATCAAGGATGTGTCAAGAAATAATCCATGTTTTATTTTAAATATGATTCCATTTATGGGAAGAATGAATACTGTCTTTTATGTAACAACTTTGTTTAAATGTGGAATGTAATGCATGTTTCATGATCTAATTCTCTAAAACTCTAAACCTGAAAAGATCCCCATTGTGTAATATTTTAATAACTCAAGATTAAGTAAGGTTTAAGGCTGGGGCCTTATAGTTGGTATCAAAGGTCGGTTTAGATAACTTTAGAGGTTAGGGTATTCTTTAAGCATAAGTGACATTACCATAATGGTTAGGATTTCAGAAAGAGTCCTAGTTTTAGATAAAGTGAATGAGTAAGTATATCTTAGTGTTTATCTTACTCATTAGTTCATGATGGTTTTTTTGATATACACACACTGACCTTTTTGGTTTTAGTAAATGGCTGGATATAGCAAGCACCAAAGTGACAATTGGTTTGAAGGAAACTGTGGTGGTTCTTCGATTAAGAGACTGGATGAAATGGGGTATTCAATGAGGAAACTTGTGGTTGTTCTAAACCAACTATCAAAGAGTCATGATCAACCACTTAAACCTTGGTATGTTTTATAATGCATCATGTACGAGATGACCAATCGATGTGGAAGTTCAGGTAATAATTATAAATGTAACAATTAGAGTTTATATGATCCATACTTTTGAGGTAATTATGGGTTGTTATATGATATGCTGGAAAATTAAAGGCATGAGATAAACGTGAGGTTAAAATATGTTATGATAATTTTTGATGATTTTATCTCTTTTTAGGGAATTATTTAAGAATTATATAGTTTTGGAAAAAGGACACCACGCAGACCGTGTGACAACCCGTTACGTCGAACAAAGCTGTGGGAATCAAACCCACAACCAAAGTGCGACTGGTATTTATCGCCTACCACTAGACTACGTGAAGTCCCTGGTCAGTTTGACTGATTATTTTTAGTTAGATGATTTTATTAATTAAGTGTAAGTTGATTTTGGGTTATCTATGGATATTTATTAACCTATCATGGAGGATATGTGATTAGGTTAATTACTTTTCAATACGAGACATTAAGAGCAACTGATGTTGTTTGGAGATAAATGTTAAGATTTAACTTGGAAGACTATGTGACTAAATCCTTCAAATATTTGGGTTTCAATCTTATATTGGTTTACTTTGAAGAATTTTATGGACAAATTGGTTATCGAATGGTCCTCGTTGAACTTTGGGTTTTGTTGGAAAAATTTTGAGATTAAGAATAGATTTTCTTTTTATAAAGGGTTAACTTTTTTTGGATTATCTGACCTTGTACTAACCTTTCTGGTTTTGGTTTTGGTTAAAGAATAAAGACATGGGATTTATATAGTTCTCTTTTGTGGATTAGGTGATTCTCTAGAAATTGATTATAGTACTCTTAATGCGAACAAGTCTCCCTAAATACTCGTCTTTGGAAAAAAATATGAGTTTTATTATGGAATCTAGTAAAAGTTGGAAGTCAACCTGACAAGTAAGTATGTTTCCTTATGTTTTATTTAAGCTCAAAAATAAATTCCTCAATAAAAATTAACTTAAAGCAAAAATGTTGTCTATTAAATTTTCCTACTGGGGAACCCAACACCGTTTAACCCATCACAAGTTTGTGATTTTCTTATTGTTAACTTTCTCCTAAACATGTTTTCTATCACTCTCCATCAGAACATGACCCTATGTTTTCTCCTCCATTTCCATATTTTTCTACATGGAATCCTAGTATGGGTTAACTCGGGTGACCTTTGTACTTATCATTCTTTATTTTAAAGTGATTGTTTTACCGACTCTTGTTCTGATGTGGGACTTTCAAGGATGTTTCCAAGATCAGTTTTAAAAATTGCGAGGACGTAATTCCCAAAAGGGGGGAAGGATGTAACACCCCAGGTAAATAAAGAATATGATATTCTCATATTTATCCATATTTTTTAATTAAGTATTAATATTACTTTAAAGGGGACGCTATGCTCGATGGCGTACCCAACACGCAACAACGAGTTTCTTGGGAATCTTACGTTGCACTCTAATAATAAAATAATATTATTTAAAATGGTAGTTAACATGTAGCTGTTGTATTGGAGGTAATGGATAGAAATAACTAAAATATGATTATACATGTTTTTAAATGTTTTTACATTTATCCAATAAACGATAAAGGCTTAAAATACGGAAAGAATTCAATTTTAGGCGTATATGCCCTAGTTTTCACTAAAGGTTCACTTATCACCTTTTGATGGAGAACCATCATTAAATATAGTTTTTTCACTCTTATAAATTCTATTGGACCAAATAAAATACTTCTTAAGAATCGGGACATCAAAATTTACTTTGTGTAAATTTTTGGTATCTTTCCGATAAAGTTCATTTTTTAATGAATAGTATAAAATGTTGTATTTTAATTCAAAACCAATTTTTAATATAATTTATTTATATGATTAGATTATCTTTTGAATTGGTTTTTAAGTGAAATTAGAATATATTTTTACCATTAAATCCAATAGTGGTCGTTGGAATTAATTTCACTTTGAAATCAGACTTAAACTAGTGTCAATCTTTTGATACTTATTGTTTCATAAAAACACGCCCATTGATCTAACATCGGGAATTAGTTATTAAATTAATTAATGTGACTTATATGTTTTGAATTTTGTAAAATAGAATTCATTTTTGAATTCTGAATATCAAATATAGCTTAGGGTGAATTTTTGGGATTTTTCTGAAAAACATCAATTTTTGATGAATAGTGAAACCACAAAGTGGTACTTATAAAAACTAATTTTTCCGTTTAAATGAAATTTTTCCATATTTGTGTTTTTAATTTCAAAAATAAGACATACATGGTTGTCATTAAGAGGTAAAATGTTGTTCAATGGGATAAAAATAATTTTTTGGTGAGTAGTAACTTATTATGTTTTTAATCGCGATTAGAGTTAATTAGTGTAGTTTATGGTAAGAATAATGTTTTAATAAAATGAAATGACCTAGACACATGTCCTACCCTCATTGGATGTGTCATGTCCGACCACGAAAATCCGTGGGTAAACATGGGGACCCCATGGAGCCACTTTGGTTGGAAAATGACATAAATATCTTTTTATTTAATGTTAAAGTAAAAATGACACAAACATGAAATGTTTTACAAAAACAATTTTTACATGGTGTTTTTCAAGTCATATTTTTGACTATAAAGATTAATTGGAAAGATAAAAATATTTCCTACATCATTGTATTTTTTTTATAATTTTTAGACATTAAATAAAATAAATTATTTATGACATCATGATGATGCAGCGATGACCTCATTATTTAACGATTTAAATAAAATGGAATGATAATGTAATATATAAGACCTACACATGTCCAAAACCTATTGGATGAGTGGATTTAGAACCCTTATCACCTTATCCTAGAAATTAATCAATGTGGGGCCTTTAAAATCCAATTCTCTTTTGAAAATAAAGTAACATTTTGTAACTTTACAAGAGTGCCCCTCCTCTCCTCTTATAAAAGGCCCCCACCTCTACCTCCTTACCCACACTCCCAAAGCCTTTGGCTCGGCCAACCCCTGCCCATTTTGTCTATCCACTTCACTCTATTATTCTTTGAAGCCTCACTTTGGGCAGAAGTCTTCCCAAGGAAGCCTTTGAGCTCAAACCAAATGGAGTTACCCGAATTTAAGGTAATGTCTACACTTGTGACCTTTTATTTTATTTTGCTTCTCCAACTCCCTAAACTCTTTTTATTCATTTATTTTGTAACAAATCCAGTATATTCAATATTATAGGATTTTGTTATAATAAGTATTGGAGATACCATTACACACACCTACATCTAATGGTTAAATAACATACTGTTTCCGTGGATGGCGAATTTATGCCTCCCGAAATGATGATTGTTCAACATTTTTCTAACACCTTAAAAGGTGGCCATTAAGATGACACTGTATTTATATATGATATCTAATATGTTTATGTTTTACTTAAGCTTCTGTATTTTTCATTTTGGGCATACCATTATGGTTTCCATTATGGGTAAAAGTGATATCTTCATTTAAGGAAGTGCGGACTACCGCCCCCTCAAAGTGATTTGATTCGTTAATACCATATGTGGGACATATAAAGGATATATTTAATGATATTATATATGATACCATACTGGAATTAAAATACTATTATGTATCACTATGTTTTAATTTCATTTAATATGAAATAGAAATGGAAGTAGCGTTCATGCGTACGTACGGCTTACCGTCTCCATGAACAGTACATTTCATTTCTTATCTCAAAATGTTATGTAATACTATAAGTACATATATATGATGGATATATATGTAATATATTACATAAAAATTATGGATATCATTCTGGAATTATAATATATATATATATCTCTCATTTTGTTTTAATTCCATTAATATGACAAAAAATGAAAGTAGCGTTCATGCGTACGTACGACCTACCGTCTCCATGAACGGTGCTTTTCGTTTTTTATATCCAAATGATATGGAATAGAATGAAATGAATATTTACTGTATATATATGATATTTTAATCATTAATACTATTCTAGAAATTATTTACTTATAACTACATGAGCAATCTTTTTTCAAACAAATTCATTTTTGACTCATGTACCAAACATCGACAAAAATGTCTGATATGAACTAACATTATTAAACAATTATTATAACATTATAATATGTGATATGAACTGAATAATAATCTCTAAAGGAGGTACTTAGGCAATTATTAACTGACCAAAGTTTATTATTCAGTAATATAAAGAAACGAACAAGACAAGTTGGACTTGAGGTAAGGGATCCTACTCCTCTCTTTCTTTTTAAGTACACTCTTTTATGTCATTCCATATAATATCATCTTTCTTGTTATTGGGATGTTATTTTCTATTAATCTTACTGTAATTTTTATGTTCATATTATGAGAGACCCTATTCTCTCTCATCAATCCATTTTGGAAGTTTCGAGTGGTGCCGTTAGGCTGCCGAATTTTCGTAAGAGATCTAACCTCTCTCTTTCTCATTAAGTACTCCCATTTATGTCACTTCTTTTAATCTCCTATTTGTTATGATGGGGGATGTTCTTTCATATTAATATTGCTGTAATTTTTTTTAATGTGATGAAATACCCTATTTGATCTCATCAATCCATTTTTGGATGTTTTAAGTGGCGCCGTTAGGCTGCCGAGTTTTCGTATGTGATTTTTCATCTCACTTTTATTCCCGTGAGATTTATGTTACATTTTCCACAATTTCCTTTGAGTGATGTATGTACTGACCATTATTTTACTCATAGTGTAATATTATTTCATTTATAAATATTTACATTAATGATGTATTGTCCTTCTTTCACGGGGCATATGTTTCGAAAGATACCCATGTCGGTAAGGGAACCTTTCACCCTCCTCTTTTTAAAAGACTTATTTTGTTATGTCTTTTAATTCACATAATATTATTTTGGGATATGTTACTCTATATCCTTATTGTTTTAAATTTTATTTCCAAGTGATGAGATACCCTTTTTATCTCTCATCAACTATTTTTCTGAGTTTTGAAGTGACGCCGTTAGGCTGTCCAATTATTGCAAGGGAACTTCTTAACCCAATTTCGATTCTTTGGGATAAGCTTATACTCCATGAATATGTCGTTCTATGAATATGTGTGAATAACCTCAAATTGTTTTACACTTAATATCCACTTATATTTGGTGTATTAGTTTTTCACACATAATTATGTAATTGATTTATCCTTAATCCAAGGATACCATCTTTGTATGGGACTTCGTCTCAATCTCCTTTCATTGAGGCATATTTCGTTTTATACACAACCTTCTTTTATACGGTGTATAAACCCCTTTGAATTTTACATTTATCTGAAAGGAATCTTTTTTTATACAAATCATTTTATTAAACGACAAAAGGGAATGTTTTGTCGTACGTATGCGGCGATAATGACTTCTCTGCAGCCGTGACCATTATTTGAGTTTCGGCTTCCTCTACAAGCCATACCTTCTTTTTAAAAGAAAAAAATACCATGCATTACTTTTCTTTTATTTTGGTATTGAAAATGGTTTTCATAATGTTTTTATATCAATGTGTTGTATTGATATCTTGTGATTGAAAGGTGGAAATTTTATGTTTCCTTTATGCATGTTTTATGTGATACAATTATGTTTAGGTTCTAGGGAATTATTATGTAAACAGGTGGTTCCGTGATAAACTAAGGGAGGGTGAGCCCGATATAGCTCTCCAATGAATTGGGTAACGCGAAGGAGTGAAATGTTAAGGTTTCTCCGAAGATATTTAGGGAATATACTGTGATGGGTATTCCAAACGTAACCAAGAGGGTTACTCCCTATGTAAGAAAGTTATGAATTCCTAAAGTAACCATTTATGTCTTATGATTTCTACGATTTATTCATTATTTGATGAGGTATGTTAAAGTGGCTATGTTTTATGGGTAAAGTATGATTTCATTCTTATGTATATATGAACTCATGTTTCCTTTCCATATTTTTATAACCCTTACTGAGCTTTTTATGCTCATCCCAAGTTTTTGAAATGTTTATCAAAGGTCAAGGGAAAGGTACATAACGTGATGATAGTGTAAAGGATGTGTCAAGAAAGAATCCGTGTTTTATTTTAAATATGTTTCTGTTTATGGAAAGAATTAATACTGTCTTTTATGTAACCACTTTGTTTAAATGTGGAATGTAATGCAAGTTTCATGATCTAATTCTTTAAAACTCTAAACCTGAAAAGATCCTCAATGTGTAATCTTGTAATAACTCAAGATTAAGTAAGGTTTAAGGCTGGGGCCTTATAGTTGTAACCAAGAGTGTAGTAAAGACCATTGTCGTGCACCAGTTCCCGTTCGAGTCTAGCTCAAAGCGGTGTTTTTGGGTTTTACCCCTAGGTACATCTGTGCCAGAGCCTCCTCTACCATCTCTTATCCAGATAGGGAAGTATTGCTTGGAAAACTAAAAAAATATCTACAATAAAAAAAATCTAGGATGTTGTTCTATAATAATACTCAAAGTCTATATTCGTGTAATGTTCTCTAATCAGAGTTTATCAAATTCTAGTTTCCATGGTTATTGCTAAACATCCTCTGATACCAACTATAACACCCCAACCCTAGTTACCTAGAGCCGGTGCATAATTTTAATACATTTGAATGATTACAATGAATCATGTCCCGAAGGACCGATCTGTTTTTCAGTCTTGGAAAATAGATTACATTCATTAAATTTACATTACAATTTGAAGAATAAAACACAACATAGATAGTTCATTGATAATTCCATTTTTCCATTATCTTAACCCTGCATATCCATCATAATAAACTTCTTTGAATCCTGGGAAAATAAAACATAAAAAAGGGGTGAGCTTAGATGCTCAGTAATTGTAAATAATTTAGTGGAAGCTATAAACTTTTAAGGAAAGATGTGTAATAATAACAACAGACTTTTAAACATAAACGTGAACATAATATGGTAAAAATAAATGAACCATTAATATAAAAACATTCAAAAGGATATTCTACTAGTCGAATAATCACATGTAATAACTAATTTCACAATGAGGGAATGCCTCATACCGAACATCATTACCACATAGTCAAGGACTCATTCGAAGACTAAAAATAAATTTTTTGTCAAGGCCTTATTACAAGACACTAGATTGTCTCATTAGACCTACTGATGCATCGAAGAGCTATAGCGGGCTCCACCCATCACTTACTATGTCCACTGCAATCCTCATATGAAAAATTTGAAACATAACATAAACATTCGTATTAAAACTAGAATAAAGAATGTCAATACATTAACCATAAACCATGAATGGTATAATAATAGAACATCCACATTCAAACAAATCATAACTCATTCAATAAAATATGGATGATTGTATTATAATAAATCAACCTCAATCAAAAATAATATCCAGTATAGGATGATGACATAGTTAAAAATGATGAGTAAAACATATTGAGAGAATTATCCTTTTTGTAAAATAATTTAAAAGTCACACATTTATAAATTAACTAATTTAAAAGAGATTTTTGAATCAAAGTGTACCATACCAATTTGAAACTTTTGAAAAGAATTATCATTTCAAAACAGTCATGTTCATATAAATAATTCTTTAAAATCGTTTTGAAAATATGAACATTAATTAAAAATATTTAGAAAGATAAATCTTTAAAACATTTAAAATTCTGATCTTGATAGAGGTTACCTTTCAAAAATCATTAAAATATTCATTTTTAAATCATTTTTATGAAAAATGGACATGGATGATAAAAATATCCTAGTAAATACTTACGTAAAAACAACCTCAGATAATAATGATATTGTAAAATAAACCCTTACCAATTTGGTAACTTATGAAAAATAAACCCCATGAAAGAAATATCATAAAATAAATATGTAAATACAAATAAATTAATGTTTATTACACAATGAATACAATTATGTGCAGTACATACACCAAACAAAAGGTAATAGTAGCAATATGGCATGAATCACACGGGAATAAAGAGTGAGATGAAAACCCTTTACCTTGCACTTTCCTTTAGTAGAGGGTACGTTTAACCTCCTGTATGAAGAATATAGTATGTTATTAAATTATAACATAACCATACTAATATTTATAATATCATAAATTATTCATTTATGACTTTATATAAACCATTTTATAACAATTTCCATGTTATATTAATATTATGTGTAATAATCTCTTTCTTTATCGTATGTGTTTTAATTTGTTACAGTTGATTTTTTCACTTAGATCATGATTTAAATACATCCAAAATCTAAAACATGATTTAAATATAATATATATTAAGAATATAAATATGTATAATAGACGTATATATGAAATGGAAAACACCGTTTATGGAGATGGTAGTCCGTACGTATGCATAAACGTTGTTTCTGTTTTCATATAGTATTGAACGAAAGTAAGTGAATAAGATCTATGTATGTACATAAAAACTTATATATATATATACATATATATCTCATGTAGCCTTATAATTTCATATATTACATACTTATTAGTAATATATATTTTTATAATTGTTGATGAATAGTGAACATAGAAATGAATCTCATCGCATCGTGGAGACGGTAATCCATACGTACGCACGAGCGAAAATGTAATTATTTTGATATTAAAATAATATATAATTTGATGGTATATCATATATACAGAATACTTATCATGTTATATTTATTATTTACATCAAATAAATATCATTATTATACCAATCCAAATAATAATGTATTGAATAACAATTACACCACAATGTGGAGACGGTAAGTCGTACGTACGGATGTATGGTGACAAATAATTCAAAGGGTGGATAGAATAATGAATTTGGTTGTGAAACAATAATAATAACATCACAGTATATATAATATACTAAGAGTTATTATTTTATAATTGAAATAACAAATAAAAAGGAAGTGGAAGAAGAAAGGATCTCGAAAGAGGGGGGTGAAATCATTACCTCTTCTTCAGGTTCTTCCTTTTTATTTGATCAAAAGGGCTCCTTAAGATGGCTTTCTGATCAAACTAAGGCCACTAGATTAATGGGAGGATTTTTTATAGGGTATTAGTGCTGGGTTTGTCCCAGCCAAATGGCTTAGAAGGTGTTAATTAGAGTGAAGGGGGAGTGCCCTTTTATAAGATGGTTGAGGGGCACCTTAGGATAAAATTAAAAAAATCTTTTATAATAAATTCATATTCGGTTTATAATGGCTCCAAATTAGTTTATTTAGAGTCTATAAGGGGTATAGGTCTAAATCCACTCAACCAATAGGTTTTAGACAGGTTTTATTCACATTATTAACCTTATATTTTAGTTTTATCTCTTAGTTAATTAGATTGACATTTACCATGTCTCTTTGTATTATTATATTATATGGTTAATAAACGTACTATAAACATCAAATCGACCCCCCAAGTGGTCAATTAATTATACACCTATCGTGATATAAGTCCTTTGGACGAACCATAGATTCTTAGGAATACAATATTAATTAATAATATAATATTTGTTTTAAAAACTCTTTTATGTCAATTTTGACACTATTGCATATTTTATTTTTGAAAAATTCATAAAAGCATTATTACTTCACAAAAAAATTATATAACCAATAATAATATGTCATATTAATGTAGATAATTATTTCAACTCATAATATGTTTCAAATTACATTTATTTGGTTATTTATAATATCAATTATCTTAATCATTCTTTAATACAGTAATTACTACATCATCATTGTGTTAAAAATAAATGAGATTATTTAATGTCTAAAAATTATAAATAAAATACGATTATGTAGGAAATATTCCTATATTTATAATTAATATTTATAATCGAATTTATATTATATATAACCCTATATTAAATTTTTTTAGTTATTAAACTTTGAGTTTAACTCTTTGAACTCTTCATTGAATTTAATAATAATAAATGTTCTAATCTAATCCAAGTGGGCCTAGATGGTAAAATTTTATTCATAAGGTTGTTTTTGGTCGAGATATAGTTTTCCAATAGAATTAGTACATGTTTTAGGGTAACATTAACATCATTTCTACCATTAATTACCCTATTTACTTTTAACCGTGGTAAATAAAAGTAAAAAGTTACTATTCACCAAAAATTATTTTTATCTAATTGAACCACATTTTACTCTTTGATATTACCAATGTCTCTTGGATTTTTGAAATTCCATTTACATAAGTGGTAAAATTATGTTTTATGTGAATTTGTAAATTCTCTATGGAGATGGGTAAAAGACGGTGAAATGTTCAACAAAATTTTAATATATCTAAAACTATTCTAAACTAACTCCAATGAATTACATTGAAATTATATAGGCAGTATGTATCAATTTTTTCCATAAATAAAATTATATAATATAAAAAATTATTTAAATAAAAAACAGATTTTAAACTATAACTCAGTGTTTTTTCACTATTCATAAAAAATTTATAGTTTTCAGAAAAATACCAAAAATTCACCCTAAGATAATTTTGATATTCTGAATCAAAAAATGAAGTCCATTTTGAAAGATTAAATTGATAAAATCTCAAAATGTGGGTATTACTATTCATAACGGCTAGTTTGATTGGTTGTGGTGTGTGTTAGAACTCGATGTTGCATACAACACACGCTATAGTATTATTCAATGAGAAGCGTTTCATGGAAGCTTGGGGTGTTAAAATAGAATTTTTACCACATGAAAAACTATTAATTATAAGATGTTCATTTTTCACTCATGCACTATATACAAACAAAACAACCATTCTTAACATAAATGATTGAATAATGTTTAAAAATGGTAATAAGTGATATAAAAGGAATAATAAAATTGAAGAGGGTTCTTAATAATTTAGAAATTATGTTTAGATTATTATTTAAGGGATTAAAGAATGAACATGTAAAGTCAGACATGATGTAAGGGACTTCATCTCAATCTTTTTTACTTTGGGGCATATTTTATTTATACATGACTTTCATCTATACAGTTTATAATCAAATTTAACTTTTCATTCATTAAATGGAAATATTTTTCTACAAGGAGTTTTACTAAAATAAAACAAAAATGTTTCTTTTAATGTAAGGGGTGATAATGACCTTTTCTGCGGCCGTGAGTATTATTTGATCTTTGGATTCCTTACCAAGCAATAATGATTTTAAAAGGCAAATAAATAACATATACTTTTTTACAAATTTGTATTGAAAATGGTTTTGATAATGGATTTTATATACCAATATATTTAATTTATATGGAAATATTATCTTTCCATTATGTTTGTTTTATGTTTTATGAATATGTTATGGTTTTGGGGAATTGTATACGTATATGGGTAGTCCAATGATAATTCTAAGGCGGGTGAGCCCGAGATAGCTCTCTAATACATTGGGTAACGTGACAGAGGTAAACAATAATGTTTCACCTAAGAGATTTTAGGAATATATTGTGATTGGTATTCCAAATTTAACTCACTACGTAGCTGTGAAAGCTACAACGTAAGTATGTTATGGATGCCACAAGTTGCCTTTATAATTTATATTTTTTATGGTTAGTCAAAAATATTATGATTTCATGAGGTATGTGAAAAATCTAATGTTTTGATGGACTAATGTTTTAATTCATTATTTTATAACCCTTACTGAGCTTTTAATGCTCATCATATTTTTTGAAATGTTTTTCATTGGACATAAAGACGAATAAGATCAAGGATGGGATCAATATAAATTCATTCTTTCTGAAACATGGAACTAGCCATGACACTTTTTTTTCAAGGGTTTTTTATTTTTCAAAAAATGGAAACTAAGTATAATGGTCTACTTTGTAATTTTTGAGATGTAATGCAATTGTTATGGCTTAATTCTCTAAAACACTAAACTTGAAAATATCTTCAATATAAATTATTCATTTAATATAAGATAACGTAATGTTATAAGGCTGGGTCCTTATATAAAACATATACATCTATAACTAAGCCATAAGAAACACATCTTTCATACCTCAATATCTAGTAAAATGATCTAGATTGTATGAAACTACCCAAATCCACCCATTGATCATGAAGGTTCCAATATTATGTGGAATTTTCTTCCATTGACTTCAAAAATGTTGCGGTCCTAGACTAGGATTCAGTATTAGAAAAAGTCGATCACCAATATCAAAAACCATATGTCTTATCCTAAAGTTGGAATAATATATCTACCTAATCTCAGAAATGATCAACCTCTTTAGAATTAGATTCACTCCCTCAGTTTTATATTGCACCATACTACTCCCCATAACTACTTCTCCACCAGCCGCCTAATAAAATAGTGGTGAATGTTATCACCACAATAAATATACCCATATGGAATCATCCAAAATGATGTGTAGTAACTATTTTCTTATATAAAACAACCAAGGATTGGGGATCCTCTAAAGAAAGTCCAAAATCAATATTATAGGCTCAGAGCATATCCTCTAATATATGAATTTTTCACTTCGATGGTCCATCTATCTATGGATTATATGTAGTTATCAATAAAATATAGTTGATAAGGTTTTCTACAAGACATTAAAAAAATTTGAAGTAAAACAAATGTTTCTGATAGATGGAATTCTCAATGTAACTCCATACAATTTTAAAATCACGTAGACATGTTTTTTTCTGATATAATAAACTTATTATGTCTCATAAATGGTAACAAATTTTTAAAAATAAGTTATCCAAACAATAATAATCCCAACATAGTTATGGATACGTGGGGTCCTCGTTAACTCCCTCATAATGTCCATCTTAATGTCCTCCCACATCCACATGGGAATAATATGTTGTGGAAGTGAGACCCCAAGACACTGGTGATTATCCTTTATCCTATAGTAAAAAATGAATTGGGAAATGAATCTAGTAATATCTCTCTTCATCTATGTCCACCAAAATTTCCACCTAGAGTCATGGTAAGTATTTTTCAATCCATGATGCACCACCTATTTTAATGAATAGAAGTCCCTCGTCATATCTTCTCTGATAGAATTATACAACATAAATCTACCATATACTAGTATCACATAATCATCATCTAATGACCACATAGGTATTGGGAACCACTTGCTTTTTGTTACCACGGAATAGAACACTCTTGGTTAGTCTCATGAATAACCATTGACTAGTTTAGTAAGAATTACATGTTCAATAACATAGAATATTTTATCGATCCCATATCCTTGGAATCATCCATCCACTAGTTGGATAATAATATCATTAGAATCCACTATTTCTATAATGGATATTTAGAAATATCCATATATAATTGAATCAAACTGACAAGTGATTTTCTAATGACACCACATACACATGGTACAAAGGCTATTTCAAAGTTGAAATCAATTGGTACCCTACCTAATTCAAGTACAGAAAATTTATGTATCATTGTGTGAATATATATTCGAGGATATAGTTTTTAGTGTAGTAAAAAATCTCTTGAAAAAATATATTGTTTCTTAAATACATAAAATCATGGACCATAGATTCCAAATCTGCATCATGGATAAGATAGTTCCAATCCTGGGGTCATAGCTAAAGTAACCCAGAAGCTACAACTCCCTCTCTCTCTTTTATTAATGCTCCCTTTTTGTGTCAGTGTAACCAGGGGTGCCAATAAATGGGTGAAATACTAGATAAAACACATATATTTTCCCACTAAACCTAGAAATATATTGATCGTGGACACATTCTAGGGATTTATCCAAAGTATAACCTCTTTTACAATAATTATGTCAAATAATATAATCATCAAATAAACCAAATTCCACAGGAACTGCATCATCTAAATCCATAAGTGTAATTTCAATAGATTTATATAATGTAAATGTGCTCCGAGTATACATTCGACTACCTTGAGTTGTCTGAAAGGGTGATCTGGGTTTGGTGAGTAAATGATGATATCTTCAAAAAATACTATGATGGATGATTTATGATATGGGTGTATTCTCTTGTTCATGGGATCCATGAACACATTTGGTGAATTCATCTCTCAAAATATCATAACCAATTACTTGTAATTCCCAAACATATTCAAAAATTTCATCTTCATTATGTCCTCCTATTTAACTGATAGCAGTTAATATAATGATTAAATATGAATATTTGATAAACACTAGGATCCCCATTATAGATCAAATAAATTGCTGACCTTGGGGAGAAGATACCTATTCATTATGGTCACTAGATTCAACATCTAAGAATCTATACACCATCATAGACAACCATCTATGTAGTTGAAGAACAAGATATTTGAACCCCACTATGATGGTCTATACATAATAAAAAACCTATTTTCTATGAATTTAATTATTACAATAATCTCATTTAACTGGAATGGTTCCATATGATAAGGGTGTATAGAAATGGAATGTGAAACTTAAATGAATTATATCTTGAACTCAAGTCTTGTCTTTGGGGGAAGACCTTTGAACTCATCTTCAATGATGATATAAAAGATATCCACAAAAAATGGAAAATATTATTGGGAAATAATTGATCCATTTGAAAGTATCATACAAGAAATCTATATCATAATAATCCCTATTTTGATCATGTACTGACTCACTCTACATACTCCTTACTCCGATTCACTGTTCATCAATAACTTCTCAACTCTAGGTGATTTAAATTATACTCATCTCAAAAATAAATCAATGTGAGATCAAAATGTAGTCATATAATCCATTATAAGAACCTAATGAATGCTCTAAATCTTGTGAACAATGAAGTCATTTATATTTCTATAACCATCAATGACTACAAGAAACTATGGGAATAATTGAAGATGGTCAACTATTATGACCAATAGTGTGTCAAGGGGAAACAAATATATAGATAACATGATCACTAAATCATGTCAACAAATAAAATATTGAGGTATAATAAAATAGGAACAACCTGTGTCAAAAAAAAGTTAGAAAAAATATATATGTGACTAAGATAACACATTGAATGGTAGATGGTCCCTCACCCACATATGATGGAGCTTGGTCCAATATATAATTCCAACATTTCTATGTTCTACATATATAAAATAGAAGTATATGAATCACCTGAGTCATCATCATCTAATCCAAGTACATTGAACCATGAACATATCCCATCGTCATAGATCATGAATCTATTTCACCCCTATATAACCTCATCCACGAATATCTCTAAAAAATTGATGTAGATTCCCCATATTTCGAAACTACTGACACATTATATGAGTTGATGTGTAGAAATTATGATATTATCTGACATTTCAATAGTTTATCCATTGTGGAACACCTCTGGTTGGATTTTAATAATCCATACTCTACTCAACATACATACCATTACACTGATATACATCATCATCCTTCCCCTTCCTACATCTAGAAGTTACATGCATAGAAGTATTTGGTGGTCCACTTCCCTATGTACCAAATGGAAGAAGAAGAAAAATTACATAATACTCTTCCATTACTTCATCAATATCCATTTCATTGTGAAAATCATTCAGGTATATCTTCATGTTTATATATATAATATATTGTCTATCATAAAGTTGAAGACTGATCTTGTTGTTCTGGGCCTTTTGTGGCACATTTTTCTCTAATAGAGGAAAAAATGAAGTATTTTGGAGCAACAATTAGTTTATGATAAAACAACCATAGTACCATTCTAGAGTTCCATGAACTCCAACTCTAGGGATATATTATGTGTTCCATGATTTAATTCTTAAAAAAATTTCCTTGAAGGTCTCCTTGTTTAGACCCTCCCATCTTCTTGTTATCTTGTCATGTCTAACCATATCATGGTGGGTCTATATATAATGAATATTATAATCATTACCATTAAATCAATGGATGTCTCAAATTTGATAAAAATACCCCTGATAAAACATATCCATTCCTCTGCATTATGTTGTCCCTCAATGTCTTAAAAGCCGAGTGGATGTAAGATATGGGTGTCTCCAGTGTAATAGACCATGTAATTTGGAACCACTATTCATTAGGATGGATCAAGAAAAAAGACTCTTTGTTGAGGTGATCCCATTGCCTATGATACTTGATTACGTGAGGAGGGAAGCATTGTTTCAACCTCCTAAACAGTGGGTGGTGGAACGTGGTCACCCATCCTAGTGGGAGTATCCCACTCTAGTTTTATTAGTGGCCCCATTATTCTCCATTGAGGTAGAATCTTCTAAAATTGGTATGGTACATTTATTATATCTATTCCATTGATACATATCCTAGTCAATCTATGGGATGACACAAAGGTTCTCCAAGGTTTCTTCCCAAAACCCAATGTATATAAATCCTCATATTATCCATGGTTCCCCGTCCTTTCAAATTAGTCACAATAACATATATAAATAAAACATAAAATCATGTTAGAATTAAATTAGTGAATGTACAAATAGATATATCACATCCACAATGAAAATTGAATTATCATTAAATAGATAACATATGTCTAATCCTTAATAGATAGTACAAATCAATTCATCAAATTAAAGATCTATTATAATGAACACAATGGATATATATATATATATCTAATTCAACTATATGTGCCTAGTCATGATGCATGAATTCACCCAAATCCCATAAGTCTATAAAAACAATCTCTTCAATGATAACTCAATGGCCCATCAAAATAGATCGGGCCAAACACATAGAAACTCCCATACCGATGAGCCAATCCACCTTTAGTCACTCTAAAATGATTTAGGATAATAAAAAATGTAATAATAAAACCAGGATGTGATTCTATTTTTTAATTACTTTACCGGAACCACTAAGTCTGATCTAAGTGACGTAAGATCTCATTCACACCATACCATATGCAAAAGGATGTCGACAAGAAGTGAGGGTCCAAATGTTGTTAGTGGAGGCAACTATACCCTATGTATCACAACCACAAAAAAATATATCCTCTTGATGAAATCAATAAAAAATATAAAGGATCATTTTTTTATTTATAAATGAAACACATGTTAAAAAATAATAATTCGGATCCCAGTGTGTGTAACGACCCGAACTGTTACAAATAAAATTTCCTTTTTGGTTTAATTAAAAGTATTATTATGTAATAAGGTTATAGAAAAAACATGAAATTATTTGTTTGATTATATTACATTTCATTGAAAATAAAATTATGTCTCCTTAACATTGATAATGTAGCCATTGACCAATGATCACATGGTTAGTATAAATATAGGGTTTTAACAAATCTAATTGACATAGAAAAAATAAGTGATGATATCAAATAGTAGGATAGAACCTTGTGAAGACCATTTATTAGTGATATGTAGGGAGAGAAAATCCTTGGGATTTTACCTTGACCAATCCCATGATAAGATCCAACAACATATGAATGATAGAAACTGTTTACAAGACAAGTTCAAGCTCACCAAGATCATGTCCCTAACCATGTTCATCAAACCACCCCATGAAATTCCCCCCATCGTGAACCATACTTTTACGTAGTTTTCCAGTATATTAAATGGATATGTATCAATGACATATTAATATTAATATGTATAATATTTTTTATATGATTATTTATATATTTTCATACTATTAATGTTACTTTATAAATATTTTATCATGATACAAAATAACAGAGAAATTATTTTTTGGTGATATTCAAATTCAATTAAGAAAATTATTTTTATGAAATAATTTATTATTTAAATAGAAATTTTTTCAATAAAATATATTTATTATATAATTTTTATTCAATATTAATGATCATATATGTTTTTTGTAGTCAAATGTAATTTTTATAAGGGTTTGAAAATTATTAATTTCAAAAACCCAACATTTTATATAAATGGAAGTTACTAATTTTAAATCTGAATGTTTAAATATTTAGAAAATAATTTATTTAAAATTAATATTTTTTAATTATAATATCCAAATTTTCCCAACTGACATTTTCATAATTTTCTAAGACAGTATAATTTTTGGGTGAATATTAAATACCGTATAAATGTATAAAATGTATTATGACATCAAAATGACCCAAAGGTTATTTAATAAATACTATAATTGTATCCCCAAAAAATAATCTTTTCCATTTAAAAAATTATATTTTATGTTTTTTTATTTATTTTATAAATCCATTATGAATCATCCAAAACTAGTCATATATGTTAAGGTTTAAAAATAATTTCTTTGTCATTTCCACCTAATCCAGGGTATTGTTTTATTATATTTAGACCTTGGAATTATAAAATAATTAAAACCACGCTCTTTTTTTCATAAATTATGGAAAAAACATAGTTAATTATTTTGGTTTTTGTAATTTTATTATGTAGAGTCCAAACCTATGTTTGAGAAATACTATAGAAATCTCCAATATTTTCCTATATAATCCCACCGAAGATCTTATTTATTATCACTAAAAATACATATATAACATCCATGATCATACCTAACCTCTCTAAAATACCCACAAGGTTCCCCAACACTCTCAAGAATCCCCTCTCAATCATTTGGATCCACACACCCAAGTAATAGATAACACTCTCTCTTTTTTGAATTCCTCTTTTATGTTGTGAATTTTAATTATAATTGTTTCATGTTGGGATGTTCTATTCAATATCACCCTATTTTTTCATTTTATTTAAAGATTATGAGTGATCGATTTATTTCCCATTACATCCTTCCCATGAAATCTTATGTACACGTGTTACCATGAACAAATTTAGTAAAGAATCCTCACCTTCTCTTCCTTATTCATGTTTCATTATTATCTTATGCCTTATACTTCCAATTAATAATGTTGGAAAATGTATTTAAATGTACCTTTTACTTAATAGTTTAGTTAAATGATAAGAGACCGGTTTCTATTTCATAAACCAATTAAATGATTTTAAGTGATGTCGTTATGCCGTGAAATTCCATTACAACTTTCCATGCCAAAAAAACTGTATAGGGAATACCATACCCATTTAATATCAAGGGTTTTGAACATTATAAACATATATATATATTTGAACTGGGATGTGTATTTATAAAACCCTCTCTTCGTGATCATGCAATAAAATATGGTGATGAATGAATCCATGTTTCATTATTTATGTGTCACACTTAAGCATGAGAATGAAATTAATGTGATGAGTGTGGCTTAAACTATATATCACTCCAATACATTGGGTAATGTTTTCTTTCATGAGATATCAAAATGGGAACTAGAGTGAACTGGATTCCTTTATCATACTTTTTAAATCTTAATGTCTTGGTAGTTATTCATGACTTATGTTTATGATGTCGTGTTCCAGTTATTTCCATAATTCCTATGTTTTGATTACCAAGTTATATCATGCCTTATTTTTCATGTTTCTGATTCTAAAACATCTTTCCCACATTGATATAACTATGGTATATCCCATATCTCCTAATTTCATGTATATTATATTACAGATATTTTTATCTCACCCCTTTCTTATGTACATCCCCTTGTTATCCCATGATATCTTAAAAGTAATTGAATTTTAGAAGCTTATTAAGGAAGTTTCCAATAATGTTGTTTAATACCATGTTCAATAAATTATGATATGTACCAAATTAAAAATAACAATATAATTCTTAATATTCTATGTTGATTTATTTTTTCTTTTATTTCAAAATTTATTAATTAATGTGTAATAAAGAGAAGGGTTGTTATAGTTGGTATCAAAGAAAAAGTGCAGTTATTTTTGGCATTAACATTAGAAAAATATTGAAAAAGATGTATGGATAAGACTATGAATAATAACCCACAACTAATTTCTAGTATGTATAGAGAAATTTGTTTATAATGTAAATACATCCTTATATGAATAATACATGTAGACTTGGTTCTGGAACATATGTACTTAGAGGTAACAAATACAACAGGGTGTGTCAGACCTAACTCGGTGTAACCTGGTACATGACAATGAGCCTTACTAAGAACCTGGTTTGACACTTCTATGGGATATTTTTTTTTAAATTAATATGCTCATTAAAAACAATTTTGTACAAAATTACCATAAGAATATATATTAGGATATAAATCATGGATAACATATATTGAAGACTATAAATTCAAAAGTTACGAAATAAATGTTATTTCTAAGTTATCTTGTTAATGTCAATAGATTAAACTCTATTTTTTTATTAGTTTAAAAATAATCGTATCTATATTTTCCTTTTATTATAGAGAATGACCGAAAAAATATGTAATTGAGTAAACAATCTACGTCAAGGGCTATGTGATGACTATCCCCAAAGTGATTTCCAAACTGATGGGAGAAAGAATCATGAACATTATAATGATACACTATCATTAGACTCGATCTATGATAGATACCGAAACATGTAGGAGCATCCAAATACCTCTATGAGAGAACAATAATTAATTGATAGCTTTATATGATAAAGGCATACTACTTTTAATGGATCATCTAATCCCTTAATCATGGAGTAATAGATCAACACAATTGGATCTATCTTCTCCATCCTTCAATAATCTAAACAAAATAAGTTTATAATATATATTTTTTATATGGAGGTAGAAATTATCACTAGTGGAAATTGATAACTAAATATGATTCCTACATAAGATATGAAAGACATGGGTTGTTGGAATACTAGAAAATATTTTCTGAGAAATATTTTTGTCGCATTCTCAAACATAAAATGGAACAGGATTTCTTTGACCGCATAAAAAAATACGATGCATATATCCTGGCGTATGTGGAAAAGATCTTAAGACATTCCTGATTTCCTCCCCCTTTGTATTTATCCTATAATTAATGGCTAGACAATTATTTGGTGTGATAAAACCAAGTCTATAAAAAATAATGGTAATTCATGGCATCGATACCTATGAGTAAATTTAATGGTGTTCCCTAAAATTTGAAATGGATTTTTTCAAATCTCAAGGGTATCATGGCGATTAGAAGAAGATATTTGAGTATAATTTTGTAAGTCTTATAGAGAAGTCTGATTATGGTAATAAATTTAAATATCCTACTAGTCAAAGGTGTGGAAATAAGGAACTCAAAAATTTATGTAAGGTGTGAGGAAATGATTTATGTATGGGAAGGAAGGGAAAATAGCTACTGAATTTTTATCGGAGAAACACAGTATTGCGGTGGAGGAATGGAATTTTCTAGTCAGCTATAAGTGTATTATTCTTTTCATCAATTACAAGGAACTAGGTAATATTGCAAACAAATTCATTAAGCTAGTATTTTTAGATACTATCAAAACAATCAAATGCAGCAAGGGATAAATTTTTCCATCACAACTATTAGGGTGCACCCAAATAATGAAGTGGCGATAGGTACACTACTTATTTATTCATGAACAGAAAACACAATTTATTATTCTATTTATACAAATTCATTCATATCAATAATTTTCAGTATAATTATTTAAAAAACCTTAAAAATCATGAAATTAGATATGTATATGAAAATAGAAAATGGGGAAATCATTGTGTACCATGTACATAACTCTTCATCTTTTGTAATTTGTGTGATTATGTTCTTAGTTAATTTTATCACAATCACTTTGGTGTAATTTAATGAATTTATAGGCATGAATTTTATTTACCTATATAAATACAACATAAATTTCCATAATAAGGAAAAAACTATATGTATCATGAATTAACCTCTGATTCTATACATGTTCAAAGAGGAGAATGAATCATATTTAGAACCATCATATCATGAATGGATATTATTTCCCTATAATAATGCATATATATTTCAAATGATTGAGTCTAAATATAGAATCATCCTTCAAGACAGCCAATTGTGTGGGAATATACTGATTTTTTACTTTAGTAATTTTCTAGACTTGTTAAAAGTCGAGATGTTGAATTTTGAATAGATCTTATACCTAGTGAGTTACCATTTTTAATATAGAATGTCTATTGTTGAACAGAAGTTTCTAAAGAAAAAAATATAGAATAATCTAGAAAATTGGTTCATATTCCCATATGCTTTACCGTGGGGTTCACTTTTCCACTTTATCTATATAAAGGATGGGTCAATGTAGCTTTTCATTGATTTTCATGAGCTAAAAAAATCGTGATAAATAACAATTATCTTTTCATATGATTAATTATCTTTTAATCAACTATGTGGAGAATAATACTTCACTAAGGTGGATTTAACAACACAAAATTACCATGTTATGTTGAATGAGGAGGGAAACACTAATATTTTTTTGCATACAATGTACGATCACTTTGATATTATAGTAATATCATACAAATTCACTAATTCTCCAAAAATATTAAAGGACTTGATGAATATATTATTTAGAGATTTCCATAAATTTTTTTATAGTGTTTATAGATGATATTCTAATATACTCCAAAATCAAGGAGGAGCATGAAGAGAATCTAATTTATGTGCTAATGACCCTGAGAAAGGAAGGATTTATAGAAAGTACATAAAATTTGAGTTATGGTTGAAGGAAGCCTCATTCTAATGGAATCTCATCATAATAAATAGGATATCTATCTACCCTTAAATGAATGAAGTAATTTAAAAATAGTTGAGTCCAATATATGTGATAGAAATCAAAAGATTCCTTAGATTAGATAGGTATTTTAATGCCTTAACCCCAGTTACCCAGAGTTGGTGCATTAATTCATAACATTTGCATGATTACAAGTGATCAAATCCCGAAAGACCTATTAGTTTAGTAGCCTTGGAAGTAAGATATACATACATAAGTTTTACATTAAAATATAAATGAAAAAAACAACATTATCTCCATTAAACACATTCATATCCCTTAGACTATCCCTAAAGGTCATTCATAATATAATTCTTCACATCCTGGGAAAAATAAAACATAGAAAGCGGTAAGCTCAGATGCACAGAAATGATAACAATATAGCGGAAACTTTTATAAATGACCATAAAAATTTAAGGTAATATATAAGACTAAAACATAAGGTTTTTAAAATTAAACTTCTTCATAATATAGGAAATATAAATCATATAATTCCATATACATGTTTACATGGATATTGTACTAGTCTAATAATCACAAGAAATATCAATATACAATTTCATAATGATGGAATGCATAATGTCATACATCATAACCAGATAGTCAAGGACTTCTGCCAGGACTACAAAAAATATTTTGTCAGTGACTTGTGCTAAGACACTATTTTGTTTCATGAGACCTACTGATGCATTTAGGAGCTATAGAGGGCTCCAAATGTCACTTACTAAGTCCAATGCATTCCTCATATTAAAAGGATTAAACATAACATAAACATTCATATTAAAACTATAATACAAAATGTTAATATTTTATCAAAAAACCATTATTGGTATAATAATAACACATCCATATTCAACCATATCACAAAAACTACAAAAAAATATGGATGATTTTTATCATAACAAAAAAACTTCATAAAAGTTTAAAATCTATCAATTGATGTTGACATAGATGAAATAAAAACTATTTGAAAGAAATACCTCTTTTTATTTTGAAACCATTTAAAAGTCACATAACTGTAAAATCAATCATTAATTTTGGAAATATTTATATACACATGTAAGGGAATATTAGAAGGTGTTATAATGGTGGAAAATTATTGTACCCTCTATATAAGTTAAAAAAACATTCATTCCTTAATTTTGTCAAAAAGGTAGTAATGTACCTTGTTTGTAAAACAACAGAAAGATTAATTTATAAATTTTCTATAAAAATTAAAAAAATGGTATAATTTAATTTAACCCATAGTCTAGTAAATAGTAAAAATGTTTTGAAATACATTTTTAAGAAACAAAGATTTGGATGATAAGGAGGTCCCTGTAGCTAATCACGTATAAAGAACCTCAGATAATGAAGATATTGTGGAATTAACCCTTACTGTATACATTTATTTGATAGATGGACTGTTATTCTCCTTTAAAATGGTTAAATAATTGTTATTAAATTTTAAAAGAACCAAATACATAAATATGATCATCTATTATGATCATCTATTATTTCTTTATTAGTAATAATCTAGAAGTATCATTGTTTCGGGTGTTAACAGATTCGTTTTCCATTATATACATGGTTATGTAAGACATTTGTTTATGGATATGATGTATTTTATTCATATCCATAATAATAATAAGTTATTAAACATTTTTTTAATCAAAAAATGAAAATTATTCTTGAATAGTTATGATGGGGAATGATTTTCATCGCGTTGGTGGAGACGGTAATCCGTATGAACATATGAACGACAATATCATTCTATTGATAGAGAAATCGTATGTAATTTGATGTTATATCCTATATACAGAATCATTAAAATGTAATATATTTTATTTTCATCAGTTATAGTCATTATTATACCCATCCAAATAATGAAGTTTTTGAATAACAAACTACACCACGACATGGATAAGTTAAGATATACGTACCCACATATGGTGACTTTTCATTCATTAGATGGATAGAATAATGAATATGGTTGTACCATATTTATAAAAAAATAACATTATGTAGAAGGTACTAGAGTTATTATATTTTTATGGAAACAACAAAGAATGTGGAAGTAGAAGATGAAAAAAATTTGAAAGAGGTGTTGAAATTATTACCTCTTCTTCGGGTGTTTCCTTTTGAGTTGATCAAAAAGGCTCCGTAGGTTGGATTTATAATCAATGTAAGGCCTATATGTCTAAGTGAGGATAGTTGGGAAGATATTTGGGCAGGTTTTGGCCGATCCATAAGGCTTTGGAGATCTGATTTTGAGAGAATGAGAAATACCATTTTATAATAGAGATGAGGTTCACTTTAGGAAAAGCTTGAAATATTATTTTATTATACATTCATATTCTATTTATAATAGTTAAAAAATTATTTATATCGAGTATAAGGTGGGGAGGGGCTGAAAAAATTTCATCCAATAGTTTTTAGAAAGGTTTAGGTCTCCATAATAACCTTATCTTTTATATTTAACTGTTAGTTAAATAGTCTAACATTTACCATGTCTTTTGTATGTTTATATCATATGGCTAATAAACATATTATAAACATCCAATAGAACCCCAAGTGGTTCATTATTGATATATCTAACCTTATCTATGTCCTTTGGATGAACCTAAGATCTTTAGGAATATTTTATCAATAAATAATATATTGTTTTAAAAAAAACTCAATTATGCCAATTTTGACACTATTTGGTATTTTGATTTTGTAAAAGCCATATCAATTGTATTACATCGAAAAAAAATCATTTGATCAACCCCAAAATGTCATATTAATCCATAAAATTCTTTTAATTCATAAAAATTATCAATTTACATTTATTTTAATATTTATTATATAAAATATTATAATATTTCATTAATAAGGTAATTGTTGCATCATCATTGTATCATAATTAAATTTAATTATTTAATATCAAAATATTATAAATAAAATTCCATTATGTAGGAAATCATTTTATATTTCTAATAAATATTTATAGTCTAATTTTTTCTTACATATAAACATATATTAAATATGGATTAGTTATTAAACATTTAATTTAACACTTTTAAATATTCTTTAAATAAAATAATAATAAATGTGCTAATCAAATCCATGTTGACCATAATGATAATATCATATTCCTAAGGTTAATTTTGGTCTAAATATAGTAATCCAAAAGAATTATTACATGTTCTATTATATTAATAATATCATTTTTACAATTAATTATACTATTTACTTTTATCTATGGTAAATAGAAGTCAAAATTTATTATTCACCAAAAATTATTTTCATCTTATTGAACCACATTTTCCTAATGATTTCAACTATGTCTGTAGGATTTTTGAAATTCCATTCACATAAGCGTTAAAATTATATTTTATGCAAATTTGTAAATGTTCCTAGAAGGTGGGTAAAAGACGGTTAAAACTTCAATAAAATTTGATATATCTAATATTATTATAAAATGACTAAAATGAATCATATTAGAACATATATAGGTATTATGAATTTATTTTTACCGAATATAAATTTAAATAGAATTACTAATTATTTAAATAAAATGTTAGTTTTAAACAATAACGTCGTGTTATTGACAAGTCATAAAAAATTGAATGTTTTTTGAAAAATAACAAAAATTCACCCCAAGATAATTTTGATACTCCGTCTCCAAAAATAATGTCTATTTTGAATAAAAAAATTAAAAAAATTAAAAAAATATGTAGTACTATTCATAACGTCTAGTTTGATTGGTTTTAGTGTGTTAAAAATCTATGTTGCATACAAATCAAGATATTGCATTATACAATGGAAAATGTATCGTGGAATCCTGGGGTGTTACATTCTCCCCTCCTTAAAATAATTTCGTTCTTGAAATTTATATAATATTACTACGTAAAAATAATTGGGTGGTTCTTCATCATATGTTCCTTCAGTTCCCACGTTTTCTCTACTATATTAAACTTTCTCTATAGAACATTGACCAAATGAGTCATCTAGTTTCTCAACACTTGTTATCTAGTATTAAGAATTCTTATAGGTTATTCGCAATAAGACTAGTCAGGTTCCAGTTCTATTTCATCATAGGTGAGTACATGCATTTGGTCAGGCATGTATTTTCTCAATGTGATACATGGAACACATCATTAACGTAGGAGAGACTTGGCAGCATTTCCAAATGATAATCTACAACCTCAATTGGTTCTATAATTTTGAGGTGTTTGATGTACTTGGGACTTAATTTAACCCTCTTACTGAAACGTATAACACCCTTCCATGGAGATACCTATAAGAAAACATGATCTCCTACTTGAAATTCCAAATAATACCGTCTGTTATCATCATATCTCCTTTTCCTACTTTGGGCAACTTTAATGTGGGTTTGGATAATATAGACTATTTACATTGTTTCCTCAACATCAACTGGGCCTATGAGTTTTATTTCACTAAAATAATCCCAAAAAGTTTGTGTGAGACATCTCTTACTATATAACACTTCATATGGTTCCATATGAATACATGAATGGAAGCTATTGTTACGTGAAAATTCTACCAAAGGTAAATATTTATTCTACGTACCTTGAATGTCAAGTGATTAAGACATCAACTTGTCTTCTATGGTTTGAATAGTATGTTCTGATTGTCTGTCAATTTGAGGGGGGTAGGCAGTGCTCAAACGACATTCATGATCCAAGTCATTTTGATGACATTTCAAGAATCATGATGTAAAATGGGGATCATGTTCAGAAACAATCTATAGGGGAACTCCATAAAGTTTTACAACTTCATTAACATATAGTCTTGCTAAACGTTCATGTGGTAAATATTCTCTTATAAGAAGAAAAGGTGCTGACTTGTTAAGATGATAAAGAATGACCTATATTTCATCATTCCTTCTAGGAGTCTTTGGTTGTCCCATGGCAATGTCTATCCCAATATAATCCCATTCCCACTCAGATATGGGAAGAGGTTACATGTCTCTTCAAGGATGTTGTCTTCCAACCTTCACTTGTTGAAAAACAATATATCTTAACACATAATTAGAAAACTCTATCTTCATGTTGTCCCACCAAAAACATTCCATCAAATATATATACATCATAGTGATACCAGGGTGTATAGAGAAATTGGAGCTATGAGCATTATCAAATAATTCTTATTTTTGACCAAGTATATCAGGAACACAAAAGCACTACCCAAATCTCAAAATTACATCATCATATACGATCTCAATAAATCTACCATCTTTCATAGCTTTAATTTTATTTTTAAACTCTTCATCATCTGTCTAAGAACTCTTTATTCTTTCTATTAAAGATGGTTTGGAAACCATTTGAAAAAGTAATGATGTTTCACCATCAATGGTTATCCCCATATCTATATTTAATAGATCCATAAAAATGGGATCCCTTTCAACTCTCATCTTGTTCAAAAATCCATGATGATTTCTTCTCAAAGAATATGACACCTTATTTTCCATCCCTAGGTTGTAGTGTATAGCGAAATAATTATCCTTGAGTAGCTCGATCCATCACCTTTGCCTCGTATTTCTTTTTTTGTGTTAAAATTTACTTCAAGATCTTGTGATCGGTATATATCTCTCATTTTTTTACCATAGAGATAGTGTACACAAATCAACAAAGCAATGATTATATATACAAACTCAAGATCATGAGTGGTATATATTTTCTCATAGATTTTTAGTTATCCTGATGCATATGTAATAACTCTATCATTCTGTATAAGGAAACAACGAAGTCCTTTCTTTGAAGCATCAATATAAATAACAAACTCATCATTCCCTGATGATAGAGCCAATATTTTAGCATTGAATAATATTCTATTTTTTCCTTCAAAACATCCTTCAAAATCGTTGTTTTTTCAATAAAATATTACCCCTTTACATGTGAGCATGGTAAATGGGTTAGCCAATTGAGAAAAATTATGCACGAAGTGCCGATAATATCCTACTAAACCAATAAAACTACATACCATAGTTATACTTTTCTGTTCTTTCCATTCATGGATTTAATTGGTATTTGATGAGTCAAAAAATATTCCATACTTAGAGGCAATATGCCTAAGAAAAGAAATCTTCTAAAGCCATAATTCATACTTTTTATACATCCCATATAACTCATTGTTTTCAAAGATTCATTAGAATAGTGCGTAAGTGATTTCCTTGACCATTGTAGCTTTTGGAGTAAACCAAGATAACATCACTAAATACCACTACAATGACATCAAGATATTCCTTGAAAAAACAATTCATTTGATCAATGAAGTCAAAGGGTTCATTATTCAGTCCAAAAGGAATTACTGTAAACTCATAATGACCATACTTGGTATGAAATTTTGTCTTCATAATGTCTTCCTTCTTCACAAAAAACTGATGATATCCATATCGAAGTTCAATCTTAGAAAAATATTGATCTCTATGAAGTTGATCAAATAAATCATCAATGTGAGGTAGTGGATACTTGTTCATTATTATTATAGCATTGATATCCATGTAGTAAATGCACAACCTCATAGATCAATCTTTCTTCTAAATAAAAAGAATAAGGGATCCCCATGGAGAAACATTAGGGTGAATAAATCCTATATTACTTAATTACTCTAACTGTTTATTTAGTTACACTAATTCTATAGTGTTCATTCTATTAGGGTTCTTCGATATGGGCTTTGAACCAGGAATTAAATCAATGGAAAATTCAATTTCTCATTCTGGAGGATGTCCAGGTGAATCCTCAAGAAACACACCAACATATTCTTTCATAATAGGTCTGTCCCCTATTTTAATATTCCTTTCCTCACCCATAGTTACTTCATTCACAACCTCCCCAAAATTGGAAATTAGTAGAGCTACTGGGGGTGGATCTAGATAATAATTAGGTGGTGACATTTCTAAACTAAAGATAAGGTACTCTATCATTTTATAAAATTATAACCTACTTCTAACAATAAAATTTCACATCATTTTTCAAAAGCCAATCCATTCATAGGAATATATCAAATTCAATCATGGGAATAATGATGCGATCATCATAAAAAATGATTCATATTCCCTAATGGGAATTTATTCAAAAAACCTTGTTGTAATGATACTTCCCTTATGATTTTTTACTGAAGAATTCCTTGTTAAATCAAATTGGACATATCTAATTCTCTTAGAGAAATGGGAAGATATGAAGCAATGCGATGATCCATAATCAAATAATTCTTTTCACACACTTGAGGAAACCATTAAATTAATTTCCACCATATCTTTCAGAGCTTCGACCTCATCGCATATGCATTTTCTTGATCCCTTGTCCTTTTCTGAGATATGTTTTTTAGATATTAGGACATTAATTTTAATAATTCCTCATCTCTCTAAATTTTTAACATTAAACATTGACAACCTCTTTCTTTCCCTTGCAATCACAAGCTTGGATGCCTTTTTCACCACAATTATAAGAGAATCCAATTTCCTTTAGGTATGTACTAGGGTGTTTCTTCCAACATTTTCTATTGGATGGATATTTATGTTTTCCATTATTCTCATTATTTCCATTTCCATAGTGTTCAACTTATCTCTTCTTCTCTTGATTTTCTTTAATGTCGTTAGCCTTAGAGAATTACTTTCTTATCTAGATATTCATGAGACAATATCATCGTATAATGAGATGAATTGTGAGACTAATCATCAATGGATAACTGGTTTTAACCCATCGAAAAATCTATAAATATTAATCTTTGGGTTACATATATAATCTGTTGCATTCTTTACTATACTTTAAATTTTAGCCTCATATTTTGCAACATTCACATCTTTATTTTTCCTCAGACTCAGAAATTGTCTTTCTATATCTGGTCGATGGTAATGAGGAAAGTATTTTTCTAAGAAAAATATATTTAAAAATCTTCCATTCCATATTTGATACTTCTTAATATTCCTTTTTGTTTTGAATTAATGACCACCATTGATATGCATCTCCCATGAGGCGATAAACTTCCATGACAAATTTTTCCCTTTCGCTATTACCCAATGCATGAAATATTTCCTCTAAGTATCTTATCCATTGATCAGATATTAATGGATTTTAACCCCCATTGAATGTTGGTTGATTTTTCCTCATGAATTGGTCTAACATTGATCCTATGCATTGTGGATCAGGGTAGTCCATAGAGGTAAGGATATTATTCATAACCTGAGTGAGTTGTCCCAGTACGGTGATAAGTTGAGCAACACCCGTTGCATCACTAGATACACTATAATAATATGTAATTTTAGGTAAATCCCTACATGGATTATATGCATTGATAGAGTTTCAATTCCTTCCAATAGGAACCATTTCTAAATTATTTCATATAATACATTATATTATAAATCATAATACATAATTTCAAACTTGTAAAACACATAACAACAATTGAACATTTTATTGATATAATACATATTCCTAAAAATATTTTCATCGAGAATGTATATAGTCATAAATCATTCATAATGGTTTGCAAAGAAAAATTTGAATTATCCAAAGCATATCCCCTTCACGTGACGTAACTAAGAGTGCAGTAAGATCCATTTTCGTGTACCAGGATAGCCTAGGTCAAGCCTGAAACTCCTTGTTGGAGTTTTCACTTCTAGGTACATATGTGCCAAAGCTTCCTCTATTGGATCATATCCATACATTGATGTGTTGATTGGAAAACTTAAAAAATCATTACATTACCAAAATTTCAATAAATTGTTCTATACTAATCATCAAAGTCTATCTTATGGTACTGTTTTCTAATCAGAGTTTTTTTATAAATCTAGATTACATGGTTCGTACTATACTTCCTCTAAAACAAACTATAATGCCTTGACCCCATTTACCCAGAGTCGATACATTATTACATAACATTGGCATGATCATAAGAGATCAAATCCGAATGACCGATTAGTTTAGTAGCCTTGTATGTACTAGATACATACAATAGATTACATTACATTATAAAATGAAAAACAATTAGAAAATTGTCTCAATTAAAAAAATCAATATACCTTAGAATATCCCTTCATGATAGTCATAATATAATTCTTCCTATCCTAGAAAAAATAAAACAGAAAAAGGGGTGAGCATAGATGCTCAACAAGGATAACAATATAGCAGAAACATTCATAAATAAGCATAAACATTTAAGATAATCTATAATACTAAAACATATGAATTCTAACCATATACTAGATCCTAATATGAAAAATATAAATCAAATAAATCATTTTATTTATTCACATGGATATTATACAAGTTAAATAATCACATGAAATATCAATAGCCAATTTCATAATGATGAAATGAGTAATTCCAAACATCATAACCACATAGTCATGGCCTCGTTCCAAGACTAAAATAAGATTAATTCAAGGTCTTATGCCAAGACACAAGTTTTTCTCTTGAGACCTACCAATGCATCAAGGAGATATTTTGGGATCCACCCATCACTTACTAAGTCCAATGCATTCCTCATACGAAAAGGCCAAAACATATCATATTCATTCGTATTAAAACTTTCATACCTACTGTAAATATATTATCTATAAACTGTGAATGGTAAAAAAAAATCCATAGTCAATAATATCAAAAATCTTTCAATATAATTTGGAATATTTTTATCATAATAAATAAACTTCAATGATGTTTAAAATCCATCAAAGGATGAAGACATAGATGAAATGAAAACTATTGGAAAGAAATAAATCATTCTATTTTGAATCAATTTAAAAGTCACATACTTATAAAAGAAAATATTTATTTTGGAAATAATCTTATAATATTGTAAGGGAATCTTCAAAGGTGTTATAATGCCAGAAAATAGCCGCACCCTCCATATAAGTTAAAAATACATTCTTTCCATAACTTTTTTGAAAAGGATGTAGAGGACCTTGTTTGGAAATAAACAGAATGATTCTTCTATAAACATTCTATAAAAAGTAAAACAATGGTATAAATGACTTTTACCCATAGTCTAGGAAATAGTAAAAATGTTTTGAAATACATTTTTAAGAAACACGAATGTGGATGATTAAGAGGTCCCAGTAGATACTCACGTATAAACAACCTTAGCTAACGAAGAAATTGTAGAATTAACCCTTACCATGTACTTTTCCTTGATCTAAGGTATGTTAAACTCTTTTATAATAGTTAATTAATTGGTAATAAATAATACAATATCCAAATACTTAAATATTATTTCATATATGATCTTCTAATATTTATTTTTTAATAATATTTATATAGTATCATTGTTTCAAGTGTTAACTGATTCATTTTCCATTATATGATTGGTTACGTAAGCTATGATTTTTATGGATAGAATGTATTTTATTAATATACAGATTTATATTAAGTTCTTAAATATTATTTTTAATCATAAAATGAAAATTATTCTTGAATGTTAATGATGGGGAATGAATTTCATCAAGTTCGTAGAGACTGTAATGTGTTTGGATGCATGAGCGATAATATCATTCTATTGATGGAGAAATTGTATGTAATTGGATTTTATATCAAATATAAAGAATCATTAACATGTTATATTTATTATTTACATCATTTATAATCATTATTATATGTATACAAATAATGATGTATATGAATAACAAACTACACCACTACGTGAAGACGGTAAGTCGTACGTACACACATATGGTGAATTGTCATTCATTGGATGGATAGAATAATTAATATGGTTCTTCCATATATATAATAACATCATAGTGTGTAGAAGGTACTAGAGTTTATATTTTGGTATGGAAACAACAAGGAATGTGGAAGTGAAAGAAGAAAATAACTTTGAAAGAGGAGGGGAAATTATTACCGCTTCATTGGGTGTTTACATTTGTGTTGATCAAAAGGGATACATAGGTTGGGTTCTGATCAATTTAAGGACACCATGTCGAAGTTAGGATAGTTGGGAGGAAATTTTGGTATGGTTTTTTTGAGTCAAATGGATTTGGGGGTTTGAGATTTAGAGAAGGGGAAATACCATTTATAAGAGAGGTGACTGTCACTTTAGGAAAAGAATGAAATATTAAATTATTATACAATGATATTAGGTTTCTAATGGATCAAAATTGATTTATTTAGAGTCTAAGGATGTAATTGGTCATAAACCTCTCAAAGAATAGGTTTTAGATAGGTTTAGGGCATCATATTAACCTTGTCTTTTGTATTTAACTCTTAGTTAAATAGTTTGACATTTACCACATCTCTCTGTACCTTTATATTATATGGTTGATATTAATACAATAAACTACCAAAAGAACCCAAAGTCTTTCATTATGGATATACAAAACCTTATCCATGACCTTTTACTGAGCCATTGATTATAAGAATATTATATCATTTAATAATATAGTACTTTATTTAAAAACTCTTTTATGTCAATTTAGACACTATTTGGTATTTTGATTTTTCTAAAGTCATAACAGCATGATTACATCGAAAAAATTTTATATAATCAACCCTATCATGTCATATTAATCTAAAAAAATCATGTAATTCATTAAAAGTATCAAATAAATTTTATTTTAATATTTATAATAACAATTATTATAATCATTCATTAATAAGGTAATTATTGCATCATCATTGTATCATAAATAAATTTAATTATATAATGTCTAAAAATTATAAATAATATACCATTATGTATGAAATATTTTTTTATTTTTAATTAATATTTAAAGTCAAATTTATCTTATGCATAACCTTATATTAAAAATGGTTTAGTTAGGAGACATTGAATTTAACACTTTTAACTCTTCTTTGAATAAAAGAATAATAAATGTATTACTCTAATCCAAGGGGACCAAATTGATCATATTTTATTACTAAGATTGATTTTCGTTGAAATAAACTTATACAATAGAATTATGATATGTGTTAGGGTAATAATAATATCATTTTAACCTTTAATTGCCTTATTTATTTTTAACTGTTGTAAATAAAAGTCAGATGTTACTATTCTCCAAAAATTATTTTCATGTTTTTGAAAAAAATTTCACTTAATGATGTCAACCATGTATCTCAGATATTTGAAATTCAATTTATAGAAGTGGTAAAATTACATTTTATGAAAATTTGCAAATTCTCCTAGATGGTTGGTAAAATACGGAAAAAAGTTCAATAAAATTTTATATATCTAATATTATTATAAAATGACTCCAATTAATTACATTGATCATATATATGTATTATGTATCTGTTTTTAACTAATATAACTATAAATAAAATGTTTAATTATTTAAATAAAAATTTGTTTTTAAACAATAATGGAGTGTTTTTCACTATTCATCAAAAATATATTGTTTTCCAAAAAATACCAAAAATTCACCCTAAGATAATTCTGATATTATAAATCCAAAAATGAATTCCATTTTGAAAATTAATATTTATAAAATTTCAAAAAATGTGTATTACTATTCATAATGGCTTGTTTGATTTGTCATGGTGTGTTAAAACTCTACCTTGCATACAACGCAAGCTATTACATTATTTAACGGTAAACATACGATTGATGCTTCTAGTTTTAAAGGTATTATTATTGATTTTTATTAAATATCTCATTATTTTAAAACCCTCTAACAAATCTACGTCATAAGGGAGTGATGTTTTCCTAGTTTTATTATTTTTGAAGAGAGAACTAAGGAGTAAAAAAGAGTCTTAACAATACACATGTGCTCACATTACACACATTTGGAGGGAATTTTGTGCTATTCCTCAATGCTTCTATAATGGGATGGGGTTGTGTGTAAATAAAGAACGAAAAATGGAGAGTCAATGCATCAATGTAGTTGAAAGTTCAAAAAAATAACTACCCAACACATAATCTGGAGTTGGATGCGGTGATATTCACATTGAAAATGTGGAGACATTATCTCTGTAGGTAGAAGTATGAAATATAAGTATCAAAAATCCTCCTGTATATATTCACATAGAAATAGATGAATATGTTCCAATGAAGATGGTTAGAGATGATCAATGACTGTGTATTATCAATTAACATCCATCCAAAAAAATTGAATAAGGTGGAATATACTCTACATAGAAATGATATATTAATTCTCTCATTAAGGATAATTGAGAGCGATATGGTCTTCTTGGATTTTGAATGGATGGACATAAGAATGAAAAAGGATGGGAAATCATCAATACTTTCACAAATGATTACTCAATTATCACCTCTAGAAATGACAATGGATGATATGAAAAATGATTTCGAAATCTAGAATGATGTGTAAAATATATGAAAGTGGAAATCCTTGGAATTAAATGTTAATGAAGAAGGAGTTGAGAGATTTGGTTAAAGACTATGTGTGTGATGAAATATTGAGTTTATAAAGGAACTATTTGATGTAGAACATCGTTCAGCCCTCTCCATCCACCTAGGAATCATGAAGATATATTGAGATCTACAAAAGAACTATTTTTCAGAAAAAGAAGAAGGATATCATGAAATAAATATCAGGATTTCTTTTATTCCAGTAAGTGAAAGATGAATGGAAAAATTAAAAAGGGATTATGCAACCAATACTAATTACTAAATGGATATGTGAAAACATCACAATAGATATTGTTGCTGGTCTTACAATGAAATCAAGAGGGGATAATGATATATGAGTTTTGGTGGATTTTCGTACAAAGTTATCACATGTCATTGAAATTGAATAGGATTTATCAATAGAAGAATTTGTACGGATATACATTAGAGAAGTGGTAATGTTGCATAAAACACCACTATCGATTATATCTTGTTGAGACCTGTGATTCATCTATTGGTTCGATAAAATACTCTAAGATTCTCTAAATACTATGTTATAAATCATCAAGAATTATCACCTTCAAAATTATTTTTAATTGTTGTGGACAATCTAGACACATTAGGAGATGTTGAAAGAATTCTCAATTTACTTCAATGGAGGATGGGACAAAAATATTCCTATGGTCAAGTAACCTAACAAAAAAAATTTCCACTCTTGAATCCAAATGGATACATTTTAATCACCTTATTGGAAGAGGTGGAGAGTACTTACATATTAGGATGATGTTGGTGAACGAAAATAGTTAGGCCCTGAAATGGTGGAAACTTTTATGTTCATTCAGTATCACATCATGGGTACTCAATGTCAACCGATGTTCTATAGACACAATTTTTCATGAGGCCTCAGGTTTGATGTTGGGGACATGATATTCCCCTTTATATATCCATGTATGAATGTGATGAGATTTTTGATGAGGAGAAAGATTAGGATAACATACTTTTACCCCATTGATATCCTTAATCTCATAAGAGCGGTGGCTTACCTAATGGCACTCTATCCTAACCTATATAAAGTACATGATTTATTCTATTTGTCTCTCTTAATGTAGTACAGAGGATATCCCTCATATGTACTCAATCCAAAGGTGGTACTATTGGAGAATGATATTTCCTTTGAAGATCATTTGGTTAAAATAATAGATAATAGAGACAATGTTCTATAAAATAATACAATGAACCTAGTGAAAGTGATATAGAGAAACACAAATTTTGATGAAGTGATGTGGGAACTAGATGAAGTAAGGAAATAGAGTTTCCCTTTCCAATTTTAGGCTTGGAAGTGTGTAATTTGTTGAAGAAATTTCATAAGGGGAACAATTGTAATGACCCTAACTATTATATATATAATTTCCCTTTAGATTTATCTAAATTTCTTATTATGTAATATGGTTATATAAAACTTATGAACATTTTTTGGTTTCATTATATTCTATTACATTTAAAATATCATTAAGATTTATTAAAATTGATAGTAGAAACATTGAAAATTTATCCCAAGGTTAGTATAAATATAGGTTTTTGAATGATTTAATTGACACCAACAAAATAAGTGATGAACTCAACCACGCAAGATCATATAATTTATAAGATGTGAAATGTATTATTTTTAATGTTTTCAAAATTCTTATTGTAAAAAACCCCAAGATATTCAATAAATGTTGGTTATTATTTTTAAAAGTGCAAATTTAAATATTTATAAAATTTTTGAGAAAAAATTAATGTTATATGAGGAATCAAAACATTAAAATTATACAATGGAAAACTCATCATAATTTTCTGAGATAGTAGAATTTTTGGGAAAAAATTAAATACTATATAAATATAACTTTTTTATTATGACATAATAATAAATAAAATGATGTATTAAATACTATAAAATTTATCCATGACAAAATATATGGTTTCAATTTAAATTAATTTGATTTTATGTTTATTCTATTAATGTTATAAGTCCTTCATGAATCCTCCAAAAGCATTAATATATTTAATGGTTTTAAAATCATTCCTTTAAGAGTATGACTCACTTCCCCAAAATAAATGGTATTGTTTTATTAATTTAGTCCCTTGTACATATAAAATGATGAATAAAAATCCCTTTTAGAAGAAACTTTTGTAAAAAAAACATGATATGGGTTGTGGTGTTGGTTATTTTATTATATAGAGTCAAAAACCTATGTTTTAAAAATAATAATGAAACCCCCATTTTTTAGGTAAATAAACACACCCAATTTATGATTTATCTTCGCTCAAAATCATTTTATAAAATATTTAATCTTTACTTGACTCACTAGTGTACTCCCAAGGTTCTCCCTATGCTCTTAATAAGTTCTTCCAAAGAATTTGGAGCCGCACAATTGTGTAAGGGATCTCCCTCTCTCATATTTATTCAAGATACTATTTTATGTTATCCATTTTAATTACCATTTAATAATTATGGGATGTGTTATTCTAAATCTACATTAATTCCCATTTTATTTGTAAATTATTAGATAACCCTTTATCACTAATTAAATCCCTCCCATGTACTCTTATGAACACCTATTACGATGCTGAAATTTAGAAAAGAATCCTCACCATATCATCTTTATCTGGGTTTTATTATTTTAATTTTACTCTTATTTACAATAAATAATCTTGGTTTATGTATTAAAATTACACTTGTACTACCCATTTTATTTCAAATGTGTAGACACCCCTTTCTCTTTCATTAACCCATTTTATGAATTTTTACATGAAGTTGTTATGCTGCTGGACTTTCACCACATTTTTCCATGCCCAAAAAAAATTTATAGTGAAGACCATACCAATTTCATATCAAGGGTGTTCACCTTTATATTATTATATTTCATTGAATTTTTAATTATGATTATTTATTCCACTCTCCTTGATCGTGGAATAAAATATGGTGTTGAATTAATCCATGTTGTAAGATCTTTGTGGCACAATTAAGCATGAGAATGAAATGAATGTTTCGCCTGCGCCCAGAATTATATAGTGCTCCAATTAATATACCTATTTTATATATTTTATCACCTTATTCCAAGTTTATTCACTTACTATTATTTATATATCACCCCTTTATTATATATTTCCCAGGGTTATCAAATGCTATTTCAAAATCCATGTAATATTAGAAAAATTATATGGATATTTTCTGTAATTTTGATGTATCCCATGTTAAAAATATTATTCTATGTTCCTAATTCACAAATAAATTATTGTTATGTATTTAACAAGTTGTATAATTTGTAATTTTCTGTAATAAATTATGATTTAATTTTTAATAAAGAGAAGATTTGTTATACTGTGGATTGAAAAACATCAACATAATGTGAGCATAAATATAAATAAACATACAGGAATACACCTAAGTCCATCTCAGAATCTCTATATGCACCATGGTATAATAATAAGTTTTTTTCCATGTTCCCCTTACACATACCTAGACCCATATACGTGAATTCAATTGACACATCAACATTCTTGTGTAGTGTATAAGAACTTAAAACCAGTAGGAATCTACTATAAAACCATTTACATGATTTCAAAAGAATAATTTGTGTATTACATGATTATAATAAATATCCAATAAAGTATAAACAATAATTTAATGATCTATAGTGTACTAATTTTTACACCTCAATAAACTACATTACCAACATTGTGTCTATACTATAAGTATTATCAAATGATGTCAAGAGTGATCATGAACATTCCACAAGGCTGGTGAAAATGTTATTCACAATACATAGGGAATTGAATTTTGGGTCAGGGAACAAGGCCAATTATAAATATGATTCCTTCCATCCAGTAGGCATTGAGTGAAAATATTACTATCACATGTTAGGGAAGAAGGATTTAATGCACCTACCCTATATTTTGGTCGATGAACTTCATTGCTAATTTTATTTCACAATCCCCCTCTTAAGGGTAATCATATATTGATGGTCCACCTTTTATAAAGACCATGAAAATACTTTTAGGTCATTGTAAAATCAAACATAATGGAAGAACAGTATGACATAAATCATAAAATATCATCAATAGAATATAGTATCATCATATAATAACATTTGATAAATATCAAGCATTGTAGTAAGATACACTAGTGATAATCATGGAATCAATAATATTAGATGGACCTCTATGATATATACACCCAAAAAAATCACCATTATGGATTTTCCACAAGACATTCCATCGTAAAATATAATCTTCAAAAAAGTAGTCTAGAGTGGTGAAAAAATGGTAAGGGACTTATTACCATATGATTTTCAGAGAAGTACTCTAATATTAATCCATGGATCAAGTCTGAAAGACTTTGAACACCCATATAAAACTAACTCACACATCAAAGATTCCTTGCAAAGTTTGTCAAAGGACCGAATAATGAGATATGTTGAAGAAGAATAAATAAATTCATTATATTCATTTTTTTTGAAGAAAAATTCATGGTTTTTTTATACATTATAGAAGAGAACCTCATGTTTGGAACCATCCGTCATTCTTGAGATTCCTCCCTCTAGTAAAATTTATTTTATTACCGTGAATAAAATCGACTTCATTTTCAATTATTGGTCCTAAACTAACATGGATCCACTATATGCAGTATTTAGAGGATATAAATTCATCCTGGAAGGCTACATGACTCTCATGGTTCGATATGAATTCCTATATAAAAAATAATTAGTTCAAATAGAAAATATATAGATGTACAAGGGGATTTTTATGTCATTAAATTAATGTAAAGATAGTTTTTGAACATGGTTTGGAATATTCTGCTCCATGTTTGTGTGTAATTTTCCCTCATATAGGAACTCACATAGTTTGGGTGCACATTTTTTCAAACCATGAGTCAACAAATTTTTTTGTACTAGAGGGCATTTCATGGGTTTTCATGGGGGGTACACAATTTTTCAAATTATTTACCTTAACAATATTTTATCCCAGGTTCTAAGACCATATAATTCATAGTTTAATATAGAATAACCATGGTTTGGAAAAATCATGCTCAAACTATTCACCTTCCGAAATTCTACTAAAACACTCTAAATCCCACTAGAAACTCCAAAAAAATGTCATATAAATTCTTATCTGAAAATAGATTATTAAAGGATCAATTTAACTAACACTTCACCTTAAAAACAATGCATGTTACACTTCTGAAAAAAGTATCTTTTAAAATTATTGGTTATTTCATCCAGTTGAAAAAACACTAAAAAATATTTTACCAGCAAAAATTCAACATTATGGAACATATAAATGGATAGGATAAAGATAAATTAAGAGTTAAGTGGAAGATGATAAACCCTCATCCAAAGTAGATATAGAATAGATGAATAAGGTGAAGAAGAAAATGACTGAAGGATAGAAATAACCCCCACCCCCACCCATATCAAGCACGAAGTGACTTAGATAAGTGGAAATGAGGGTTTAAACTATTTTAAAACTAAATAATAAAAAAAATTATATAATTTTTATATATCCAATATAATTGACAGATAACCTATTTTGGAAATAATAATATCCACAAACACATCAATACATATGTTTCTTCTAAAAATATGTGTTGAACTAAATTATATCAATTAAACAATCATTATATTATTATTATAATAATGTATCACTAATAAAAATAATAAAAATAAATATTTATATAAAAGTAACCAAATCTAAAAAAAATTAAATATCCCACAATTTTCCATTTCAATTAATGTTAATATATATTAAATATTTTTTTTTGAATGTGGTCAGTATGATGAACTTTTGAGAATCACCAACACCTCACTACAAAGGATGAATTGTAAGATTTAATATTTAGAACACCGAAATAAATAAAACATAAAAAAACAGTATTATAATTGCTAGCCCTAGGATTGGTTTACTGTGAACAAAGTGATCATTACCACAACAACATTTCCAAAATGATTTTTAGATTTAATTTGGGTTAAAATAAAAATTTAAAACATATTTATAGAAGAAAATTATATCAAATATAATAATAGAGGAAAATATAAACATGCATTTAAGAAATATTTTTTTGATGAACTAAGATGTTGGATAAATTTTAGAGGATGTGTGTTATGAATTAATGATTTAATTTTATTTTTAATTACCATTATGGATTCATTTCGATAATTATGAAGGTATTGAGTCCCACACTATAGAGACCCGAAGCCTGACGTACATGGAAATTACATTACTTTTGTGGAATACTTAGTACATAACAAAAAAACAGACACAAGGACCGTAATAGTTTAGTGTCTTTGGAAACTTGGAATATAATCTTCTAATCATGGTGAAAGATCTTCATCATCTCTCATAAAGATCTTCTTTTTTTTAAAACCTAAATCCTTTATTTATGTCCTGGGGAAAAGAAAACATAAAAGCGTGAGATCAAATGCATAGTAACGGTAAACAAAAGAAATATCAATCACGTCATATTCATAAGAACATATCTTTTGGAAATCTTAACCTGCAAAAGAGATCATAATTTCAAAACATGGGATAAATCATAGTATTGAAATGTAATCTCAATAATCATAACTTAAAACAGGAAACTTTGTGGCATACACACATAATCATAGAGAATCATTTCTTATTAGTCAAGACTCATTTCCAAGACTATCTTAGTGGACAAAGTCCCTTTCTGAGCCGAGTTCACTCCTCGTTTCAGTCATGTTTCACTGAACCGGTATAACCTACCGTTCCAGCCATGTCTATCTCATGAGATATAAAATCTTTACCCAATGCGTTGGAGGGAGATATAGGTCCCACCCATCGCATAATGAAACCATTCTTATGTGTTCCACACAAAATATCATAAATCATACATCATTGCATAACCCATAAAAATGGAATTCTTAAACATCGTGACATCATAAAACATTTCATATAAGATAAATGAATTCATAAAAATAATTCCATCACAACATAATCAAATCAATGTAATGATAGGGATGGAATCAGAACCCTATATTATCTTAGATGGAAAATAATTTTGATAAAACACTTGAACTCCATTCTTGAGGAAAATATCCTTTCTACTTCAAAAACATTTTTCCTTTCTTAACATGTCATAAAATTTTAAACTAAAAGAAGTTGATTAAAAATAAACTAGAAAAATTTTAATGGAATCTTCTTGGAAATAATGTTTTAAAAATCCATTCATGTCATATAAATTAAAAAATACATTCTTCTCGTACTTTTTTCGAAAAAGTCAAAAAGTACCTCGTACGAAAAACGACAAAAGATTACTTTCATATCCTTTACTAAAAACTCAACGAAAGGTAAAATTGGATTTAAACAATTTAAGGTGGATTTAAATAATATTAAATATTGAGGAAACATGGATTTGGATGATAAAATACACCCCAGTAAATACTAAAGTATAAACAATCTTGGATAAAAATGAGATTGTGATATTTCCCTTACCTTAGGTCCAATTTTATTCGTATGTGTCCGAACATCCAGTATAATGATTTAAATAATGTCATTTACTTATTCCAGAATCATACTCATCGTTATGATGTCATATATGGTTCACTTATGGCTTTATATTACCCGTTCTTTTGTAAATTCAATGTTAAAGAGCGTTTTGGGTAAAATCGTTTCATTTGTTGTCCGTGTTTTGACTTGTAATTATTCATATGATTACTTAGATCATGATTACTTAATTATAGAATATAAAACATGATTTATATATAATATATATTCATAATATAATAGATTAGTAAATGGAAATAAATACACCGTTCATGGGGATGGTAGACCGTACGTACGCATTAACACTGTTTTCTTTTCCTTATTGAGTTGAATGGAATTAAGTAGATGATATACATATATATACACATAAATCCAGAATCATTATTATCTCATATATTTCATTATTACTTATTATATATACTTTATAATCATTCATGAATGGCTAACTTGGAGATTGAATCTCATCGCGTCGTGGAGACGGTAGTCCGTACGTACGCACGAGCGATGATATCGTTCTCATGATCGTGGGACTGTATTGGAGTGTATGTATACCATTTCAGAATCAATATCACTTTAAAGTAATCATATATATTTATTATTTACACCATTATACCCATCCAAGTAAGGTGGTGGTGGAAAATAGATTTTACCACGGCGTGGAGACAGTATTCCAAACGTACGCACGCGCGGTAATTTCGTTTTCCATAGGATGGATAGATGGTGAAATAGGGTTGTTTAATACATATAATAACATATCAGTATATAAGTTATACTGATGTTATTACTTCATAATAAAACAACCTAAGAATAAGAAGTGGAAGAAGAAATAAAGATGAAAGAATCGGTAACGGACATTACCTCTTCTTTGAAGCGCCTCTTTGAGATCTCCTTTTAGGGCACTAAAATTGGTCATTGAGGAAGACCAGAACCTCTAGGATGTTTCTAGGGAAGTGGATATGGGAATTTGGCAGGGTTTGGCCTAGCTTGAAGGCTCAAAGTGGTGTGAGGAAGAGAGGGAGGAGGTGCCCTTTTATAAGGGAGGAGAGGGGCACCTTTGGGATAACTAAAACTATTATTTTAATATAAAGTAAAATTCGGTTTTAAATAGCTCCATATTGATTACTTTATAAGCTAAGGTGGGTATGGGTCTAAATAATCTCATCAAATATAATTTAGACAAGTTTAGGTTCCTATTTTAACCTTATCATTTAGATTTAATATTAAGTAAAATAATTTTACTTTTACCGTGTCTTCTTGTGTTTTTATACTATAAGGTTAATAAACATACTATAAGAATCCAAAAGAACCCCAAGTTGTTTATTATTAAAATATATAACCTTATCTAAGTCATTTGGCTGAACCTTAGATTTTTAGTAATAAAAGAACAATTAATAATATAATATTTGTTTTAAAAACTATTTTATGTCAATTTTGACACTATTTTGTAATTGATTTTTGTGAAAATCATAACAGAATGATTAGTTAAGAAAATGTTAATTAAATCGATAATAACATGTCATATTAACCTAAAAAATTATTTTATTTCATAAAAAGTCTGAAATTACATTTATTTGGGTATTTATAACATCAATTATGTCAATATTTCATTAATAAGATAATTACTGCATCATCTTTGTGTCATAAATAAATTAAATTATTTAATGTCTAAAAATTACAAATAAAATACAATTATGTTGGAAATTTTTTTAGATTTCTAATTACTATTTATAGTCGAATTTATCTTATGTATTACCCTATATTAACAATTATTTACTTATTAAAATTTGATTTTAACTATTTTAACCCTTCTTTAAATAAATTAATAATAAATGTCCTAATCTAATCTAAGTGGTCCTAAATGGTCATATTTTATTCCTAAGGTTGTTTTTGGTCGAATTAAATTTATCCAATAGAATTAGGACATGTGTTAGGGTAATAATAATATCATTTTTACCCTTAATTACCCTATTTACTTTTAACCGTGGTAAAAAAAGTTAAAAGTTACTATTCATCAAAAATTATTTTCATCTGATTGAACCACATTTTACTTACTGACATCAACCGTGTCTCTCGGAATTTTGAAATTCCACTCACAGAAGCGGTAAAATTATGTTTTATGAAAAATTCATTTTTCTTAACTACCACTTAGTGGTTTCACTATTCATCAAAAAATGAATGTTTCCAGAAAAATACAAAAAATTAGGCCTAAGCTATATTTGATATTATGAACTCAAAAATGATGTCTATTTTACCAAATTCAAAATATATCAGTTGCATTAATTAATTTAAAAATTAATTCACGTCGTCGAAACAAATAGCGTGTTCTTAAGAGATAATAACTATCAAAAGATTGACACTTGTTTATGTTTGGTTTAAATGTGAAATTACATCCAATGAAAAACATTGTATTAAATTGTAAAAATATATTCTAAATATACATTAAAACCACTCAAATGAATAATTTATCACTATTAATTATTTTGATTAAAAAGGTTGTTTAGTAATTTTCACTATTCATTAGAAAATGAAAGTTATCCGAAAAGTACCAAAATTTCACCCTAAGCTAATTTCGATATTACGAATCCAAAAATGAATTCCATTTTGATAAATAAAATTTACAAAATTTCAAAAGGTGGTTATTACTATTCATAAGGGCTAGTTTTAATAATATTTTAATAGCATATCATTGTTTAGCGAAACTTGGTATTGCGTACAACACACGCTATCGCGGAAGGTCGCGTTTGCGTGTAATGCAAAGCAAGTCAAGGATGCGTGTTGTGAAAGCTTATTTTGGTGTAGCATACAACACATGACATTAATGAAATTAAAAAGAATATTTTTCATAAAATCTCAGGGTGTTACATTCTACCCCCCTTAAAATGAATTTCGCCCTCGAAATTCGTCGGGGTTATAAATGGTTTACTACTCGAAAGTTTGTTTAATTGAAACCCACATCGTAAAAAGGAATACCCAAACTTGGCTTTAAAAACTAAAGTATGAAATGTATAGATTACCCAAATTAACTCATCATTGGGTTTCCACGTAGGAGAACATAGGTGAAAATATGGATATGGAAGAAAAATCTAACCATCAAGTTCTGATGGAGAGTGGTAGAGAACATGGCTATGGAAAAGCCAGAAATCACAAAGCCATAAATTTGTGATGATCTAAGGTACCATCTAATTCATCAGATATAAGAGCACTAGGACAACATTTTTGGTTTTCAAGATAATTTCCCTAAAGTTGATGAAATTGGAATTAGAAGAAATAATTTCATGATTTTGGTATAGTCTCACCGTTTGTCATTATTTGGACAATTTCCACTTCATCTCTTAAATAAATGAAGTTGAATTTGTCATTCATGATGTGTTAGCAGATCATGTGATAGAATGATGGGTCATTCCATCTGTCTCAAACAAAAGGTTAGAAAAGTTATCAAAAAATACATAAGTCCATCTATTGTGAGATTAATCATATATGGTTCCTAAAATGGACTTATACTTCATATATCATACTACTTAATATAATAATACTAGTTTCTACTAAATAGGGACTTCCTGTAGGCCAGTGGTAGGCGATAAAGGCCAGTCGCACTTTGGTTGTGGGTTCGATTCCCACAGCCTTGTCCAACGCGATGGGCTGTCACCCGTCCTGCAGGTTGTCCTTTTTCTAATGCTATATTACTATAACCTCCCATCAATAATATCGAAAAAAGTTTTATCCTAACCTATGTCCAACATAATGCATTCCAATCTTTTGTATTATCTAAAATACTTTGGTCCAAGATCATAGTATAAAGAAAATGATTACATGAAATGTCACATAACAATCACGTGAATGCCATCATTTATCCCCCATATATCATAAGATATATCTTTTTGGTCAAATTAAAAACATGTGAATACCTTAATCATGTATTATCTTGAAGAATTAATACCCATTAATTGAACCATAGTGAAAACATGAATGTAGTCAAAAGTTAACTCTTTCCACATACCAAAATCCAAAAATTCTATATACTCAAACCACGATATAACCTTCTCCTTATATCAGTCATGAGCTCATGAATACGGTCAAACATTTCATTTTCTCGTTTTCCATTCATTATCCGCATAACATATTTTTTTCCAAAAATATCTCAATCACATTCTATGGTTACCGGTACCATTGAAAACCACAATAGACCAAAACATAAATATTCCAATATTCCACGATACTATATACAACATTATTCTGGAATCCCATTACATAAACACTTATTCATTCCACCACATCGTTGTCATATTCAACATCGCCAATGGTGATCGCATGTGACTTCCCTTTGTCATTTGCCTTAAGTGGTTTCTCATGTCGATCATCACTAACCCTTGGATTAGGGCATTTATTAGCATAATGCCCCATTTCCTTGCACTTGAAGCATTGAAGTGTAGTAGGTTCATTCTGTGTATCCATTCCTTTGTTTGCATCATTAGAAATCTTCTTCCCATCATTGCAGCATTAAAATGCCCGATGACCTTCCTTTCCACATTTGAAACATTTACTTGTCCCTTTAAGACAATCTCCACCATGCTTCTTTCCACACTTTGAGCATAAGGAAACATTCATCTTCTTTTCACCATTATTCTAAGATTTCTCCTTGAACTCCATCTTTCGTTTCTTGTTAAAACAATGAGATGGATAAGTAACACCAACTTCCATTTCTACCTTGATAGCACAATGCACAATTTCTTCATAGCCAATGAAGTCTCTTATAGCAAATGCCCTTCGAAGATTTGGTTTTAAGCCACAGAAGAATCGATCAACTTTACTTTCAGGTTGGATGATAAATCCAGAAGAATACCTTGCAAGCCTTGTAAAATTCGCTTCGTATATACCAACAGATTCATCATCATTTTTTGTTAGTTAAAGAAACTCCTTCTCCATCTTTGTTCGAAGAATACGAGGGAAGTACTTATTAAAAAATAAGTTCTTGAACTCGTCCCATTCCATGGACACAATTTCATCTCTTTTCCTCGTATTCTTGATAAGATTCCACCATTGATCAGCTTCACCTACCAAATGATATACTGCTAAGATGAATTTATCATGTTCAGAACATTGAAGAACTGAAGATATCTTTTCAGTGGTACTGATCCATTGTTCAGCAACAAGTGGATCAGAAGACCCACTGAAAGAAGGTGGACGTTGCCTCATGAAGGACTCAATAGAAAATTGTTCCTTTATCTGCTCATTTGGAAGTCCAGAATGATTCATAGCTTGTGTAAGTATAGCAATAAGATTTTTCACTCCATCTCCCATAACATTTGTTTGTTCAGGAGGACAATCACTGCATTTTCCATTGCATTGATCAACACGGTTCCTTCGAGTTCCAGCCATCATCTAAAACCTAAACAGAATAGTGTGAGAGGCAAAATTCATGCTAAGGAAAACAACATAATAAAGGGGGAGTGTCCTCAATATCTAACATCTTAGTTTAAATTCTATGATCGTTACTGTAGTTCTAGGATTGTATCCTTTACGTATAATTATCCTTAGGGACATCCCTAGACATACCTTAAAAATATCTCTAGGGATCTCACTAAAGTATTTTCATCCTAGTTTCCAAAGGTTGACTAAACCTTTCCTCTGATACCAACTGTAGAGACCCAAAGCCTGATGTACATGGACATTACATTACTTTTTTAGAATACTTAGTACATAACAAAAACACACACATAAGGACCGTAATAGTTCAGTGTCTTTGGAAACTCGGAATATAATCTTCTAATCGTGGTGAAATATCATCAACATCTCCCATAAAGATCTTCTTATTTTTAAACCATATCCTTTCTTTATGTCATGGGGAAAAGAAAACATAAAAGGGTGATCTCAAATGCTTAGTAAGGGTAAACAAAAGAAATATCAATCACATCATATTCATAAGAACATATCTTTTGGAAATCTTAACCTACAAAAGAGATCATAATTTAATAACATGGGATAAATCATAGAAGTGAAATGTAATCCCAATAATCATAACTTTAAACATGAAACTTTGTGGCATACACACATAATCATAGATAATCATTTCTTATTAGTCAAGACTCATTGCCAAGACTATCTTAATGGACAAAGTCCCTTTCTGATCCGAGTTCACTTCTTATTTCAGTCCTGTTTCACTGAACCTGTATAACCAACCGTTCCAGCCATGTCTATCTCATGAGATATAAAATCTTTAACCAATGCATTGGAGGGAGATATAGGTCCCACCAATCTCATAATGAAACCATTCTTATGTGTGCCACAAAAAAAATCATAAATCATACATCATTGCATAACCCATAAAAATGGAATTCTTAAACAACATGACATCATAAAACATTTCATATAAGATAAATTAATTCATAAAAATAATTCCATCACAAAATAATCAAATCAATGTAATTATAGGGATATAATCATAACCCTATATTATCTTAGATGGAAAATAATTTTGATAAAACACTTGAACTCCATTTTTGAGGAAAATATCCTTTCTACTTCAAAAACAATTTTCCTTTCTTAATATGTCATAAAATTTTAAACTAAAAGAAGTTGATTAAAAATAAACTAAAAATATTTTAAAGGAATCTTTTTTTAAATAATGTTTTAAAAATCCATTCATGTCGTATAAGTTAAAAAAACATTCTTCTCATACTTTTGTCGGAAAAGTCAAAAAGTACCTCGTATGAAAAACGACAAATGATTCATTTCATATCCTTTACTAAAAACTCACCGAAAGGTAAAATTGGATTTAAAAAATTGTAGGTGGATGGAAATAATATTACATATTGAGGAAACATGGATTTTGATGATAAAATACACACCAGTAAATACTAAAGTATAAACAATCTCAGATAAAAATGACATTGTGATATTTCCCTTACCTTAGGTCTGATTTGATTCGTATATGTCCAAAACTCCTGTATAATGATTTAAATAATGTCATTTACTTATTCCATAATCATACTCATTGTTATGATATCATATATGGTTCACTTATGGCTTTATATTACCCGTTCTTTTGTAAATTCCATGTTAAAGAGAGTTTTGGGTAAAATCGTTTCATTTGTCATCCGTGTTTTGACTTGTAATTATTCATATAATTACATAGATCATGATTACTTAATTCAAGAATATAAAACATGATTTATATATAATATATATTCAGAATATAATTGATCAGTAAATGGAAATAAATACACCGTTCATGGAGACGGTAGACCGTACGTATACATGAATGCTGTTTTCTTTTCCTTATTGAATTGAATGGAATTAAGTAGATGACATACATATATATACACATAAATCCAGAATCATTATTATGTCATATATGTAATTATTAATTATTATATATACTTTATAATCATTCATGAATGGTTAACGTGTAGAATGAATCTCATCGCGTCGTGGAGACAGTAGTCCGTACGTACGCACGAGCGATGATATCGTTCTCATGATCATGGGACTGTATTGAAGTGTATGTATACCATCTCAGAATCAATATCACTTTAAAGTAATCATATATAGTTATTATTTACACCATTATACCCATCCATGTAAGGTGGTGGTGGAAAATAGATTTCACCACGGCGTGGATACAGTATTCCGTACGTACGCACGTGCGGTGATTTTGTTTTCAATAGGATGGATAGATGGTGAAATAGGGTTGTTTCATAGTTATAATAAAATATCAGTATATAAGTGATACTGATGTTATTACTTCATAATGAAACAACCTAAGAATAATAAGTGGAAGAAGAAATAAAGATGAATGAATCGGTAACAGACCTTACCTCTTCTATGAAGCGCCTCTTTGAGATCTCCTTTTAGGGCCCTAAAATTGCTCTTTGAGGAAGACCAGAACCTCTAGGATGTTTCTAGTGAAGTGGAGAAGGTAATTTTACATGGTTTGGCCGATCTTGAGGCTCAAAGTGGTGTGCGAAAGAGAGGGAGGAGGTGCCCTTTTATAAGGGAGGAGAGGGGCACCTTTGGAATAACTAAAACTCTTATTTTATTATAAAGACAAATTCGGTTTTAAATAGCTCCAAATTGATTAATTTCGATACTAAGGTGGGTATGGGAAAAATTACTCTCATACAATAGAATTTAGACAATTTTAGGTTCCTATTTTAACCTTATCATTTAGATTTAACATTAAGTAAAATAATTTTACTTTTATCGTGTCTTCTTGTGTTCTTATACTATAAGGTTAATAAACATACTATAAGAAGCCAAACGAACACCAAGATGTTTATTATTAATATATATAACCTTATCTAAGTCATTTGGCCTAACCTTATATTTATAGGAATAAAATAAGAATTAATAATATAATACTTGTTTTAAAAACTATTTTATGTCAATTTTGGTACTATTTTGTAATTGATTTTTGTGAAAATAATAACAGAATGACCAGTTAGAAAAAAGTTAATTAAATCGATAATAACATTTCATATTAACCTAGAAAATTAGTTTATTACATAAAAAGTCTGAAATTACATTTATTTGGGTATTTATAACATCAATTATGTCAATATTTCATTAATAAGATAATTACTGCATCACCTTTGTGTCATAAATAAATTAAATTATTTAATGTCTAAAAATTACAAATAAAATACCACTATGTAGGAAATATTTTTATCTTTCTAATGACTATTTATAGTTGAATTTATCTTATGTATAACCCTATATTAAAAATGATTTACTTATTAAACTTTGATTTTAACTATTTTAACCCTTCTTTAAATAAATTAATAATAAATGTCCTAATCTAATCCAAGTGGACCTAAATGGTCATATTTTATTCATAAGGTTATTTTTTTTCTAATTACACTTACCCAATAGAATTGGGACATGTGTTAGGGTAATAATAATATCATTTTTACCCTTAATTACCATATTTACTTTTAACAGTGGTAAAAAAAAGTAAACAGTTACTATTCACCAAAAATTATTTTCATCTCATTGAACCACATTTTACTTACTGACATCAACCATGTCTCTCGGATTTTTTAAATTCCACTCACAAAAGCGGTAAAATTATGTTTTATGAAAAATTCATTTTTCCTAACTACCACTTAGTGGTTTCACTATTCATCAAAAAATGAAAGTTTCCAGAAAAATACAAAAAATTAGGCCTAAGCTATATTTGATATTATGAACTCAAAAATGATGTCTATTTTACCAAATTCAAAACATATCAGTTTCATTAATTAATTTAAAAATTAATTCACGTCGTCAAAACAAATAACGTGTTCTTAAGAGATAATAACTATCAAAAGATTGACACTTGTTTATGTCTGGTTTAAATGTGAAATTACATCCAATGAACAACATTGTATTAAATTGTAAAAATATATTCTAAATATACTTTAAAACCACTCAAATTAATAATTTATCACTATTAATTATTTCGATTAAAAAGTTTGTTTAGTAATTTTCACTATTCATCAGAAAATGAAAGTTATCCGAAAGGTACCAAAATTTCACCCTAAGCTAATTTCGATATTAAGAATCCAAAAATAAATTCCATTTTGAAAAATAAAATTTACAAAATTTCAAAAAGTTGTAATTACTATTCATAACATCTATTTTTAATAATATTTTAATAGCATATCATTGTTTAGCGAAACTCGGTATTGCGTACAACACACGCTACTGCGGAAAGGTCACGCTTGCGTGAAATGCAAGGCAAGTCAAGGATGCATGTTGAGCAAGCTTTTTTTGGTGTAGCATACAACACATGACATAAATTAAATTAAAAAAATATATTTTTCATAAATTCTTGGGGTGTTACACACCAAGTTAGTACTAACTATAAATGGATAATTCCATTCGACACTCATAGTATTGGTATTCTAATAAGAAACATATGTGTTATTAGAATTGTTAATGATAAAGGAGAAATAAATTCAGCTATAATGTCCCCATAATCCACCACCACAATGGATTTATCCATAATATCCATTATAATTTCAAAGACACTAAGGGATAAGGCTCTAATTAGAAACAACTAAAACAAATTTAACACATGTAATTCACTAGAAAAATTAATCATTTATTTTTAAGAAGCATCATCTTACTCTCGATCAACCATCACTTAAGAAAAATATCACTCATTATAGAATTTATATATACCATGAATTTATTAGTTTTCATGAATTATGTAATATAAACATTAATCAAATGAATGTGACAATCAAAAAAATAATAAAAACAATGAAATTTAACTACTATAAGCCTGAATTTTAAATCCATAAGTGAGAAATCAATTCATTAATTATCACTAATAAATTTATATGTCTTTTCAAGGAATTATCCCTCTATAAAATACCATCAATCTACAATAATATTTAGAAAAATAAATCTCATTTAAAATATTACCATTATGAAAAAAGTCCCACAGATCATCACAGTATGAAAATAGGGAGTATAGTGTGACACACTAAAATATTGAATATCTCAGATTTTGTTGAATACTTTCATGGTGAACATGTCTCACAAATAGCATTAATTAAATCATTTTAGATTAAAATAAAAAAAAATTATAGATCAACGTATAATGTTAAAAATTTTATAGCCATAATTTTAAACTGTTAAAATATCCTCCAATAATGTTGCATTATAACAAGGGTGATGTGCTATGGAAATCATACACACAAAATACTCAGGTTATTTGTAGTTTATTACAACTATTTCGTGGTACTTTTGTAGTGGAATATTCTATACTCCCCATGATTATATTTTTACATGTATTCATAGTGGTTTGGATTCTGGGACTATAGTTCAATATCTCCACATATTCAATTGAGTTTATTACTATAACAAACCATTTGTAGTTTTGGTCATCTTACCATGAAATAATAACTTATCTTCTTATTTTCATTTCCTTTCCATGTACCTATAATTTAACATTTCATTTGACACGTTTTTTGCACAATCATCGTAGTCACAACAGAATAGGTTTTTAATTTTCGATGAGTAAATTTTTCATAGTAATGCTTTAAGATATGATTAACCATGTATATATATATATTTTTTAGTTTTTTTCCCATATTATATCATGGTATACCACATCATAGATTAAAATATAATTCCAATTTCTAAAAAAATAATATATATTCAACTTTAATATTTTTTGGTAATATTTTAGTTTTGTGGTAAGGATTATGTTGTGGTTTATTTTAATTTCTGTATACATTTTTCATCTTATGTAAAATGTTAAAATACTTATAGTATATTGGAATTGTTTTTATAATTTCCATCATATTATTCACAATACATACATAATAAAATTTAATTAAAATATGATAGAAACCATAAGAAAATAATATTATAAGGTGATATTTGATCAATTAGTACTCAGAACCATTAATAATTGTGTGCATGTTTTTTTCTCCTCAAATTCTTCTATAATTGAAGGTTTGGTGGTCACTAAAAATATCAACATCAATGAAATAGAAATAAAACATAAAGAATAATTTTATTTATGTTGTAATGACTACGAGGTCAATGGTTTATTATAAATAATTTCCATGCATGAATATGTATGAATGTTTCTCTATCATAATGAATATATCTTCAACATTGATGAGTGAGAAAAATCTCACCTTATTATCCTTCATAATGTATATGGTTTAAATACCTAACCCCCTTTTCATATTCATTGGTCCATGATTATAGAATTTAACACATTTATGAATCACCTCTATTAAGGGTTTTTTTATTCATATATAATTTATATATGAATGATTCTCATGCACTTAAATGTAAAATCAGACCAGAAACTAAATCCACACCATTATTTTCCTAGAGACAATATTTCAAAATTTTAATACAGTAAGGAGGATAGTGTAATATTTTGGGTGAATAGAAAGTATCCCATCTCTCATTTTTTAGACATTATTTTTCCCCTTTTTTAGAAAGATAATGTATTATTGAAGTGTGAGAAAAATATAATGTGACTTAAATTTAACAATAATCAGGAGATGGATAAACTAATTTATTTATTCTAGAAACAATATCTTGAAACCCCATGAACGAACTAAAACACTATTTAAAATAAGTTTTAATCTTTAAATTATAATCAGGAATCTATGTAGTATAGAAAAATAGGATTATAATATGGATCCCTATCATGTAATTCATTATCACTATGGGATTGTAAGAGGATTTGTTATAGGGTTTGTCTCATGGTCATGTAGGATAAAAAATCCACAATAAATTTCCCCAATTATATTAATATATTATTATATCATAACCATCTAAAATGATAGGCCATAAAATGGTAGAAGTGATGAAAATTTCAATAATGTGCCATGATATTTTGGAATAAGGAATAATTTAATACAAAAGATCCTAATACATCATGGGAACACTAATTTTAAATGAAATTTTAAATTAAGACATAAAAGGGTAAAATTTATTTTTAAGGAAATGTACCTTAATCAAGATAAATAATACAAATATACAAATAATTATTTCAAAACATCTCAAATTTGGAATGGTTAGACAACATTCAAAAAATATCACTGCATTATATATCATTTATGACTATTTTCGATCATGGTTTTTGATATTTCAAAATTATCATCTTAAAATATTATTTATAATATATTATTCATAGGGATAATTTTCAAATATAGACTATGGATCCCATCTCCATGTTTTAATTAAAAATTTACCCTAATTTTTAAAACACATATGTGGAGATAATGGAAAATAAGAATGGAAATATATGATGTAAGAAATGAAACAGAATTAAAATCCATAATTATTTTTAAAGTGGTTTTTCTATCATTCATTGATTCATAGAGTATATGGAGGCCATTAAATTCCCAAAATTACTATTCCCAAAGAATACAGACATTTCACTAAAGGAACTATTAGATCATAAATGGAATTTCATATGCAATTCCTGGTAATAATTTTGAAAAAAAGATATTCCATGTAAATAATGTAGTTAGTACACTAATAATAGAAAAATATGTTAAATATTTATTTGTATTAAAAAATCATGATCAACAAGTATAAATTATAAAAAAACGAAAAAATTGGGGAAGGTAAATTTATTAATAGTAATTTCTTTTCTCCTTGGTCTCCCTATTAGATGGATTTATATCTTTAGAGACTAATGGTGTGGAATTAAAGGTTAAATATGGATATTCGTTAAATTTTTCATTAATAGGACTATAAGGTTATAGATATAATTTTTTTTCAACCTATGATTGTTGAAAAGTAGTATAGAGAGAGGTGAATTGGTAACTACTAAATCTATTAAATATTAGGTAATCTTGGGTGTCATCCTTATAACATGGTTGGACATAGAAATATATTTTATGTCTAATTCATGGTGGTAGTGGGGACTAAGTCATAATTAGTTTTTAAAGGGCTTGTAATCTTTGATTAAATTGGAATCTCTTGGATTGAGAGGGAGTCCTTATAGTGAGAATCTAGATTAGCGAACAGGCCCCCAGGGGTGCATCTATCGATATCACATTATTCTTATTGTGGGAATCCAAATTCAATTATTTCTATTTGTTAATTTCACCCATGAATATAAGGTCTTCAACTGTTATTCCTAGAGATCATTATTCTAAAAAAACTCAAAAAATGTTTGGGGCTTCATTTAATTGTGGAGGCTTAAAGTCTAGATGGGTACATACTAAGGGTTGGTATGAATCATAATAATGTTTCTTTTTATGACTGATATTAGGGAGGCATGGGTGATGATGGTATTTTTTATATAGAAAGTACCTTGAACAGAAGTCCCATTCGAACATAAATATTTTGGTAAACTCCCTATAGATACTAAAACAACATAAAATAATACTAATTTCACTCCTCTTATTGAATATATCACGGTTGTTCCTTAACTGTTTATCCCTTTAATCTATCTATGGGGATCATGTATTGAATGTGGTATGTGGGAGGTTATAAATTCCTTAATATATTACTAAAATTTAGTCATAATCATCAATATAACTATACTTATCACAATCATTCAAGATTAATAACATTTTCTATAAGCTAATTAACAATTATCACTATCTATGAAAGAGAGGAAATTGGATAAAATTATAAGTATATGTTAAAACTCAACGTTAAATAGGTTGAATATTTTCAATAATAATCTTTCACTATTTACATCTTCATTTACCCTAAATGTGATTGAACAATTTATATTCCATGTTCAATTTATGATTTCCTTGAATAGAATAAAGGATTAGAATATCCAAGTAGATCACAATGATTATTAAATTATCCTTGTACATCCATACAAGGAATATGGACCTATGTGAGATTTAATGAAGAATCATTTTGATAATGGTTATCTTATTATTAATAACATCATGTCTCAATTCATGACCAATGGATAAATACTTCCATTTCTCCAGAAAATCGTCCTTACTAGTCTATTGTTCCCGTATTTATTTTTTATATTTATATTAAAAATAATCACTATATACTTTAATATCCACTTCAATATAAGTTAAATTCCACATCCTCCCCATTCCACCCAACTGAAAAGTTTTAAACTCCAATCAAAACTCAAAATTTGACATAAATTAAATTTTGATATCTTCAAATGCTTTCCACCTTATCCAAATTATTTTTTTATAAAAATATAATACTAAAGGAATATATAACATTGAATTATATTCAAAATTTGTTTATAATATTGATATATGATGTCTTGTTTATATGTATGTTAATTTTCTCCAACATTACTACTCTCAATAAACAGTTTTCATTGGTGAATATAAGGCATAAATGATGATGGGTTTTGTATGAATGAAGTGATTATGAATGGAAAAGGTTAGTGGAAGAGGATAGATATTTTTTTGATGAAAGTGTTTTTTTAGGTATAGGTTTTGGTGGTATCAAAATATTCATCATTTAGCAGGAAGTTGGTTATATGGAAGGTGGGGGTTTTTTGTTTTTGTGGGGATTTTCACATGGGTGTGGAATTAGTTTTGGGAGATATTTTAGGTGTGGGATAATTGTGCAATTTATGTGGAGTCATTTTTGTATGAGGGGAAGAGGATGATGGTATTGAGGATATAGAGGGATAGGTGGAATTCATCACACACACCATTATAGAAAATGTTGATGATTTGGAAGGACGTAAAACATGTTTTAAATTGTTTTTTGATGGATTTTCGAATGATGTTGATAGATCAATGTAACATTGGGGATATAAGTTTATGTTTGGTAATTGGGATCGGTTAAGGGTATAAAAAGTACAGGATAATGACTATATTAATATAAGTAGAGGCTTTGAAAGCTGTTTTTAGGAAAAACAAAAGCTAATAGAGAGATTTAATATGGTGGGGATCGAAATTGTTTGATATCATTAGAAAGGGTGGTGAAGGGTCATAGTTCTTCCTTCAGGTTGTATGATAATATTAATTAAATATTAATTCATTGTGATATAATCCCTTTAACCATATTATGGAGAGTTCTAAATCTACAGCATCTAAAATCTAATAATTTTTTATGGTTCTTATGTTAGATTCTACTATATTATGAAAACTTCTACATCAAAATTTTCCTAAGGTTTTCCCTTTATGATGTGGTATATTGGCGATAGTTAAATGGGGAAAAATTTATTGGTCAATTGAATCATACTTTTTCATATCGACAGGGCTCTATGGTATGTGGCCTTTTATCTATATCATGAGGATTTATATAGAATGTGAAATTTTCCTTCATTCTTTAACATTGTGGGAAAATATCACTTCATTTAGCATTCGAGAGACTGATATTTTCAAAAAACTTATTTTTCATGGATCATATCAAAAACCTCTTTTTAATATTTTTCTCTATTACTCTATAGAATTATCCTCATTTTATTTAGTGTAATTCCAATGCTTATTTATCTACTTTTGGGAATTCTTGTGTTATCCAATGAGGGGTTTTTTGAGAGAACACTTAAGATCCACTATGAATGACTCAATTATCCTAACATTATCTGAAACATAAACTAAATATTAAGATTATAAAATGAAATATAAATATCACCATGGTTTCAACTGATTATATTCTTAATTTAATATTTAAATCTCCACATACATGATTTTAATAGTCAAAATTTAGTGAAATTATATTCCCAACCTAGGATTTTTATATATTCATATTAATCTTAGGACCATTAATGTTGAAATGTTTTCCATTAATTTTTCAATCATTGTTTATTTGAATGGAAATAATTCTTTGATTGCAATTGGACCTGGACATATTGATATAATCTTACCTAGAAATAATAACAATCATTAATGAAATAAATTTTTCAGGTCTCCCTGATGCAGTTCATTCATATAACAATGTTAGTTATTCCATTTCTTCATTTTTCCTTATTAAATATAGAATTTGGACATATATCCCTTTAAAAATATTTGAGATCAACAAAAATAATAAATCTTTTCTATACATCCTAACCCCCTCCTAATTAACAGACTTTACCACCCAATATAGTTTTGGGTGATTTCCACCGGAATAGTGCATGGTTTCTAAAACACTAACTAAAATGTATACACCCCTGATAATAACATGTAATATATTTAGTAATTATATAAATCAACATTATGTCTTATTTACCAATATTTATTTCTTATTTTTATGACCTTCTAAATAATATTATTCCAAATTATGTTTGAATGTTCAATTATACACTTATTTTTGGGATATAAAGTGTACTTAAATTATGTAAAACCCAAACTTCTCCAGTACGACTCTAAAGAGAATTTTTTTAAAAATTTCCATCAGTATCTAATTTGTATCTTTTGATCATAAAATTAATAAAATATATACTTCATTAATAGCTCTAGAACAACCTTCATGGTGTTTGTAGTGGTAGATTCGTATTCAATTTATTTCAAAACAAAGTCAGTATACAAAAAAATATAAGTGTGGTGAGATTAGTTAATAGAGGGACACTTGTAATCAATTCCACATGACCCAAATAATTAATATTTTATTATAGTGAAATTTTTATTTTAATATTTATCTTCAACATATAAAACACATGGAAATTGTTTGAATGATTCCAAAAATCTATTTTTATTTTATGCGAAGATAGATAAAAATAAAATTGTAGAATTTTATTACATTTATTTTGATTCCATGATGTTCCCCTATTTTTAGTAAAACTAAAATGTAAACATAATTTCAATTATACATTTTTTAATTATCCATTCTTCAAACAATTTAGAAAGTAATGGATAATCGAAAAAGTAGTGTATGGTTCTAGTTATAAATCCATAAAATATATAGAATAAAATTAATTTCTATATGGTTTTTGTTTCCACGTATTTTATAATGAATTTAACCAATGTCTATTTATAAGATATATTATTAGTAGACATTAATATTTAATCTTGCCATGAATCTCAACCTATTGATCATTATTCATGTGGAGAAACTTCATCATCAAAATATAGAAAAAATAATAATATTCTCCAGAACATTATCTTGATAAAAATAGATATCATACTTTTTAAAAAAAACCATTGAATTAGGTGAGGTTTTTCTTCGATCATCATTATATATTATTTCAGAACCATATAATTAGTGTAAATCGAAAAAATTTAAATGCAAAAGGTAACTTTTTACACAGTTCAACAAAATATCATCAGATTTAACTTAACCAACATATATGTGTATTTAATATATGCTTTAGTAACGGTCACCTTTGTATACTAAATATGAATTAAAATATTTTCTTTCATTTTATAGGAATTTAGCTAATCATGTAATCTGTTTAATTACACATCAACTTGAACAGATCCTACTTATTAGGTCAAATAATGATATGGGATGTGACTTCTATCATATTAAACCCCTTGAAGTAATATTTTTATTCTTCCTCGAAAAATAATTACACGTAATTTAACACTATATTCCGGATTATTCAATAATATCATGAAATATGCTTGATAAATCATTGATAATTACCACCAATGATAAGAAAACCGAAAATTTCTTTGTTTGTTTTTATATCCAAATGTTCTTTAATGACTATTATATTTATTAGGACTGCATATATTTATTATTAAGAATTTTATTTATCATGAATGATGTCATATTATAGTATAAACTATAATTTTTCCCATGTGAGATGAAGGAATGTAACTTTTCATCATTTCAAAACTAAATCAATTTTATGCTCACCTATAGAATAAAAATACAAAAAAATATGTTATGAAATTATTCCACAAATACATGGGAAATAAGGGTCATATATCAATAAAATTTGATAACCTCATTACACATAATAGAAACATGAATTTTTATATGAATATTCCATAGAGGATTTATTATTATTCCTCAGGTCCCATGGGTATCTAATTTTAATTGATAAAATGTTCTATGAAAATATAGTATCCATGCCCTATGTGTCTCTCCAACATTTTATCAGTTAATATAAGAGTGAAATAATCATTCATTGGGTAATAATTGACATTTTGGTAATAAATATAAACCATCTGCCATATTACCATTCTAGTGGAAATAAACTCGTTGTCTTTCTAAATGGTCATTTATAATTTTTTGTAATATATTGAAGTGGGATCACCTATTCACTATTCAAAATGGGATTAATAATTCTAGTGTTAGGAAGCTTCTGAAACTATTTACACTTTACCTCATATATAGAAGAGTTTAGTTTGATTTTAGGTTTTTATGTCAGTTTTTTTTGTTCATTAAACCTTGCCTAGTGTGTAAAAAAATAGTTGATGATGCCTTTTATGTCAAATTTTTTCATGTTATTAATTTATTAATTCATATCATCACCAAAATGATTTAATTTTTTTTAATGTCAGTGAGGGAAACTTTAAAGATAATTATCCATTCCCCTCCTCTAAAAAAGTATATCAAAGTCTTCTAAAGAGTTTATTTATCTCATGATTTAGTGTTGTTATGATTGGAAGAATCATTTTTGGAATATAACATGTAAGAACCTAGTTCTTATTCTTGAAGTATGGGTTTCTTATTATCCTTTTCTTTAAGTTTTTTTTGATAAAGCAATGGAAATTTTGGAAAATCCCAAAATATTTGGGTACATGCCATGTACTTTGGTTATGTGTGATGAGAATACAGGGCATATAGGCTTGGGTAAAAAACTAACTACAAACTGTGTACTTTGTACACACGCCGTGTACTTTTGTGTGTGGGAGGAGAACACAGGAAGTGTAGATTTGTCGGCGATTAAAGTTATAAAGAATAACTACACACCGTGTACTTAGTAATACACGCCATGTAATTCGTCGATAGATGAACATTGAGGCAGTGGAAATTAGCCCCCAAAGGAATAATTAAAAAATAGTACATGCAATGTAGTTATGTTTTTTCGCTAAAAACATGTTGTATCCTCATCATTTGGCAGGGGAGGCAGAAAACTCAATAAGAGAACCTAGAGAGGAGGCCGAGACATGGAGAAGCTCTTGATCGCTCATCTGGGATCCAATTCCTCCACTATTGATCTCATTTGAACCGCATGGTTGAGACTTTCTCTTTTCTTGAGTATTTCCATTAAATTATTTTCCTAAGGGATGTTATTTGGGTTTTTAGAGGTAAATATTTTTCATATATCTATGCCAATCTTGGTTGTTTCGAGAGGCACCTTTCACGTATATATATTAGAGAAGATGGAGGTAGGTGGTCTTGAGTTTAATACGAACTCTTGAGTTGATTTTGTGTATCATTATTCCACACACCCATGTTCGGGGTTTCATGGGGATGATACTTTGGCTGCTGAGATACCTAGAATTGCATAGGTAATCTATAGAATAATTATAAACTGCAGTTTGGGATCATTGCATTGATCCAGGGCCACCCCAAGGGTGCGGTTCCCTTTTACAGACATTTTTTCTGGATACCCATGGGTATGCCATGATTATAGCATGTTTTGAGTTTTCTTGAGAGGAAACATAAATAAATTGCTTGATTATGCTTTGGGTTTTGCTCGATTACATTATTTTCATTATTTTAGCCTGAGGGTGAGGTTTTGATTAGCCTGAGGGAAGGGTTCTATTTAGCCTGAGGGAAATATTCTATTTAGCTTGAGAGCAAGATACTTTTTATCCTAAGGTCAAAATTTTGTTTATCATGTGGGAATGGTTATATTTAGCCTGCGTACAACAGTTCTTACACTTGAGGGAAATATTTGTTATGCCTGATTGCAATCACCTGAGGGTTTCGTTTTGGTTTTCCTGAGGGTAAGGATTTACATGTATGGTGAAAATGGTTACTTTGAATAGATTTTTTGATGATTTCTTATGTTGTACCTAAAACTCTAAAGCATAGGTTTTCTATTATTATTATCCTTTACTTGATATATAGACTGTGGTGGTTTCTATTGAGGCACTGGTATATGAGATTTTCGGTTGAGGTCGAGTCTCTTAGAAACTCATAATTAAATTATATTGAATTTTTAAATAATTATTAAATTGAAAATGTAACCTGTATTGATGGATACTTTTGAGTAATTCATAGATTACTGCATTTTATTATTACACATTAATGTTGCACAATTCACTGATAGTTTGGGCATGGGCCTTCAAAGGTTCCCAACATGTATTTATTTCTCACACCCTGTTTGGGCCATGTTTTAGGTTTAAATAGATTATATTGCTGCTGGTGTCGATAACAGCAAGGTTCCACACACATGTGCATGATTTTTGCAGAAGAGTAAGAGAGCATGAGACCGAGTATTGAATTTTGATGTTGTTGCGTTCATGTTGCACTGCTTGGTTTTTTTTCACGTACTTTGTTCCCTATGATGTATTGCATCATATTGCAATGTATCCAATTTTTACAGCTTCTTAGAATTAGAGACATATTTCATCATCATATATAGGACTGTTTGTTATCTTTTACTTTTGTTCCATTGTTCATCTCAGGCTTATATTATTTAGTACTTCTTTTTTTTATGTTTATAATTATTTTGGTCGTGCTACACTTTGAAAAATGAGGGCATATTTTCCCCACTATCAGTCTTAGGCCATCACTACTAGTCGGCAGCCTTTGGCATTTGGGGAAATTCACATGAGGTCTTGTGACGAACCGGGTTTAGGGAACCCATTATGTGGCACCCGGATCTAGGACATTATAAAGTGGTATCCGAGAAAGTTTTTTTTCTATCGGTTATTTTATTATTTAGTGGCAATGGAAATAGATATATTGTTAAGGGATTCAGTAATAAACTGTGCCTAGTAGTAGCTACCCTGTGTACAGGTAAAGGCCGGATTGCCTCAAATTAAATTGTGGTTTTTTGTTATGATTATTATAGTTGATTTTATTTTCACCATGGGTGATGCACTGGTGGTATGATGTTCATATATTTATATATTTGGGGTTCTATTTAGTTGAAACCGGATGAGATGAGCGTATGTCATCACAAGCATCATTTAGGCACCTGTTAAAATCACATGTCATGCATAGTATCCATGCCATGTAGGTGCATTAGAAATCCCATGTTGCTGTGATTGATTTTATGATAGAAAATTCATGATGTTCTGATAAGTGCCTTGAAAAAATATCTATTGTTTGATGGGGTATTTTTTGAGTATGGTTTTCTTATAATGAACACCAAAATTTGGTTCTTGATGTGTTATGGGCCCTCATTCACCAGAATTTGGAATATCATTGACTTTTTTACCTTGTTAGAACATATATAAGATTCCAAGAATTGATTCTCAGGGAGTATGGGCCCTCACAGATCAGAATTTGGCACTTTGGTGTTCGTTTCAGTGTTTTTCTAGGCCCCAGAGTAGTATATAAGGCTTACTATACAAAAAACCAAGAATACACTCCATGTAGTTTTGAGTACACTCCATGTGTTATTCAGTCTGATAAGAATCTATTTTTTTTAAATTACACACAGTGTTCCTTATGTACACCCCGCGTAGTATCAAACCATGTCATTGGTTATGTGGGTAGAGACACGGGATAGGGACGTTTAGAGATAACATACTATGTACCGGTTTTACTTGCTATGTAGTGTTGACCATGTTTCCATCATCTGACTAACAAACACAGACGGAGAATCCTTAGGTTATACATGTTGTGTCAGTTATAAACACGTCGTGTAGTGTAATCATGGAATCTGGCTGTGTAACTAACAACATGGGTCAGTGTTACCTTTCTTGTACACTCCGTGTACCTGTGGGACATGCTGTGTAGTCTAGACCGGTGAGAGACCGTGTGGACTTGGTCATGTGGCTAGGGAAACAAGGTGGTGTACACACCATGTGCGTATGTAACAGGCCATGTACCTATGGTTGAGACACGCACAGGCAAGCATCAGCACACAACCATGTAAGGGCTTATGGGTACATGCCTTGTAGACCTATACACACCATGTAGTCTCTTTTTGTCCAGTTATTGTGTATATTTCCCCTTTTTATTATATTTCACTCTTAACCCGACAAAAGAAAAAACAATAGTAAATTAAACTAAGGTGTTTGTTGACCTTGAAGGGCCATTCCACCAAGACGACCACGAGTTGTTCTCCAAGAGAGTGGCGATGATTATACTCTAGAGATGGTAGTTCTGGGAATACTGTTGGATCCTCCAGTAGTGCCAAATGTGGTGCCATCCATTTTACCTGATGTAGGCATAGATGCACAGTTCTAGGAAAGATTCATGTGGTTCATGAAAACCTTTCATGGAGCACCGCAGGTTTCCACATCTATGGAAGAGCTGACACATATAATCTAACAGCAGCATCTGCCTACATTTTCAGGGGATGGTGGAGAAGAGTCTGTGGAGTCATGGTTGGGTTCTTGCAGATGATCTTTCAGCATCTAGAGACGCCTATGGGGAGGAGGTTCAAGCTCGTACTTACATACTGCGTGATTCTGCCAAGAGATGGTGGGATGTGACCACCCGGACTGAGAATCCCCGAGACATTGCGTGGGAATATTTTCTGGCTGTCTTCGATGACTTTTTCTTTCCGAAGAAGCTAAGGGAAGATCAATCTTGAGAGTTCATGAATCTACAATATGGTGCTATGTCTATGATGGACTATTCTGCCTTCTTCAATAAGCTACATAGTTTTGTACTTATTCTAGTGGTTGATGAGACGTTGAGGTATAAACGCTTTGAGGATGGTCTTCTATATGACATCCGAGTGCTGGGGAATATTTTCAGGTTTCCTACAATGCATGAAATTGTAAAACAGTCATTGATTATAGAGTGAAACCTGCGAGAAGCTAGTGGTGTGGACTAGGGCAGTTCGATACTGGTCTCTGGTACTATTTCTACCGGCAAGAGGAATAGGCAGATGGTATTCTCTCACGATGGTAGTACTATCTAGAATAATTAATTAGGTGGCCAAATAACGTGATGCCAGTGTGGTAAAGAGGGGAACAAGAGAGCTCAGTGTCCATGTTACCTAGTGGAGTGTTGAGCTTGCAGCAAGATGGGTCATCAGCTACATTTTTGTAGGGAATTTTCATATTTGACTAGTGAGAGGGGTTCTATACAGTCTCCACATGGAGGAGTAGGGCCATCAGCTTCTTACCAGTTAGGATATTGTAATACATCAGGACGCTCAGGCTGAGGTGGTGGTTGTGGCCGTTTTAGCTAGAGACCAGGATCTCAGAGACAGTAGGCCGGGTCAGATCAGCGTAGCTAGGTTGTATTGTAGGTCCTCGACACTGGGTAGACATATGTAGTGCAACAAACCACACCATAGTAGGATCCCATACCTTCCACTGTCAGATGTACAATTCTAGTTTCCTCTTTTTTATCTACTATATTGTTCGATATTGGTACTACACACAGCTTTATATATGTCCCCATTGTGGAGAGCCTTGGGCTCTATGTTTCTTCTTCTTATGATGTCATGATTCTAGACACTCCTTTAGGAATTAGAATGGCAGGTGAGCATCAATGCAAGGAGTTCCCTCTAGATGTTGATGGGTGTCACTTTCTATAGTACCCCTATGTCTTAGAGATGACGGGTTATGATTTCATTTTTTAGGATGAACTGGTTGGTAGCCTTTCAAGCCTTTGTTGATTTCTATCATCACATGGTGAGTATCACATCACCAGAAGGGAAGAAAGTTTCTATAAATGGGTGAATGGGATGTCCAAGCAATTCGAGCTGGACCCGAGCATCGTGGGTGAGGTGGAGTGACAGCCCATATTGTGAGTTTATATTTGGATATCCTGGGAACTTGTCAGAAGTATTTCACTCCAGGGGTTAATCATTTCAGGGTTGTCTTCCCAGATGACTTTTTTAGGTCTACCTCTAGAGCGAGAGGTGGATTTCTCAATTGAGCTTTTGCCAGGAGCAACACCGGTGTCCTGTCCTCCTTATAAGATGGCCACGCCAGAATTGAAATAGCTTGAGAGACAATTATAAGAGTTACAAGACAAGGGTTTTATTTGACCCAATATGGCTCCCTAGGGTTTACCTATCCTTTTTTTCTATGAAGACATATAGTACCCTCAGACTCTGCATAGATTATCGGAAACTAAACCAGTTGACGGTTTAGAAATTATATCCCTTAACGATGATTGAAGATCATTTTGATCAACTTCAAGGAGCACGAGTGTTCTCGATGATTGAATTGAGATCCAATATCATTAGTTGTGTATTAGACCATCAGACATAAAACTCACAGATTTTTGGAGCATTTATGGTCTACACGAGTACTTGGTCATGCCATTCGGACTCATAATCGTGCCCACAGGTTTCTTGGATCTGATAAATCGTGTGTTCCACCCATATCTGGATTTATTTGTGGTAGTCTTTTTTGACAATATCTTGGTGTACTCTCACTCTCGACATGACCATGCCACCCTTCTTGGGATCATAATGAGTACACTGATAGAGCATCTGTTATATGCTAAAATCTCAAAGTGACACTTTTGTATGGAACAGATTTATTTCTTGGGACATATTATCTTAGAGGCCAGAGTTGCGGTAGACCCAAAGAAAGTGAGAGGAGTAGTTTTCTAGGAGAATCCTCAGAACATGATTGAAATATAGAGTTTCATGGGGATGTCTAGTTACTACAGGCGCATTATATAGGTCTTCTCTCTCATTTCAGTGTCGTTGACGGGTTTGACTATAAAGGGTATGATGTTCGTTTGGCCAGAAGCATTCGAGACAGCCTTTCAGAAGCTGAAGGGAATGTTGACATCAGCACCACTCCTGGTACTTCCTGAGTAAGGGAAGATCTATACAGTTTATTGTGATGCATCTGGTATTGGGCTGGGAGTAGTGTTGGTGCAGGGCGATCGAGTATTTGTGTATGGGTATTATCCGTTGAGGCCACATGAGAGGAATTTCCAGACGCAAGATATCGAGTTGGCTGCAGTTGTTCATGCGTTAGGCTGTTGGAGACATTATCTCATGGGAGAACATTTTGTGGTGTATATGGAATAAAAAAGTCTTAAATATAACTTTACCCGTCGTGACTTGAATTTGAGATAGCGAAGGTGGGTTGAATACATTCAGTCCTTTGACTTTGATCTTTCCTATACCCCTAGTAAGGGTAAAACAGTATCTGATGCATAGAGTAGGAGGATTCAAATATAGGTAGTTTAGGAGGCCAGTGGTGATTGGTAGTTTACAACTTTGTTTTCTGAGATGCACTATATTCAGGGTTGAACCAATCTTTCATCCATAGCTATGACTTCTACCATCTTGGATTGAGTGAGGATGAGACAACAATCAGATTCAGATAGCCTAGTTCTATGGGAGTCGGTGGAAAGTGAGGACCCTCCTCCTGGTTGGAAAATAGGCTATGATGAGGTACTGCATGTCATTGGATGAGTGTGGGTTCTTAGAGATATATGTGAGGATTTGATGCGGGAATTTCATGCTTGACCTTGGGTAGTGCATCCTGGAGTTACCAAAATGTATTGTGACTTGAGACATCAGTATTGGTGGCCAGGTATGAAAAGAGAGGTAGCTGGTGGTCTTTGGAGATGTTCCACCTGTCAGCAAGTGAAGGTGGAGCATCACAGGATAGTTAAACTATTACAACAGTTACCCATTCCAGAGTTGAAATGGGATGATGTCACGATGGACTTGATGATCGGGTTGCCGAGGTCACCTCAAGTCAATGATACCGTATGGGTTGTTTTGGATAGACTTATGAAGGTATCCCACTTTTTTCCAATGAAGGAGACCTTTGGTGTTAACGAGATCGAGAAGTTGTATATCTGATAGGTAGTATTTCTTCATGGGGTCCCTCATTCTATCGATTCAGATAGGGACACCCTTTTTACATCTCATTTCTAAAAGAGTTTTCAGAGGGCATTGGGTACAAAGGTTATTTGGAGCACAACTTACCACCCTCAGACTGATGTCTAGTCAGAGTGTACAATATAGGTGCTAGAGGACACGTTGTGTGCATGTGTCCTAGACTTTGGGAGCTCTTTGGAGAATCACATACCCCTGGTCGAGTTTTCCTACAATAATAGTTTTCAACCAAATATTGAGATGGAAACTTATAAGGGTTTATATGGTAGGCCATGCTGATAGACCTTGTGCTAGTTAGAGGCAGGTTAGGCAGCATTACATGGACCATGTCTCATGTAAGAGACTTTAGAGTAGGTCTAGTTGATTTAGAAGCGGATGGATACTGCACAGTCTAATCAGAAATCTTATGATGATCGCCATAGATGAACCATGGAGTTCATGGTTGGGGATTAGGTTTTCTTTCATGTTTCACCAAGGTTGGGATACTGGCGGATCAGGAGACAGGGTAATCTTTAACCAAGGTATGTAGAGTCGTTTGATATTCTAGAGAGCGTCGGGCTGGATGCCTATCAGTTTCAGTTACCACAGAGGTACTAGGCCATGCACGACATCTTCCACATATCTCAGCTATTCCATTATCACTCAAACTAATATCATGTTTTTCATCCATAAAAGGATGAACTTCATGTTGATGCATCCTTTGAGTATCATCCAATTCATATTGTTGATAGGAGAATGAAGGTTCTTAGAGTATAGTCAGTTCCTCTCGTACATGTGATATGGCAGCATGGCTGAGTGGAGGATGAAACCTGGGAGCACGATACCAAAGTACATGCTCACTGGCCAGAATTTTTCTCGACATTATCTTCACCACCATTGGAAGGAGAATTCTTGGATGAATTTCTTTTAGGGGAAATTTTTTATGAACCTGGTCCTTATTCTTGAGGTACGAGTTTCTTCTTTTCCTTCTCCTTAGTGTTTTTGAGAAAACAAGGGAAATGTGAGAAATATAAAAAAATTTGTGGGTACAAACTATGTACTTTTTTATACACACTATGTAATTTTGCTGTGTGGGATGAGAATATAGGATGTGTAGTCTTGGGTGAAAAAATATCCACACACCGTGTACATTGTACACACGCCGTGTACATTGGCTATGGGGGGGGAGAATAGAGGGCTTGCAAACTTGTCATTGATTAAGGGTGAAAAGACTAACTACATGTCATGTCATTAATAATACACATTGTGTAATCAATGGGAAGATGAAAAGTGAGGTGGTGGAAACTATATGCCAATGGAACAATTAAAAAATAATACATGCCTTGTACTTGAGTGTACACAACGTGTAGTTATTTATTTTCATTATAAATAGTTTGTAGCCTCCTCATTATGGAAAGGAGGTAGAAAAATCAATAAGAGCATTGTGAGAGGAGGTCGAGACTTGGAGAAGCTCCTGATCGCTCACTGATACTCCAATTCCTCCATCATCGATCTCGTTTGAACCGCGTGGGTGAGACCTTCTCTCTAATTGAGTCATTCCTTCCAATTATTTCCCTAAGGGAAGTTATTTGGGTTTAAATGGGTAAATTTTTATCATAGATATATTCCTTTTTTGGTTGTTTCAGGAGGAGGCTTTCACGAATATCGATCAGATATGATCAAGGTAGGTGGTCTTGTGTTTAATTCCAACTATCAAGTTGATTTTGAGTACTGTTATGCCACACACCCATGTTTGGGGTGTCAAGTGGTTGAGAAATTGGCTGTTGAGATACCTAGAATTTCATAGGTAATCTACTGAATAAGTATAAACTGTTGTTTTGGATTTTTTCTTTTATCCAGGGCCACCCCGAGGGTGCAATTCGCTTGTTTAGTCGTTTGGCCAGGATACCCATGGGTATGCTGTGATTATAGAATGTTTTTAGTTTTCATGAGAGAAAACATATATTAATTGCTTAATTATGCTTTGGTCTTGGCCCGGTTACTTGATTTTCAAAGATTTATCCTGAGGTAGATGTTTTCATTAGCCTAAGGGAAAGGTTCTGTTTAGCCTGAGGGCATGATTCTGTTTATCCTTATGGAATGTTTCTGTTTAGCGTGAGGGAAAGATTCAGTTTAGCCTAAGGGAATGGTTTTTTTTATAATGAGGGAAAAGGTTCTTATACTTGAGGGAAATATTCGTTATTCATGAGTACTGTCACCTGAGGGTTTCATTTCACTTCTCCTGGGGGTAAGGATTTACATGTCTGAGGACAATTGTCACATTGAATAGTTATTATGATTATTTCTTATGTTATACCTACCATGTTAAAGCATGGGCTTGGTATTATTATTACCATTTACATGATAGATACCATTTTGTGGTTTCTACTGAGGAACTAGTATAAGAGATTGTTAGTCGAGGCCGAGTCTCAGATAAAATCATAATTAAATTATATTGAATTGTTAAATAATTATTAAAATGACAATGTAACTAGAATTTATGGTTACTTTTGAGTACATCCTACTTTACTAAATTTTATTATTGCACACTACTATTGTACTTTTCACTGAACGTTGGGCACGGGCCTTCGGTGGTGGCCTACGGGGATTTATTTCTCAAACCCTGTTTGGGTCATGTCTTGGGCCCAAACAGATGATATTTTTTCATGTGTCAATAAGGGCAATGGTCCCTACACAGGTAAATGATTATTGCAGAGGAGTGGGAGAGCATGGGACCGAGCATAGGCTTGTGATGGTACTGCGTTCCTTCTGCACTGCTTGGTTTTGTTTTGATGTACTTTGTACCATGTGCTGTATTGTATCAGATTGCAGTATATCATGTTTTGGATGCTTCTTAGAATTAGAGACATATTGCATCATTATATATATAATTGTTGGTTATCTTTTACTTTAGTTTCATTGTCCATATCAGGTCCATATTGTTTAATGCCTCCGTTTTTGTAAGTTTATAATTATTTATGCTACACTACACTTTGAAAAATGAGGCACAGTTTCCCCACTATCATTCCTAGGCCCTCGCTGCTAGTCGATCGCTTCTGGCATTTGGGGAAATGAACTTGAGGCCTTGTGACCAATCGGGTTCGGGGCACCCATTGTGTGGCACCCCGATCTGGAACGTTACATAACACATTAAATTTCTTTCATAGCTATAAATCCTTAATCTTTTTTCATCTCATATATAATTTCCCCCTTCTAATCCTTTACTTATCCATCAAGTAATTCCTCATCATAATATTGTTTCACAAAACATATAGATATTTCCTCAAAGGGAAGGATAAGATAAAATTTATATGTTTCATCTCTACGTTCCATGCACTTCATGAGGTCAATCTGAACCCACTATTTTCTAACAAAAAAATCTTTTTTCTCATCAATAAGATATTTTTTATGGATAAAAATGTGAAAATAAATATAATTGGGACCTATCCTTCTTCTTCTATCACTAATTGTTATAAATTTATGGGATGGGGGGACATTCTTAATATTACCAAGACATATAAGATAATACTAATCAAATACCATATCGTTATAACTTTTAAATATAATAAAACTCCCATGGGTTTATATTTCATAGCATGAGTTTCTTGGAAATGATTAGTGGAATCAAATTATTGTTTTCCTCATGATCACAATTGGCATTTGTAATTTTGCCTGATCCAATCAGACATTAAATTAAAAAATTTACTGACTCTCAATGATTTGGGGTGAGTTATCACACAAAAATTTGAGAATATTATTAATCAATGAAATCAATCACAAATACTCTAATTTATTGTTATTTAAGAGTATCTCCAAGAATAATTTTACATATAGTGACATTATTTTAATTTATAGAGGTAATGGGATGTTGATGAATTTTTTTTTTGAAAATATCTATAAATTTTTTGTATATTATTATATTTTCCATTATCATACATGTTATAAAAATGGAATCAGTGGTTTATATTTTTAAAATTCATGATTATTTTTCCATTTTTATACATTATTTATTTTTTTATTGTTTAGAGCTATTTTTTAACCTGAATGGGTTCTCTACCCATTGATCTATCTCTTCCTTTTCTTCTGCATTATTTTTCCCCTTATCCTTATCTTCGTTGAATCTATGAAAAGTCATCTTTTACATATACATTTTAATATAAAATATAGATTCTTTCACCTCCTCCCATGGTATGTTTAAGTTTCTTATTATAACACAATGTGGTCTATTGATACGTTTATAAGAATTTTTTCCCAACTAATATTTAATGTTTCATATCAATGAATGGTTATTTCAAATGAAATTGTCTTAATTTAGATGGTAATTATCATCATGAAAGTGGTTTTGTCATTAATTATGATGTATTATTTCACTGAATCCTCCAACGAATGATGAGCATCTATAATTCATGGCTGAAATTACTTTTAATTTTAGGAAACAAATTATGTAAATATGAATTTAAATTACTGATTGAATATAAATATGTATTTATTTTGTTATAAAAAACCCTGATGTTCTTAGGAATGGTTTTTATTTTTTCTAACTACTTATTTCTATCATTTTTAGTAGAATTCCTAACTTATTTCCCAAACGTATTTTTATGGAAAAGATGATAATAATTGAAAAAATATGAAATTCACCTAAAATATTTGGTTATTTTTACCTCACACCTAATAATATTTAAATAAATTTCTTTTGACAATAATTTCAATCAAAATAGCATAGGGGGTCATGAATTGTTATCCTTATTTATATATGGAAAAAAGATACTAGATCTTCTTTATCATTTATTCCATCTGGGAAACCAACTTGGTTGGTTCTTTAAATTTATTTCTTCTATTCTTGAGGGAGTCTTTGTCCTTTACATTGAGATACTTTGTCTTAGAGATCCTTTATAATTTCATCAACCTTTATAGGGGTCATTCTCATTATTACTCCTCTAGATTCTAAATCAACTCCCAATCATCTTTATTTTTTTAAACAAAAATAAATTTTCTATATTTTAATCCAAAAGTAAAATTCATTATGTGGGATCCAAGATAGAAATAACATAAAATGAACCCATGCTTCAGAGGTGTATTATTTTTTCAACTGTGGAAAATTATGAATGTCACTCCTTAGATAATCCATATTCAATAATGGAAAATATTTCTCAAGAAATCATCATGTAAGATCATCCCATTTTTTATGGATCTTAGATGTTAGGATTTTAAGTATTCTTCATATCGTCTCACAAATGATAATGGAAATTTGTAAAGACTGATTAATTCATTAATGACTCTATTACACTTTATTGTGTCATAGATCTCCATGATGTTTGATTGATTATTGTGCATTCATCATTCTATATTTGTATGAATTATCCCATACTCTAAATAATAAAAAGGATACTTAATTTAAATTAAATTAAATATCTATAATTGTTATCCTCAAGATTATTGGACATGACCTATTAGTTAATGAAAGTAAATAATCGAGTAGTATTAAAAATTCATGTGTTAATTGGGCTCCACTGATGATATTATCTTTTTCTTCATGTGAAGCATGAATCAAATGGAAGAGTTTTACTAATACAAAGTTTTTTAAAACATTGTTCCTAATATAATAATTGAATTTTATGGGTTTTATAAGATCCAGGATCCTTCATCATGTACATTGAGTATAGATCATGAATCTAGATTTTGAATCTATAAAAAGGTGAATAATCCTTCTTGTAAAATAGATCCGAAATAAAAAATGAAATAAAATAATAATATGATTGGCTATTAATTTTTCATTGGTCTAGTTACATAACAGGTCCTTAATAATGGTACTAAAATCACGATCTTACACTAACCATGATCATATCTTGATGGTAGGTGTCCTAGTTTAGCATTTATAATGTCCTTTTGCGTCCCAAAAAACATTTATTGGTATCCTAATAGATATCAAAAAGAAATTTGATAAAAGAAAAATTTATCTGGAGAAACATATATGTTCTTGAACAATTCCACAATTTTTGGATGAATAAAAATAGAGGTAGTGATGTAGAGATCTTATGATATCATATTGTGAATGTGTGATCACTAGGATTTCATCGATGTGGTATGGGGTCCCCGTGTTACCACGATATCAGATTGTGGGGCATCAATCATTGAGATAAGATAACTACATCCCTTCTAGGTTCTGGGGTTCCACAATTTAGTGATATTTATCCATACTCAAGTGATGGGACTCCAACAGAGCCACTTACCCCATGATGTCCACCTATATCCTTTGCTACTACCTATTTTTGTTGTCTATTTTAGAAAGTTGTATCCTATTAATACCCAAATCTTTTTTCAAGACAATAGATACATTTCAACATTTTGGATAAAACATTATCATTTAGAATAATTATGTATCTTCTATTCACTCATTGAACAATCCAACAAATAAATCAATATGCAATACTTGAGAAAATATTAGAAGAGGGGAGTAAAATAAAATGGAATGCGTTGTACATTTCCATTACACGGTCCTATCCATGTGGGTAATATGTGAGGGAATGCACACAATTTCCCTTCTTAAAGGTTCATCTCAGAGGTCACTTGTAGAGGGCCCACCTATAAGGTAACTTCACAATGATCATCATTAATGTCAAATCCATTAGGTCTTATTAGTGAGTTCCCTCCATTGCGGCGATCTAGGTGGTCCCTCCATGAGGGACCATTTACAAGTTCACTATGTTAGGGACCATATTTGAGATCGTTCTGAAAGGGCCCATCCATGAGCTCATGTTATTTAGGGCTAATAAATGGGTTCTCTCTTTCTGGGCCTCTCTATAAGGCCCCTCCATGAAGTCCAATCTTTTTAGTCCATTCATGAAAGAATAGAGAAGAGGTGAATTTGAAAGGGGAAATGTTTATGTTCCCTTTTTAAGACATACCCTAAAAGAATCTCTTATAGATAATAATTTTTTATATGACTTATGTGTGAAAGGTACATGATGTGATGATAGTGTCAACAAAGTGTCAATAAATAATAAATGTTTTATTATAAATATGTTTTCGTTGATGGAAAAAATGAGTACTATCTTTTACGTAACCACTTTGTTTAAATGTGGAATGTAATGCATGTTTTATGATCTAATTCTCTAAAACTCTAAACCTGAAAAGATTCTCAACGTGTATTCTTGAAGTAACTCAAGATTATGTAATGTTGAAGACTGGGGCCTTATATTCAACCTCAGTAGTAGTGATAACATAATATTGGATTTGATCCCTTGGAATTTTCTGAGGTTTTTCCCCCGAGGCTTAGGACATTGAATTTCATAATTTCCCGTTTCTCTAATATTTTAGAATTGAACATTAATAGCCTCTTTATTCCCATTATAATCATTAACTTAGTGGCCTTTATCACCACACTTGTAACAAACTCTCATTCCCTTCAAGAAAGTACTAGGATGTATTTATCAAATTTATTATAGGATGGATATTCATATTTTCCCTTGTTCCCCTTATTTCCATTTCTAGAGTTTTCAGCAGATCTCTTCTTCTCTTGCTTTTCTTTATTGTCGTAGGACTTAGAGAATTATTTTTCTATCTTTATAGAACATGAGACAATGTATTTGTATGATGAGAAGGACTGTGAGAATATTTCCTGATGGAGAAATGGTTTTAACCAATCAAAAAAACGATCAATATTACTTATTGGGTTACATATATAATCTACTTCATGCCTTGATAACCTTGTAAAGTTAGCTTCATTCATTGAGACATTCACATCCTCCTTTTTCCACAGACTCAGAAATTACCTCTCCATATCAACGCGATGGTCACGAGGAATGTATTTTTATAATAAATTTTCTTTAAACTCACTCCATTCCATATTTTATACTTCATCATCTTCCTTTTGGTTTAGAATCAATAGCAACCATTGATCAACATCTTCTGTGAGGTGGTAAACTGCCATGACATCCTTTTCCCTTTCACTAATCCCCAAAACCTGAAATATTTTCTCTATGGATCTTATCCATTTCTCAGATACCAATGGATTTTTACTCCAATTTAATGTTAGTGGTGGTTGCATCATGAAGCGATCTAACATTGATCCTCCACATTGTAGATTAGGGTGCTCCATACAGGTAGGGTAATTATTCCTAACCTGAGTGAATTATCGCAGTAAGGTGATAAGTTGATCAACACCAGTTGTTTCACCAGCTCCACTATAATTATCTTGAGTAGGAGGGAAATCCCTACATGGATCATGTTCATTGATACAGTTTCTATTCCTTCCACTAGGATCTATTTCTACACAATGGCATAAACTAGATTAGTTTATGAATCGAAATACATAATTCTATACTTTTAAAACACCTAACATAAATTGAACAGTTTATGGATATAATACATAATAAAAAAATTTATTTGAGGAATTATATACTCATAATCCCTTCATAATGTTTTGTAATGAAAAAGAAAATTATTCTAAGAGTATCCCCAAGGAGTGTCGTAACCAAGAGTGCAGCAAGACCCATTGTCATGCACCAGTTCCCATTCGAGTCTAATGAAAAGTGGTGTTTTCGGGTTTTACCCCTACGTAAATATGTTCTAGAGACACCTCTACCTGCTCATATCCAGAGAGGGGTGTATTTCTTTGAAAAATCACAAAATATCTACAACACCAAAATTTTAGGAAGTCATTCTATACTAATCCTCAAAGTCTATCTTAAGGATATGTACTCTAATAAGAGTTTGTCTAAATCTAGTTTGCAAGGTTGGTACTAAAATTCCTTTGATACCAACGGTAATTCCCCAACCCTAGTTACCATGAGTTGGTGCATTATTACATAACATTGGCATGATACAAGGAAATCATGTCTTGAAAGACCGATCTGTTTAGTAGACTTGGAAATACTGGATACATTCATAATTTTTACATTACATTATAAAATGAAAAACATCAATAACACTGTTTCCATAGACCACCCTCATATCCTCTCAGACTATCCCTACAGGTTAGTCATAAAATACTTCTTCGCATCCTGGAAAAAATAAAACATCGAATGGGGTGAGCTTAGATGCTCAGTAAGGATAACAATATAGTGAAAAATTCCATAAATAAGAATAACCATTTAAGTCAATGTATAATACAAAAAAAGCCTTTTAAACATGAACTTCAACATAATATTACAAATATGAAATAAAATAATTCCATTTACTTATTCTCATTGATATTCTACTAGTTTAATAATCAAATGCAATATCATTAGCCACTTTCAAAAAGATAGAATGCATAATGACGGAATTTAATTTCTATGTCAAGGCCTCATGCTAGGACCTGGGGGCTAACTATAACTGAACCCCAAACTAGGGATCCCTTTTAACCGGACTCCAACCTGGAGAGAATCTGTAACCAGACTCCAACCTAGAGATCCTCTGTAACCGAACTCCAACTCGTAGAGCCTCTGCAACTTGACTCCAACCTGGAGGGTCTGCTGTAACTGAACCCCAACCCATAGTGCTTAATTTTTCCAGTACCCAACCCAGAACATACTAGTCCAACACATTCATCTTAAGAATAGGTTGAAATATAATATAAACATTCATATTAGAACTAGAATACAAAATGTTGATACTTTATCCATAAACCATGATTGGCATAAAAATAACTCATCCATAGTCTAACATATCAAATATTCTTCAATAAAATGTAGAAGTATTGTATCATAAATAATCAACTTCAAATAAGATTAACATCCATAAATGGATTTTGACATAGATTAAATCAAATCCATTATTAGGGAAATATCTTTTTAAATTTTGAAATATTTTTAGAAAAAATTTATTTTTAAATTATTCTTATAAGCCTGTAAGGAAAGCTTTGATGATGTTATTGCGGTAGAAAATAGTCGCACCAACATTATAAGTTCAAAAAAACATTCCTACCATATCTTTGTTCGAAAATGACATAAGGTTCCTTGTTTGGAAAAACACGGAAAGATTCCTTTCAAACCATTTTATAAAAAGTCAAACATGGGTATAAATGGATTTATCCCATAATCAAGTAAATATTAATATAATATATAATTGGATGGTATATCATATATAAAGAATAATTATGATGTTATAT